>JAEDXJ010000015.1:0-1200000 GCA_023014345.1 Galerina sulciceps | reverse complement strand
ATGCCCAACTGCGGATTAGTCATATAACGCATTATGATTATGAGCCTCTAAATCAAGCCAAAGAACTGGAAAAATTCCTGAAAGAAGGTGGACGTCATTGAATAAGTACTGGTGGTACATCAAAATTTCTTACTCATTCAATCTCCGTCACCAGAGTGCATGCCACATCCTAACTTTGTGTCAACGGAATTGTAGTTAAATGATCACAAAGTACTCACTAACTTTTCGTGAGGCTGGCAAGCGAATCGACGCTCTCCTCCCAAAAATGTTATGTATTTCGTGAGTATAAGCATTGAGCAAACGAGAAAGACGGCGGGGAGGGCAGATGCGTACAGGCGCGTGGCGTCGGCGGCAGTCGACAAGTGGAACTCAGAAGCTCTCAAGTTCCACTTCCAAGTTTTGCTTTGTCCATACTCCTGAGACTCGGGCATGGCCATACTCAGAACAGCTCGATTGACAACTTCCACCAATGTCGTTTTCGGAGATAGTAAAGTGTGGTAAGGTCGGTACTTCCGAAGACAGGTGGCAAGAAACCAGTTTCCGTCAGCCTTATTTTGAGCAGTGAGGTAATTTCAAGGAACACTTGTTGGACCATGAGCTCGTACAAGACGTGGACACGAAATCTGGGATCATGTTAAATATACAACTTTGGCTGGTGCTCGAAGTAACCACGTATTAAAATAAGCGCCTAAGTACTTGATGTTATGGTGCATCAGGTGCGCAGACAGTTTGTCGTATGTAGCAAGGGCAGAGCAGTTCATCAGTAACAATGAGGAAGCGGTACGTCAAATACACAGATAGCGGTACATGGGCGCAGATGTAGCAGTTCATCAATAACAATAGCAGCGCATGAAGGAGCAGTGCGTCATTACGTAACACGATAACAGTTTATCGATTATACGTAGAATTCGTAGCATAAGGCGTGGCAGAGCAACGAATGTGCGACAGCAATAGCAAGCCTCCGACGACCCGCGAGCTTAAACGGTGTCTCCATGACACTGCTGCGGCCGGATTATTTTGCTGGGGATGCGAAATACGAGGCAATGCAGTGAGCCTCATTTTGTGATCTGATGCAGCACTGCGAATAAAAGGAATATCCGGGTATGGGTGCTTCGTGTGTGAGCATTCGGGCGGAGAGGAAACGCGAACTCCCTTGATGTCAGCACGCTATCCTTGCATCCCGCTCCTTCTACTTATCCTCACCAACCACCAGGCACGCGCACGGCACCCGCACTCGCACTCGAGGTGCAAGTAGTCCGTGGGTGAGTTCTCGACTTCGTAGCCAGCTTGTGCTCGTCAACTGGCTTCCCGCGGCTGCTCGTTGATTGCAAGGCAAGTCTTTGAACGTTCTTCAAGCCTCCATGGGCAAGTCCTCGTTGGCTGTATGCTTCGAGTGCTCGTGGTTGCCAAATTGCTGCCGCAGGTGTTGTGGAGTCGACAGAGCGGACTCATTTGTGGTAATCTGAGCATTACGAGAGATTGGACGATGAAAGAGGTATGGTGGGCAGGTCGACGGTAAGAGGAGAGAGGAACGGAGATGTAAATGGTGCACAGGAATAGACAGCTTTTGAGCGACAGCGGTGCCGGTACCGCTGATGTCCCTGCGTCTTCGCACTGTTGTCGCTGTATTGTGTTCGAGTTGCAGCACAACCCGCAATGCTTCTGCTCAGTATCACCGTCCTCTCGTGTGGGAGGGAAAGTTGCGAAGGTGAGACGCGTCTGGAGGAGCGTTTGGCGACAAAAACCTCGGAATGGGGGAAAGAGCTTCGAGTCGAGCTACAAACACTCGAAGTAAGTGGGCTTTCAGGGTGGGGGATGTGGAGTTGGGGAGGTGAGAGAGGCGTGGACGAGCGTTTGGCTATGAGTTTGTGAGTCGTGACCAGGGGTAGGTCGCGATCGAAACCTGACGGCACCCAATGGTGCGGAACAAAAAAGAGTGGCATTGGAACAGGCAGGATAAGAAGGAGGGAAGACGTAAATTACGAAGGGGCGTAGGGATAGGGATGAGATCGATGGCATCGCGGGCACATGCAATTCATCGCATAGAACATGTCCGGACACGAGATTGGGGAGATCTGAGTGGCAAGGCCCGGACGGGATAGGGCTATAGATCCGTAGGCCCTCGCGGTGCGTGTTGAGAGGGCAGCAAGGGAGGGCAGTAGGGGCAGTAGATGGTGGTGGAAGGAAAACCATCACAGTGAGTTCGCGTTCGAAGGTTATGTGACGCTCAGTGTATTAAGGATCCGCAAACCTGCGGGGGCAAGGCTCGCTTCGCCATCCTAGCCGCGTGACACGGCCAAACCAAGCACTTTTGTAGACAGCTATACGCAAAAGACAGACAAAAGTTCACCATTTTTTCTGCATAGACACGTAGCATATAAGTAAAAATACATACCCTCCGAGTTTCAAAGAGAACGGAGCCCAAATGGTCGAGATATAGCCCAAGGAAAAGAGGCTGAAAATGAGTCCATTTTTTGCACCGAAAATTTGGCTTTGTTTGGTCTCAGTTCCAGGATTGCGAGCGCGGCGAGCAATCACGTGTTGTGTGACTAACAGTCAATGCATAACGCATAACGCGTGACATTGTTTCTTTCTTGGTTCAGTTTCAACTACCATTTGATCCTCGTCAGCGTTCAGGTCTCAGCGTTCAGGTCTCAGAACTCACGAGACGCGTAGAAGCCACCCGACTGCGTGCTGTGCAACTGCGCGGTGAGTGGACAATTTCCCTTCGGCTTCACTCGCAAATTCAACCGCGCATCAGCGCGTCTGACTGGCGGAGGAAGCTCTAACACGACGCCTACGAACCGAGCCCCACGGGATTCTCCAGGACCCCAGACATAGCAGTTAAGTGTTGGATCCTCGAACGATCGGAGTTTGACCGTAACCTGGAGAAAAAGAACACGTTTTGGGGTTTTTTAGTAGGAGGCCGTCCAGTCTGGACATAAGAAGCGGCTGACGAATAATTTTCTAGAATATCTGACTCGAAGGCCGTTTCTGGGTAAGCTTTGCCGCCTAGAGTCTGGAAACGAACGGATTTTGAGATTGGATGCCAGGCCAGAACCAAAACGGACAGAATTCGCCAAATTTGGTGCGGGCAGAAACTGGAAATTGAGCACTTTGGAATCTGGCATGTCGGTGATATGTTTAGGGTCATAGGCATAGCGAATGCCCCGCTTGATAAAGCGGGGTTTTTCTCCTCGTTCGCTTGCGCTCAATGAGGCCTAGCGAATGCCCCGCTTGATAAGGCAGGGTTTTTTCCCCTTACATTGTATCGTTTGCTTGCGCTCAATGAGGCCCAGCGAATGCCCCGCTTGATAAGGCAGGGTTTTTTTTCACTTACATTTTATCGTTTGCTTGCGCTCAATGAGGCCTAGCGAATGCCCCGCTTGATAAGGCAGGGTTTTTTTTCACTTACATTTTATCGTTCGCTTGCGCTCAATGAGGCCTAGCGAATGCCCCGCTTGATAAGGCAGGGTTTTTTTTCACTTACATTTTATCGTTCGCTTGCGCTCAATGAGGCCCAGCGAATGCCCCGCTTGATAAGGCAGGGTTTTTTTTCACTTACATTTTATCGTTTGCTTGCGCTCAATGAGGCCTAGCGAATGCCCCGCTTGATAAGGCAGGGTTTTTTTTCACTTACATTTTATCGTTCGCTTGCGCTCAATGAGGCCTAGCGAATGCCCCGCCTGATGAAGCATGACTCTACCATATGTCTCGCCTCGAAGTTGGCATCTGGTATATCATTCGGGAAAGAGAATTGGCGTCTATAGGCCGCAAAGTTGAAGCGTATTTGAAGCACCCAACGGTGAACAAGAAAAATTGACTTCAATGTTGCGACACAGTGGCTTGTCAAATTGGCCTACGTTTATTTTATTGTATAAAAGGGGTATTACTGCAGCCGACTCTACGATCCTAAGCTTCCTCGAGCAAGTCTAATTTCCGGGTATTGAGAAGTGACAATGCCGAAAGCGATAGCGAGATCAGTGGCAGCGCTGCCTGGCAAAGGGGGCGGTGACCATCGGGATTATGTTGGGCCGCAGTACATATTTCGAAGCTGAGCAAAAAATGAGTGCCCCAGCACTTATTCTCTATGTGAAGTAAAATGGGTCGAACACTCACTCTTTTTGGATTCAGGGCTAAGTCAAAGACACTCAATTTGTCGACACTCAGGTGAACTGGTTCTAACAGCTTTTACTACCCACAGTGCACCAGCTTTCTAGCCTGCATTGCTAAATCACATGGGCATTGTCGCATTGGGATACAAACGTAGTATACACTGCAGGACTAAATTTTTTCATACAGAAATGGAGATAGTAATCGATCAAGCTTGCGACAAACTTCCACCTTCGCCTGTATCAAGGCACTGAGGACAGGTTGGAGCATTGAGCTCAACATTAGCCGCAGTTAAATCGACTCGAAGAAATGCGCGGATATGCGATTGGTATGCTGCCATTACTGATGCAGGGAGTGTTGGGTGGTCAACGGCAGGAGGAAGATGTAAGTTTTGACGAGCCAAATAATTTGCAAAGTAGTCAATTTGTTTATCGGCCCTTTGAAGTAATATTCGGGACTCCTCAAAATCGTCCTCTAGTATCGCTAATTGAAGCTGACGCTCAATTAACTGGCAAAGAATCACATCCACCTCAGCTTGGAGACTGTCCCTGGCTGCTCGAGCAAGTATGTATGCGCTCTCAGGGCTGTCACTTTTGGGGATAGTGTTGCGAAGGAGGTAGTTCTCTTGGTCTCGTCGTACAGTCAAGCACTGTTGAGCGACGCAGACTACGCTCTGGGCGTGGGTGAGCTTCAGACGTTGCTCGATCCTTTGGTGCTCGATTATTGTGGGGATCTAAGGGGCATCAGGACTTTAAAGTAGAAAGGAAAAGGCGCTACTCACATCATCACTCCCGACAACGCACCTCATGGATGATGTCAGCTGCTCTGACGAGAGAGCCAACAGAGTGTCTTTATTGGCGGTTATGAATTCATATGCTTCAGAAACACGTCTAGTCACTGTCATGGCGAATACAGTTGAAGGAATTGTCTGTCACGGGCTGTAACAGGGCGGTCTGCTTTATACATCCGTCGGAATTGTCGGCCGTATCACGTGGTTCCTCACCGCTAACCAGGTAACGTGCCAATCTCAAATCTCAGGTCAGTTTCACAATCTTTTAATCTCATTTGACAGTGTGGTCACCAGACAGTGCATGCATACATTGCTTTTCGTTCCATTACTCATCCAGGATCAGCCCTCTTATTCCGTTTTCTGGTACCTGCTCCTTGTCCACTGTTGACAGCGCTTCCCACCCTGGAACACGAACATCTAGATCTCACCTTCAAGGCATGTCAGCACCTCCAATAACGAGTATTCGCAGTAAGCCGAGATCCGGCTCTCAATTTTTAGTGCCTGGTTCCACCAGTCATCGTTCGAGGGAGAGATTTATCCGCCTGTATATGTAAATTTCAAGTGATCGCCCATAAACAATACTGATCCCAATGCTGATCCCAAATACTGATCCCAAATCAGTATTTCATCCATTACGGCTGGACTGTGCTAACTGTACTACCTGTGGACTCTTCCTGTTTCATCGGCAACGAGTCCACCCAGAGGTTGACTGCGTGTGACTATCTTCATCGGCGATACCTTTAGAATCGAGAACATCCAAATGGTGAAGAAATTCATACGCTTCTAAGGATATCGGATATTTGGCGGCGTGAATTTATCTATCTTATTCGTGCCAGACAAGAACGGATCTTGCACCGTTCCAACAAGAACGCCATTGAGTTGTAATCCAAATCTGGAAGATAGATAGATTTACACCGCCGATGGACGGCGGCTTAAGAGGTGGTGTGCAATCTAGACGTCTTGACTCATTTTGGGTCGGCTCGTGACTAAACTTACAGTGCTTCATCTATGCCCTTTTTATAAGCACGGATGACAAGTTCTCGGATTTACTTGCCTCATGGACAACGCATGACTAGTGATCCGAGCCATTTATTCCGTCGATAAGCCTTAAGGCGACTATGGCCTGGAAATTGTAAGGTGGCGTGAATGGGATAATGGAGTCGAAGTTTCAACCCATTCCTATCATTTTGGAATCTGAAAGACACTGGGCATCATGATGTGTTGTGGCTAAATAAACGTGGTGCCAATTACCCGTTAATTGCGAGTTATTCTCTTTCAATGTACAGCTATTCTAGTTTCTATCGGCAAGTGATAATTTACAAAGTGACACATCGAAGTGGTGAAACGTGAAAAACAATGTGGAACCCATGAATTACCTGTGTGCAAGATATTCTTCGACTTCACTTGGACTGTCCCTACCCTTGGCACCTTTGTGACTCAAATAGCCTCGAGACCCCTTCGCGTTCTTTGCCGCATGTCGGAGGCGTGGCGGCCGTTGCCGTTGATAATAATATGGAAACGGACACGTCTGCGACACCATCCCCACGTTTGAATTCGGAAGCTGGTCAGCCTTCTATTAATTATCCTTAAGTTGGCCTAACTAGTGGCCGACTTCGTCGGCAACGCCTTGCTGCGCTAATCACTGACTGCTTGTAACTGGCCAAATTTACACTGACTAACAAAACACTGACTAACAAAAATGTGGTTTACATATTGGACCGGGAAAATATACCAGTTCAATTTTTCAGTGATCCTGCCGCCACTCGTCGCCAACCTTCGGTTGGCTCCTCGCGGCGACGGCATTGCACCAGACCTCCCATTTTTTTGGAAATAGGGCAAAAAAAACCAATCTAAATCTCAAAATAGGTGAACTTAGGATAGATAAAGAACGGGAGGGTTTGTAGATGAGGTAGAAGTTGAGGCCTATGTGGACTGGGGTGAGCGGACTACTGTTTGCTCATAATTTTTTGAAAGGGCGAAAGCTTCAATTTCAAATAAACACGGTATGGATTTCGAATCCAAAGGTCGGGGGTCAACAGTTTATTTGGTCGTGATTGGTCCTGAATGATGGTGTGTGATTCATGGTCGTCTGTATAAGGTTAATTTCCACCGTCCTTAACCTTCCTGCTTCGCAGCAAGGCGATTATCAAACGACTACTCACCCCGAGCCCCACTACAGACCGAGAACCTCCATGTCCAAAGTTGTGCTGGCACGGTTCGCTCACCTTCGCTTCACGCCGTCGTTCGTATACCACGGTTTTGGCCACCAGATTAATATCTAATAGAAAACGGCCACAGACTACTCTGCCCGCACGTGCTGAGATCCAGAGCTGGGTCATTTAGGTCAGCTATGTTCTCTTCTGAAGCTTAGAAACAGGCTTACCTCATTTGGTGTGGATTAGATCATGGCTCGAATATCAAGCGTTGTGTGGTGGGCATTAGCTGCACGGCTTATGTTAATGACAGAGAGTTCGGGAAAAGGAGAAGAACGTACTGGCGCATATACAATGAACTCGCTACACGGACTCGACTATTCCGACCACAGCCGACCTTCTTTCCTTCCTGGATTCTGGATCCTACCTCCAGGGTCTGGGTTAGTTGGTGCCTCTGTGCATCGCTTCGACTCCGTGTTTGTATTTAGTCTGATACTCGTTCAAGGGTTTAGAAATGGGGATACCGCGGTGAACACTCTCGGTACACTGTCGCCGATGAAAGGTCATAGATGCCCCACAGGAGACGAGAGGCGGGAGGCGGGCAGATGGGCAGCCCCGGACGGTTACCACACAGTCTCACTAGAGCTCTGAGAGACGGACCCGGGTGAAGGCATTATAGCCGCACCACTGCGACCAGAGGTATTGGTTCAGCGGCGTGGCGGACGGAGCACCCGACGCCTTGGCCGCGAGATGGATAACAACGAGGCCTTAGAGTAACAAATTAAACAAGATATTAAACTTCTTCAGCCAGAGAATTGACGAAATCGAGTCAAAAGAGTATCGTGAAGTTCAGTTACACCTGCGAACAGTGTTTTCCTTGAATCTCCAAAATCAAAATTGAACAAGTTGTAAGTTTTGGCCAGTTGGGCGCATGTCAAACGTAAATTATGTAAAGTAGGCATTATCAGGTACTCGAACCTTAGGACAACCAAATTTCCAAATCTGTTTATTCAACGGAACTTACGGCGACAGCGGGCCCAGGGCACTGACTGTTATATACTGATAGATCCCCCTTCGTAGATAGGTTGGGTACGCCTCCAGCCCGTGCGTCTTAGTGCTATAGTTTACTTGTTGCACGATAATCCAAAGAATTCAAAAAGCGGGCCCAGGGCTAAATAAGGAAGGGCCGCTTCCACTAAACGAGATCTGAGTCGAGGCATGATTCGCACAGAATGCGATAGTTTTTTGAAATTTCTGTGATATAAATGATCTACTACTACTCATTTTCATTTATCTTGACTATCTTGACTACTTGATCCTATTTGTGGCGCATATAAGACTTATGCTGTGAGGCCACGCTTGTCTAACATTCTGTCAGCAAACTTCAGATGAGTTTGACCTATGAATTTCCTACCCTGGCCAAGATGTCCTGTGGATGGGGTCGGCTCACCTTTGAAAGGGTCAGCATTACGAAGCTCCAGAGCGACGATAGGTGAAATTGCGAGAGCGACTGGGTGTGAGATTGAATACGATGGTGAATTCGAAATCATTTTCAATGGATTGTCCTCAGAGGGAATCTGAGACGAAGCCATCTCCTCTCCATCGGAACTCGAGACGTGCCCGACCATGGAGGGTGTCGACAAAAGTACCAAATTGGGGAGTAGAACCAAAGACGTCAACAGCTGGCAAATAATGTAGACCAAAACCGACAACACCACGATCTGAGGGGTAGAGTAGTCGCTGGACTTTGAAGAAATTTTCTTGGGGGGCTTCGAGCAACGAGCAGCATCCTATAATGTCAATTAGACCCAATATTTTATTCCGACATTGAATTTTACCATCCAAAGTGTGATGGAGCTTTCCTTGCCATCAACGCAAGATGCTGCCGCAATTATGCTGTGGCTACCCGAGCTACGCATCTGTATTATCATCAACAACACGAGTAAATGGGAAAGAGAATTATCACTGACATCAACGGCCTGAAAATCGGCTCCGCTGTCTCCAGGATTCGTCAGATTTAGACTCAAGGCAACACCTATACACCTACCTTGCAATTTGAACGTCGTGACTAGGCGTGTCTCGTGATGTCGAATATGGTAGATCTTGAGCCGTCCTCTGGCAGATGGAGCGACAACGTAATTGTCATCCCTAAGGGGAGAAATAGCATGAGAGCAGCAGGGGTTAATCTCGTATCTTGCAGAAGATATCAGGGTGAATTTCGTATCATAGATGTCGAATCCGTCTTTTAGGTTGAAAATTAGGAGACGACCATCTCCAAGTAATACGGCATTTCCTCTGATGAGCACATTTCTTAGTTTTGTTGCAAAGAAGATCAGATGTAAAGTCTCACAGCTGCTTTTGATCGACCGCTCCTTGGTGCTGACCCAAGATGTGCTCCTCTTGCAAAACGAATGATTCGGATTCCAAAGTAAATTTCTGGCTGGAGTAAAGCTAGCTTCACGTCCCATAATCGTAGTGAATATACTACTTACATTAAAGTGTGCTCGTGAAATCCAACCAAGATCTGAGCACCAGAGTCTATGAAACCAACAAACCGGGGTTCACAGAAGGCCACAGGGCTTGAGACGTTTCGTGGTGTAAGGAGACCTTGAAAAAGATCAAAAAATTAATTAGGAAAGAATGAGAGGTGTGTTACATACCATCAGACGCGACATTCCAAAGGCGAACACTGCCTACACCCTGTCCAACCGAGACAAGACAATTGGTGGTGGAACAGAAGTCCATGGCTTGTACAGCGACCATGGAAGCGCCATCACCATGAGCTTTTACCGTACAAATTTCAAAAAGCCGTCTCTAAATGAAGTGCTAAATATTAGCTCATTGGCGACAGAAACTAAGTTTAGCGCACCGCAGTGTTTTTCAAATTGAATACCACAAGATTTCCACGGGTAGTCCCAGCCACTAAAATATCAGCAGACACCCATAATAACTCAGAAATTCCGCCGAACTCGAAAGAGAGGACACGAAATTGTTGTGGGAGATCGGTTTCCGCGATCAGATCGTATAATAGGAGGCTCCCTAATTCATCTAGAGGTAGATAAGCAATTATTGACAAAGAGTGTACATATTAACGCACTGGCAGCCGCCAGAAGATTCCCTCCGTCTGGTTGGATTTTCAGTGAGGTAATTGCTTGATATTTCGTCTCGTATGTTCTATGGTGAATAATGCCCAATTCCTGTGTACATTGAGGGCAATGTGGAACGTATAAAGAGAAACTTACATTGGGAGTTCGATGCCCCATCCAGGGGAATCCGAGTCGCATGGTCTGGTGGGAGTCCGAGTCAGATAGAAGGAATCTCATCCGATGCGGTTTATTTACATCGGTCGGCGCTCATGTCGTCATTCGAACGTTTACGCAATTGAGCTGGGAAGCTCACGCCTCAATTTACTCAAGGGACTGGTCCAAGCTGATCCAACATCTCACTCGCTTAGCTTTATTCATGGGGATAACTTTTGATACTCTTTTTCACTTTCCGATCTCATTCAATAAACGTCTTCGTACAGAAGGGGTTAGTCATTCTCAGAATCTGTTTTGGAACGCAACTGTTCTCATGCAAGTCGTTCCCGCCTCCTATTATAATATACCCTCAGTAACTCGCTGGCACATCAATTCTTCTTTTTGTACCATGACAAGTTCTTCCATTTTTTGCTCTATCTTTCCAATGTCAGATTCTCTTCAGTGAAAGCGTGAGGACGTAAGAGTGGCTGGCTGAAGCTGGAAGGGTCCGGAGCGTGTCGCTGGCTCGGACGATGCGATGACATGATATAGAGCCTAGCCAGAATTTAAATACTGTATGATTTCTTTCAATTCAGAAGTCCGCGTCACAGCAGTCTTGAGTCCCTTGTTACATCTCGATCCCATCTCGGCTCTTCCCGCCTGCCTAATTTGGCTCCCGCCAGCGCCTTTCCCGCTTTCCGGCCGTGCGCTCCGTGTTCGCCTACTGGCCTATCGTTTCCCGCATAGCTGTGAGCACGACGGGGAGCGGCGCTTCGCGCCGCCGGAATTTTCGGCCACCCCTCGCTTCGCTCGGCGTGGCCCTCATTATATTATCCCAGGCATTTTAATTTTTGACTCTCGTCAAAATAGTCTGACCCCAGTAGGTCAGGCGATCGCCATGTGATCAAGTCATTTCCTAAGTCATGAGTTTCGAAGGGACAGGTCCTTCTTATGACGGTTTCCAATCAGGGAGAATTGTCAATGCATGCTCGATGCTATTAATATTGTGTCCCAATGCCTGCCTCCCAACGATATAAGTTTTCTAGATGGAGAGAAAGAGCGTTTCCATATCGGGCAGCAGATTCGGGCTCCGGTGTGGAAGCGCGCGTTTGTTGATGAGCGCCGCTGTATGCTACTCGCCGCAAAGTTACTAGTAGATGTTCCCGACCTCGGTAATAGGCGCCGTGCCGTATACACTGGCCGCAGCTTTCCCAGAGGTCGCCTCGTTACCAGGGGCGTTTTTTTCAAACGCCCCTGCTAAGCCGACGACCGCCCTTGTCATTTAACCATGCGCCGACGCGCCACAGTCCATTGCTTGCCTCTTCTAATTTTTACTTCAGCCAAAAAGTTTTTAATCTTCTCCCAAACTCACGTGCGGTAATGTCAAATTTGCTGTTCAGATTACAGCTACATGAAAAACCGTAGACAGTTTTCAAAAAATAACATTGTGCGCCGTTGCTTGGTAAACACCAATTTCAGCGAGTCATTGACGTAGGGAGGAGTACTTCTGCTCCAAGGACCCTTAGAAGGCTCCATGTTGGAGTAATTTGCGCCGGGTTGTCCGGAATAAAGCTTCTACAGGCTTCTTCGTCGGGAGGACTGACTCCCGGAGCTGGCCAAAAGCGATTGTTTACACAAATACAGACGCAGTGGAGGGATTTTAGAAAACTGTCAAGGGTTTTGCATGCAGCTTTAACCTTTAAAGGAGTGAATAAACGATGCACAGAAATACAGCGAGGTGTGAAAGCATACTCGACTCGGGACGAGTTTGTCCGTGCGAAGAATTAGCACATAACCAAGTGAAGAGCGTTGTATATGAACCGTAGAAAAAAAAATACCAACAGGGAAGACATTCATGATTAATTTATCGGTTCAGGCTGTGGTGCAGGCGAGACTATCAGGTTATTATCCGATGAACTGCACTGATATTATTCAGTAAATATACAAAGAGAAAAGGGCAGACCACGCCACTGCAATCACGGCATGCCAGTGCCACACAAAATTCTGGTTGCCCCGGTCAAAAGAGTGAAAAACTAGAAAGATAAAGAACAAGAGCGACAAGAAACCCTACAGAAAATCCTTTCCAATATGCTTGATGTAGAAACTGCTCCACTGGCTTCACTTGTTGCGAGTTCCATGCACGGTTCCACTGTCTGAGAATGTTCACAGAGCCTACCTTTTTGGTGGCAGTTAGCTGGGGTAACGAACACCATGGTTCGGAAAATAAGAAGTGAGAGGCTTCATCCTGTCGCAAACGTAAAATTTCACGTTCACGAAGCGCGAATTTGCGAGCGTTGGAAAGATGGAAGCAAAAGACTTCATAAGGCTGTTTGGTCCTCCCAGCTAAGATATTCATCCAAGATTTGTCCAAAAAATCGCCACACGCATGCGTCAAAATCACTAGTTTCACCTCGGATATTAGGTTGTGGTCCTCATACGTGGAGGACTTACCTGTTGTTCCCTTACGCACATTTCCTCCTTCAAGAAGAGAAAAGACCCGAGGTCTTGAATTTGTCTCTGATAAGAAAATTATATCAATAACAATAAACACGACCGCGACCTGATGTAACATGCCTGTGATGCGCATCACAAGAGCCAAGATAATCCCATCTTGCTTAGCGTAGTGACTTGTAATATTCCGCGTGTGATCGATGACACCTTTGTATCCTCTTTCCTTTAGGCCTAAAATTATGAAATTGTCATTAGTCGAAGAGCAGCCTCAAGATAAGATTCACCTACCTGGAAGGTCGATGATGGTAATTCGCCCCGAAATAAACTCCGGCACAATCAGTTCAATATAAACCACCCCTCTGGAAGGAGAAGAAGAGGACAGTATTTTGGAATGATTTTTGGCGACTGTATCCTCGTCCATTGAAAGAATGGTTGAAACGTCTTGAATTTCAGAGAAAGCAACAATTTCGGCCTGCTTTAAGAGGCGTAGCAGTTGACTTGGATTTGAACATGGGCCACTGAGGGATATAGTTTTGCCGACTTGCAGTTCGGAATCAACCAGCCTCCGATAGAAATAGCCAACGGAGATCTTGGCCAACCAGCGGTTGTTATCAGACCGTCGCATGTCCCACTCCACGGGACACGTTGTACTAGCACCCAGTAGTATCTGAGTGGGGTGAGCATAAAACGGTATATGTCATCATTTGTCATCATTTCGAGTAGTTGTCTCACTCCTGAAATACTGCCGACAAGGGATGATTTGCCTAGATATTTTAGTTTGCAGTCATCATGATAAGGCCGCTGTAGAGACAAAAAGCATGGGCTTACCACTGTCCTTAGATCCCACAAGAACGACCTTTGGGTGCGACATGCTGCAGTTCTAATTGAGAGCGAGGGTAAGACGAGTGGAAAATCAAGATTACTGCTTGAACACTTAAAGATCCCACTTTATCTAGGCATCCCCCAAGCGAGTCAACCTACCTGACAGGGTCATGTTCCGTATAATGGTGGAACAGGTCAGATAATTGAGGATCGAAGTTACCGCTATCCAAATCTGGAACACAGCCTTATAACGTGATCAATTTCGGATTACAGCAGTTCCATAATCTACAAGCGCGTAATGGGAATCGACTTTTTATTTTACCCGACTTCCTGATTTATAATATCTTGTTCTGGTAATTTGTAGCACGTGCATTCCGCCCGGATCGTCGAGTCGACGTAAGCCCACCTATTTTGGCTGTAACATCTTACCCATCTTTCTCTGTTTCGTTTGTGTAAAACGTTACGTAGTAGCTAGCGGCTGACGATAACGGCGAGGTAATCTCTTTTCTCTCTTCGTTCTTTCACCGACTGGCGAGGTAGTTTTACCTGAGTTGCTTATGTAACGTAGTCAGTCTCACTAATCTCAACAAGCTCTGCTTGCCGGTCGCTGCGCGACCAGGAGCGGCGCTTCGCGCCGCCGGAATTTTCGGCCACACCTCGCTTCGCTCGGCGTGGCCCCCGTCTATAAGAGAGGACGGACTTGCTTAGTAATTTATTTGTCAGCACTTAGTCATCATTGTCTCATTATATTATAGACAAGCCTTACGACTCGTCGCTTCGCGACGGTGGGGTTCGCTTCGCTCACCCACCTGCTACGCTCCGAGTCGACAGCTTGCTGGGGGGCTGCGCCCCCCAGACCCCCCGCCCGCGCACCCCCACACGAATACTTAGCACTGAGAGGGGCTTTGCCCCTCTCTATTGATTGAAATTTATTTAACTGCTTTTTTTTACTGCTTCCTACACATCTGAGTCAATGTAATTGCCCATGATTGCCTTTTTTTTATTGTTCTAAAATACATCAAACAATTGAAAGCACAGTAAGATGATATTATTCCAGTTACAAACACAGTAAAGAGTAATTAACATACAGATTAATGGTGGAAAGGAGAGGAGATGGGTTGACTTACCTTGTAATTCCCCTCAAAAACCCTCAATTTCTCGCCCACATCCCTCATGGAAGGGGAGAGGCACCCAGTACAGTGCTCGGCATCGCTTCAGCCTCATGAGAATGGGGCAGCAGGACAGGTAGGGAGGCAGCACGATGTGCCGACGTGGCTTTGGTGACGTGCCAGTGAGAGGATGGCTAACACTGCAGTAGGGGGTTAGCTGCGCGGCGGGGGTTGTTTTCACGACGTACCTGGGTGCTGTCTTCGCGATCGTCGTGGCGTGGCGTCGGAGCTCTGAATAACGGTGCAAGATAGGTTAGCAGCGTGGGGGCGGTCGTTTTCATGGCTTACCTGCTAATTCCCTTGAAAACCCTCAACTTCCAGCCCACATCCCTCGTCGGAGGGGAGGGGCACACGGAACGGTGCCGGGCGTCGCTTCGGTCTCTTGAGATGGCGTACAGACGTGGGAGGGCCGTCGAGCACTGCAAAGATGGGGTTGGTTATCTGCACAGTGGGGGTCAATTTCGCGACGTACCTCGGTGTTGTCGTTGTCGGTTGTCGTGACGCGGCATCTAAACGCTGAACAGGGGTGTGAGGTGGGTTAGTTGACTTGCAGCAGTCATTTTTGGTGCTCACCTTGGAATTCCCTCCTCGGAAACCCTCATTTTGTGGCTACAAAGCAAAAGGGAGGGGGGATGCGGTACTGGGATGCGGGCTGCGTCAATTTGTTAGCTGCGCGGCGGGGGGGTATTTTCACAACGTACCTGGGTTTTGTTGTCGCCAGTCGTCGCGACGTGGCGTCAGAGACTCGGAGCACTGAATGGCGGTGTAATATGGGTTAGCAGCGTGGGGGTGGTCGTTTTCGTGACTTACCTCATAATTCCCCTCGAAAACCGACAATTTCTGGCACACGTCCCTCGTCGGAGGGGAGGGGCACACAGAGCGGTGCGGGGCGTCGATTCCGGGTTTTGAGAGCACGGCAGGGCGGCGGTAGGCGTGCGAAACGCGTACTGACGCAGGAGGACCGGCCAGCACTGCAAAGAGGGGGTTGGTTAGCTGCACAGTGGGGGTCATATTCGCGACGTACCCTGGTGTCGTCGTTGCCGGTTGTCGTGACGTGGCATCCAAACGCTGAACGGGGGTGCGAGGTGGGTTAGTTGAATGGCGGCGGTCATTTTCGTGGCTCACCTGGGAATTCCCCCCTCGAAAACTCTTATTTTCCCCCATTTCCGGCTCACATCCCTCATTGGAGGGGAGGCGCACTTGTAATCGTGCTGGGCGTCGTTTGACCCATGTAGGATGAGGTCGGTGGGCGGCAGAGAGAGGAGGGATGGTGGTTGGAACTTGGAAGGAAGGACAGTGACGCGCCATGAAGTGTGAGAACGTGTCACCGTTTCGGGACGGGCTGGCATGATTACTTAAGATTTGGGACCATATAAGAGAGGACGGGCTTGCTTATGTCATTTATTAGTCAGCTCTTAGTCATCATTGTCTCATTATATTATAGATTGAAATTGAATTGATTGTGTAGTTGACGACTCTGTTCTGAGACGTCCTGCCTTTGGACCTCCTCCAGCCTTGACATTGCCGTCCATGTCTTTAATGGTTCCTGTGATTGTACATCCTTGGCCAGAGGAGGGCGGCTTCCATGGCGTTCACCCGCCGAAACGGTCAGCGTCGCTGAAGGTTAGCCAGGCTTGCCATTCCCTCCGAGCCTATTCCTCCTCTCCCAAAAATTTACTGCTACTGCTTCCACTTTCCAAACACCCGCACGGCAACAGGCGTTGGATATATCCAACGACTCTCTCTCGACCCCCATATTCGACTCAACACGTGCACCATGGACGTTCATGTTCTCAGCTGGGTTGTTTCCCTCCTTTGCACCCCCAAACATTCGCCGTAGGCCAGCACATTTCAGAGAGTAGAAAATCATAGTCCGATGAAGCAGCGGCGTGCAGTCAGTAAGGGTTTTCTATGACAGTTTTATATATCTTTTTTCAATAACTAACACTGCTTACAGGCTGTAGGGCTCTGAGAGACTCCTAGGTGAGCGAGACGGCGTGTAGCGTAGCACGCCTTCCTTCCTCATTTCTTCCCTTGATTGCTATCTTGTACGTCCCCGAACGCTGCGTGAGGCACAGTGATTCGGCGTGGTTGTTGCTTGCTTGCGTACTTTGGCCTCTGCAAAGCAATTGCTTACTTTATTCCGATTCAATGTGGTGCGGGCTGGTGTTATTCCGTAGCGTTCCAAATACCAACTTTCTTTAACAGGTCTGTCGTTGGTTGGTGTGTCTGGATACCCATTTTGACTGTGACCCTTCCTGGTATTTTGGCCACCCGGTTGTTGAAGTCATGGATCGGCTTTGCTCGCGGTTTGGCTTAGGTTTGGATAGAAGCCTGATTATGCTGATAAGGTGGTTGTGGCGTACTGGGTCGTTGGATGTCGTTGGTGAGTAGCCACGATACCTACGCCGGGAGACGTCACCTGCTATCCATCACCCCTTAGCCTTTTTTTTTCTAGGTTATTCCGTACATCCTCCACAAAACGTTGCTTCAACTCTCTCCCAGACGAATTCCAATGTCGGTTGTACCTCAAACTCGAGTTCGAGTCGCGATGGTATAAGGGTTCGTGGCCCAAACTTTCACTGGTCCATGCTCCACTTGCCGTCCCGTCCCATTTTCCCTTCTATTATACCTCAGTGCCCTCCTATCGTCCCAAAACTTTCACCACCAACGCCGGCCACTACTACGTCAAATACGATACACATAACCAAAAGCGAGTTCAACGGAATGCTCAGGGATTCCTACCCACGTGGATCGAGACAGCCATCAAAGCTATTGGACGGGGCTCAAGAGCATCGTGATGCGGAGTATCGGGACCACACCGGTTATTCAAACCAATCAACCAACCAACCAACCACCGCTCATGCTCTATACTCATTCTCCGTACTTTTGCTTGGAGTCTTGGCCTTTTTTCTTGTGATGAAGGTTTCTTATTCTTGCAATGACCTCTGGAACTTGATTATCCCATAGCATTAGCAACATCTTTGCCTGTCACATTTCGACAACAAGATTTACACCCTGGGTCATGTTTAAGTAATATAGGTATACAAGAGTGCAAATTGTATGGACATTTGAGGAAAATCATGAATGGGTAGTATTACGTAGAAAGTAAATAGCTCAAGAATTAAGCCTTCCTCAAATTTGGTGCCAAAATTTAATCTTTTGATGTCCCATTCTTTTCTAAATTGTCACATCGAAGGCAAGTTGTTCTAGGGAGCTTGGCGTCACCAGCATCCACATTCCAGTTGATTGGAAGAAATGCGCGAATATGCCTTTCGTATGATACCATTACTGACTGAGGGAGTGTCGGGTAGTCGATGGCTTGAGGGATAGATCGCCCCTCTTGGGTAAGACGATTCGAAACGTTGTCGAGCTGTTGGTCGGCTGCTTCGAGACATGCTTGTGCGTCCTTGAAAGCAGTGTCAAGTACGCTCAACAGGAGTTGGCACTCTCTGAACCTGGAGAGAATCAAGTCCGCCTCGGCTTGAAGGGTATTCCTAGCCGATCGAGCTAGGTGGAACGCACCCTCAGCGTCGTCGACAACTGCTCCTGGCTTGAAAATGTTCTGGACGTGATCCTCCTGGTCACGCCGCACAGTTGTGCATTGTTGGGCGACAGAGACTACGCTCTTTGCATGGGCGAGTGCCAGATGGCGGCCGGTCCTATACCGACGGCGCTTTGCATTATCATTAGAGGTCTGTGGGTGCATCAGGAACTCGGAAGCATGACAGAAGGACCTACAGGCCACTCACCGCAACTTGTGGACCAAAGCGCCTCATGCTTGATTTTATGTGCTCCGAGGAACGAGTTGAGAACTCATCACGAATCCGACGCGAATTGGAAGGACGTTCTGTCATTGTCAGGTCAAACTTTGCATAAAATGAAGGGAAAAGAGTGTAGAAAAGCGACCGCTATGTAGACCATGGTCACATGTATATTCCCACCTGTCAATAAAATTGTAGTAAAGGATTAGTCATAAAAAAAATGCTTCGAATAAACTCTCAATTGAGAAGTAAAAAAACCAGCGTGGTCCTCGTGAACTGCACGAGCAACACCCTACACCCAAAGATCTCAAGGTCATGGGAATAGTAATAGCCTCACTTGGTAACAGCTTCGACTGGTAAATCAATAGAAGTTGTGTGCTAACTGGCAAATCGAGTAAAGAGATCCGTCGTATTGCAGCGAGGAAAACGGCGGAAACCTCATTGCGAAATCGTCAGTCTCATATAAATAACTCTAGTGAGCTGAAGGAACGTTACCATCGCTTGGATTAACGGTCTATCACTCTATCGGATGTGCACCGGGACCATTGGTCCGAAAAAGTGTCAATCAACGAATGTCGGACAAGGTGAAAATGCATGACAAGGGTTTACCATACTGTAGCAGAGCACCTTTATCCATGCCATGGTAGGCCAGCAGTCTTATAGGAGAACTTCAACTTGAGGGGTTTAAACCTGGAGAATCAAATGATTCTTCATTTTGAGACTCGCACAGCTCACACTTTCGTTCCTTGTTAGGTATTACGGAAGGAGAAGTTGAGAACCGCTGGGTAGAGTAACCAACGTGCCCAATGCTGTGAACTTGCCGGTCTAAAGGATGCTGGGAAAGAACAAGTGGTCAAAAACACCAACGCCCAGGGCCCAAGTCAAGTCGCTGTCTTGGCCAAATTTCCATCATTCCGCTCATGCTTGCCTCAAATGGATACGGTTGCCGTTTAAACGTTGCTCGAGGTCGTACTGGCGGAGGAGGCACAGCCCGACTAGGAATTCGAACTGACAGGTTATCCAACCAAATTGGGCGCCCTTTGGGTCGACCTGGCTGAGGCTGTGTAATATATCGTCTCCCAGATATTGTGTCTGGGCTCTTAGAGGGTTGCTTGATTCAGATTCAGATCGCGTCGGTGTGACAAACAAGCAGAGTTGCAATATGAGCCCAAATTACACGTTCCAAGAGTCTTCTTTCATCTTAACTTGAAGATAAATGGACGGTGTAGTAAGCTAACATTTGTACAGCCTTTTTGGGATACCCCAGTTCTCACCAAGTCAACATTTGTTCGTCCCGGAATTCGGATAGCCGTATCACTGCCCCGTTTCATGTCCGCGGCATAACGCCGTTTCCAAAAAAAGGATGTGTAAATGTTGACTTATTCCCCTTCCCAATATGAAAAGGCATAATTATAGGCACCAGTGACTTGGTCCTAATTGAGCATTCAATTTAAATCAGATACATGCTAATTGTTACAACCCGACATCTGTCCGCATCTACAAGTGCCCAAAACGAATGTCCTCATCGAAACCTCTGAATTCATTTCTAGCCACAGGCCGGCATTATGCGCTCTAATTAACATTCGACCTATCGTGGTTGATTTCTCCAATTAGCCTCCGTCTACTATTCATTCCTTGCAAATAATCAAAGGAAGTCGGATGTCGATTGAAGTTCCAATCGGGCATAGAAATGAAACGGGTGCTGTATGCGGCTAAGCTAGATAGTAGAGGTGGCTGATGCAGTCAACTTCTCCTATCGCAAAAGTAGACAATCTAGACCGGCCTTTTTTAAAGAGGAAACAAGACCCTGGAGGGTTGAGGAAGATCCGGGCAGTAGTAGTCCGAAGGATACCCAGTCTGAGGCATGTAAGTTATCACAGGAACTTGTCCATTTAAATGTCCAAGTTCCTCATAAAACTTCGTCCTTCCACCACGTAGCATTGGATTTTTTGCGGGCTGAAGTACGGCAACGTGGAAGAGGTGTCTCCGTTTCTGTCCCCAGCGATGCTGCATCTCACTTTGGCTGACCTTCGTGATGCACATCGGTAGTTCGAGTGTTGGAGCGAGAGCATCGGATCTTAGGTAATGTCCTTCAGTTCACTCAAGTTATTTATGGGACTGACATTTTGCCATGAGGTTTTTGTGGGCTACATATTCACCTGTTGACCAACTGGTTGCGTTTTATTAACCACAGCCGCATTTGCAGCTATTGTCATAATGACAGACCCTCCGATTTCCTGTGTTTATGTCCTGTTTGTTCGAATCTTCAAATCTGACGATACATTTTGAGGTCGGCTAACTCGAAAACGTCGGCGGCACCAGCGGCTGGAGTTCGTTGCATTGTTTGGTGGTGATACCATCAAAAAGGACTATAAGCGTGAAAAAGCTCAAGAGATCTATCCTATGAAAATCAATGAAATTGACTATCATTGAGGTTATCCACTCACAACGATTGTTGATCCCAAATAAGCTCCGAGTACAAGGCAACCACGTGATGTTCGATGAAACGCCAGTCTCCTGTCTTAAAAATCGAGACACCTTCACAAACTCTTCCGTCAGTTCAGTGCTGGTGTATTCGACATGGCAATAGCCAGACTTGTTTTTGACTCTTATGAATTTTTCGCATCCAACAATGACATTCTGTCGAGTTTTTCTTCGGAGCGGCTGAAATCAGCAGTAAGGCGCCTTGCCGGAAGAGATGAAGTGAGTATTGCGGCCTCCCCTTCTGCTTTTCAAGGTCCTATATACCTGAGCAACCTACTGATAACGGGAAGTGCGATCGATACAGGACAGGTCGGCGTCTGACACTCGCTCACGCGCAGAGCGTAGTCTGTGTTGCCCAGCAATGCACGACTGTGCGGCGAGATCAGGAGAACCACATTCTTCGCAATATTTTCAGCTCTGAAACTAGCAAGGATGGCTCCGAGAGCGGATTTTACCTCGCTCGAGCAGCCCGAAACACTCTTCGAGCCGAGGCGGACCTTAGTCTTTCCCGCCTTAAAGAGTGCCAGCTTCAACTGGCCGTACTAGAAGATGCTTTCGAAGAAGCGCGAGCTTTTCTCGAGGAAGCCGATAAACAGGTCGATGACCTTACAGATTATTTGGTTCGTCAACAGCAACCTTTCCCCCCGGCCAACACGTACACTACACTCCCTGAGTCAGTAATGGCGAACTACATTTCTCACATCCGCGCGTTTCTCCCGATTAAGTGGAATGTTGGTAAATTTAACCCCAAATCCCGGAGGCCAACTTGTGCCCGGTGCGGTCAATCAGTAATGGACGGAAGTTTCTCCCAATGTCGGAAGCCTTAGTTACAGGTCTGCTTCTCTTCATACTATTCTGTATTTTCTGGACTCTTTCCCTGCATTTTTTCTGTGTAATTAATTTGCCCAATGGGTTTCACGGAGTTACTTTGTTGATTAGTTGCCTAGCCAGTTAACCTAGACAGTTTCCTGAGGTTCTTTTCTTCCCTCTGTTTTGTATAAATAAAAAATTGACAGCCAATTTTGGTCAGTTCCACTCGTCGCGCGTTGCGACGACCTCTGATTCTGGACAACCTGACTGGACGACAAGCAGGATATTTCAAACCATTTCCCTTCTTTATTTTGTGTAATATAAGGTCTAGCACCTTCACACGTGTAATGTCTGGCCTTTTACTTGAAAATCCAGCATTCCTTCAAAACTCTCTGCTTCGCGAATACATAGAAATTGCAAAATTCAATCTGTAGCTAATGAACACCAAAACTACAACTACGAGCAAGAAGCACAGACGAGCATGGGCTGTAAGTGATGCAGTTCACATTCGTTGACATTTGGGGAACAACGGTCGCTGTTCCCACTTTTCCTTCTCTGCTGTCGCTCCATACCGTTCCATCCCGTCTGAATTCGCGGACCTGTAAGTTCATCGTTGTCGGGACCGCCTTCGAGTTAAACGTTGGGGTCGACGTAGACAACCGTCGAGGTATGGGAACCGACAGCCGTCCCCATCCCGTCCCTTTGTTTCGTCTGCCCACCTTCCCACTCTTTCGTCCAAAACCCATCAGCGCCGGGGCCAAATCAGCACCAACCTCCACCCCTACTTCACCCGCGCCATCCGTCCCCAACGCCGAGCTGACGCTCAATGGCGACAACTGCACGCTCTCCGAAAGCCCTATCTCCTCGCACCGTTTTTTCTTCCTGAGGAAAATGTCGCCTGCGCCGGGGCTGCCGCCGACGGGGACGAAGGTGTGGAGGACGAAGGTAAAGAGGGCGACGATGGCGAAGTTGGACGGGGTGTTGAAGGCCCTGATGCTGGCGAGAGCAGCATTGGAAATTGGGGTGTGGTTGAGAGGGGAATAATGCCCATGACGTCAACGGAGAGGGCTGAACGACGTCGATCTCAATCCCAGGATTCTGAGGCGAGGAAGCGTCGCCTTGTGGCGGGGCTGCGGATGAAGGTGGTTGAGGGGCTGTCGGAGTTGGAGAAGCTTTTACAATGCATAAAGCATCAGACAAAGATATAGCCCCGGCGGTGGAATGCGGAGGAACATCGGATGACGGTTCCTCGAGCACCACACTCAAGGTTCTGAGGTGGGTACGGGTTCGAGCTCGGCGTTAGGTTCGACGGTGCGGTGTTCACAGAGACGGAGCGAGTCATCCAATCCCATTGCAACTGCCGTGACACCTGATGCGGGTGCAGGTGTAGATTCACCTCGGGGATACCCCGTTGGTCGCCTCATCTCCCGTCCTAGCTTTGATTATCATCTCGTCGACGTCCATAGAGGTCGCGTGGGAGACACTGTCCGAGCGCGTGTGCGTGATGGAGCCCGCAGAAGGAGTGGGGCATGGAAACGCACACGCCCACTCTCACACCGACGCGGTGAAGAGTAGCAGTACTTTCTGTCGATGACGCACACCTGTTAAGATCGGGACGAAACAGGTTTTTGATTGAGACTCGGGAAGACGGAGATTTTTGGGAGAATGGATGATTTTTTTTTTCTTGGAGAAATGTTGTGAGAAATGTTGTGGCAAAGGAGGATACTTGCTACTTAGTATAACGTTAGTCAGAGTAAGAAAAATAAATGTACCGACGTAGACTCACATTACCAGGAAAAAAATGTTAGAACACGATCAGCACCTGGTCGAAACAACAGATGGCTAAGCAAAAAGGACGTACCAACTCGGACTACGCAGTGTCTCCTTCCCGCATTGATCTTCGAGAGAAGCACAAAATCGTTTGGAAGGGGGCTGCGCGGCCCTGTACAGCCCATCCATGACGGTCGCAGCGGCCTCCGCACGCCGACAGCAGGCGGAAGGGGATTGGGGTTCGAGTGCAGGGGTAGGGGCAACACCATAGGGGTGCGGGCCCGAGGCCTGGTAGCGCAAAGACGCGGGGTTGAGACGCAGAGGCAGCCCACACAATGTCATGGCTGCGGATGAGTGGTGCAGGCGGGTGTAAGTGGGCGGTCCGTTCTTGCTACGGCGAGCTGCATGCGAGCTATCGCCTCCTCGCGTGCGGACTCTCTCCTCGTACTCCGCGATGACCAGCCTGGGCTGCTTAGCGTGCTGAGGAGTCCTGGGGTCGCCGACTCACAGCAGCCACACCTATCGTCGAAGAAGGGTGGGTGTGGTGGTGTTCGCGGATTTGGGGGGCTGCAAGGCTGTACTGGATGGGCTCGACATTTTCTGCGCGTTACTGACCATGTGCGAGCTCCCTGAGTATACACTCAGCATAGTGATAGGCCTCAGCGAGCCATGTGGAGAAGTCGGAGTTGAAATTTGAAAGTTGGATTCAAACTGATACTCTCTCCTTTCTTGTCTTCCTACAAAAGTATCCATTGCCGCCCCACAAACCCTCGAAGTGGGGGGCGCTCACGACGCGCTGCGCGCTGTGAGTCCCTGTCACTACCTGAGTAGATAGTAAGTAGGTATTAAAATTTTTGAGTGTCAGTAACTTAACGCTTACCAAACATTTTCTTGTCGTTTTGAGACGCGGGGCACTCACGAGATGGCGGTTGAGAACAGAGACCAACGGCGTTTGACGGCTCCTGACCTGAAGCCCGGAGTTTTCCGTGAGCACTGAGATTGTTCGATTATAAATACACTCTAAAAGTACCTTTCTTATCACCTTTATACATGCTTATAATATTCAATAAGAGAGACAACAAATCTTTATAAATACATGTATTTACGGGTGTACAGAAATATCGGAAGAAACAAGGCGGGAATGGTGAAATATCCGTGCTCGCCGTGCCCAACAGCGAGTGCAAAGGGTCTAGGGATGTCCCGGAACGTCAATGATTGATGGCGCGGCACGTACCCATACCCACGGACGTGTGTCAGCGCTATACCCAAGTTATCTAATCTCGGCTTATCTCGCTGGGCAGAAGGCGTACATTCCGTGCCTTTATAAACCGAGTTTGATTGCGAGCGTACTCGCAATCATTCTCTATTAGGGGTGGAACTGCAGACTAAAAAATGCCACATTTTCGGTGCAAAAAAAAAGTCTCCACTTTCAGTCCTTTTGCTTGGGCTACACATCACGAAGTCGACATTTGCGGTCGTCCGTTTTGGCATGGTTGTGCCGCGGAACTCGAACCAATCTCAATTGTCGAGTTGAAGAAGTCATCCGCATGGCGGACACGTTGCCGCGACGAGCCGAGTTCTCCGTCTTACACGCAGCAATCAGTTTTGACGGGTTGACGGTGGAAATGCAGTTTCCACCCTTCTAGACAATAGTTCCGGAGGATAGATGATACCCTAATGACTTAGCGAGTCGCGATGAAGAAGAACCTCCAAGAAAACCTGCAGAAAATCCTTTCTAATATTCAAATCCTAAGTTCGTAAAGCCATCGATCCAGTTCTGGAGAGCCGTGACGCAATTTTGACAGATTTTAAAAATTCCGGAAGCGTCGATAAATTTGCATCTCGATAGGAGGCTACCAGGGTCGAGATCTCGTCATCTTTGAGTTTGAGACGCAGGGCGGACTCAAAGCAAGTACGTATTCCCAATTTGGGAGATAAATCACGGACCGCGGCATATCCAAAAATGGACGTACAAATGTTGACTTACTTCACCACTCGCATTATCAAATATTGACAGGCTAAATCTAGGTGGGCGTGGCCGTCATTCCTTTCCATTGTTTTCAGAACAGTCTTATCATTTAGAACAGATCTTTGGTTCTATCCGCGACAAGCTGGATCCTACTACTGAAGCAACTGCTTTAAAATTTGGGGCTGCCGTCCTCAATCAGCTAGTAGATTGATCAACTTGTTGCCTAGATTCGATCCCTTTACAAATCGAGAGGTAGGATTTGAATCCTGTCTGGGTAGTATTGTTGAACATACAATGACCGGTGGAACTAGGCCTCTCCGTTCTGGCTGTTGCTCGGGTCTGAAGCGAACCCAGTGTAGATATCGGTCTGAAGCTGGCACCTGCACAAGAAAGATCTAAGTCTCGTAAATAAAAATTTGTTCAGTGCCGCGTATTATCGTGCTTAAACAGGTCTTGGGGTCCGCGGCATGGCCTTAATACTTAGGGCTTTAATTATCCCAGGAGAAATGCGGCAAGTTCTAACTTCTAACACCTTGGTTGATTCTTTTCCTGAACCAATGTCGAAGACAGAAAACATGTGGTTCGTTTTAGATCAAAGAGTGAAACATTCCTTGCAGGAAGGCATACATACCGTTTCGCTATCTCCCAATGGCCGTTGGCTGGTGACAGGAGGTAAGAGCATGAATGTTTTGATCCACAGGTTCTGAATATACGAAGGAAACGCCGGAATACTGAAGATATGGGACCTTCCTTCGGGAGGTCTTAACCAATCAATTAATATCGGGTCAAACATCACTATAGTAAAGTGGGTAAATATGACTAGGCGATGCCTTACGTTCTGGGTTGGATGTCTGGACGGATCTTGGTGCCTTTATTTCTCTCCTTTGCCATCATCGACAAGAGTATGGCCATGGTTTCAACGTAATTATATCGTGCGCATGCCTCCTCTTTCATATTCACCGATTTGTCCGAAACCTTTTCATACCAGGATATTCCAGGTCCCTCTTTCCTGCTTGGTGGCCGGTCGTCTATTTCAGGCCCAGTCGAAAGCCTGGCGGCAAGCGCAAACCTCGTGGCTATCGTGGGTAACCAGGATTTACAAGTCTGGAAAGTAGAAATCGATGTCACCATTTGTGGAGTGGTGTCTACTGCGTTCTCAAGACCTGAAGAACTGAAGTCGATGTATCATCCGTTGGCATCTGCTCTTCAGTTGCCAGAGTCAACCCTGGCCGGTAAACGACTTCATACAGTTCACTTCTTCTCAGATCGGGAAATGGTCATACTTTCTCTGGTCGACTCCAGCCCAGCCGGGTGCAGCAGCTTGATGTACGCAGCCGCATCGCAGTTTTTTTTTTCTTTTGCTTTTTTTCACTTACCAATACCAGCGCCACTTATCGTTTAAGCCCATGGAAACTCACGAGGTTAGTTGAGATCAACCGCAGGATGTAAGCACCCTTGCCTCAGATCGTTGACATGTCTAATTTTATCTCTAGCGGCTCAGCAGCGATTTGCGAAGATGGACGAACCTTCGCTTTCACCAATTTGCTTGACGGAATAGAGGTCTTCTCACTGCCAAATCTTACTCATTGCCGGAAGATTTATCAGGATATACCTGCCAAAGTAAATGTGACTCTCGGGATCGAATTTCTTAGCAGGGACTATATTGCGGTTGGGGGTTTTGGCGAGATATGTGTCTATCACATCTCCGATAATCGCGTCACATATCACTTGCGCAGTTCCAACGCAGAAGGTCAGAATTCTAAAGCACTTTCTTCTCAGTCAGCTCTTACGACCCGTGGTCCACTGTAGATGCATATCGTAGTATTTCGGTAAGGTATTGTGCGCTATCATAAAAACTTCTATTAACCCATTCAGACGATACCATCTCGCGGAGTGATAGTAGGTGGATCATCAAAAGGAATTGTAACGATGTGGACAAGCAAAAACGTGAACACACCGTGTTTCACTCTGCATGAAATTTGACTTATGGTTACCTACAGGTTTATTCGAAGCACCGAAAATGCCCTACTTGGCAAGCTTTCAGTGCCAAGAGCATCGCATACGTGGGTATGACAATAATCTTTTCCTCTACATTCCTTTTGTTTATATCTTGAGAATTCATTGAATCGAAAGAGCAGTGCACTAAAGCACGTTTAAATCTGTCTTTTCTTCTGCCATGCTCTCCGAGAAGTGTTAAGTACGCCCCTCCCGCGACACCAGATTCACGGAATTTCTGATAGCAAATTTAGAACATGAACCATTTTTCGTTCGTGTATTTGATTCCTTTCACAGAGACAATCTAGATTTCTTTACACTTTAATTTTAACAACGGCGATCTTGGTGTGATGAGTGACAATTGGCAGGGTGGCTTCATTTTATTTCCCGTATTTCTCAAAAACAATTTTGGGTAGGGTTAGGATGGTTGGGTTTCCGATCCGCACTCCCGGTGTCAGAGTGAGTGCAAGTCGAGAGCTATAACTAGAGCGACAGCCAATGTTTTTACTTTCAAATCTCACCCATGAGTTGGACACCTTCACAGTCGAACAACCATAGTCACCCTTATCAAAGCGCGTTCTCTCAGTCAGAGGACCTCTCAATGGCTTTAGGGGGCAATCCCAACGATTTCCGGGTTGCAAGAATGCCAGCCGCTATGGGGCCGTCCTTCCCGTAAGTTTATATACCTAATTCGTCGTTGCGTGTCTGACGTTTCTTTTACGAACGGAATCCATTAGTGTCGATACAAACTACGCCTACGACCAGTTCGAGTCTGAAGGCATGCCTTTATCGGACCACGCACCTATTCTGGGCCTGGGAGGTACTCAAATTGGAGAAAATACGTCCCCCAATACGTTGGGTAACCAATGTGAGTTGAGGTTCCAAACTGTAACCGCATAATAATTGAATAAATTTACTGTACTCTTAGGCGGACACGCTTCCAATGAGAACATGTCGTATTCAGAGCATTTCTCTAACAACACAGGTGTGTGTCAAAATGACCTTAACTGTATCCTGCAAACTAACTAATCGACGAATTCAATTAGGCGCCTCTCAGGCTGTACCCTCAGATACCGGAATGGACCAGGCCCCGGGCCCGGGAGGATCACGACACGCCTTCAATCAGAACATGTCGTTTTCAGAGCATTTCTCTAACAACACAGGTGTGTGTCAAAATGACCTTAACTGTATTCTGCAAACTAACTAATCGACGAATTCAATTAGGCGCCTCTCAGGCTTTACCCTCGGGTACCGGAATGGACCAGGCCCCGGGCCCGGGAGGATCACGACACGCCTCCAATCAGAACATGTCGTTTTCAGAGCATTTCTCTAACAACACAGGTGTGTGTCAAAATGACCTTAACTGTATTCTGCAAACTAACTAATCGACGAATTCAATTAGGCGCCTCTCAGGCTGTACCCTCAGGTACCGGAATGGACCAGGCCCCGGGCCCGGGAGGATCACGACCCCCCACAGAGTCAAATACGACTACTCACTCTGAGATTGTCTTTCAGATTTACAAACACGAGGTAAAGGACGATTCTTCCTCGAAAGCGCCGGCGAACCCGAAAGGAAAGAACTCGAAAGGCGTCAAGCCGCCCAAGACTCCAAGCCATGGCACCTCCGCAGCAGGAAGCTCTCGTCCTGTGACAGTTACAGGGATATCCTCACGCCCTGAAACTGGAAGATCACCAGCGTCAGCAAGGCCCTCAACCGTGACGGGCGTGGTGTCGCCGACACTGCAAGGAGTTTTCGACCAACCCAACACCCACCCGCCGAACGGCCCTACTGCACCCGCAATGGCACACCCGACCTCACTTCTCGGTAACGAAAGCAGACCGCCAAGTCGCCCACCGCAAACGCATGGGGCATTCCAAGCCTCGGGTCAGGGCCCTGCTCGAAGCGTCGATCCTGCCAATCGTTATAAACCCTATCCCGGTCACAGGACCCCATTGCCGACAATTACGCCTGAGAACTCTCAGCTTCAACAGGCGCCTAGTACCCATCCACCAACAATATCATGGGAAGACCTTTCCAACCGCGAGAAGTGGATGGGTCTAGTTTTTGTCATCTACTCCATTGAAAATCGGGACTTCACACCGCCAGCCCTTTCTCGACGCGATGAATTTTTGGGAGTCGTTTACGACATTATCAGGAAAGCCTTTTTTCAATTTGAAAAACATGACGACGTTCTAGACGACGAAGTTGCGGGACTCGCAGCCTGGGCCTGGCCAATGGTAAGATTTTCAATTCAAGCGTATGACGCGACACTGAGAGGCTCGATTCTTTAGATGGTCAATGTGATGCACCTGTGGTGCTTCCGCGTACAGGAATTTGCCCGTCATATCGTCAACGATTATCTTCAGCTGGACGATGCTGGGAAGGCTCACGCCAATTTAGATATTTTTGCCAAGTTGGAAAATTGCCTCCATTGCCATGAAGATGAACATGACCAGTTTGTAAGCAAACGCCAAATCAATCATTCAATACTCACTAAACTCTACTTAGGGGGTCCCCTCCGTGTTTAACCACACCTGTCTTGAACAAATCCTCTCTAAAGTTTGCTTTGGAGATCGTGACTCGATTTGTCGCATGGCGCCTAGATGCTTCGCTAATGCTTACCCGATCCAAATGTTGGGGTGGACTGGGGTTGTGGTACGCAATATCATTGTTTGGATGGGACGTCACTAATTTTTGTTTTGTGGTCAGTTTCTTCAAGCGTTGGAGGAAGTACGAGCTGGTTGCATCATCTCGCCCGTATCATTCTGGGAACAGCATCTCCCACGATATCTAACTAAGGTAAATCATTTCTACTCAGGGCTTGACTACATGAGCGGACTGGAAGGTATATGTCGTGGGTGGTGGCGAACTGCAAGGTATGTCGGAGGTAGTCCACCTAACCTATCAACTGACGTGACCTAGTGAGCAAGCCCGGATTTAGGGCTGTGGCGGTATGTAGCACTATGGCGAGGATTAAATAGATTTGGATCAGTACATTCAATCGAGTAGCACATTTAAATTTTACCAGTCCGCTTTCGCTCATCATCTGCGTTTACTACTGCCATTTATGGAGACCGACTTGGAAAGAACAAAACAATTTGATTCAACAACTCTTCCCGGATCTAGCTTTCACTTTACGCGGAAGCTGAGAGCGCTGTCCAAACAAGTTGAATGCGAAAGCAGAAAGCGAGGAAATTGTGGCAGCAGGAAATTGCACGATGCCACGCTACACCCAAATTTTTTTCATCAGGTTCTACGGACGCTTAAAGCTCATTGTCATCAATGTGATCGGAAAGAGTTCTACGTGGCTCGTAAGTGGTGTCTCAGGATCTACTCGCACCCCACTGACTCAGTAGCTGTGCTCAATTTTCCTTGCTCATCCGATGACAATTCTTGGCCTTATTCCATAGTCATCCCTTCAAACCGCCCTCTCATCCCTTTCCCATATTCGATCCCGCTTACTTGCACAACCACGCTTGATACTCCTCCGCTCCACCATTTTATATAGCTCAGGTCCCTCCCACTTCCGCTTGTCCAAAGAGTCCTTTACCAAAAATTATGTTTGTCATAGGATCGCTGTGGGCGTCTGACTTGTTGATGGAAGTATTGCCTATTTTGGAATTTGTTGTGTGCTTCGAGTATAAATTTAGACGTAGTTGGAACTGTCGTCGACGCCGTGCCCCATATTTTCCGCCATGCTCAAATTGGGCTTTCTCGCTGCCAAACCTTGGGGTGGGGAGGATGTTGTCCTCCAGAAGGGCTTTTGATCCTCGCTGACTCCGGCACCGGCTCTGGGCACGGCGCTAGCGGGGGGACAAGGAGGCACATCAGCAAATTCGGGGTGAGCTTAAGCTATGTGGCTCAGAACAGGTCTGTATACCGGGGTTCAACAAATAGAAATGTTCACTGCTTCACATGATGCAAACTTTGAGGACTGTTGAGTCCTCCTGTATACATCACTGGTGTGGGCTAGGTTGAGTGTATATTCACTGCGTTTGTGGCAAAATATCAAGGCCTTGATTTTACTTCATATCAGCAATATATCGGCAGTCATTGGTACCATTGATTTTACAAATATACCACCCATTATTTCACTCCTTAAGCGTACACTTTTGGGACTTGAATACAGGCCTCAATCTGTCAGCAATCTTGCAAGTGGGTCCGAATTGTTGCTCATAGGCGGAGGGACTCGGAAGGCAAAATCGACGACAATTTGCATAATGATGATTCAAATAGCGCAGCGCGGTACCACTAATGAAAGGCGTTCCCATTTGGACGCATACCACCTGTGGCCGCTGCTGCACAGGATATCCACCACTCTCAGTCATACCCGCAATATCCACCTCCCCGTCCTCCTCCACTAATGTTGTAAGTCTTTCTTCCCAGAAACACACACCAAGGAGGCGCCTAGAAAATCAGATCTCAATTGATCGCTGGAAAAACACAGAATCAAGAAAATAACTCACCCATAACCTTCCCACCTTGGAGTCGACTATAGAGTCCCTGCAGCCTACTAATGTTGGCGTCGACTCGGAAAACATATAAGTCAAGCGTTACACGGAGCTAGCAGGCAACTTACCTGGTAATATCCTGCTTGTAGACGGTGGTCCCGGAATTGAGACCTTGTCTGAGGTTCTGGGATCGTGTTGAGCCGGCGAACACGTACAAGAGGGTAACGAGGCTGATCGTCAAGTGCAAATGCGCATTCACCGCCTTATTGCACTGTGACGATGAGTTAGTAGGCATGTTGATAGACAATAGCAGTGTACGCACTCGAAGGTGCTGGCTGGGGACAGGTAGAGGAAGAAAGGCACTTGGAAGAAAAACTTCAAGTCGGCCGTGTTAATGTAGTAGACTTGGACCTCTATAGGTACGATTTCTAGTAAATGGTACCTGTTGTAGCCGCCATAGACGGTGTTTGAGAACCCTCTACATATTTGGCGTGAATCCAGAGACCTTGATATTTGGACTGGTGGGAATGTGCTGGCTAAGCATGCCCACCCCCAACTTGGAGAGGAAAGGCGTTAGCATGGAGACCAGTAGGTCGCGAAAGGGTTACCGCTTGCGCACGGAGTAGACCCCAGCGTGTGCGGCGTCGAATCCCGAAACGACAGCAAGTTCCCACCAGTGATCACGCTACATCGTGTCACTGTCCTTCCCTTCCGACCATCACCATCCCTCCTGTCTCTGCTGCCCACCAACTTCGTCCCAAACGACACGCAGCCTACACGATTGCGGCGCCTCTCCCCTTTGATGAGGGACGTGGGCCGAAATTGGGGGAAAATATGAGTTTTCGATGGGGAATTCCAGGTGAGCCACGAAAATGACTCCTGCCACTCAACAAACCCACCTCATACTCCCGTTCAGCGTTTAGATGCCACGTCACGACAACCGGCAACGACAACAAGGTACATCGCGAGAACAACCCCCCACTGTGCAGCTAACCAACCCCCCTCTTTGCAGTGCTGGCCGCCCTCCCACGTCGGTACGTCGTCTCGCATGCCAACCCCTGCTCTCAAGAGGCTGAAGCGACGTCCGCACAGTTCCGTGTGCCTCTCGCCTCCGACGTAGGATGTTGGCCAAAATTGAGGCCTTACACCAGGGAAGCCACAAATACGACCGCCCACACGCCGCTAACTCATTTTGCACCGCCATTCAGTGCTCCACGCCGCGCCACGATAACTGGCGACGACAACACCCAGGTACATCGTGAAAACAACCCCCGCCGCGCAGCTAACAAACTGACGCAGCCCACATCCCAGGACCCCATCCCCTCTCCCCTTTGCTTTGTCGCCACATCCTACCCTCCATGCCATGACGATTGCCACAACTTCACAACGAGGCAACGATGGGCAACCCCACCTGCCATCTGTTGTATGACCACTCGCTCCGAGGAACCCACCCTGCGGCGTGGAAGGTACCGAGCGTTATTGAGGCGGCAACCCACCGTGTCGGTGTCGAGGTACCATGCCCCACGACGCGGTAGTGGATATCACATCGTCCGTTGTGTCAAAACACTGACGTGGATGCCCTGCTATGTCCCGTTGCAAGTCACCGTATGAGACGGAAAACCCGCACATTAGAAGAGAGGGCCCATCTCTACCGATAACGACGTTGCGGAAGGCACCACCACCATCCATGATGTTATGTCGACGGCCCCAAACTTCCCCATGTCGGTGTCGGTGCCCATTCCACCCCATTTTGAGCTGCGTAGGGGATCAACATTGGCTCATGACGACGACGCGGAGTGAGCCAGAACTCGCAACCCACGTCGTTTGAGGGCTCCTACATCACTGCGGAAACCCCGTGCCTTGTGTAGGGGTCAATGCCGATTCACAATGACTGCACATCCATCCCAACCCGTCCCCCTTTCCTTTCCACCATTAATCTGTATGTTAATCACTTTTCACTGTATAACTGGAATAATATCATCTTATGTTTTGATGTAATTTAGAACATTAGAAAAAGAGAATCATGGGCAATTACTCAGATGCATTTAAAAGTGCAGATATATGCTCTGGAAGGGGCTGATATATAGGAGGATGCCCAGGCAGGGTAGAATAAGTCAGGGAATAGTCGTGTAGAAGTCTGGCAAATGTCATGCAGAAGTCGACTCGCAGTTATGATTTTAGCTAGGCAAGATCATATATTCATTATATTCTAGTATGAGATCAAAGCTCTAGTAGTCTACTGTATCGCTATTTCCTAACCGGTTTGGCCCGAAATTCTAACATCGCGTTCAATGAGGTGAGTTGATATGACAAATGGATAAGGCACGTACCTTCTGGCTCGCCATGTGTACTAGGTTGTAGAGGGAGCTGAAGGAGGAATTTAGCGACAATCCAGAATAGGGGGACAGGTCGAGGCATAAATTCCACTTACGTCCGCTTCCAAGTTTTCTGTCAATTCACTTTGTCGGATGCAGGGACGGAGCCGCCATCGTCTTTGCTCAAGCTGGGTCGCCGTGTCCTTCTGCCGTTGTTGCCACCCCTGGGAAACAAGTGTCAGATGTTGCGGAGAATAGCGATCTGGGCGAGGTTTTGAGTGAGCAAGATGCGTATGGAAACGACATCGAAACTCACCTACTCGAAATGCCAGGACCCATCGCACCTCCATTCTGATGTTGTCCGACTCCGTCTGTTCTGAAGCCACCTACACGGAGAAGAAATTCCGAGCATCGTCGTCGTATGAGGCAGATAGTCAATAAAGATAGGACGGCGACGTTGGGACCGGGGTTCTACATACATGTGTCAATGATCAGAAGATAGAGAGTGATTTGGAGGCGACAAAGTCGTTAAGAATCAAGGAAATACGGTATGCAAGGTCAAATTCGTGGGTTTGCTAGGCCGGGAGGCAGAATTGGCGTCAGGGTGATCTTGAAAATACAATGCGCCCATACGAATCGCGGATTGAAAGGCGGATTCGGCAATTAAGCAATCGTGGTCATCATAAACGTTAGGAGACAGGGGTGTTGCTAGATATCGTTGAGAATGGAAATCTTGGAAAGGTTGTGGTAAGCCACATAGACGGGGATGGGGATGAAGATAAATTAAACTCACCTGGACTCAAAGTACCAGCACCACTCCCAGCGTCTATCCTGAGCCACCAACACCGAGCAAAAATTCCGAGCATCGTCGGTATATCGGTGATGCAGTTGGAACGGCGAATATGAGGCGTATAGACCGAGACCTGCTGATAGTCCAAGGCTAGAGATGAATTTTGAGGCGACAAAGTTACCCAGGATCAAGACGATCCCGGGAGACACCATGTGCAAAGATAGATTGGTGGTTGGACCTGCGACATAGCACAAGGCTGGGATGTATCAGCGGGAGGATAATTTGACAAGAAGGCTTACCGTAGTAGTAGCAGGCAAGAGGTGGAGAGGGAAAGGCGTGAGAAGGTTAGGTTTAGCTGCCCGGCGATATTGCGCAGAAAGTTCCAACTTCTGGCGAATCCATACCGTGCAAATTTCCAGTAGGAAGAAGACTGTGGCATGACTTTATTGACTTGGTACGACTCCTGTAAAATGTGTCATTCCACTTAGAGTGACAGAGTACCTAACAAGTACAAGACCAGTACCTGTTAAACATTTTTTTAAATCTGAAAGACCTGAAGTTTTTAAAAATTCATTGGCACCTAAATGGCCATTTAAAGAATTGACATCAATTAATGTCTTTTGGTTTAAGAAAATTGTTTCCCGGACATTAAATGTTATGTGTTTGATTGAGATAAATTTCATAGTTGTTTCTCAATGTCGAAGTACTTGAATGAAAGGCCGAAATACCTCATGACGGTAAACTATAAGTTACAAATAGTTTTTTTCATTCCGGAAATAGGAAATACTTTAAATAAAATTTCAAAATAGATTTTAAATCTAGATAGTATCAATCTTCAAAGCAATTTTATCATTTGTCACGAATTTACATTCAAGGTTTACTAAAAATTAGATAATTCAAAAGACATGTTGTGTGTCAGCTGACGTGGATCAACTTCACCAAGAATGAAGTCGGTGAAAACTGTTGTCAAATTAATTCATAATTTATACCTGTTTTTTCGGCATAACATTCACAATAAAGTCATTATTTTTCAGTAGTTGAAAAACACCTTTTTCGTGACTCAAAATGTGCTTCTGCACCCAGTGTAATCCTCCCCTTGTTGATAGGCAAATTCGACGACATGTTCACCTTGACGCTTGATCATGAGGCCTTGAGGTTTGAACTTTGGGCCAGACTTTCCACGCTAAATTTGGGTGCCCATCTATCGATTGACAGATCTAGAGAACATTTTGGGTCACCTGTCTTGAAGAGAACACAAAATTAATTTACCAGGAACATCGCCACCGTTGTGTCGTGGGATGGGCGCCTGATAACGCTCTTGGGTTTCTTTCTTACCCTCACCCAACCTCGCTGTCAATATGGATAATCGGCCGCGCAACCCCTCCAGAGGAGGAAGACGACCTCAGGACAATGAAACTCGCAATGAGGACGAGCATTCGGACCGAAACGAGTACTCTGGCGCCCACCAATCTACTCATCGCCGCCCTGAAGATATTTCTTTCTTCAGAGGTGCGAGTAACTTCGGGGTCCATGGCGGAAGATTCACTGCAGTGGGCGGCCACCACTACGGTCCAGGGCATTATCCAACTCAGAGCCCTTCGCAAGGACCACCAGGTTCTAGCCCTCCAAATGGAACCATTTCCTTCTTTGAAAAAAGCTCCGGTTTTGTCGTCACCGAAGGGACCTTTTCGGCTGTCTCTGGGAACGTCTATGGCAATCTACCTTTCCAGCAAGGACAGCAAGGTCCAGCTCATCACGGCCAAGGAGGAGGGGTTGGTTCCTCCTGGATGGGTACGACGCTCTGCTGAGAGATCATTCTGAGTCGACGTTAATGATTTTTAGGTCGTGGTGATCCCAGAGTGCAAGGGCTGCAAGGACAGCCCACTAGCCAGTTCTATCCCGGTGGACATTTTCCACCACACCCAGTTTCTTCTAATCCACTACATTTTCCACCACAAGCAGGTCCTTTCAATCCACTTCATTTTTCACAGGAATCAGGTTTGTTTAGTCAACTATTAGCCTGTACTGCTGCGCTTATGCCGTCGTTCTGCAGTGCAATACACGCGGAACAGTGCGTCTGTTCCCGTAAACCTTGGACCCAGTGATTTACACGGAAGTGGTAGGTTCTATTAATAATAATATGGCTTGTCATGTTGTCCAACATCCTGACTTGTCGAAATTAGGATCTTACCATGGCGGCGGCCAAGTTTCCGGGTCCTATGCACAACATATCGGACAACAACCCATAAATCATGGCTCCATTCCTTATCCCACTCCGGCCAGTAGTCCGAGCACCTCAAGTTCTCTGCCGCGTAGGCGGAGACGAGATCCATCGCCGGACAATGACGAACCAGGCTCAGATTAACGCTAAATTCGCTACGCGAACCCAGCAAAACTCGCTTCGCTATCCTAAATTTGTGGCACTTGTACTTGTATGCTCATTGCGTCGACCATGTAAATAGTAAAAAATAACCTTCTTGAGTCTGAAAGAATATAACGAACTCTGGCAGCTCGATTGAGACCTACAGCATTTCGAATTTTCCATCCGCGAATCAAGAGTTTGCATCTGTTTGCCAATGGTCGTCAGGACCTCCTCTTCTCGGCTACTTTCTTTTCTTTTCATTAATTTTACTTATGTTGCAACCTGATGGAATAAAAGGACATGAGTCCGCTGTCCGCTTGGGATTCATGCAAAGTGTAACCAGGACGGGTCTGAGGCTTTCGTTAGGTAGCCTTGGTAGGCAGCATATTCTTTCTCTTCGATTTTCTTCAACTTTTCTCATCGAAACTCTCAGCCTCCTCAGTATGTGCGCATAGGGCCATTTCTTTTGAGTAAATATGAAGACCCTTTATAGTCAGCTGCGGACGATGTCAGTTTTAATCTCTCGCTGGTAAGTATCGTCGTCATCTCGAATGTCGACTTCTGGACAACGAATTCGGATTTGGACACACGTCACTCGGTCACAGCAACGAAGATAAGAAATACCGCCTCAAGGACCACGCTTGACCATTCCGCTGTTGGGTCGTGCCTCGTTTGCTGTATCTTGTACAACACTGCATGCCTCTCCCTCCAATTCCTTCAAAATATGCTACTCGTGTTCCTCCTCCACCTTCTTCTCGGTCTCATTGACGTCAACGCCGCTCCTCTCGGCGTCTTATCTCAACGACAGACAATGATCGAATTGTTACTCGAACGAGATTCGTGTTTCTGTCCTAACATTCGGTCAACGTGGGATATCGTTTGGAGCTGCCTAGTCACCATCTTTGCCTGTTCGTGGGTCTCTGTTCACCCCAACATCGCGGGGCCAGATGAAGGTCGCTGGAAGAGTGCACTTCGACGATTAGAATTGATGTTTTGGTCGATTATCTCGCCGGAGCTCATTATATTTTGGGCATTGAAGCAGTGGATAGCGGCACGTCACTTAGCGGAGGAATATAGAGGTGCGCTTCATCGGCATCGCAGATCACATCGTTTCTGATATTTTCCTAGAAAATGGCTGGACAATGACCCATGGCCATTTTATTCAGATGGGAGGATTCACGTTACACGATGGAACCAAGCCCATCGGTGTCCTGGGTCCTAAGAAACTTGCAGACCTTCTCAGCAGCCAGAAGATAGCAATGCCGTTGATTTCAGAGAAAGAAATCAAGGATCGAAGTAAGGGCGACGAACTTTCAAAAGCTCTCGTTATCATCCAAACAAGCTGGTTCATTTCCCAGTGCATTGCACGGAGGGTACAGGGTCTCATAATTACCGAACTGGAGCTTGTGACGCTCGCTTTTGCTGCTCTCAACGTTTTTATGTATGCTTGTTGGTGGAACAAGCCCCTCGATGTCCAGACCACTGTCCCTGTTTATTTACTAGATCCGTCTCCAAAGCAGATCGCCAGGCAAGGGACGTCTCTTGTGGACGAAAGTGCGTAGATTTAAGCTTAATCACACGTAGACGACCATTAATCCTCCCCCTTAGCTACAAGCCATAAGATTGGTTCAAGCGACGAAGGGAATAAAACCAGCAATTTACAAGGTAATGATACACGCCTGTTAACGTTCTTCATTCACCCGTATATTTACCGTAAAAAATAGGTATCAATGTCGAACAGGAAGCCATTGCAGACGATTTTAAGCGTCGACCTGTCAGTTGGATTAATTCTCTGGCGGTTATTCGTCGAATGTGGTGGATTATTTCCGGGGTCATTATTCGTTGGCCAGCCGCCGCGGTCGTTAGCGTTCTTGACAGGATCGAGGAAATATTGGCCAGCAACACCATTGTTTCTGGTGAAATGTTCGTGAGCACATTCTACGCCCATGACCCTCATCTAGGTCGCGTTGTTTGGGAGGACTTCTCAATTCCTTTCGTCGGAACTATATTCGGTGCAATCCACTGTGCCGGCTGGAACTACACCTTCCCTTCTCTTATCGAATCCAACGTTTGGCGCATCTCCTCTGCGATTATTACAGGCATCCCAGCGGTAGGCACCTTGTTTGTGCTTGGCATACTTTTAAACGACTCTTTTCCTGTTAAACCTTTGGTATCGCGGACGGTTAACGTCTTGGGGACATTGATAATTGTCATGCTCCCGTTTTATGTTCTCGCAAGGGTTGCGCTCTTGGTGGAGGCGCTCATTTCACTCAGGGATCTTTCACCCGAGGCATTGAAGGAGCTGGAGTGGATCTCATTTGTTCCTCACGTATAATTATAATTTACTACTGACTATATACCAAAATTCACGGCCCAGGATACGAAATCGTTGAGGCCAATGTTCAGATTAGATTAGATCGCCCTTCACGTGATTATTTCCAATCAGCTGAGCAGCACTGACATCTCTTTCACTCTTCTAGCTAGCTACCACTCTCTCTCTTCTGGTTCCGAGTCCGTCGCGGCCAATTCGGCTCCAAGTGGTCGTATCAGTTCGTCAATGGACGCATGGAAAGTAGTGTTGCTCGGCGAAAGGAATGTAGGCAAGACGAAGCTGGCAGTCAAGGCAAGTCTTTCTGTTCTCTCCATCTTGTGTTACTTATAGGTTACCTACCAATAGTTTACCATGGATTGTTTCACAAGTGAGTCTTTGTTTACGCAGTATATCTACTGCTCCTTCGAAGCTCTGTATTCCTACCTGAGTTCTTGTCCGCAGCTGTGATTCCAAATCCCTGGTCCAGGCGCATCTGTATAACTTGACTACGCCGTTTAGATCTACGAACCCGTACCGGAAGAAGGGCCATTCATGAAACAGTTGTTAGTAGATGACAAGATGTGTTTTATAGAAATCCTCAATACCGTCAGTCAGGGTACGTGCAACACTCGATTCGTAAACCGCCACGAGCTCAAATGTAAACCATATAGGCGAGTCTAATGACCTGCCTGATGAATTAGTTCGGTAAGTAGCCACTCCTTCCAAGAATATTTGAAACCAAAACCAATTGAATTATTCTACTTCAAGAAATGCTCAAGGATTTGTGCTCGTTTACTCCGTCGCCTCAAAGGCTACGTTCGATCAGATCGAGAAATTCCATGGACTTGTTAGGAGGGTCCAACCACAAAACCCAGTTTTCGTATTGGTGGGAAACAAATGCGACCAGGCCTACGCACGGGAAGTGTTAACAGAAGAAGGATCCGCTTTGGCACGCCAGCTTGGCTGCGAATTCATCGAAACGTCGGCTAAAACATACCAAAATGTTCATCGTATGTTCAGTAACCTCATTCGATCCCTGCGATTAAGAAGATCTATTGCCGATACACCGATACCAAGGGCAACCAAGAAGGGATCAAGATGCGTGATTGTGTAGAGGGACAAGATTTCCGGCAACACTGTCGGCCCAGGTAAAGTCATTCTGAATCAAACTTAAGGTTAGTCGTTTATCTAAACTATTTAGACGATGAAATAAAGTACGCTCTTGCTCTTCAACAACTTTCTTGAGCTTTCACTAGACTTTAAAAGATGCTCCACTTTAAAACGGCTCGCTTCTGGTCCTGCATCTTCTAATTGCGATCCTTCAAGAACACCCGAGAAGACCTTACCCAGACGGACGTCAAAGCTAACAATAATTCCTTATCCATTTTATTCTGTCTTGGCATGACCTCCGGCGTCAAATGACTGGTATTCATTGATCTCGGTCTTCAGTTTGCCCTCACTTCCCATCTCCCGTTCATTCCTTGATCAGCTTCTCTGTCTTTCTAATCCACACCGTGTCCTTGATATTCGGCTCCAAATCTTCGTCTTGTAAATCGTTCCCTTCCTCGTTCATTTTCTAGGAACTTTTTGTTGTCGATCATTGATTGCATATCTGACCCCCTTTCTACTGGTCTGTAAGCCTCTCATACCGTTCCTGCTAACGCACTGCCTCGTTTGCGTCATGATCTATTAGCTGCTAACAATCACAAATCATCCGGTTTATCTATCTCGAAATGCTGTGCGTACTCGGAATCTCATCCCACGCTTCAATTATGGGGGTCAAGGTCTTTCAAGGAACTCCGTATCTTGATACCTTTCCACCACATCCCAGTACTCTTGTATTCGCAGCATCTAGCTGGAATGGATTCATGGATAGTAGCTCTTATAGGTGACGCCGGTGTCGGTAAAACGACTCTGGCGAAACAGGTATGTCAGCTCGAAGCATCTATTCTGTTGTCTGCAGTGCACTGACAGTGAGTCTACTAGTATACACGCAGTTCTTTTCTAGGTACGTTTCGCCTCATACTCTGGCTTTAAATATTTTCAAGTTTGCAATATTTATGGCTGGGTATCTGTTCCCAAAGATGTGATTCACTCCCTTCTCTCGTATTGCAAGTCGTTAACTTGCCCGATCAGATCTATGACCCCAGCTTGGAAGATGAACCATACAGAAAACAGCTAGTCGTGGACAACAGGTCTTGTTTCATAGAAGTAATTGACACTCGCGGGTCAGGTACGAATCATTTCGAATGCTTGACTCATACTGAAGTGCACACAAATATAGAGGATTACGATAGCCTGCAGGACGAAATTCGGTAAGCGCCCTTCATGCCATATTTTGAGAGTCGAGATTTCACGACTCCGTCAGTAAGGCTCACGGTTTCGTCCTCATGTACTCGGTAGCCTCGAGAGCATCCTTTGATCTGCTGGAGAAATTCCACGGATACATGGGACAGAGTTCACCAAAAAAACCGGTTTTCGTGTTAGTTGGCAACAAGTGCGACAAGGTATACGAACGAGAGGTGTCGAAGGAAGAAGGCTCCGCTTTTGCACGCCAACTTGGCTGCGAATTCCTTGAAACCTCGGCCAAAACTGCTCAAAACGTCGAGCGTACATTTTCAAACCTGATTCGATTACTACGCCAGTCTGTCGTCGTCGTGCCATCGTTCAAGGTTGTAAAGAAGAGCACAACGTGTATGGTTTTGTAGGGAGCTATTTCTTTTCTTTCAATAGAAGTTCGATTATTGGGTCTTTGAGAAGATGTCTTCCGTCGCTAACGGCTCCAATACGGCTCGAGGTGCGTGGAAAATATGGCTAAACACGATTATCAACGTTGCGGTGAAAGGTTCACAGGTATCTATGACTGTTGAAACTCTGACTCCATTTGGTTATTCTGGTGAGTCCTCGACAATTTATTTCCAGTTCAAATCTTTTATTGTACCATTCACTAGTACTACGCTCCTCGCCAAATTTTTTTCGAGAAGCACGCTGCCTATTTGCTCTGGCTCCAGACATATCTGACCGTGGAGTAAATAGCACGTGTAACGTGGAAGGAAAGCGGTTAGAACGATCGGGTGTATGTGTATCTAGGACTCTGTAGACTGCGAATGGTATGTACAAGGGTATGTACTTGAAGTTTCATGCTAAACTTGGGCCAAGCTCCACCGCTCTTACTGGATCTCATCGCATAGGATTCATATATTAAAGATTGGTGGATAGGTTAGGTCCATATTCTTTCATCCCGTCTTTGACAACTCACCATGCTACTTATTTTCTGCCTTTTCTATCTATCACATAAAGCTGCGAACATAACCGCTACTCCAATGACGCCTATTCTCCTAAGCCAATCGACTCAAACCCCCAATATGTCGCCACTACCCTGTATCGAGCAAAACCGTCGCTCCATCTGGGACATCACTTGGAGTTGCTCGGCGACAATTTTTGCCTGTTCATGGGTTGCGGTCCATCCAAACATCCCAGCACCAAATGAGGGGAGAACAAAGATAGCCCTACGACGCCTTGAGTTGATGTTCTGGTCTATCATTTCTCCAGAGTTGATTATATATTGGGCAATGAGACAGTGGTTAGCAGCGCTGAAATTACAAAGGAAATACAAAGGCGAGTTATATTTCCACAAGCAGCTCGCTGTGTTTTGATGTGTTTCAATTGTCTCATGATGTAGACAATGGATGGACCACAACGCACGGCTTTTTTATCCAAATGGGTGGATTTATGCTATATGAAGGTGACACTGTCCTGGGTATACTTTCTCCAGAACACCTAGAGCGGCTCCTCCAGCTCAAAGCCATCACAATTCCCTCTGTTACAGAGAAAGAGATACAAGATCGCAGCAAGGGTGACGGTCTCTCCAAATCAATTGTCATCATCCAGACAACTTGGTTCATCACACAATGTCTCGCACGCAGAGTACAAGGGTTAATGACGACTGAACTTGAACTAGTGACATTGGCAATTGCAATACTCAACGGCATCATGTATTTTCTTTGGTGGAACAAGCCTTTAAATGTTCTATCTACCGTTTCCGTGGATCTATTAACCCCAGAACCACCAATGATACCACGTTTGGCCTTGCCAACGAGGCTATATTATAGCCGTCAAACTTTTCTACCGCTTATCGGTAAGTTAACTCTACATTACTCCTTTTCAACAGCAGTTTATGACCGTTATACAAACGTCCAGTAAATGGGGAAGAGAGTAGCCGAGAAGCTTTTATAAAGCCGAAGTTCTTTCTGTTTCTTTGCAATCAAAATTTCTCTACTGACATCATCTGACAGTTCAAACAAGCCCGACGGAAACCTATTGAAGCTATGCAAGCAAGTGCATCTTTGGCTGTGTGGTGTCTTATTTCATTGGCCTATCGCCGCAGTTGTCAGTACAATCCGAAGGATGCGAGATATTCTCAGTAGCCGTGCCATTGGCCCAAGTCAAGCCCGTGTTAACACGTTTTACGCTTACGATTTCAACCCAACAAAGCAGCAGCAGATTGTGACATTTACCATCCTTCCATGCATTGGAGTTTTATTCGGAGTAATTCATTGCGCAGGCTGGAACTTCTTCTTTCCATCACGCGTCGAAGCCAATATTTGGCGTCTTTCTTCCTCTGTTATTACAGCAGTGCCCATAATTTGGTCCGGAACGGCCATCCTTGGCATAGTGGATGAACACGACCATTATGATTGTCTGAGTTCTACATGTGCTGCGACAGTCGTCCTTCCAACAGCAGCACTCCTGCCCATTTATATCCTCGCGCGACTTGCACTTTTGATCGAGGCATTAATATCCCTTCGCGACTTGCCCCAAGCGGCATATGCTGTGGTACAGTGGACACTATTTTTACCTCACGTTTAATTTCAGTTATTTAGAGGTTTAGTGGATAGGGCATGTTCCTGGGGCTTCAATATTAATAGAAGTGCTTGTCGATTTTCGACCCGCAATGCCTAAATGCTTGCACAAATAGAATTAATCGCGAAAGACTTATAATTGTACATGGACCCAAAATGGCGTTAAAACACGGGTAGGGGTCTATCCAGGTCTATCTGGGTAAAAAATTAGCCCTGGTCTAACTTAATTCTACATAGAGTATGCAAGCGATATGAGTCGTGACAGTACCTAAACACGATGCATGGAAATTTAAGCGCCGGTGAAGTCATCCAAGTTACTGCACAACACTCTAAATTTAAAAACAACTCAGACGACTTCAACGAGAAACTCCTGAAACTCGAGATCTAATCCGATGAGTATTTTACTGCAGAACCGCGTAGTCACTTTGAGGTGTCCGAATATTATTTTATTTCCCAAGACATTGAAAACTATTTGATCCCAAGTCACTGGAGATTTTGCCAAAAGATGGTTCCGACTGTAAAGTGACTACTTCTTACCTCCAACGCTTGCTTGTCAAAATCAAGTCGCCTCGTAAATTTTTCAGAGAAAGTAATATTTGGTCTTTATCATTTGCATTGACCCGTATGCACAAATCATTCGATGTCATTGAGTATGAGCAACGAACCTCTCGAAAATTAATCTAACGCTGGGTACATTTATCCATAAACGTTTTGGGAAGAAATACTCAGAATCTGCGACGCTCTTCCAAAGCTTCGAGCTTCATAGATGATAAAACGAGGGATCGGTTGTAGAGTATTCTCTCCGAACCAACAGTACATGTCTTTCTCGTCTTCTGGTGAGCAACCGAAATCGAGGGAATGGGAAAGAGGAATTAATTCAATATTAAAAAACTCTTTTGAATATTTAGTAGTGCAATCTCCATCATGCTCGAGCTCCATCCCTTACCTAGTGGAAAGCTTCCTACTATCTGTAAGTGGTTGCAGAAAAATGGGCGAGGAAATAATCTCGTCAGTGTACAAGAGTAGCCTGAATATCTCAACAAATGCCAGCCGAAAGAAAGAAGCGGGCTTTGCGTTTCTTGGATTCGAAAGTTTCCACATTGTTCGTTTGAATCCGCACTCGTGCTACCGCGTTCTAGCGAGGTCTCTGACTTCCGCGGTGATGTATCTAGTTTGCTCAGGCTTTATGCCAGCGCATAGGATTATTATCACCCTCTTAGGTTTAACTCCAATTACTCACAGGTCGACTTCCTCGCATTCTTTGTCGCACACTACAACGTATCATCCGTCCCCGTTCAGACTATATTTCGCGGACCGCTAGCTTGCAGTGCCAGCTGGCACGCCGGCGTTCAATTTTTTTGGGGTTTATATTACTTTCTAACTCCCGCTTGGTCCGATGAATGAGAAGAAGAGGAAGAAAACCATGCACATTTTTCGTTAACTAATTACAGAGAACCACAAGCCAAAAGCGACCGATTCCTACCCCGCCTACATACATATGTAATCGCCCAAAAGGCGGAGAAGAAACGGGTGGGAAGGAGGAGGGAGAGGGGGGTGGAATAATATAGGAAGATTAGATCTCAAATACTGTGACATCATCGATGAACGACCACGCAGGTGCGGCACCTCCGTGGAAGGCGAGCACGTCGTTTCCTTTCGCTACAACGTTCACAGAGAAGAAACCGAAGTTGGCGAAGCCGGGCCGGAACGTCTGCACGGTCACACCGTTCCAGACGACATCGATGAAGGCGGCGGCTTCTTGGGCTGGTGGACTGAACGAGCTGGCTTGGAAGAAGTTGATCTGGTAGTTCTTGCCGGCCTTGGTGGCGAGAGGCTTCGCGACGGTGAGGGTTCCTGGGAGGGCGTCGACACCTGTGGCTGATCCGAGGAGGGCGACGGCGTTGCCGTTGTGTGCGAAGGGTTGGAAGAAGAAGATGGTAGCATCGAGAGTGCCGCCAGCGGGGCTGGTGCCTATCCAGTTGGCGGATTGGGTGTCGAAGCAGAAGTCGTCGCACTCGTTGAAACCCTCGAATCCACCGTCGACGATGAAGTTGGTGCGCTTGTAGCCACGTGAGAAGGTGACTTTGAGGTCACCTTGACCGGTGTTGACGGCTGAGGACTCGTCGGCGACGAGGAAGTACTGAAAATAATAGGTTAGGTTCAATAGCACGTAAGATGTGAATTGAAAGTTTACCATGCTGCAAGTGTAGGTGGTCGGGTTTCCGTTGACAACGGCGCGCCAGATGTTGAAGAATTGGCAAGCACCACCTTGGCCATCAGCGCCGCGGGTGTTGCACTGTTGGGCACAGGCGTTTACATCGTACCTATCAAGGAAAGCGAAACCCATGTACTAATAGAACCATGATGAGCATGTGTACGGAGCAGAGTTCGAAGAGCGTACTCCGGGGGCATTGTTGGCGCCATTCGTGGGACCGAAAACGAGTTCGTAACCTTCGGGGGTTTCAGGATCAACGAGGGTTTTGGAAGAGAATCCGCTTGATTGCTGGATGTAGGTAAGGCCAGCAGGTGGTGCTTCGAGCTGCTGTCCTCCAAGGTTCGTCTTCTCAGCGGCGGTGTGGGTATCGGCATATACAGCACACTTCAAGTTGGACGAACTATGGTGGTCGAGACCGTCATTGTTGAATTCGTAGTACAAGTTGGCGAACACTGATAGATAGAACAGGACGTGAGATTTTTCCACGCCGGGATATTAGAATATAATTACCGCATTGCTCGACGCTGTCACAGAAAGCGAGACAGTCGTCGATGTTGTATGTTGAGTTGCTGACGAGAGTGAAAGTCAAGTAAGCAGTTCCTTGGATGGAGCCGTCACGGTCATTTGGACCGGTACCGGTACCAGTGAACACGGTTTCGTAGTTAGAGGAGGAGCGGGAAGTAAGTGAACTCCGGGAGAAAGTTGAACGACGGGAAGTCGTTCCACTGCTTGTACCAGCAGCGGTCAGTTGCCCATCAACAGCAGTGACTGCGGTATCGGGGACGGGTTGGTCGGGGCTACCACTGGCTCCACTCTTCTGGTCAACAATTGCGGCAGTGCTCGCAATGGTGTCGCTGTCTGTAATGGTCGAATCCAAGTCCACACTTGCGGCTGGATTGAACCATGCACCCTTCAATGCGGGTGGGACAATCTTGACGGTCGTTGCTATAGAAGTGCATGAGTAAATTCGACATTAACGAGGAGAAAACATACCGGAAACCGCAATGGCCAAAGAGATAGCAGGGATAAGGCGACTGAAAGTTAACATGGTGAAAGAGGAGAGAAGGGTGTGAACAAAGCCCGCTGGGAGAGAACTTGGTCCTGCTCTTCTCCAGTCGGCATGCAGGGGCTTTTATATAGTGGACAAACCCGCTCATACACTGAGTATCTGAGTTTACAGATCCTGGGATTGACAAGGTCAGTCGCTGCCGTCTGTTCCATGCTTCTGTAAGATTCGAAAATGGCAGGCAGGAACGCAAAATGTGATCGGGCATAGAAGGAACCTGAATCACTGAGGCGAGCATCAGGTTCCTCGATGATAATAGCCTCCCTCAAATGAAGAAGGTACATCCCTACAATTCAGCAAACGCGCCAGGCTTGAATGAACTGCATTGCGCGATTACGATACCTGTACGCGATCCTCCGTCCTACGAAGTCGGACCAGTGTGGTAAGGCTGGAAGAGCGGCAGGAATGCGAGATTCTTCAGCCAGCCGCGTCACAGTCCTTGCGGATGGCCATCACGTGTTCGTTGAATCCCAAAAACCAGATAAGAGGAGTGCTTCTGCAATCGCACGCGTCTGTTACAGAGTGGCAGAAAATTCGCTGGACGCAGCTGGCATCACAGGAGTTGTCCAGCGTTGTCGTCAAAAAACTGGGATCTTGACTTTCAATCTCCGGGAAATGATCCTGTGGTCGGGGAAGTGCCCACAGGATTTCAAGGTGAATCAAGGATCAAAGACAACGGTTTGACGTGGACGGTCGACATGGCAGAAGTAGAAAGGCGACATCATTTCGGCGCGGGTGATTACCCCCCATCATCAGCTCAAAAAGTCGACAAAAAGGCTTTGTTCTGGAGAACATCGTTCATGATAGCTGGTACAGGCGTCGAGGAGAGGACCGACGTATCGTCGGTGACACCAGCTAGACAGATTCGGCTAGATGAGATGCGAGTAAAGGCTGGATTCTTCCAGGACCTGAGAGTCGCAGTGAAACCGCCACATGAGAAATGAGCAGAATCAGGGGACGGCGTGTCATTTTAGCCCGACGTTTTCCCACAATGTAGGGTCCCTCGGACCACTGCCTTACGTCGCTTGTCCTTCCAAGTTGAAGAAATATGTATCTTCATTGTATCTCGTTCCAATATCGTCGGTACTGCAGCTGAATTGACAAGACGTGCTATGAAAGCTGAGGTTATTTTGTTTTAGCTGGTGTCAATTTCCATTCAATTGATTATTGTACAACATACTTGACCATTCACTCTCGGACATTGAGACGCTTTCAAAAGCTTCTCGACTTCTGCAGCTTCTATACTTTAATCATATGATGCAGGTGTAGACAGCAGTTATTTCAAGACAGACAGCCATGTATATTTCTCTTCTATTTTTTAGGAGATAATTCACAGGCCAAGTCTGGAACCCAAGTTATTTCTGCTTCCAATGACCACGGATCGCAATCTTCCCGCCAGTTTCCTGAAAACAATGATTCAGAATTATAATGTGCATGATTCAATCCAATTGGACCTTTACGCATTTTCGGCTAGCGATAAGGCTGCGGTTGACCACCAAATTCCCCACTGAATGTCGAGGTTGTGGCGATTTAGCAGATTAAACATGACGTTTTTACCGGAACGTAGAGTAGTTTTCCTACGGTCCGTTCCCGCCCCGAAGCGGACGTCGTTATTTCATTGGCTTTGGCCTTGAAGAAGGCGACGCTGATTGCCACATTAAGAAAGAGTTTCTGCCTTTGAGAACGAACCGGGAGTAGTCTGCACTCGGGTTCTCTTCTTTCCTTTGAAGTATAACACTTCCTGGGATATGATGTGTTGCAGACTGATGAGATAAAATTAGCTTGGAGGTCATGCACTGGTACATGTTCGCTCACATGCTCATGATCATGATTTGGGGGACCCAAAACTCGCGCCGCCAAATACGCGCCGCCTTGTTCGTGTCCAGGTCACAGCTAATAGGAAATATCTCGCCCGCACTCTGTAGCCATATTCTAGACTTCCAGAATTCAGATAAATGAATGACCTGATAATTAAAGGGACGTTAATCATGAACATCCTGTAGTTGGCGCCCGTCCATCTATCCATGTTCCGACAGTCGTTCGGAAACAGATGCGCCCCGTTGTGGCCCTGAAAAGCGATCGCAAGTCAAGTAAAGAGACAAAGACGGAAGATAGGCCGCGAACAGTACATCGTCGCCTCACATGTCGCGTCGACGAGAAAAGTATCCCAAGCCCCATATCCATATTGGTACCTTAGGCTGGCAAAGCGGGTTTAAGACCATCAAGCGAAGTCAGCCAGTGATTGACAGCGGCACTCACCCAAAGGCTGCAGTGCATATCTCGCATAGGTGTCTGCGTAATGATTAGGCTGACGCGACATGTGGGCTGACCAACTTCCGCAGATGGTATACGCCTGACAGAAATGCCATCAAGGATGACCAAATGACTCGGTGCTCGTCGTCGCCGGTCTGGCCTCGTTGCCGCCCCGCTACTGTCCCCCAGCCCTGCTCGCGTAGATCGAACTTGGCAATTATCCGCGTCAACTGGAACTGGAATCCGGCGATATTGGATAGCCTCGAGTTTAGAGAATGATATCGCGCGGACCATGACCCGCTGCACATCAGGATTCGGCTAAAATGAAGAGGCTGTGAGTAAGGATCATAATTGAGGACCAGTGAACGGGGGCATCGGAGAGGAAGATACACGCCCGTGGCATCGTGCATCGCGAGCTGACCGGAACGCCTAAATGAAGCTTGAGGTTGAGGGTGATGTATCTTAGGTCCGTTAACCGCCCTCCTGGTGTCAGATGTCCCTCTCAGGTGGCCAAGTGGAGGTAGAGAGCGAGCGAATAACCAAACCCTGCGTGGTTAGGACCTGCCGACACTTGTTCTGGATTTTGGATCTCGGAATGAAAAGCCGTTATTGACGGCAGCGGGCTACTTGAGGTGGTATGATTGAGTGCTGTAGACGAGCGCGGATAAAGACCGCCGCGGCGTTATTCAATAATAGATCCGGACGGTCTATGAGGTTCGAAAACAATTAGGGAATTAGGGGACGAGCAAACGTTGTTCGACTTGACGGAACTGGGGTTAGAGGAAGAGAGGCCATGGTAAGCTTGAGAATCGGAGTGAAGGATGAGCCGATTGCCGACAGGAGAAGGATGAACTGCTAAACTTACTATCTTTTGAGAGGAGCTTTGTTCCTCGCAAGCCAAGTTGACGCTTAGGAGCAGACCGGAGTCATGGCAGAGCTGTCAGCGTTATCGACGCGAAGGACAGAATTCTAATAACCTGACACGGCAATTAAGAGGACCGATTTTGTCTCTTTTGTCGATTAATCAAGCCATGAGATCACTAGTATGAAGGGCTCGTTCGCACTGGATCCCCCCGAGTGAAGTCGTTGGCGGTCTAGAAGTTAATAAGGCCTTATCATTGATTCATGTAGGCAGGAGGTCGTCGCATGAAGTTGCCTGTTGATTGGCCAAAAAGAGCCTGGAAGGGCGAGATGCCTAGCTCGCGGACTCATATATTGGATGGGTACCAAGTCTTATTATTCCAAAATAGGTTCTTACATCTAAGCTTCTTCATTAGCGATAAATCCAAATAAAACACAATGTAACGAAAAAACCATACCACTAAATTACGCCCAAAGACGCACACCGACTTAGACGAAAAGTAACCGAGGCGTCGACGGCGTCGTGACATCACCTCTTCCTCGGCTACTCGAATTATCGACAAGTACGTATACCTTCAGGAGCCTTTAAACCTACAAGCAGGTTACCGGCGGCACCGCAGAGTCTAATCATCTATTTTTTCCTCCACCACGATCCGGGGCGGGGGCGATCTTCTTCTGGTTTCTCGCGTGAGCAGAGGCCAAAGCAGTTGATGGTGTCGTGAGCCGTTTCCTTGGCAGCAGGTGAGTCTTAGACATTTAAAGGGCCTGTCAGAGGATCTACGCCCTAAATAAGCTGGGTGGGTGGGTCAGCTGCTGCTTTGGCCCGTGGTCGAGAAGGTGCTTACCAGAGATCAAGATCTCAAGCTCAGGCTTCGGTATTCTGGCCCGTGCGTGCGGCAGTTAAGCCTCTGTGTTAAGTGTCTGCTATCGTTGGCCTTCTATATGTTTTCGAAGAGCTGTCGGATCTCCATCAGATGGCGAACCAAAAGGTAGAGGTAAAATTTCGATTGTGATTTTCCTCTCCTTTTCTGGTCGATAAGATGGCGCCCTTGCGTAGCTGGAGAAGAAGTAGAATATTTAGATTAGAAAAAATAATGAACGAAAATGAGAGGAGATAAAGAATAATTACGAGATAGATAATGCAATCTGATCTCTCAAAACTGCCAAACCAGGGGTTCCCACGTCGCCTCAACGCTGGGTTAGCTTAATCATCCCTACACCTATTCGCATATTCGGAGACGATAGAAGACGGAGCCTGGAACCACAGGACAACGGGTGCTAAAAGCAGCCCATGAATTCGTCCTCCCAGCCTACTCCACGAGAAACCATAACTGAACAAGAAGCAAGCTCCATCGCTGGCCATTCCATTCGATTTATCCGCCAGCATGAGTAGCTGGTACGCTATTGATGTCGGTATATCGAACGAAGTGGGCCAGAACACTGCTGACGGCGACGAAACTGAACAATGATTGTCAAAAACATATGCCGTGTCAAGTGCGGGCACGTGACTTGATGTTGAAGTTGAAAAATAAGAGTTGTAGTAATTTCGACCTGATGAACGTGGCTTGCCTTCTTATAAAGAGTCTTCTCCCTTTCGACGATGGTTTTTTGGGGTTGGCGAAGAAGGAAGGGGAGAAACAATATTTCAATGACCTCGGAAAACTTTTGCTTGCCGACGATCAGTGTATGTGGAAGCTTCCGAGCAACAGATTGCAACTCGGTTATGAACACGAGCGGAACACTTAGGTATCTTCAGCGAGATTTCTGGTGGGCGTCGAGGATATGCCGGGTGAAAAACAGCAAGTCTTGCTTCATGCCTTTTGTTATCTGTCACGTGATTTGAACATAGATTGACGATAGGGAACCATCAACAAAGGAAGATCAAGGTCGCTGGAGAACAGTTCCAGAACTTCCAGAAAGCTCGGAGTGGAGGAAAAGCTGGCGAAGAACATTGCCTCAGAGATAGTTCGGAACGGAAGTACTTTGTGGAGATGACACGGCTTCGGCGGGGGGTGTTCACGTTCGTGGAGAACTGGGAATTTGATTGACCGTTCGACGTCGATGGACGTTGATGACGAGAACGCGTCCTCAGTATCAATATCGTACGAGTCAAGTCGTGTCTCCCATGTGTCTTCGGCTTCACTGCAGAGCACCCATGTCAGACATTCGACATACGTGATACGTGGATCATTATGCAACGACTGACCTTGCTGTAAATAGCCCAGATTGAAATAGTTGTGATAAAACGCGACCTAGTCCCACGACGCGTCTGTTCTGCCGTGTCTTGTCTGTTCCTCGGGTGTCTGGGTTCTGAGGGCCTTCTCTCGATATGATTCCTGGCTGAAGGACCTTTCCGAAGACCTGGTTTTTGAATTGTGATAACACGCGTTGGAAAGGTGTGGGAGGCCCTTTGGGCTCAGTAATTCATGGAACGCGAAGACTCGGTACCAGATCAAAGAATAGCTTTCCCACTTGGAGCAATGGATGGTTTGAAGGAGTGATTGACAAGTTTCTGCGGACGTGCAGAACATGGCGAGAAGAATGGTGCCTATGTCCAACTGCCGGCTTACTGACGAGGCAATTGGTTGGCCTAAGGTACCCTACACACGAATATCAAACAAAACGCGTAGATAGCTGAGAACATTGCTTCTAACCTTGTATATGTTATTGCCCTGACCATATGGTTCGACGTCCATGAGTCGACGAGACAGGAACGCGTCGGAGGGTTCGACCAAACCCGATCCAAATTGTACTATGTCGTGGCAGGGGGGTGCGTTAGAGTCCGCAGATGCTGACCCGGGATAACGGTTTATCAGAGGTTTTCAATCTGTATACGATCCCAAATATTCGTGATTTGAGCGCTTTAAGGAGTTGATATCTGTCGTTGGAAGCTGGCCAGTCAGACAATGACAGGTCGGCGCTCAGTGTTGAGCGATGATGTGGCTTCCTCGCATTGGAATCGGGGCAGTCGGCCAGTGCACCAACGAAGAGTTTTGTGTTTCAAAACCCAACCATTTCTTTGAGGACTGCCACAGTGACGTTTTTCTTCCTGTTGTTTTATGCCCATTGTTCATAAATCCCAAGCTAGAGCCGGACATAATCTTGTTCGACAGTCAAGAAACGTGACCCTTTCCAGTCGAAGATACAATTATTGGACTGGCGAAGTTCTGAGGGTTACACCACGACGGAGCCTGAAGGACAAGATCCAGAGGTAAATTTCGCTAGTTCTTCTCATTTCACCCCTCCAGTCGTCATGCTACGAGTCGTAATACGGCGGTTCCGTCAACCTTGAGGTTCACATGAAGAACCTTGAACTCTGGACGATATGGAGCAAGTTTATACTTGCTGTAAACTTGGGCTAGACGTCGAGCGTCGGCAGTTATGGTTGAGTAAAGTCGTAAATCGGCTACTAGAGGATCGGAAGTCTTTTCTGTTTCCTGAAAATCAATCGAAATCAACGTGTGCCTACGTGACAAAAAATCAGACTTGGAAACAGATTTGAGATCAAAGTCCAAACTTGGGTGCTCACCAGTAGTCGCAGGTATATTATACAACACTACTTCCATGTTCCAGCTGGTACAAATGGCGTTTTATGCAAAACTCGTCGTCGGAGGCGTGTGGAGTCGGTGACGAGAAACCAACCACCCTGTGACAAGATTTTTTGGTGGCACGCAAGTACGTCATGTCACTGTCACACACTCTCCGTTCTATTTTTGGAGATTTCGAATATTTTGAATTAAAAAAAAAGCTTAGAATTGCTCTCTCTCGGTATTGGCGTAGGAGTAAGCCAGAGTCCTACCTAACTTCCTATAGAACTTTTGTAAGAGCGTATTTTGTGCTGGCTCCGATTGTTGAATCTTTCATTGACGATTTTTACTCCCAGCCAGTGATTTTCTAAATTTCAGAGTACTGTATGACCAAGTTCTCTTGAACGGCCGTACATTTAGTCCTCAAATGTTCCCAACGTAGATTAGTAACTAGGAGAAACAAAACCACTGCCATTGATTATGAACTAGAGTAGAGAAGGCAAACACACTTCTGAACGTTGGTTGTTCCACATTTTACATCATTAATGCTCCGGTGCTGGCCACATTGAATTAGGATAGTCTTTGGAGCCAAGACGGACAGGTATTTCTAGAAAGAAAAACAAGGAAGTAAACGACAAAGTTTCGTGGTAGAGATGAAGCTGCTTGCCTCCAGAAAAGGATCAAAATGTCTGGACCAGGCACTGCTTTCCCAAAAGCGCATGAACATAATTTAATACAAGTTAGCATTCCGCAACGACTCAGCAACAGTATCCCTCAATAATCGTTCCTCCATCACCCATTGAAGGTCTGGCCAGCACCGCACAGAAGAACCCCCATCTTCGTCCCGCGTATATCTGTCCCAGAGCTTGTCGAAGAATCGTCCCGCATCACCCACATTCATAATCCCAGCTAAGGCAGCGTGAATTCGAATGTAATGAGGATTTGGGAGAGCGACGGGAGCCGTCCTTTTAATCCCCTTTGAAAAATCATCGCTGTGGTCCCTGAAGGTGATGCGATTGTCATCGGGCTTCTTGAGTATGCCGTGGTTTTGGAAGATTTTGAGATCGTACACGTGCTTTGCCTGAAGGTGTTATTAGCTAAGTGTGCAATATGTACGGGAAGTAAACTGAGGGTGTTGAAGCTTACAGTTGTTTCTTTCAAACACCAGCAAAACCTATCAAACGCTTGACGGGCATCGACCTGGAGGGTCAAGCCATTCGACGGGTCATCGAGTGAGGCGCTGAATTTCTCGAGAGTTTGAGTGGGGAGGCAGGTCAAGTTTGATAGTATGTCAAAGGTGGTTGCAGCAGACTTGTACTGGATCATAGAATAGAGAAAGTGTCGTCAGTGAGCCCTCCAGTTCGAGTGGAATGAAAGGATGACGCACGGAGTCAGAGCTTTGGTTTCTATCGAATTGACAGACTTCCCTATGAAGAATACGAGCGGCCCTCAATCTGGCGGTGAAGATCTCCTCGGCAGGTTTCGGGTGTGCGAGGTCTTGAGACCCTGTTAAAACGCACACGTATCCATCACGTCTGAGCACCTCGACGGGGAAATCAATATCAATAAAACGGCATTTCGTCGAAAAGGCATCTACGGACTTCGTCAGAAAATGAGCTCTTCTTGCTTCCTGCACAAAGCGAGTTCGAAGACTGGGCTACTGGTTGGTCGATAGTTGGGGTCGCGATAGGAGAAGGTGTCCTCGACTGGTTCGCGTGCCTCCTGCCCAGCGTAACTGGGGAAATAAGGTTAGGTTCTATTCTTCAGAAGATATAGGAAAAATGACTAACAGACGAATAAAATATGGGTGAACCACGTCGTCCCGAGAGCCGCGAGTGCTCCGACCACGTCGTCTTCTTCCAAAGTGGAACAACTGACGATGGCAGCCGCAACATATCGCTTCCCGCTCTCGCCGCCGCACTCCTCTGCGTATGTGAGCATGGCGAGCATGATTTTGTCAAGTTGCACGGATATTGGTGTTGCTTCGCGATCCGTGGCGTAGTTCACAGTGAAAGTGCTCCTGGAGTCAGTTGCGAATACGTCCAGGACCAACTTTTCTGCGACATCGACCAGTTCCTGCAGAGGGGCATCGCTGTTCTTGATGGCGGTGATCCTTGGCTTGAGAGTCGATCTGTAAAGTTCGACCGAGGCCTCGGAAGATATCGAGGTAGGGGATGGAGTTGTTGAGCTGGTGCAAGCGCTTAATTGGTGAGGTGACATGTTGGTTTGTGGAAAGAGGCGTCCAATCATTCCGGCATCGTGTAGTGGTCACGTAGTCCTGTTTTTACCGCGCCCCCAAAACCGTGTCAGAACGTTGTTACGTAATCTTCGGAGCTTCAAATATCGTCGCGTCGAGTGGACGCGACGGGGGAGATATTTTGCAAAATTAGATAGACAGTAGATAATTAATTAGCCTTGAGAACAATGGGTAAAATTTTGGCTTTGAACGGCGGAGTTTTCGTGCTCGATTTCGCTGGTGTGGGACCGACAGGGGAAAGTACTTACATAATCATCAAGATTGCCCGACCAATTGCCTAATTCTTCCACATCACCTCGCATGTTCCTGAAATTTTACAGGACCTGTTTCCGTGAGCTCTTAAAAGCTTTGGTCTCCAATTTTTTACCAAAACCCCCTTCCTCGTCAAGAAAAACGCGTACAACTGGATTTTAAAGTCCGAAGATTACATAACAACTTTCTGACACGGTTTGGGGGGCGCGGTAAAAAACAGACTTCATATATCGTGATCCGAAGGGCACATCACATATATCGAAGTCTGGCTAGGAGAGACTAGTGGTCACGCTCTTTTCCATTTCTGGAATTCGTGAACGGCGCTTCCAAAATAGAGTCTTCTAATATGCGCTATGTGAAGCTACCTAGAATTCCACCAAAATTCTCATTATTGAAATTTCTTACGAGGTGGTTCGTGTCAGTTCTGTTCGAGCTTTACTTCCAGAAACTTGCATAACCGAAGGAAAACAGTCAGTGCATTCTTCAACTGCTACTAGTTTATGCTTCAACATGGGTAAGGAAAATGAGAATATACGGTATGATAACTGGGAAGTGTTTGGACGGGAAAAATGTGTCACTTTAATAGTAAACTACAGACAAATTGTACGTGAGGAAAAAATGAGATCCAGTCCAACTCCAATAATGCTTCAGGTGGAAGGTCCCTGAGTGAAATGAAGGCCTCTACCAACAGTGCAACCCTTGCAAGAATATAAAATGGGAGCATAATAACAGTCAACCTCCACACCAAATTCAGAATGAATAGAACCATCTGCACTAGCCAACGCTCATTGGAATAACTCAAGTCGTCGAAAATTCCGCCAAGCATAAGCAAAACGCTTAACACTGGAACACCTGTAATAACTGCAGAGGAGATGCGCCAAATGTTGGATTCGATAAGTGAGGGAAAGGAGTAATTCCAGCCAGCACAGTGGATTGCACCAAATATAATTCCGACGAAAGGAACTGAGAATTCGTCCCAAACGAGGGCACCTAAACGAGGGTCATAGGCGTAGAATGAGCTGACAAACATTTCACCAGAAACAATGGTGTTGCTGGTCAATACATCGCCGATCCTTTCCACAACGCTGACGACCGCGGCGACTGGCCAACGAATAATTTCGCAAATAATCCACCACATTCGACGAATTACCGCCAGAAAATTAATCCAACACACAGGTCGATACCTAAAACCGTCCGCAATGTTTTGCGGCTCGACATCGACGCCTAATTTTTAAGGAAAATATATGATTGAATGAAAAACAGTAACAGGTGTGTATATTACCTTGTAAATTGCTCGTTTTATTTCCTTCGTCGCTTAAGCTAAATCCGTATCTCGTGGCTAAGGGGGAGGATTAATTTGTTGTCAACCCTGTACCAAGTCATGATTGACGCACTTTCATCAGCAAAAATCCCTTCTTGGTAACCAAGTTGTGTCGAAGACGCATCCATGGCCAATAGGTAAACAGGGACTGTGGTGTGGACATCGAGAGGTTTGTTCCACCAAAAAGCATACATAACAACGTTAAGGGCGGCAAATGCGAGTGTCACAAGCTCCAGTTCGGTAATGATGAGGCCCTGTATCTTTCGTGCAATGCACTGGGCAATGAACCAACTTGTTTGGACGATGACGAGAGCTTTTGAAAGTTCGTCGCCCTTACTTCGATCCTTGATTTCCTTCTCTGAAATCACCGGCATTGCTATCTTCCGGCTGGTGAGGAGGTCCGCGAGCTTCTTAGGACCAAGGACACCGACGGGCTTGTTTCCGTCGTGTAACATAAATCCCCCCATCTGAATAAAGTAGCCATGGGTCATTGTCCAACCATTTTCTAGAAAAATATCAGATACGAGGAGATCTGCATTGATGCTGATAGAACGCACCTCTATATTCCTCCGCCAAGTGACGTGCCCCTAGCCACTGCTTCAATGCCCAGAATATAATCAACTCCGGCGAGACAATTGACCAGATCATCAATTCTAAGCGGGGAAGTCCGCTTTTCCAGCGACCTTCGTCTGACCTTGCGATGTTAGGGTGAACAGAGACCCACGAACAGGCAAAGATGGTGACTAGGCAGCTCCAAACGATATCCCATGTTGACCGAGTGTTAGGACATATACACAGATCTCGTGCGAGTATTGGACCGACGTTTGTCTGTTGCTGAGATAAAACATCGAGAGGAGCAGCGTCGACGTCAATAAGACCTGGAAGAATGTGGAGGAGGAGGAAGACAAGTAACATGTCTGGAATGAAAGAGTTGGAGAAAAAGCATGCAGCGTTCTATATAAAATAGCAAACTAGCCACGACTTAGCAGCAGACTCGCCAGGCGAAGTCCTTGAGGCCGTGTATTATTTCAGTACGGTGACCAGTGACATGGGCGTTTAAATTTCTCCGTTAATTTCCCAAGTCGACATAAGCCGACAAGGTGACATTGAAATCACCTGAGAGATCGAGACTGAAATCGACTGCAGTTCACTACGAATGGCCGTAACCTCTTTATTCCAAAGAAGCGGCTGGTGTGCTTGATACAGGAGGTAACAAGGTTTTGATGAAAGTCGAAGAAGATCGAGAACTGCACACTCCGTCCCAGAAGTGAATGGTGACTACTGGGCGATGATGGCAATCGTCTTGCTTCTGTCCTTGATCATCCTCCGTAATATTTTGTAAATTTATCGAGTTTCGTTCGAGAAGGTGTTTGAGTTTTTCTGGTCTGAGAATTCCAATGGCCTCCCTCCGTTGTATAAGTAACATGAAACCTCCCACTTGAATATAGAACCCGTGCGTCATAGTCGTAACCGGAAGAGCAGCGTTAGCACAAAGCTACAGCGACCAACACGGGGAATTGAGAGGATTCGCAACTAAATGTCTGTGACAAATTACGAGCTGCAAGCCACTGCCTCGAGTTCAAAAGTTGATGAGCCCCGGCGAAAACCTCCGAGTCAGTTCGACACGACGTAGACCTTTTCATCCACTGCCTCCGTTTGGCTGGGCTTGGGATGTTTGCTTGGATGAACGGAGACCTATGAGCAGGCTAATGCCGTCAGTAGACGGCTTCACACCATGCCCCGCCTTGAAAGGCTCGACAAACAGACAACAAGTTGTTGGAGGCAAACCAGGATAGATCGAGAAGCGGCGTCGGCATCGAGGAAACCTCGACGAAGCTAGAAAATGGCGAGGTGAGGACCCCGTTCAAGTCTGAAGGTGCTAGTTGTCATACCTTGGGGCGATGAGTAGGTCTATCCTATCAGCTGGGCTGCAAGCTGCATATACCGCGTTGAGTTCGGTTCTGAGTAGGATCACCGATCAGTCACGGTCGCATGGGAAAAACGTGGATCTAATCTATGTTTCTAATCTAATCTATATTTCACTGCATTTGTTTCGCTTCAAATTTAAACTCTCATTGTATTTGGCTTTTACTGGTGCTGCGACTGGACTAGCCGCCTGGTCATCCGCATCACCAACTCATCCTTCTGATATCACAGTACGTCTAGCTCCAAAGGCTCTGTACGTTTTCCTCATCCTAGGCGTCGTCTGGCCTCCCCAATTGCAAGATGGCCAGCAATACAGCTCATCACCAGCACCTCGAAGGCCATCTGGAGCTACGCATCTCCGCTAAGTCAGTCGGCTTGTACCCCGTGCCTCCGACGAACATCACCAGCGACGCTCTCGCCGCTCAAGCGATGTCGCCTCACCCTCCTCCAAATCCAAATACCACCGAAGTCATCCGCCTCCTCTCCGGGCCCCTCGACGAGTTCCGCAAGTACGCTCGCCAAGAGCAGTCCAAGTGGCTCATCGACATCGCGCATGACATCTGTGATCCCGCTCTTCAGCGCGGCTCGTTGCTCGTTTGGAACGGCACCGACTCTGAGGAGCAGTGGCTTTCTGTGGCTCCTACGGACCCACTGACCGCGTCGATATACCGCTATGACGTCCCGGCTGGCGTCATCGTCGGCCTGTCGAAGATGAGCACTCGGATTGGAAAATCAATCTCCACCAGCACCGAAGCGGCGACGGGAAACGGAAACGCGCACACCATGCGCGAGCGGGTGATGCGCCGCGATGCCTTCGCGTGCTGGGTGACAAGGGCCGACCATCCACTTGTGATTGGCCACATATGCCCCAAGCGCATGGGCGACCATCTTGCGCGTGTCGTATACCGCGATTTCGTACCAACATCGCCTGAGGCTTCTCTTCCGGCTCTGTCTGTCTATGATGAAAGATTTGGTATCACCCTCACGAGCAACCTCGGAGTGTACTTCCACGCGTACGAGCTGGGTCTGCGGTTCGTCTCTGAGGTTCGTTCGTCTTTCTTCATCCGAGTCTCCTAAATCATGTCTCAGTGATTCATAAAAACTTAGAATAACTATGAATGCCAAGTCTTCAGACCCGAAACACCAGGGTACGTACATACAGTCGGCGGGTGCATACCCAGATCCCCTTCAACAACGTCGCCCTCGCTCTCTGCAAGTAACCTCGCCGCCAGCCCCCTTTTCCAATCACCGGCACGCCCGCCCGCCCTCCACGGACTCCCCGCTACTCCTCCCCAGCCGCAGCCGCAGGTCGGCGCGGTCAACCCCCCGCCAGGGCTTTTGAGGTGGCATTATGTGCAGTGTGTGCTCAAGAGGTTCGGGCATGCGGAGTATAAGGGGCTCCCGAATATTAAATTTCCAGAGCTGCCTCTTCGTATGGAAAGGGACGATGAGGATGAAGATGGTACCGACGCTGGTACTTAGCGAGGCGGACTGGCTCAAATTAGTACCCTGCCTGAGAAGGGGATAAATGTCGAGTAGATATTGATATTCCACCGAGATTTTGGTCGTTAGCATCTGCGCAACAAATTAAGGTGATAATGTCTATTCGACTCAGAGAGAGAGATCCTGTCGGAAGTACACTTTAGACAACGAGATTGAGATGCTTGAACTTTGCGCAGGTGCCACTAGCAGCCTGAGTGGATACGAAATTGGTGCCAGTCGAATGAAGTAATTTCGTGGACATGAAGCCCGAGAGAACAATTAGAGTAATATCAGTATCACAGGAGAAAAATCATTTTAAAAATTTTCAATGAGCATACATCGTCCCGAGCAGAGAAAATTCATCGTTCAATTGAGTGGACCAAGTGGGTCACCTTTGAGCTTGATTTTTGAACGATGGTTTGATTCGTTGAGGTTATTAACGCAATAGGGTTTTTCTGGGGTACACAACGGACGCGCATTGATGAGTTCGGTGCACGTTGCTCCTGCTCCAAACCAATTTTTAAATTTTTGGTAAAGATTTTCGGAAAGGAGAATCGAAGGTTAATGTTATAACTAGGGTGCTTACTTATTTCGAATTTACGCGAGGACAGGCAGATTCGTTTAAGTTAGTGTTTCGTCTCCTGTGGCTGCCAAGCTGTGGGTGGCCTCTTCTCTTCTCGTTTTTGGATCTGAATGAAGTTGGCTCGTGTGTTGATGAGTTGTCATTCAAGCCGATAGGGCCAAAGTGGGAGGTTCATGTAGAAGGACTTTCAATGTGAAGAAAGGATATAATTTCTATATGGAATATACAGTAAGTACACGTTGCATCACGACAATTTGGGGTGAGGATGCTTGATTACTCACTTGAAGCCTGGATTAAACTTCATGCAGAAGCCAATGGATTCGAAAGTGTTATAATCCATTGAGGTCAAGACGAGACGGGTTTTTCTACGTTACACAATGGAAGAGTAACGTGAGTGAACGCTGCGCTGCTGTGTGCCATTTTTCTTATGAAGACAATCGCGAGGGCTTACTGTAAATTACACATCCCACTCTCGGACGAGGCAGACGCGTTCAAGTTACTGTCCTATGCGGCCTGAGTGCTCTTGAGGCTGGGGTGGTTGCCTCTTCCGTTCTTGAATTGATACTGACCTCGACGAATCGTTATTGGGAGGCGTGAGTAGCAAGTTCACAGAAATACGTGTCTTGAGATTGGGCGGGCCAGGTCATAATTAAGGAAGACAATCTGCAGATCCGCACCCAAGCTTGATTCAGAGGTTAAAGGTGGGTTCAAGTGTCATCGACATTCCGGTGCCGTTCACAGGAACATCTTTTCTATTTAGAACGTAAGTACATGCCGCTGTACGACACCCATGATCATGAGATGAGGCTGCTTAAACTTTGTGCAGGTGCCAGTGGATTCGAAAGTGTCAACTGAACATGAATGAGAGGTCCTGTCGTAAACACGGTTACTTTCACTTGAAGCCCGGAGATAACAATTAATATCGATATCGGAGCTAAGCCAAATAGAAAAAAAATTTCAACGAGCATTCATCGTCCCGAGAAGAGAAAAACCATTCTTTCCAGTTGAGCCAAGGAGTTAGACGAATGCGAGCAGCCTGAGCAGGGTGGCATTCCCAGTGAGTGATGTTGATCAACAAGAAAAGCGTGACACAGGGCACGGGTGGGTGACAACACCGCTGTCTGTCAGAGTCTCACCAACAACACCTCCCATTACTTCTATCTTTATTCCCCCTCGCATCTCTGCCGCGCTCAGCTCTCCTGGCGCACGAAAAACGGACACCAAGGGCGATACTTAGTCGTGGAAAGAGAGCCATCGGCCGGCCTTGGTGCTGCTGCTGTGTCTGAGTCGCACTTGGCGAGTCAGGAAGGTGAGGAAGCGGTTTTTCGTCATCAACGCTCCAGCGGTGCTTATGAGGTGTGATAGATAGATAGCGGTGTACTATCTATCTCTTTTATCTCTATCTAGCTGCGGGAGAGGAGCACGACATTCGAGAGTTGAGAGGACACTCCACCCACTAGCTCCGCAGGTATGTGTTCGTCAGTTTCGTTCAGCCACGCCACATCCTTCGTTCGATTTTCGATTGCTGCACCGGGGGGTGGTTGCAGCTCGTGGCGGGTGCTGCCGCGAGCCGTGTGCAGACGGCGTGCTCTGCTGCGCACTGCGCGATGGATGGCACTGTGCACTGTGAATTCGATGTGAAGAGGAGATGCTGTTCAAATTATAACGGAATTGCCGGAAAGCGATCGGGAACGTGCTCCAGGGCTGCTCGTCCACGCTGGTCGAGGTTGCCCCCGCTACCCCTTTTCTCTGCTTTTTGTCTTTTTGTTTTTCTCCTCTTCGCTGTCGTTGTCGTCGTCGGTGCTTGAAGCTAATCATCGTGCTTACAGCTACTTTTTCAACGAGCCTTATCCACCACGCTCAATTTTTTTTCGCCTCTCAGACTCTTTAGACTTTCACTTTTGATCAACCTGGCCCTGGACCTCAACCGCGATTACGGTTTTCTGTTGCCTGCCACGACTCGATCCTCGGTTCACCACCAACCACCGGGTTACGTTTACGTTTACGAGTGAGTTAGCCTAATCACATCTTATGCCATACCATGGCTCTCCGAACCGAGATGCGATGGCGGCTGCGTGAGCCTGAGACTGATGCTGATCTTCTCTTCTTTGCTCTCCTCCTTCTCTAGTTAACAACACCATCAACGTCGCCATCGTCATTTCATTTTCACCTTGACTTCTCAAGCTCAAGCCTATCAGTCTCATCCAATCTTATCCACCTTCCTTCCTTCCATATCGCATCACACCCAACTGTAATCTGTAATCTCCAAATCCAACGCCATCCTCAATCCACAGCTCCTCAGTCCTCAGCTCCTCAATCCAAAACATGACAAGCAAAAACCAAAACGCACGACACACACCCTCCCCAGCGCCCTCATCGGCCTCGACACCACCTTCGGCCAATCCGCCCCCATCCAAGCTCCCCAAGTTCCTGCAGAAACAGAACAGGGATCGGTCGAAGTCTGTTACTGACCCTGGAGCTAGCTCCAATGGCTCTGGCTCTGCACTAGGAGGGAGCACCAGCACCAGCAGTGTCGCGAGCAGCGCTGTGCTCTCCCCATCCGCCTCCTCGGCGTCGGCATCTGGGTCGGGAGCGGGGTCGGGGTTCTCGACTGCCTCTGCACCTGCACCATCTTCAACGGGAGGGCCTCCTGAGTCGGGGATTCCGAAACCGCGGAAGACGAGCAAGTTTTTGGGGATAAGTAAGGATCGGGATCGGGAGAAGGATAGGGAGAGGGAGAAGAAGTTGCCAGATAAACCCGCCTCTGCCTCTGCCTCCTCTGCTAGGGGCAATGGGAACACGCCGACGGACAAGGACAGGGATAAGGATAACGACCAGGAGGACAACTATGGGGTCGGAGTGGGCGTGGAGGTGGACGAGCCGCCTGTGATCGTCGAGCCGCCCCAGTCGCACTCTTACTCGCAGGGGCAAGGGCAGGGCATACCCCGCCCGCGGACGCGCTCCGAGCGGCCTATCAGCTCAGCCAACTCTGCGCCTGAGCCGCACTCTTCCTCTTCCTCCGGCGCGGGGCGGATACCCGTACCTATACCCACTCTCCTCTCCTCCGCCTCTGCGTCCGCGTCGAGCTCAAACTCGCACCCACCATCGAGCTACAGCACCTCCCACTCCACATCCCGGATCGGCGACCTGCCCACGCGCCTCTCGGGGTGGTTCGCGCATACCTTCAGCTCGTCGAGCACGGATCTTACGTTGCCTGCTATACTCGCGCAGTCTGCGTCGTCGTCCTCCCGGTCCGCGCCTAGCTCCTCGCACCCAAATTCAAGCTCGACAGGAGGGGCCCAAGCACAGGCACAAGCAGCCCCCTCGCCGCGCCGCGGCCCCTCCGCCCTGCTCACAGCGGCCAAGCACGGGAAGGGGCATCTGGACAAGGCGATGCGGTATTTGCTGGACAGTGATGCGACGCCTGATAGGTGTGCGGACCCGATTTGGCTCCTTGGGGTCGTGCATCCTGGGTGGGAGGCGCCTGTGCCTGGTGTTGGAGTTGAGCAGCACAATGGTGGCGGCGGGGGGAAGAAGGGCAAGGATAAAGAGGGGAAGGAGGGCAAAGATAAGGAGGGGAAGAGACGCATGTCCGCGTCCCCGCCCATCTCGTTCCGCTCGTCGACGTCGTCTTCGTACTCGACGTCGTCGATTGAGCATTCGTTGTCCCTCTCTCAGTCCCAAGGGCCTCCCTCATCAAGCGGAGGCAAGCACCCCAACCCAGCCGCGCACTGGCCGCCGGTGTTTTATATGGACTTCACCTCGCGCGTGTGGCTGACTTACAGGTCGCATTTCGCGACTCCTATCCGGGACGGGAGGCTAGCTGATCTGCCGACTTGTTCGGGCGGGGGCGGGGACGCATGGGAAGGCGCCGGGTCGACATCCACAACCGGCTCTGGGTACAACTCTTCCTCCAACGTCCAGGTCGCCCCCTCGCCGACGGCGAGCACGCCGTCCTTCCGCACGCGCCCGTGGAACTGGGTCTCCGGGTCAGGAAGTGGGGGTGGTCTGGTGGGGTGGGGGGGTGGGGGCCATTCGGGGGGTTGTTGGGAGGGAAAACGTGGAGCGCTGATACGGCTGGGGGTGCATGCTGGACGGGGCAGAGCGTGCTGGCGAATGCGTTGGTGCATGTGCATCTTGGTCGAGGTGGGTCTTTTCCCCCTCAACCTTCCATCATCATCCTCTCCTTCTATACCGTCAAGTCAAACAACCATACTAACCAACCCAAACTCCCACAGACTGGCGCCGCCCGCCGCACCCGATCGCGACGGCGGACTACGCGACGTACGTGCGCATCCTGACGTGGTTCCTCGACACGCCCGCGCCGGAGGCGCCGTTCAGTGTACACCGCATGGCGCTCGCGGGGAAGGAATTGGGCACGGACGTGGGGCAGTGGTTTGGGCCCAGCGTGGCTGGGGGTGCTATTAGGTGGGTTTTGAAGATTTTTTTGAGGTTTTCAGCTCTCCGGAAACCAGACAAGGAAGAGCGGTTGCTTGGGAGCGATGTGATTCTTGGGTTTCGTGCTGGGACTTGGATGTCGTTCTCCGCTGGCTCTTCCTCGCTGCTTGGGCTTTCGATCCTCAAACCTCTCTTTAAGGCCCACTGACCCCCTCTTAACAGGACCCTCGTTCATGCTTTTCCCGAATGTGGCCTTGGCGTTGCCGTAGCTGTCGACAGCACGTTATACCAGAATCAAGTCTTCTTGGCGTCGCACTCGGAGTCTTCTTCGTCCCTCATGACCGCCCGCTCGCCGAGGCGGCACCACCAGCAGCATCTGTCGTCGACGTGGGGTGACCGGCCGGTGCTCCTTCTCCTTGGGATCAGGTTGGGGATTGAGGGTGTGAACCCGATTTATTATGAGACTATCAAGGTGTGTTGTTGTCTTCGAAATGTTTTCGAGCAGCAGCTGAGAAGGAGCACCCTCTAGCTCCTATACACGTTCCCTCAGTCGGTGGGCATCGCAGGCGGCCGGCCCAGCTCGTCGTACTACTTCGTCGGGTCGCAGGCTGACAACCTGTTTTACCTCGACCCGCACAATGCACGTCCGGCGATCCCGCTAAGGCCGCCCCCACGGATGCCGGTGTATGAGCGCGAGACGACGCCAGAGTCGGATAGGGATGGAAGTGCGGGTGGGTATCCGCGGTCTAGGTCCCGCCAGCAGCAGCAGCAGCGGTATGGCACCTCCCAGCAACAACAACCACCCCCGCGGTCCACAACACCAAGCAGCGTGACAGCCCACGCACGCGCACCAACCTCCCCCTCCTCCGTGCGCACGGGCTCGTCCAACTTCTCGTACCACGCGCCGGTGTCGCCGTCGCCCCTGCAGCACCAGTTCTCTACCGACTCGACGTCGTCGTCGACGTCTGCCGTGTCGGGCGTGTCGGTGTCGGGCGTGTCGGATGTGTCGGTGGACTCGGAGGACTCGAGGTCGCCGGCGCCGTCGTATAGGCAGAGCAGCCAGTCGGGGCATGGGAGGTGGCGCTCGGCGAGTGCGAGTGCGAGTTTGCCTGCTTCGCCGAGGATGGACGTGCGCGAGCTGGGTGGGGGCAGCGCCGGGTATGGGATTGGGATGAACCCGAATGCGAGCATTAGTATTACGCATGAGAACGGCGCCGGGGGCTTGGACCCAGTGCAGCTGCATTACTGCACGGCGTACAGCGCGGCGGAGCTGAAGACGTTCCACTGCGAGCGGGTGAGGAAGATGCCGCTGAGTGGGCTGGATCCGAGCATGTTGATTGGGTTTTTGTGCCGCGACGAGGCGGATTGGTTGGACTTTAGGAGGAGGGTTGGCGAGGTATGTGTTAAGCTGTGCTCTCTGCTTTTTGTGGGATGGCAGATGCTGAAGATGATTGATATAGCTTCCGCGGACGATATTCTCTGTGCAAGATGAGCCCCCAACGTGGCCGAGCGATTCGGACGATAATATGGGCTTGGAGTCGATTTCGGAGCCTGACGATATGGACTTTGACGAGCCGGAGGATGAGGGTGAAGGCATCGAGGTCGATGTGGAAGACGACGACGCAGACGCAGATGGGGATGGAGACGGCGACGAGCAGTTCTTCGACACCCGTTCAGGATCTGCCTCTGTTTCCAGTGCGAGCGGGGCGAGCAACCAGCGCGACAACAGGAGCAGAAGCGAAGAGATCGACACGGAGGAGGATCCTGTGGATCCTGTTACGCCGGGCCCGAATTCGCGGTTTGACATCATCCACCACCCGCGGTCGCGTGCGGCGGGAGGGAAGGGCGGTCGCGAAGAAGATGAGGATGGGTTCGGCGTCGAGGATGATGATGTGGAGGAAGATGAAGATGGTGTCGGTGTGGAGGGCGAGGATATAGAGGATGACTGGGTGGATCCGTCATTGCCGACGCCGACTGCGCCGCCTCGTCCGCCGAAGGCGAGGACGCCGCCGCCGCTGCCACCTGCAAAGGAGTCATCACCATCGCCGCCGTCCTCGTCGAATGTGCCGCCGCTGGCGAAGGGCAAGTCGTCCTCCTCCGCGTCCTCCTCGTCGAAACCAAGTGGCAGCAGCAGCGGTAGCGGGAAGACGAAAAAGACGAAGAAGCAGATTCCTGTTCCTGTCCCGCCTGTCCGGCTTCAACAGCAGCAGCAGCAGGAACACTACCCGTTCCCGGTGACGCCCGCGGACGACCCGTCGTCGTCGCCGTCGCAGGACCGGGCGAGGAATTCGTCGACGAAAGGGAAGACGCAGAGGATGCATAATGCACGCGCGAGGGATGGGGGGCGGACGCAGAGCGGGGGTGTGAAGGGCATCCTCACTGACTGAGGGGTGGGGTGTCGTTGACCCAGACGAGGACGCCAGGCCTTGAGGCCTATTGGTTCCTCCCTTCTCTTCTCCGCATGCATATGAACCACACCCCATCCACTGATGCTTGCCCTTCTGACTGACTTAATATTGACCCTTCCATTTCCTTTTTCTTTCCATCATCGTGGTCGTTTCTTCCTCTCTCTGTCCAGGTTTTTATTCATTTTTTCTTTCGTCCCGACCCGTCCGTTTGCAATTGTAAAGTGTACAGTCATGATTACCCTTTCGCCTATAGCGCTGTTCCTAGGCTTTTTTACGTAGCTTTCATATTCGCCTTACCATGCCCCGCACATCAGCAGCTTTGTCGATTTGACAACTTTTCCTCGGACTCTCATATGATACGGTATAATCCGTTGACCTTTCAAATTTTTTTTTGTTACTGTACTTTATACATTCTACTTACTATCAGTTCTTGTTATTGTCAACCTGGCTCGCGATGTATGGAATTTCCTTGCTCAATGTTCTATCCTGACTGTACATACCTTCTGTAGACGTGTCATAGCATATCACATATTTTTCTTTTCTCCTGATAACTTTGGTATCGGTCTTGTTCTATGTGAAATTAGAAGGAAATGGTGTTTGGGCACGCCATTTCCTTCGTACATTCTAGCTTCTCTTGCGATAGAGATAGAGTTATATTGTACGTGATGACTCAGAGCCTAGTGCCGAATGTTGATCAAGCGAAGCCGAAGGAAGAAAACAAATTTGGAACAAATTTGTGTTTGACTCCCAGGACGACATTGACTTACGCCATATTCCTATCAAAGTGCGCGAGATAGACTACTACACGTCTTCGTCGTCAGATAGCCGCGATTGTATATAAGCCAGAGACGGATGTGGTGCTTAGACGAGTTTCCAGGTTCGACCTCTTATCTGGTACTACTTCGTTCAAGATGAGGATTGCAAGCCTCGTTTTTCTCGCTATTACGCCTCTGTTGGCTGGCTGCTCCGACCAAACACCTTTGGGCTTTGAATCTTCGTTCAAGGACGATTCGTCTGACTACTACCAGTTCAAACATCCTATCAAAAAGGTCGCTATCATCGGAGCTGGTGTCGGGTATGTGTCTTCGTCCAACTACTGCGGTATCCGGTGGCGAATTTGTTGACTAACACGACAATTCTTCTACTCAGTGGACTGATTTCCTACCGGGAGTTAACACAGGCCGGTTTCGACGTCCACGTCTTCGAACGAGACTATACACCTGGAGGCAACTGGCACTACACGGACGAATTTGCTGTTGATACCCCGATTCCTAGTCCCGATCTTGCTGTCGGCGACTATGTGCCTTCTCTTCCTCCAAAAGGCGTTGAGCTTCCATATGTGGAGACATACTTCGACAAGGAGAATAACCAGGATCGGAGAAGGGCACACCGTGGTCCCAAGCCTATCTGGAAGACTTTGAGTTCTAATGCGCCAGCTGTAAGCGTCTGACCATTTTCTCGATTACGTTTTCCTTACTTCTTTGCAATTTTATAGCCCGTACAGCAAATTAGGGAGCTTCCGTGGCCAGCGGGAACTGCTTGGAGTAAGTCAACTTAAGTGGATATTATTCGCGCGACTGATCATTATTTAGCCCTCCCCAACCAGAAGCTCCAGCGATATCTACGTGCCTTTGCATCATGGCATGGTCTTAACAGCAACGACAACAACCCTAACGTTTCGTATAACACACGGGTTGAGCTGGCCGAGAAACGACTCAACGAAGATGGTGATGAAGTCGGCTGGACCTTGACCGTCAAAAATCTTGTTAGAACTGGGCATGGCACCGTCAGGGCCACGTGGATGAAGCAAGTAAGGCAAATTGTCGATTTCTTGCGTTCACTTCTAATCCTATTTTCAGGATTTTGATGCGTTAATTGTCGCTACAGGGCGCTATAACGCTCCATACGTTCCTAACATTGAAGGGCTGAAAGCATGGAATGACCGCTTCCCAAGTAACATTATTCATTCTCGCCAATATCGTGTTCCCGAGCCATACCAGAATCAAACTGTCCTCGTTATCGGAGCTGCTGTACGCGTGCTTTTATTTTTATCCACCACTTGATGTTCATAATTTGCCTAGACAAGTGGTGGCGAAATTTCTAGAGATATTATCACACACGTGAAAGGGATCTATCAGTCCGTCAGAGTCGGTATTTTGAACTTTTGTCTGCAATACAGTCGATTGACGTGTACTCTATTAGCCTCAAATTAGTGAGCAATAAATTGGGCCCTTTCACTCGCTGACCGTTATGAGTATCCAGCCCCCATCCCAACCTGGTCTCAGAGGGACTTCTTACGCCGACTTCCACATAATGTGACGCTTGTTCCTGAAATCAAGCGGTTCTTACCTCCTGGTCCAGAGTTTAACCAAGGACGCGTGGAGCTGGTCAATGGTACCGTGCGTTTCGAGATTCTGTTGCCTCGTAAGAAAAATATATAACGCCACATACACAGGTTATCACTGGAATTGATCGTATAATCCTAGCCACGGGTTACAGATATACTTATCCATTCCTACCACAGTACCACAACTCGTCTCTTGGCATTAACGACACTGCGCCTGCAGACGGGATTCAACCCATCGTCACTGATGGAACTCACTTGCGGTCGCTTTATTTTGATGCTTTCTACATCCCTGACCCAACTCTCGTTTTCATCAACGGTATGTATTTTAAATCTCTTCTATCTGTTATGCGTGTCTCACCGAATGTCAATTATAGCAAACTTTGGCATGCAATCGTTCACATACGCCGAATTCACTTCTCTAGCTAGTGCGAAAATATGGTCAGGCAAGGCGGACTTCCCATCTACAGAGGAACTCTGGCGTCGGTATTACAAGTTATATAAAGAACGCAAAGGCTACGGCAGGCACTTCCAATTTCTCGGCGCTGAGAGGACTCATGGTCAGACCATCTCGGGTGTCCAAACTTACCTGAATACTGATGGCTCTCTATTGAATAGAGAATCTTCGGTTCTTCCAGGGATGGCTAAATGAGGCTGCGGTTAAATATGGCGGAAGACAGGTGACCTATGGATTTGACTTTCCTTACCCTCTTTACTCATCTCATCGTATCCTAATTCCAGATTGACGGCTTATCTCCAGAGTAGGTTTACTCATCAGTGGTAATGTCCGTTGCTGATAATTGGATATTTTTGCATAGGCTCCCGCAGATTAGTGCTGTGTGGACTCAAGCACGTATTGGATCCAGTCTCTTAATTAACACGGTTGACAGCTCTTCTCTCGATTTCCTTGGTCTCGATGATTTCGGAAGGAATTCCACTGTCGTCGGTACTGAACCTTGGGCACAAGACCTAGTCTTCAACGATTACTGGTAATGGTTAATTCAGATAGTTTTGCATTGTTATATGTAACCTCTTACACATCTACGCATTTTGGAATAACGAAGACATAAATACACGGCTTCTAAACTGCGAGCTCCGATTCCTGAATGCGTGTGTGACTGGGAAACCGGAAAATTAAGGCTTGTATAAATATGATTTCGCCCTTGCTGTGCAGTTCAGAGAAGATTGGATTATCTTCTGGATCAAAATAAGCTGCGGAGGTTAGCTGCGCCTCTGGTGTGTTCATGTCCAACTTGACATTCGCCAATCTGAATCAGGACGAGATAGCGAAAATAAGACGCCCTATTCGGTCGCACTTCTTGCTGCAAATTGCTCAATAAACGATCACAAACGTGGCCAGAAAACATACACCCGCTGGGACGGTGACACTCCCGAAAATTGCGGCTCTTCGAGCAGTGTTTGTTTCTGAACTCGGTGTCTTCATAATGCCTCAATGGCTGCTGACACTTGCTGTCATGGATGCCAAAAAATTATGACTGCTCTTGTAACGGACTCAGGACTTATGAGGATGACGATTTAATAAATGTTGTATGGGGACATGGTTGACAGGACTGTTATTTTTTTTGAACCTCGCAAAGCTAATTGGAACCCCAGAGGCTTCCGAAGCATTCATTCAAAATCTCAGCACCGTTAGATGGTCTGCGAATATTTCAGAGTGAAATTATTCATGTTGATAATGTAGATTCCTTCAACTTGGGCAGCGAATAGCGATGGTTTGATTATTACAAACATGTGCGATCCGCTCTCCGAAAGCGCAGCACTGGTATATTCTTGATGAGCCCGGCGGACGGATGGGGAGTGAGAAAGAAGTGATTTTACTTGTCAAGCTTCAAGTTAGACACCCGGCGCTAACCTCGCGGACCAGGGTTTTGTGTCAGTCGTAACCTCGTGTAAAGTGACAAACCACTGGCACCAATGACATTGTAGCACAGGACTTCAGGTGATCCCCGCTTGGATGTAATCTTATTGCAAACAACTGAGACGGCAAATCAGCTCCATTCTATTCTTGTGTTTGCTAACTAATATTGTACGATTTGTATTAGAAGAGTTCATCTAAGTAAATATATATGAGTTACATCGATAACTTCCTTCAAGGATAGCCATAAATGGTGCGATATTAGTTTTGTGTTCCGTTAGTATATGGTGAACGAAAGCAAAAAGAAAGCAAAAAGAAATAAAGCCAGTGTAACTGTTACGAATACGTTAACTCACGAAACGCAAATAGCTTCCAGACATGCTTGGACATCTGTCATGAGTGGGCGCTCGGCTGGTGTAAAAGACCAGCATGAGTCTAGCAGTGAGCCGACTCTGGAATCAAACATGAGCAGGTCATTAGGACCTGGCGGCTTGATCCGATTCTGCATGTCCCTGATCACTTGAGCATCGCGAATGCGATGCGCGTACGGTATACGACTTGTCAAGAGCTAAAAAAAGAGAGGGAAAATAGTCGGAAACCAATTTTACGAGAAAGAAACTTGGGCTAACCTCGTATGCTGTGCATCCAAAGGACCAGACATCGGATGTAGGCATGGCAGGCTCCTCATCGTTTTCCAGAAACTCTGGAGGCTGCCATCGTATAGGACCAACGTCTGGATTGGAAAGCGTAAAACCAGTTGGTCTCCCTAGATCCTCGACAACCTGAGAAAGTCCAAAATCGCTGAGGACGGCCCGGCCATCATCAGTGATGAGAACGTTATTCTGCCAGTGGAGATTAGTCGTCCCCGAAGCTCAGTCAAAATAAGATGCTGCCGCACCCCTTTCAAATCCGCGTGAACGATGGGTGGCTTATGTGTATGTAGATAGGCCAATCCGCGGGCAACGTCGAGAATCTGTTAAGAAGTAATGAGCTTAGAGGTATGGAAGCAGAGTGCAAAGATTCTTCACAAGCTGCACCCTGTCGGCGTTTGGGTTCTTTTTGGATAGGTACTCTGCCGCGCTGCCATTCGCATACCACTGCATGACCATGGCGGGTCTGCCTGACATATGATAGGATGTGCCAAAAAGTTTGACGACATTCGGGTGTTCCAGACGGTGCCACACATATACTTCCCGGTTCAATCTCTGATCAAAAAGGGGTCAGAGAAGCAGCGCCTTCATTTTAGTTCGATTTGAATACCTTCCGCGCTCGAACACCGTCTTGGTCCTTCCGGGCTAAGATGCGAAGGAGTTTGATAGCCACCTATATTCAAAAAAGCATGAGCGAAACCAACAATCATTTAAAGGGGAGCGATTACCACAGTGACTGTCTTTTCGCATCCCTCCTCTTCGTCTACAGTACGGTGCCATTCTCCGAGGTAGATATCCGATAGGCCACCTTGCGCGACTGCATACTTAGAGGTTGTGGTCACGCTCTTCGTTAGGTCAACGACACCAGCTATAGGAGAAGTCACTGAAGCTGGGGTCTCAGGCGACTCTGACTGAGGCGTATCTCCGTCAGTTGACGGGCTGGTCTGAGCAGTGGAGGTTGGAATGGAGAGTTGAAGCCGCATTTGAGGCACTGAGCGCTTGGGCATGACGATCTGGTGGGGGTCTAGATAGATCCTCTGCAATCCACCTTGAAGGCTATCATACCGTCCAATGTCGGTTGTAGTTCTTGACCTCGGGCGCAGGAACGAAGGCAGAGGGGATGGTTCATAGTCCTGTTCACCCACTCCAGAGATATCCGGAATATCGGACGGGTAGGACATGGAAGAGGCGAGGGGAAATGGTGCAGAGAATGGGCGAGCTTCAGGAAGCTGAACCTGCCCTGGTCCAAGCCAAGCACCAATATGTAGTATATACCACAGGTAGGCGGCTATCTCTTCCCACAAGCCATGTGGTTGACCCTGCAAGCACAGCCAAATGACGACTGGCTGTAAATGGTCCCTTGTCAATTTTGTCAAGGCCGGGGTCGACGGACGAAAATAACTTCGGTGTATATGAATCCGCACGATAAGACTTGAATTTAGAGGGAGAATAAGTAACTGGGAGGAAATATAAGTAGGCTGATTATAACGAGGGAGTGGGAACTGGAAGCTTCACGAGTGATATCTCCACATAGCTGAGTGCTACAATCATGATTCTGATGAAGCAAACCGTCCAGACCTCGATGAGGTCGTGGCGCTCTCTTCGAACTTAAAATCCGCGGTTCACAAGAGTTGATGTACGTGAGATCGCCAGACGGCCTGATGAGCCGTCCCTTGGCAGTGCGTGTACTTGATATTCGATGAGGAAAGTTCCTCCTCCGACTTTGGGAGGGATACAGTTGGTGTATTTGGGTCATCTGATAGTAAACATATGGAGATGGAGAAGTCAACGTACGACGGCACATCCAACAAGTGGGACGCGAATACCCTCCGACAGTCGCAGGTTGAAGCCCATTCATATTCCATAAAGAAAGCGATCCGAGAGATCCTCATTTGTGACAGATATCAGTGAACTTATAGATGAAGGCTCTGAAACCTCACCGCAAGTCCAGTAGATATTACTCAGTTTCAGGTCCCAAGCGAGCAGCAAGCTTTAAAATTAGATATCTTCAAGATTCTCTAGTGAATGCAATTTGAATCTGAGCATAGAACATCCCAGGAGTATATATAACGCTCGAATGAAGGCACATGCCTATGTCACCTTTCGACACCCGTGCATGATTTTATGCTCTTTCCACCCATCTTTCAAGCATTCTCGATCACAGAAGAGCGCTCGGCCATTGCAAGCACCTAAATTAATCAAAAAAATTATCAGTCTTTGGTTCTTCAATTTAAGCCTCCATAGAAACAGACAGCAGGTCAGGCAAGGATAAAACCGTACCATTGCACTTCCTCCAGGAACCAACAGAACCGCAAGAGAAACACCGCTGCCAAGGGCCAGCTTTCGCCGTCCTGGCCTCCTCTTCAATATCAATTCCCACAAAATCACCGCCAGGCAGGTCGACACGAAGTTGCCAGATGTCCGAAAAGCATTTCACATCGTCTTTGATCGCGAGGGAAGGGAGAAACTCTTGTTCAAAATACCCAGAGAAGAGATAAATTTTTCCAGAGACGGGATCCTCAAAGAGACTCGCTCGAGCTCGATAGGTCGGGAATCCTCGCGTTAAAACCTGCCTGCAGTTTATGCCTTCCAGGTGTTTTTCCTGGTCATCGATTGGTAGTTGATCGACTGCCACTTCCGTATTGATATCGCAGATGAATGTATCCGCAAGGTAAGAAAATGGGGTGATTTGAGAACCATTCCAGTGTGGAGCCGCCGGGTTATAGCCTCCGAACGTAATTAGCTTCTTCAGTTTCGAACTCTAAGAGGTTTGCGTTATTAAAAGCAGAGCGGCCAACAAAATAAATCGACAGACATATACAGCCGCCATTTCGGATCGTGGGCCAGGAGTATTGCCTCGAATTCTTTCCTGTTTCCACCGTTCTTGCTGGATATCCCAGCTCCAAAGGTCGTCGTAAGCGATTAACGTGCCCAAAAGCCAAGAAAATCTTTGACTTTTCAGGCACAACCCAACTTATGGCTGATACTCGTGGACCGGGGGTGTTGAGTGAGGCGGCAGAGGGTCGAGAAGTGCCACTTAGCCGTCGCCATTGTCGCTTTGCTATATCGAGTTCAAGGAAGAGGTCGGATCCTTGCGCGTTATCCGTCCCATGGCCGCCAAAGACGTACAATCGGCCGCGAAGGCAGGTCATGGTAGATTCTCTGAGTTCTTGCGACGGATATGGCCACGAACCTTTAACGATGCTATCGGGTTTAAATGTTGTCTTGAGTGGTGTCCACTTCATTTTTTTCAGATCAAAGCAATAAAGTGTCGAAGATCCGTAGAAATAGTATGCCACGTCATTCCAGACAGCGATATTCTGGCTCGACATTGAACTGGTCGCTGATGATGGGATAGGACAGTTGGGTAGTGCTTGCCACTGGTCAAGTTTCGCGAGATTAAGGCGCCAGAAGTCAGCATAAAATGGACCATGGGCTGAATTTTTCTCGCCACCGAGGACATAAACATAGCCTGTAGATGGGCATAAATATAAGTAATATAGGATTTGTGAGGTGGAATGGTACCGTCGTAAACAAATAGACTCGCTCCAAATCTTTTCGTGATTCCGCCAGGACTATTCAGGCGAATCTTTTTCCAGGAGCCATTGATATGGAGGGCATCGTCCACGATACTGAGCTTGGATACCAACGAAGGCTCGGGACTCCGACATGGCATGAGCATTTGAAGCTCAGTGTACCAAGATTTATACACTGCAGTCAATGTGGTAGAATCGGTGGCAGACGAGATCGGCGTAGATGCCAAAACCGACAGAAGCCCCAAAGCCCGCATGATATAGCCAATGCTGGCGCCTGTATTACCTATGAGCCGCAGAACTCGAGCGCGTGTTGAAAAGGCAGAGATCGCTGAAATGTAATGAAATATCCGAGGAAAACGTGGCTGTATCCAACCTAGGTAGTATAATCAGTCAGATTAGGGACGCGATACATACCCATTCTTTAAACACTTGAGAGGGACTCACCAAATATGGGGGAATCCTTTGTAAAATTAAGGCGCATGTCGTTATATACTCCAACAGATTCAGTTGCCCACATTAGGGCCTCAAAAAAAAAATAAGAAAAATATAAAGGCATAGGATGGATTTCACACCTTTTGATGGTCTTTCATTTCCACAAATGCTTCTGCTGCGAGGGCCATATAAAACGACGCGATTGACGAATGCGTCAAGTCACTTGAAGACCCATACTCCTGAGAACCTTCACTGATGGGCAATCTAGTACCGATAATGGTTCGCGCTGCTTCAAGGAGGAGGTTTGCGGATTTGCCGATCGTCGTTTGTGGGCTCGTTGCCTGTTGGAATAAAACGTTGGAGCGAATTAATGGCGAATTACTCCCAGTGTGGGATCCGTTGAGTGTAAACTCTTTCTCGAGAAATAGATTGAAGACGCTGCCACCAGCATTTCCAGTATTCGTAAAAATATCTCGACGGTCCTTTGTTTCAGCAGACAGGTCGCTCATGAACTCGCCGCATGTCCTCGAGAGGAAGTCAAACATCATTTTCTCGTCGAAGGTCTCTTGATATGACATGTTGGTAGGTGGTAGTGAGAGACCTGTAAAAGGAGGGCAAGCAGAGGACAAAGACGAAAACCATGCCACTGACTCCGACGCGTGAAGTCTACACGAACATCACGTGATAACTTTGATGCAATCCGATTGCCGTGATATTCAATTTGAATTTGAATTTTCCATTTTTCATTCAGAACCACATGTACAGAAGAAAGCAGCACAAGTCCGGCAGAAAGACATCGCAATAAATACGGCGCCAAAAAGACAAATGAGATGATGGTTAATTAATTTTTCGACAATTATGGATTGTCTTGTGTTCTTTCCAACCTTCCTTCAAGCACTCAGAACCACAAAATAAGGCTCGACCGCCACACGAACCTGGGCAGCGCAAGGTTGTCTCCAGGGTAAGTATTTTTGAAAATTTGCCTTTTGAAAACTCACCACCACATTTCTTCCAAGACCCTACTGAGCCACAGCTAAAACACCTTTGCCAAGGCCCAACTTTGGCGGTCCGGGCCTCGTCTTCAATATCGACAGCATCAAAATTTCCACCAGGGAGGTCAATCCGCAGCTCCCATATATCAGCAAAGCACTTGCTTATACCCTTCACATAGAAGGGGAGGAATTCCACTTGAACGTATCCAGAAAAGAGGTAGATCTTTCTTGAAACAGGGTCTTCCACAAGCGACCCACCAGCACGGTAGGTGGGGAAACCACGGGTAAGAACTTGTCTCCAACGCATTCCTTCTGTTTTAACATCAGGAATATACGGGCAAAGCTCATGGGCATATCCGTCGTCAAGATCACAGATAAATGTATCTGCAAAGTACGAGAAGGCCAGATTAAGCTTGCCGCTCCAACATGGCGTTGTTTTGTTAATCCCGCCAAATATTACGAGCTTGTCGAGAATGGAGCTCTAAACACGGAATTAGTTTATAATAGTAAGAAAAAAATAATCCGGACATACATAAACGCTTGCCACTTCCGTTCGAGGTCCAGGCATGTTTCCCAACATTTTCTCTCGATTCCATTGCTCCTTTTCGATATTCCAGCTCCATATATCATCGTATTCATGTACGAGACCACTCCCTTCTTGTTGTTGAAGTTGTTGAGCAGACGGTCGATCCGTATGCCCAAATGCGATGAAAATTTTTGTTTCAATCCGGTTGACCCAGCCCGAAGGCGAGATACGCGGACCTGGATGCTTAGAGCTTGTGGGTTTTGGAAACGGAGTACCGCTCAGTCGACGCCATTCCCGAGTTTCGAGGTTCAGCTCGAGAAACAAGTCGCAGCCGGCAACGCGAGCACGTTGAACACCTCCAAAGACATAGAGACGTCCCTTTGCGTGAACAAATGCGCAGTTGGAAAGTACCCTATCGACATATGGCCACGAAGTTACAACTTCGTCAGGTTTAAATGTTGTCATAAAGCCTGACCATTGCTTCGTTTCGAGGTCAAAGTACGGCATGTAACTAGCACCAGTGAACAGATATGCGCGATGCCCGACAACAATGACAGGCATCTCTCCCAGTTGATTAAGGCCTTGCGGAGTCTCAGGAAAGTCGGGTAATCTTTTCCACTTGTCCTGTTTAGTGAGATCAAGGCGCCAGAAGTCCCTGAAAGATGGGCTGCTGGCCATGTCTTTAGTACCGCCTAGCACATAAAGATGCCCTGAGAGTGCAGATTTAGAGAGAGCTCAGAAAGATGTGACATCCATACCATCATAAACAAACACACAACTGCCCAGCCTTGCGACTACACCGCCCGGTTTTTCAAGGTGTACCTTCTTCCAAGAACCGTAGAGGTTTATCGAGTTGTCGACAACCGTTAATTTTGAAATGATGGTAGGTTCAGGGTGCCGACATTTCATCAACGTCTGATATTCTACATAAAGAGATTTAGACAGAGCACTAGATTCCTTGATGGGTTGGGGTTGGGGCATGTCGGCGAATAGCTGGACTGATCGATAGATGTAGGCCATGCTAGCAGCAGTATTACCGACATGACAGAGCACCAATGCAAGCGTCTGAAATGCAGTGCTGCCAGCGACGTAGAACCGCTTGCAATACTCAGACGATGTCCAGTCTTTCGTTATTTTACTTTTTATAAGCTCGAGGAGTTGTGTCAGGGATTAGAAATCACAACTCACCAGGTTGTTTTTGGCCATCTGCGATTTCATCAAGCAAGTTCTCAAATATATCGCGTGCACCGTTTGCCCAGATCAGAGCCTATTTTAAGATTAGCATCAAAAGAATTACAGAACGTCATATCCATGATTACTCACTTGTTTAAAATCCTTCGCCTTCAAAAATTGGATAGCGGCAAACGAGAGACAAATGATGACATCTGGAGAGTTCAACATTGGTGACTCCGGCACTTCCGACCATACATTATTAGGCGGTCTGCACGCAGGACGGACGGCTCCTATGCCTTCTACTAAATGCATAGCGGCTTCCATTGCAGAAGGAGCCGCTATGGCATTTTGATAAAGATGTTTTCCCCAACTTGTGGGAGACAGACCGCCTTCATAGTCGTCTCCAAAGTACACGTCAAATATATCAGAGAGGTTTCCCCATGGACCTTCAGTTTCTCTATAGTCGAAATAGCCGAGCTGGTCGCCAAATGTTGGAAGTACGGGCTGTATCGTACGGCGGCAAAGGGAAGCCAAAAGCATCTGTATTCGACGACTCCGTGGTTCGTTCAAGTCACTAAGGTTCATTCCTGAGAGGTGAAAAGGGAGAGCGTTTTTCAAATATCGATATAGAGGAATTGAGCTTAGATGGCGAAGAGAATTAGGTACAAGAGGCAGCCTCCAGCGGGCTCGACTTGGAACGTGTATCGTCGGAGTTAAAATTAAATAATCACTGGGAGCGCCGCGTGACGTTAAGACTTACATATATTATCCACCTTTTGGGTCAATAAAAACGGGTTATTTGCTTACTAGGGAAGCGTCGCACGGGCCCCGGCCCTTCGACGACAGAAACCTTGCTTGCAGCATGTTAGATAATTAGTAACTTAAACGAGTATGACGAAATAAATTCATTCTAAATTTTGAATACTGCAACATATGGTTAAGTAGAAGTATGTACATATTGAACTCTAGAAATGTTGGATAAACATGAATCTGGACTGTGAAATAATCTCAACCGGAACGAGTCTTCTTCGAGGGCGACGTCTTGACATCCAATGGGTCCTTTTCCAGAATCTTGCGCTTTCTAGGGGTAACTGGTCCTTGGTTCTTGGGAGGTTCGATTACGCGAATGCTCTCGATATCTGCGATGTAAGCGTCGGTCGCTTGTGTGGCCCCATTATCCTTTGCGCCAATAGACCAATGTTTTAGTGTGAATGTAACACGGACCGTGGCTCCTTCGAGGTACTTCCTGTATTGTCCAGGGAAAAGCAGGTTCCCTTGAATGTCGTATGCCGGTACCGGGATGACTCTATGAGTTGAGACCATGCCTTGAAGAGCCTCCTTGGCGGCATCATAATGAGCAGGCCAATTCTCGATTTTAAATTCTGGCTGGATATCGCTGTCTGATATTTACAATGTTAGGATATTCTTCCAAACCAGAATGTAAAGAAAGTGACTCACCATCACTTTCTGAAAGGGTGAGTGAACTTCCACTTTCTGCATCGTTCTGTTCACCGTCTTCATCGCTTTTATCAGAAGAAATTGGCTGCATAAGGTCAGAAATTGAAATTACTCGAGATGTATAAAACTTACCTCAAATAAAACATGCCTGAACTTGATTTTCTCGATGCCTCCTGTGCCCCGTACCAAAACACCGCTAACTTTTGTGAACGAAGGAGTAGCGACCTTTTTGAACAGGGCACGGAGGTTTAGGAGGGCACGTCCAAAATCAGGCTGGAAAACCTCGTGAGTGGGAGCAGCGCCGGTACATGACAACTTCATATCGGCAAAGTTGCGACAGACAGTCGATGGCCCTTTCCACATCCCGCAAGGTACAAGCCAGTAATCCTCTGGCGTGATGAAAACAACGACGGATAATTGTGCTGGAACCAATTCGGGCAGATTGGCCTGTCGCTCTTGATGTTCACCGTCACCAGTTATGGACTGACCAGCAGCAAATGTATCTTGAGCGGCTGCGAGTGAGTCAGCAGATGTCTTCATGACAAGCTGATCTTCACGGCCAACACGCTGCCAAACGACACGTTGGTCCATGAAATCACCAAACGCGGGGTCGCCTAGATAGAGGCCGGTGTTGAGAAGTTCCTGTCGCTTTTGCTCGAATTTTGCGCGAAGACGAGCAGCGGGAGAGAGGTCGAGAGGACGAGACTTGGGAGCGGGAGCCATTCTAGAAGGGGATAAGATAGGGAGTTGTGGCAATGGAGTTATTTGACGAACTCAAAGGAAGACAGCTCACCTTTTCTACCTTTGCCGTTGTCGAAAGAAAGCTCTAGAAATTGCGGTGACACTGTGGAAAATACTTTGAGAAGCGTCATAAGTTAGGGATGGAAATATTGGGACGAAAGTTCAATGCCAGCGGCTAGCGGCCATCAATTGAGTGGCTGGGCAAAATCACAGACAATATCGAAGGCGTCGGTTCTTGCCGTTGCAAAAGTGAACCACAAAATTGAGTCTCAAACCATCTGTTACTGCACACTCTATTGTTCTGGACATAAACCTCTTTAATTATTCCTTGTACTGGAGTTATGGACCGAGAAATCGACATACCAGTTGACATTAACTGCCTCACAGTCCGAGAACTCCAGTCTCTATGTAAGGGGTCCTTGCATCTTACTCGTCAAGAACAGAGCCGTAAGGCTGCTATCCAAGATGCCATTTGGGCTCGAGGCTCGCTGGACTTGCAGGAACGCGTCACAGAGGCGGCTGTGCAAAAGATGAAGTCAAAGGACCCTATGCCAATGGTAGGAGAGAAACGGAAACGCAAGGTCACGTATCTTCCCAATCGACGCGTTATGAAACATTTAGCACCAAGCAATAGCCTTGACGATCAAAGGTTGACTTCGAATTTGCCAGGCCCAGCTCAACCGTCAATGTCTACCTATTCGGACTTCATGCGAATACCCACAGACGACCAAGTGAAGGCCTGCTATCGCGCGTTCTATAACGTGACATCTAACGCTGCTGTGGCAATGTTCATTTGTGGTGTGTGCGGAAGAGAGATGGATGTCGGCAATGATGAGTTGAAGATTATCGCACTTTGTGATCTGCCAAACTCTCACCGTCTTATTCCCAAATTGTCCCATCCTGCACATGATCTCTTTGACAAGAAATTACTTGAGCCTCGTGGTGTATTCACCAACCACAATGGCAGCTCGGAGTCGGATGGCTCTTTACACATTAATGTGTGTCGAAATTGTTTACGAGAACTGAAGCAGCAAAAGAATGTCCCGCCTACACTCAGTCTTGCCAACAATTTATGGATCGGCAAAATACCATGGGAACTCGAAATCCTAACAATTCCGGAGCAGATGCTCATTTCGCTCCTCTTTCCTCGTGTTTATGTCTTCAAATTGTATCCAAAATCTGGCCATCATGATCCGAGCACTTTACAAAGGGCAATGCGAGGAACAGTGAGCACCTATGCTTTGGATAGCCAAGGAGTAGCCAGCATGATTTCCGGTGGTCTTCTTCCACATCCTCCATCCCTCCTCGCCTCGATTATTTCTGTCACTTTCATTGGCCAAGGAAAGTTACCAAAGCAGTGGCTTCAATCTACGTTCCGTGTTCGTCGAAATGCCGTCCACAAGGCATTACTTTGGCTAAAACAAAATAATCCAAAATATTATGGTGGTTTAGAGATCAATGTTAATTGTCTTTCCAAGCTTCCGGAAGACGATATTCCGCTTGAGCTATCATCAGTTGTTCGTCAAACAACTGATACTGGAATTCTTGATCAAGAAAGTGCAGGATATGTACCGCAGGATGATGATGATGGCCAAGTTGACTCCGAGTCCTCGGCCCCTACTGATAGTAAGTTTCAAATCTTATTGATACTATATACTTGAGTATGTTGTACTAATACATGTTAATAGCTGGTACTTTGATGTCGCTCACAGATCCAGTCAATGTTGAGAACGACAGGCAGGAGCTCGAACGTAAGTTTTCTACATCATTTTCCGCAGAAATTAGAAACACTTATTCCTTCTTAAAAAGATGGCATTGATCAACCCGATGTGATACCCTTATATGCTACTGGAACTGTTGACACTGACCTCTCTCATTTGACCGCAAATGAAATGATGACGTGGGGTTTCCTGAATCTTTGGAAGGAAGGAAAAGAGGGTGGTTATGCTGTTCGTCATGGGCGACACCCTGTCAGAGACTTCCCTTCCAGTTCTGACCATGATAATTACTTTGAAAAAGCTTTTCCTTGTCTTTTTCCATATGGTATGGGTGGCATTGAATCCCCACGTGAAGTCTCTGTGGATTTTCGTGAACACACTAAGTGGGCACTTCAGTATCATGATCGTCGATTTCGCCGCCATGAGACTTTTGCTTTTGTTGCATTTGGAATTGCACAACGTCGTCAAGCATTGTTTTCCACTCGCGTTCAAATGAGGCGCCGTAATTTTGAAAAGGACGCACGCATTATGTCTACAATCACTTTGGAGATGCTCGAACGTGCATGCATTGAGGAGAAGAACCACCAGCCAATATCTGATCCTGCAGTCCGCCTAATGCGAAGCCATGTTCATGCTACCGCAAGTCGGGTAATGGGATCTGATCAGTCACGATACCCTCTTCGTAGTCAAATCTGGTCGACTTCGATTATAATAAGCCCACCGAACCTCTGGATGACAATTAACCCACCAGATATTCATGATCCTATTGCCCAGGTTTTTGCTGGAGAGGAGATTGATCTGGACAACTTTATTGCATGTCAAGGACCAGATGCTGAGAAACGGGCAAGGAATATCGCACGAGACCCTTATGCAGCAGCGAAATTTTTTCACTTCATGATTCAAACCATTCTGCGAACTCTGTTTGGTATTGAAACGACCCCATTCCAGGTCACAAGTTACGGTGGGATATTAGGGGATGTTGCAGCTTATTTTGGCGTGGTCGAATGTCAAGGACGGGCCACTGAACATCTCCATCTGCTGGTATGCTTGAAGAATGCCCCAAGTGCCGATGAGATGAAAAGTCTGTTGCAAACAGAAGAGTTCCGGTCTCATGTGTGCGACTATATCAAGGCTAACCTTCGTGCATATCTACCTGGAATGGAGTCCAAGGAGAGTATCAAGAACATACCCCACGAGAAGGACATCGCCTTCAGTCGCCCACCTAATCCTGATGCGCCTGACTACAATGAACAACTTACGCAATTTGAGCTACGTCTGGCACGTTCTGAACAGGTTCATACATGCAAGATTCGGCGGTGCTTATTTCCTGATAAAAGCGGCAACATTCGGTGCAAACGAAGGGCACCATTCCAGCTGTCTGATGAGGATAAAATTGACGAGGATGGTAATTGGGCTCAGAAACGTCTCTATGGATATGTCAACGGTTGGAATCCAGCCATTTTAATCAACGCACGGTGTAATAATGACGCCAAACTCTTGACCCATGGATGAGACACGAGCAATGTCACCTTCTATGCAACAACTACATATGCTGTCAAGAAACAAAACAAAACACACAATATGTCAGCCATCCTGGCTAACGGATATGCATACCACCTCGACCACTCCAACACTCATGGACACTCTGATTATATTGATAATCTGCGTGATAATCAAAGGTTACTGTTGTTTCGGTTGGTCCATGCTATTAATCGAGAGCAAGAGTTGGCCGCACCGATGGTTATGTCACTGCTCATGGGCTGGGGTGATTCATACCGATCACATCATTACACACCTATCTATTGGTCTTCATTTGTTGGAAAACTGTTCAAAGCCTTCCCAGAATTGCGTGTCAGTGCTAGGTAAGAATGATACTTCTGATGTTTGATGAAAATCTCACCTGGGGTTCTTGTTTGTAGACCAGAACCACCACAGGCAGAAGATACCAGCCAGGCTGACAGTGGACCAGACACAGACCATGCTGTTACTCCTGATGTACAACCACAAGACGACGCAGAAGCTGAAGAAGCTGAGGTAAATTCAGATCTATTGTAACATAGATATGGTTTTTTAATCGGAAATTTTATATCAGAATGGAAATGACCTTATAACACTTGATTTCGATTCCAATGGCCGAATATTTGCCAAATGTCAAGTGGTTGACTACATTTTTCGAGGCAGCAGGCTCTCTGGGTCCAATATTATCGAGTTCTTCACTGATACCTATGAAGAAAATATATCGCACTCGAAAAAACAAGGCCTAGAAAGAGCAGATCATCAAAAACGTGGCCGTATACCAAACGAGCGTTACCCATACCTCTCTCACCATCCAAAAGCATCAAAAATCCATCGTGTTGCACGAACTCGAGGCCACAACAACCTTCCAAATTTTGTCGGCCGCTACTTCCCTCGACGAGATGACCCAGAATTATATCCGTTCTACTGTGCTTCCATGTTGATGCTCTTGAAGCCATGGCGTGATCTTCAAAAGGACTTAAAAAGTTCTAGTGAAACATGGCAACAGGCTTTCGAAAATTTCATGTCTACATCAGAGGCAATCAGCAAAGGATATCATAAGATTTTATCTGGCATTCAATATTACCATGATGCCGAATCCAGTTCTTTCCAGAAACATTATCAAGACGAGATATTCTTCAATGCCAAAGATGGTGCAGACAGACATGAGACCTACAATGATGAAGAGCTTGAACTTAGTGAAGGTATCGAGGTTATTGAAGAAGGATATACCGAAGAAGGCCTAGCTGACATCATTGCATCGCAAGTGTCCCTAAGCGAGACCATGCATGCCATTCTTGCAGTTGAATTAGCACGAAGAGCCCAGATTTTTCAAAATGACGATGCTGCGTGGGGTATTAATGTTGAAATGGGACATATTTCCATTGCAACTGGAGATGATCTAGCACGACTTGCACAGTGGAGGAAGCAGCTAGAAGAAGATATTTCCAAGCAGAATTCAAATGCTCTTAGAGGTCTACCAGAGAACAGAAGTCAACAGGACATGGATGACATAGGCGTGGAACGACTGACAGACAAACTTGATGGGAGAGGGGCAAGTGTTGAATTCCTTGGCGCTACAGCAGAAGCAGCCTTAACGGCGGTGGATCCATCTGAATTGAAGGCAGATCAGCGCCGTGCATATGACATCACATTATGGCATCTAGACCAAACAATGGCAGGAAAAAACCCACCACCACTGCGTATGATTATTCAAGGTGAAGGCGGAACCGGCAAATCAAAGGTTATACAAACCATCACGCAAGCATTCACCGCACGAGGGGTATCTCATATGCTACTGAAAGCAGCATATACTGGAATTGCAGCCTCTCTAATAGACGGAAAAACTACTCACGTTATTGGCGGAATCAAAGTCTCTTCCAACGACGAGACAAAGATGTCTGACGAAACCAAAGCCAAGCTACAATTATTTTGGCTTTTGAAGAGCTACCTCATCATTGACGAATTTTCCATGTTGGCCAAAGATTTTTTCGCCTTATTATCAAGAAACATTAGTATCGGGAAGCAAGGTTCACCAACACACTCACCTGATGCATCCTTTGGGGGTATTAGTGTCATCATATGTGGTGATTTTCACCAATTTCCGCCTGTCGCTCGCGCCATGAATCAAGCCCTTTATTATCCAATCGACCCTGTTCACGATTCTATGGAGACCCAGATCGGTCGGAAGATATATGAAGAGTTCACGACTGTGGTTAATTTAAAGGAACAAATGCACATCACCGATCCAGTGTGGTTGGATTTTCTGCAACATTTGCGATATGGACAGGTCCAAGAACACCATTTGAAGATGTTACGCACCTTAGTTGTTGAAAGAAACACGGAAGGCAGTGTTAACTTTAACATGCAACCATGGAAATCTGCCTCTTTGGTCACCCCTCGACACGCCGTCCGAACCCATTGGAATGAATCTGCTGTGCGTAAAATGTGCAAGGAATCCGGACGCCAGTTATTCGTGTGTACGGCTAAGGACACAATTAAAGGTCGGCCATTGAATTTGCTCGAGAAATACTGCCTGGAATCACGATATAGACAAGGAGGCCGAAGAGTGCGTCGCCGAGCCAAGGACCTGCCTAGGTTGGTGGAAATGGCAATTGGAATGGAGGTCATGGTAACAAGTAATATTGAAACTGACCTAGACATCACAAACGGCGCAAGGGGCGAAATTGTGGACATAATCCTTCACCCGGATGAGCCAGCCATAGGCCAGGAATCCATCGTCAAGCTCAAGTACGTGCCTGCTTATATTCTTGTCAAGTTAAAGCGAACACGCGCATCCACACTGGAAGGCCTTGATGAATGTGTCATACCTGTGGAGCCAGCATCTGTAACATATCGCATTAAAATCAAGACTCGAGAAGGAAGGGTTCTACAACGCACTGTAACAAGGACCCAATATCCCATGACACCCGCTTATGCGTTCACTGACTACAGATCACAAGGCCAAACGCTTCCGTATGTCATCATAGATATAGCACCACCGCCAACAGGGACTCTCACTCTCTTTAATCTTTATGTTGCGCTATCACGGAGCACAGGAAGGTCGTCTATAAGGCTCTTGAGGGACTTTAACGACGAACTATTCAAGGTTTCGCATGATGCACAACTCTTGCAGGAGGATGACCGGTTGGAAGATCTGAATGAAATCACAAAACGTTGGTATAAGGAAGTGGTTTTAGGAGTCAATCAATAGTTTGGTACAATGTATTCACAGATAGATAAAGGAAAGATCACACAGCGGATAGATCTTGTTTAAAGTCATCTATGCACATAAGTACATGGATCCAATCTCTTATCTTGTAGGTTCCGATCCGTGAATTAGTTTCTGTAAAGCGAACATGTTGTAAACACAAGGAGAACAAGAAGATTTTAAAGGACAAAGGCTTACTCAGAACATCCAGCACGATAATGACAGCACGGCAAAATTGAAAGAGTAAGTACTTAGTAGACGCGATCAACATCGATGGCTATTCGGCGATGTTCTGAATCGTTCGCCATGACGCGTCACGCCACTCGTCAAGCACGTGCAGGCGGCAATTTCCGGTATGACGAGGACCCTGAATTATGGATTCGCAAGATACCTTGCAAGCAAGGTAATAAGATTGAAGGAAGAATTATTTTTTTCAGTTAGCTACTTTTCGGCAATGATGGTGTGCTCTGTGTTCCTTCCATCCATCCTTCAAGCATTCGTTACCACAGAAGAACACACGCCCATTGCAGGAGCCTATGAATATTCAATGTCAGTGATACAGATTCATAGAATGTCATAATCCAGCTTACCACCACATTTTTTCCATGGGCCGGCCGATCCGCAATTAAAGCATCTTTGCCACGGTCCAGCCTTCGCCGTTCTAGATTCTTCATCCAAATCCACTTCTTCAAAATGACCTCCAGGAATATCGAGTCGTAATTCCCAAATATCCGAAAACATGCGGGCGTAGTCGTTGAAAGTTGCAGGGGAAAACTCCGTACTCGCATAACCAGAGAATAGGAAGGTCCTTCCTGTTTTCGAGTCGGCCACCATATGAGCCTGCGCCCTGTAGGCTGGAAATCCGCGAGTAAGCACATGTTTCCACTGTGGAGTCGTAATCGGCGGTGACGGCGGAGCGTTGGATTGATCAGAAATAGTCGCGACGTTGGATTCTAGGTCGCAGAGAAAAGTGTCGGCGTAATAGGAATACTCAAGAGCATCGTGCGAAGTAGGACGAAGGGTCGGAGCGAAGGGGTTATATCCTCCAAAAACCAGGACTTTGTCAATGACAGGATTCTAAATTTTCAAACTGGTTAACGGTGTCGGTGACATTGGTAAGTGAAATTACAAACATAGACAGCCGCCATTTCACTACGAGGCGAGGGGTAATTTCCGACTATCTTCTCCTGAGTCCACGTCGAGGCTTGAATATCCCAACTCCAAAGGTCAGAGTAAGCGTAGCACGTATCGGAAACACTCCCCGCGTCATCCGGTGGTGCTCGCATCCGGTCGGCGGCTCCATACATGACATAAATCTTTTTCCCGTCTTTTCCAGCCCACATGCTTGGATAAGTGCGAGGTCCAGGACGAAAGAACGAGGGCTTCGGTTCACGAGTTCCACTGAGGCGACGCCACACCCGTTTCCGAATATCGAGTTCCAAAAGGAGGTTACTGCCAATTAACGCCTCCGAATGATAGCCTCCAAAAACGTAAATAGAGTCCCCAACACAGACAGCCGCAAAGTCAATAAGGTCGCCTTCGAATGGCCAGGCCTGTTTCACAACATTGTCAGATTGGAAAGTCGTGGTCATTCGACCCCATTCCTGTTTCTCGAGGTCGAAATAATAAAGGACGGGAGATCCCGTGAAGTAATATGCCTTCTTAGTGCTTGTGCTAACCGCCATGCTGAAGCCAACTAGCGCAACATAATCTCGCATCGGACACCGCGGTAAGGGTTCCCAGTGATCCATTTTCGACAGATTAAGACGCCAAAATTCGTGGTAATAAGGCCCAAATTGAGCCTTCTGGCCACCAACAGCATACAGATAACCTTCGATATTAAAAATTAATAAGCGCCAAAATAAGGGTCGTCAAAGGATTACCGTCGTAAACAAAGACCCCACATCCCATTCGTGAAGTGAGGCCTCCAGGCCGCGCGAGGTGGATCTTCTTCCAAGATCCCTGAACCTGACACGTACTCTCGAAAACCTCGGTATTGGCTATGAGCGATGGATTAGGGTGCTTGAAAGATGCTACGTTTCGAAGTTTATGAGAGCATGCCAAGGCTAGAGTTTCAGTTTGAGTTGTCTTGAGTTTTTCAGGCATCTTCTTGAGAAGAAAAAATGCACGCCATCTACAGTTCACGGCGGCAGCTGTGTTTCCCAGAGCTAAGAACACGTCGGCGAATGTATCCAGCGTCTTGAAGAGTTGGACATGATGGCGTGTTTCGTATATCATACAGTCCTTCCAGTCTACAAGATTCAACTTTGAGGATAAAATGCAGCATGTAAAAGCACGGTACAAACCAAATTGAGGGTTGTCTTTTTTCTCGAATCTCACGTTATAGAAAACGACGAGACTCTCAGCCAGCCAAATCAACGCCTTATATTTTCATTCAGCGGTGGACCAACGCATCAAGTCGATGATAACGAACCTTAGTGTATTCTTGCTGCTCAAACAAGCAAAGTGCTGCACCATTGAAGCAGCTCATTAGATCCACTAGGATCCACCCTTTCTCCAAACCCATGTACAACTGCGAGCGTACCCCGGGGACAGGCAACAGCGACCCCATCATGGTCGTCGCTCCCTCGAGATAAAGAGCAGAAGCCTCAGAGAATTTCCTTGTAGCTTGAAGCCGCTCAGCCCTCCCACGAAGCACGTTCGCCCTGATGTTCCGTGACAGCTTGTCTGTCGCCCGCTTCTCCAAGAACGCGTCTCCTTCCGCTTCATTCTCCAAAAATTGTTTGATATACCGTTCCCCGGCCCTCCTCGTCGGATCGCGCATGATATCTCCATACAGGCCCATTGGGAAGCGTACGCCATTTGGGCCTAGTTCGATCGGGATGTCGCCACATAACTTGCGCGCCTCCAAAAGCATTTGATTGTGGTAAGCTGCAATGGCAGCTGGATGTTGCCCTTCCACTGTGAGCGGGGTGTATTGCATGTAAAGATAGCCGCGCGCATCGTCGGAGTAAGCCCTCCAAACTGCATCATCTGTGGAATAGAGAAGAGGTGTCTGAGTTCCGGCGAGTGTGCGGTCATCGATCAGACACCCGGACCGAGGCTCGGCGCTAATCCTTTTTGGTCAGCAAGAAAGCAAAACGATAATTGGTGTACAACCTCGATCTGGATTAGTAGTAGAGAAGAACGTCCAAAAGTCGATATGTCCGTAGTACGAATTATTGAAACTGAATACCTTTGCTTCCTGCTGTTCCAGCGCTGAGCACGTCAGGATCCCTAATTGTCAGGAGGAAAATTACTTCAATCAAGTTCATTACTGGAATCAAGTCTATTGTACTATTAGCAGACCACGTTCGTTTGACGTTGTAGATTAGAGGAGAAATCCGAATGAATGCTACGCCACCTTCCGACAGCGATGGGTCCTTGTGTTCCTTCCACCCATCTTTCAAGCATTGGAACTGCAGAAAAAGACCCGGCCACGACACGAACCTGGGTTTGAAATATGACGCGTCTTCTTCGAAGGAAAGAAAAAAAAAAAACCCACCTCCGCATTTCTTCCAGGGTCCAGCTGAACCACAGCAAAAACACCTCTGCCAAGGCCCCGCCTTCGCAGTTCGGGCTTCCTCTAGGTCCACACTTTCGAATCCACCCCCAGGCACATCAAGCCTGAGCTCCCACAATCCGCGAAACTCCTCGAAGTATTTTTACCCGAGTAGGCACGTACTCCGTGTTGACATACCCAGAAAATAGGAATGTCTTCCCTGTCGTCGGGTCAACGACCAGATGTGCTTGTGCGCGGTAAGTCGGGAACCCGCGGGTGAGCACTTGCCTCCAGGAGGACGGCGACGCGTCGATGGTGTGCAGGTGCGCTGATGGGGAGGGAGACTTGGAGGAGAAAATGGATGCAGACGCTTGAGGATCGAGGGAGGCTGGCTTCGGGGTATGATGGTCGCAGATGAAGGTATCGGCATAGTATGAATATTGAAAGACAGCATCGTGCTCTATGAATGATGTCGGTGCAGAGGGGCTGTATCCTCCGAAGGTGATAACTTTGTCCAGTACAGGGTTCTGCATCCCAGAATCAGCAGAATATTGAATAGACGGGAAAGGAAGCAACGCACATAGACAGCAGACATTTCCGTCCTCGGAGACGGTCCATTGCCAATAAGTTTCTCCCTTTTCCACCTCTTTGAAGCGAAATTCCAGGTCCAGATGTCATCGTACTCATGGGAGCTCATAGCGCCGTGCGGTTCGCCTCCCAGCTTCGCACCCATACGATTAGCATCGCCGTACATCAACCAAAAGCTCTCCTTGTCCTTCGAAATCCAGCTACATGCGTTGATACGTGGTCCAGGAGAGAGGAACGACGGCGTCAACGCCTCTGGCTCGCCGCTCAATCGTCGCCATACTGCGGTGGGGATGTCCAGCTCAAGGAAAAGATCGCAGCCCAGCGCCAGATGCCCATGGCGACCGCCGAAGACGTATAGCTTGTCACCGACGGAACTCATAGTGAAATCCTGCAGCCTTTTGTCGGGGTACGGCCATGATTTTTTGATGATGTCGTCTGACTCGAACGTGGTCTTCATCATGTTCCATTTCGAGGTCTTCAAGTTGAAGTACAGAAGGTCGGGTGATCCGGTGAAATAGTAAGCTTTGTCATTGGGACCGACAGCCATCTCGAAACCAGTGAGTGTTTGGTGCTGTAATTTATGCTCCGAGATGGGACACGGTGGTAATGGCTCCCATTTCAGTGGCTTGGATAGGTTAATTCGCCAAAACTCTGAATAGTAGGGGCCACCATGGAACTTCTCGCCGCCAACGCTGTATAAATACCCTGCGCGAGCATCAACAAATGTGAATTTCAAAGTGAACATCGCCCACGCACCGTCATACACAAATACACCACTTCCCATCCTCGACGTCATTCCGCCTGAGTTTTTGAGCTCGATTTTCTTCCATGATCCGTGAATGTGCGATTTCTCATCCACCACTTCCAAGCTTGCCACTAAAGTAGGCTCCGGGTGACGGTACGTGGAAATTTTACGGAGACTTTCGCTCGTGATGTTCCCAAGACGTTCAAGCTCGGAATTGGAGAATCCAGGGGGCGTATTGGACACATTGACCTGTGCTTGCAGACGGTAGAAGACGCCGGCACCTGTATTGCCTAGCTTGAGGTAGCAGTCGGCGAGGGTATTGTAGAGAGTCGACTTTTGGTGATAGAATTGAGATGTTTGGAGGTGGAAGTCGAACCATTCTGGAAGTTCAATTGGTGAGCCTCGACAGCCTCATTGTTCACAGAAATTGCGTACCGAAAGAAGGGTCATCTCGTTTCATGTCATCTCGAATGTTCCGAAGGAGATTTACGCTCTCTCCAAGCCAAAACAATGCCTAAAAGTTAGGGCACATCAACACTAATAGCAGCATCAAATTGATTAGAGACAGACCTGAGCATAGTCGCCCAACTTCATCAATGCCTCCGCCGCACCAATGAAACACGCCACGACGTCCGCCGACTCCCAGACCTTGTCCAACTCCATATAAACCATAGTTCGCGACTTCCGAGGGGGTAGTGTAGTCCGACATTGTACTTCCGCAGCTAAGAGATATAGCCTAACGGCTTTTCGAAATTCCTTCTCTTTCATATGCCCATCTGCCCTGCTTTTTAGTAGATTACACTTTAACGAAAGAGACCATTTATCCGTGTAGCCTTTTTTCAGAAACTCGTCTGCCTCCTTTTCGTTCTTCAATAGCTTTTGCAGGCGCTCTTCGGTTGGTCGTATGTTGAAATCGGGTTTGCCACTCGAAAGAAAACGTACACCATTGGGTATCATGGTGATCGGAATGTCTTGCCCAAATACATTACGCACGGCCGCGGCCATGTCGTCCATGTTCGACATCTCGTTATCGGTATCCAAGATAGTGGTTCGTTGAAAAGACGCGTCGAAGCCTAACAACGCGTCAATAAAACCATCGGCAAACACCGGTAATGATAATATTGGGTCAGTAAATTTTCACTCAAGATTCGGACACGGTTAGAAGTTCAAAAGCTAGGTTACAGGTATGAGCGACGCCTTGATTTCGGACCAGCAAAAAGAAGAGTACAAAAAAAACCAAACAATAGCCAGAGAAGGTGTATTCAATGTCAGGAGAAGTCGAAAAGTAAATCTTACAGAGAATACAAAAAACATAAGGACTTCGGAGGTATGTAGTGATTGACCAGTCTCTAGATAGTCTTCATCGTTCAATGGCTGTCAAAAACCATTTTACCATATAGTGCTGCCAAGTCTTTCTGTTGTACAAAGTCATCTTCTGTCAATTCACTCCCGTGGCTGGAAAAACAATGTCTTGTCAGCTGAATGTCCGGAGGTTGGTCTGGAAGGCTAGGAGCCTGCCTAGGAGCATTGAAAAGACATACATCGTTCGGACATGATGAACCTCCGCTCCTTTCTCAACTGCTGGTATTGACCTTGCAATCTTATAGCAGTACCGACAACCGAGAGTGGTAAAAGCGCAATGGTCTTTGGGGACATTTGGTTCGTCCTCTGCTCGGGCACGTCGAATTAAGGACGGCAATCGGTCAAGACTGTGACCGTCGACAAGATGGTCAGGGGGGAATGATTCTCTGATTGACACACACATCATTGAACAGCTCGAAGAGTTGATCGAGATGACAGGCTTACGGATTGGCAGAGGCACGAGCAAGGATCCTTGCGTAGGTGCCACGTTCTTCGTGAACATGAAGAGTCTGAACAGAAGAGAGCAAAGGAACGAAGTAACGTTAGGTCGTCTTCATAATGCAACCAAAAGATGGAGCTGCGTATCACATACCAATTGCTCGAACGTCAATCCTCCAGAGTACTCCGGGTGCTTGCACTCGCAAACCAGTCTTCCAAGTTCCCTGACCTCCTTCTTATCACAATTCCGGTCCAATCCCAACACCTCCAGGATATCCTCCGCATCTTGCATCGTTTTCGGAGACCACCTGATGTCGTTCAAGCACAACTGCCATGCCATCTCGACGTTCTCGTCAACCCAATGACAGACCATCTCGGTGCATCCCATCAGTTGCTCTCGAGGCCACACCTGCGTAAACTCATCAGGAACGACAACGAGTTTCGCCTCGTCTTTTGGCTTAGGATTAGGGTCGTCCCCGGCTGCCTTGCGGCTATCGCACATGCAGAAGAACATGACTTTAGCTTTATCGAGGTCCTCGATGCCTGGAACTTGAACGCCCTGGCCCTCCGGTTCCTCAGCGCCAAGGATCATGCATTCCACGAATTCCTTCCTTGCATCGAGTAGGAAACCTGATGTCTCGGTCTGGAACTCTAAGAAAAGGGCTTCCATATCTGCCTCTAATTTCGACTCGGCGTATTGTCCAAAACGGTGGCGCCTCAAGAACTGCTTCATGCAAGAGATCGTCATGAGGTCCAGATAGGGTGGCAAGCCTTGGCGGATTTCGACTGGCAGCCGAGCACGGTAAGGGCCATAAACCTCGCCAACATGTCGAGCGAGCTCCTTGACGTGGCATTGTTGCCTGTGCGAAACGTATATCCGCTCCAGCTCTGGACGGATTTTTTCCCATTCTGTTGATATTTACAATTGGTAAATTAGCGTTTTGGCATGACGCGAAGCAGCCACACCTCACCTCGATTGGTGAGTTCTACCGACTTGTCGAAATGCTCGTTCCATTTTTGGATGTCTGAGAACGCCGGATCGACGGGATAATACTTCGACTCCCATCCTAAGCCTCGCATCTTTTCTAGTAATCTTCGAGTGGTCAATGCAGCAAGTAAGTCAACGATTAATTTGAACTTACGCAGTCCGTCGATCAGCCATAACCTTGGCCGCTTTCTCCTTCTGCTCTCTAGCATCTACCCATATCTTAATAGCGAGTCCTTCCTATAATTCGACGGACCTGAGGTCAAGAGTGACAGAGCCACGGAGACAACTTACGTTCATCATTCTTGACGCAATTTTGCGTTGGTCAGCAACAAATTTCTTATACCCTTTCGGAGCAGCTTTCTTTCGCCCTTTCTGCGCGTCAAGTTCGGAAATGATAGCTTGAGCCTCTGGAAGGAAGTATAGCCGTTCAGAGTCGTTGTCCTTACTATCAAGGACAGAAAGCTTCGGGTAGTCTATTTATCGAATGATTGTTCAGTATATCACTCAGACAAGGACTGGATGATATGACGTACATGTTATAAGTTCTGGTCCGTCAGAAGGAAGAAGTGAAAGTAGCACGGACCCTTCTGCACTGTCTGTCAACTTTGAACCTGGAACGATGCTGAATGTATATCAGATATTAGAAAGTAAGAAGTAAGATGAATGCAACAACGTACTTAAGCTTCTTACAGGCCTTACACAAGCGCAAACGTAGCTTGTAATCTGTTTCAAGGTTTCCGCGCGTTGTCCCGCATCCCTGGAAATCGGATATTACGACTGTACACGAGAAAGACAAAGACGGGGAAATTACCATGCAAAAATTGTCAAATAGTAAGCTCGCATACTGAGCTTCAGTCAGATCTTTGGGACACTCAGGAAGATCCTCGACCTCCTTCAGTGCACTCTTCCATGTTGACGTGGCCTTAGGAGACATGACCTTCGCCCGAATGACCTTTGATGTGCGAGCAACACTCAATAAGCTGACTGGCTCGAGATACGAACAAATCTAGATTAGATCGTCTGAGTAAAAAAAAACGATCGATAACAAAATAAAATAAACCTTGAGCATCACATCCTGTGGTAAACCGACGATCGATTTGTTGTTCTCGCTGGGGTCACCACATTCAAGTGCTTTGGAAACTTTAGCACCTGTCCTTGCCTTCGCCGAGATAACGAGGTTCAGGCGGTCTTAAAACGAACAAAGTCGGCACAAGCATTTGCAAAATTTTCAAACGTACTGGAAATAACTGAAGTTGGTTCATGGCTATTTGTTTGTTGAGGAGATTTTGCTGAAGCTGAGGCCTTTGAAAGCTGAGAAGCTTGCATCCAAAGTGTAGAAATTGGTGGAAGGAAGAAAGAAAGCCCAACGCCGAAGACACGTTTTGATCATGACGGTCAAGTGTAGGGCTCGCGTGATGGAAAACTGTGACAACATCAACACGACAAAAGTCATCTCACGCGATTTGTTTCAGGCATTGACTGGACACTTACTCTTCCGAGTTTTACGCCTGCGCAACAACCCACCACGAGTTCGAGTCCAAGGCACTAAGCACAAAAGGTTGAACTTGAAAGCCTTAGTGTAGCCAAAGAAGATCTTCAACTTACCGACGCGACAAATTCTGTCCACCCGGGTTTATCTTGAACGCCAACGATGGCGAATGAGAGCAGTGGTACGAACTAGAAATTTGTGCCACGAAATCTGGATTTTCTAACGAACAAGAAGGTAGAGGAGATGAAGCCATTTAGGGCCACAACTGTTGATATCACGATTGATGTCAAGTAATCGAAACACGGTGAATGGCTTAACCTCTGGGGATATTTCTTGAGTGATACCGTCGAGAGGAAGGTCTTCCAAAACTTCAGGGTTCATATTATTCAGGCATCCCTCATTTTACAAGCTCGACACCGCACCTATCTTTACTGGATCTCATAGTCCACACGCTCCTTATCTTGCTGTCTATCTGTCCAGGAGATGTTTTTTCTTTAGACCTATGTTAAACGCCCGTCGATGGTGGCATTGAAAGCTGGTGCGTGCTTGGAGCCTACGACCCAGTTCCAAGAAAAGCTGAGGAGGAAGAAGAATGTCCGAAGTGGCGATCCAGACCGGAAATGTCCAAGTTATACGAGACCGAAACAAAAAATTGGTCTACTGTCGTAACGCTGGAAGAGGGAGAACTGGGGGGTCAAAATGACAGCCGTTCCAAATATGCCTGCTTTTCGGTCAGATTTCAATTGCGCTGTAAAACTTCCGAAGCCTGAAGGGGAATTCACCACAGCTTTCCGTCGCATCGCATTCCGACAGACCATCAGCAACGATGACAGAAATCTTGAAGAACTCGTCAAAGCGACCGTTCAATTGTCAATGAAGCGCGGCGGCACCCATAATTGAACTCTGGGCATGTCTGATCTGGACTCTGGAGGGGTTTTGTCTTTCGATGAGGTCGCTGCTCCCTCCGCAGTGCAAGTGTTTCCCGCAACTTCTTCCCTGGCAACCTACCTCGCTCATAGCTCGCCCAGGCAGTGCTCTATGTTTCGTTGTGCGATTTGGAAGTTAGGGTTAAGGTCACAAACAAGGGAGGATCAAGTTATCGGACCGGAGAGAACGCTTTTTTCTCGACCACTTCCGCAGCGTTGAAATGCTTAAAGATGAGATGTCTATGTAGCTCCCGAATCGATATCTTTTCCCCTGCCCAGTTTCATGTTCGTCGAAGCTCATTCCCATTCTTTTGACCTCAATGCGGGTTAAACTCACCGGGTGCTGACCGCAGTTTTTAATGCACATAGCCCATCGCCACAGACTTCGTTCTAAGCGGCTACGGGTATAAAAGTAGAACTTTTCCAATGTTCCCTATAATTTTCTCTTCATTCACTTCCTCATCCAGATTCAATGTTTTTCTTAAAAGCACAGAACATAGCTATTTGTGCTCTCTCTCTACTTTCATTTACCAAATCCTTGGTCTCTGCTCAGGCGGACTTCAACTGGACATCGGTGATTATTTTTTACTGAATTCGACGCTTCATTGCCTGACGCATTTTTCTACATCACAGATTCCCGCAAGTAACAATCTTTCTTGGGTGAATTGCTACTCCTCGCCGATCCAGTGCACGCGCTTGAATGTTGGTCCATATTTCTTTGATCCTTTTCTCAATGACAAGCCTGCCTCATTTATCCAGGCTCCTTTAAACTATTCCAATCCGGATGCAGGCTCAGTCACCCTTGCCCTTATCCGTATTCCGTCTACCTTAAGCGGAACGCCAGACTACCGTGGACCTATTCTATTTAACCCAGGAGGTCCTGGCGGGAGCGGAGTCGAAGGAATAACCGAGTTTGGTGCCCAAATCGCGGCCGTCGTCGGTCCAGAATTTGACATCGTTAGCTTTGATCCTAGAGGTAGGCTGTCCTTCTCTCGTGAATCTGAGTTCATTTCTGACGCAATTTTTTGTCATCCAAACCATCACAGGTGTTGCTAACTCTGTTCCGAGCATTTCCTTCTTCCAGTCCGATGCGGAACGAGCTCGCTTTGACTTTGGGCCGCTTGCTGCAGACGCGACTGCGACTCTTGACATACTTCCCAGCCAGTGGGCACACTTCCAGGTATTAGGTCGACTTGCACAAGATCGTGACAATGGATTTCTGGCCCATGTTACCACCGACAATGTCGCTCGAGATATGCTAAGGATTGTTGAGGCCCACAACCAAACAAAACTTAGATATTGGGGTATTTCGTAAGTTTTTATTTCTGCATGGTCTATGGTGGGCTAATGATTTTAAAATACAGTTATGGCACCGTTATTGGCGCTACATTCGCGTCCATGTTTCCAGTAAGTTTCTCCAAAAAGATACTCAACGTCCACTAAGCCATTTTTCTACCCGCAGGACAAGGTTGAACGTCTGATCATTGACGGTCAGATCTATTCTTAATAATATTCAGATACCCACTCTGAACTTTGTGCAGGCGTCCTTGATATGGAAGGATATTATTCAAGTACGCCCTCTCAAGTCGACAACATGAGTTAGACACGCTAACTTGATCGTTATAGCCGACTGGGCCAATGAGATACTGGACGCAGACAAAGTCCTACAAATGTTCTTTGACGGCTGCTTCAAAGCTGGTCCAAAAGCCTGCGCCTTCTACGATAGCAGTCCGGCTCGCATCAAAAGCAATCTCGATTCGCTGTATACCCAGGTCCTTGCTCAGCCTGTCCCAGCGTACTCTCCATCCCTTTCGACATATGGAATAATAGACCACGCCACCTTGAAAAACGCAGTTTTTACTTCGTTCTATACGCCATATAGCTCATTTTCGACCCTCGCTCAAGGTCTCGCCGATCTCAAGAATGGAAATGGCAGTTTGTTATTCCAACTCTCTCAGCCCCATGTCAGCGAGGTTGTTGCCGCTGTGTCTTGTAGCGATGGAAAGCAAGTCACTGATGATGCAGCAACTCTCAAGAAATATTCTCAGAGTATTGATCACCTTTCGAGCTTTTCTAGCATCATCGTTGGCATACGCACCCTCTGCTCGTGAGCTATCTGTCTAACAATGTCTTATTATTATTGAGTAATATACCAGCGGATGGCGTACACACCCCAACAATTTCAAAGGTATATTAGTGAAGAATTTTCAGAACTTCGTCTGATTTTCTACTAGGTCCAATCAGTGGCAACACAAGCTTTCCTCTGTTGTTAATTGGGAATACGGCTGGTAAGACATCTTGTCTTTCCATAAGTTTACAACTGAAGTAACCTCCTCAGACCCCGTAACTCCCCTCGTCGGGTGAGCCGTCAAGGCCCGCGTCATTAACTTGATAAATTCTCATATATATTGTAGTGCAAAGAAAACGGCCAACGGCTTTCCCGGCTCTGTAGTTCTAACCCAAGACTCTCCTGGTGTACGTGCTTTGTAACCTTTCAGAGCTGTTCTGATAGATTATCCTTAGCATACGTCGTTTTCTATTCCTTCGCAGTGTACTCTCGGATACGTTCAACAGTATTTCCAGAATGGCACTTTACCACCTGCTGGAACTATTTGCCCCGTGGTCGGAGACCTTTTCCCTCAACCGTCCAACGCATCAGCTGGCACGTAGCATTGACTGAGCAGTAGCTCTGAATCGCTTGATATGATATTGGGATAGTTGTTACAATCTGAGCTAAATTTCAGACCGTACATAGTCAAATAAATTTTAACCACTATTGATTGTCAAACCGGTTTGTCTTATCATCTCCCGTAAGCAGCAACAAGTAGATCAATGGAAGTAAAATCGCCGTCCTCAAGGGTTCTGCCGTGCCTGAATAGAAAAATTCAGCTCAAGCAAAATCGAGTAAAGTATATAAAAATGGCGTGCCTGTTCTCAACGTGATACCCTTCAAATCTCGCATCAACAGTAACTCGCTTATAGATAAGTTGGTAGCAGTATCGACAGCAGCGTCGTTGGGAGGTGGAAGGAATCGTTGGACTAGCCGATACGGTTTCAGGGACGTCACTGGCAGGTTTGATTAACGCTTGAATACGATTCGCACTATGTCCGTCTATCAGAAGCTTGTTGACCGTAGCTTTTGATCTATAATGTCCACTGTGAGCATACATATATAATGGACAATTAACAAGAACAAAACGCACACACGAGGCGAAATATTACTTAATGTGCTCCTGTAGTGGGCGCGTTCTCTATAGACATGATGGACCTATAGGCAACACATCAAGACATGGTGATAGCAAATGCGAAGACCTTACCATGCGTAGATACCTCCACTGGGCCTGATTTTGTTGTGAGCAGCAACAAATAAACTTCTGTTTCACTATAACGGACTTCGACAGGTCTCTTCGAATATCCTAGCGCGTGGAGAACATCTTCAGCAGCTTGATAGCATGAACGTCAATGATAACATATCCCAGGCTAAAGATTGTCGAAAATGGCGTGTCAGAGACCAGGTGGTCTATGATTCCGGAAAGGTAAAGAGCTGTTTGCCTGACGTGTTTTTTGCTTTGCAGGTTTTACAATGGCAAAAGGACACTATTCTCGCCTGTTCCAAAGTTCTGAAGCGAACCTGTTCTGCCGGAAAAAGTGGCTTCACAATCTTGAGGAAGGCACCTGCAGTATTCGACCACCAGTCTCCTTTATTGCGTTCAAGGTCCTCCATCAAGGGCTTGAAATCGTCCTCGGTACAAGTGTTTGGCCAGGAATGTGCGTCCAAGAAAACTGTTACACAAGGTAAGCTACTGAGTTCTTTGAACGGGGGTAGTTGGTAGCGTTTGGGGTGATCTCGGCGGAAACGGTAGTATTGGACTTCGATCCGGTCTAAGAGTTCCTTCCTCAGCACGATTTTCTTCTGGCTTTCGTATATCGCCTCCATTTTTGGGCGAATCATGTTCCATCCTAAATCACGACAATTTTTGAATACGACCAGTGATTTTACTCGAGAAGCCAGGACGACGAACCTCGCGTGGTAAATTCCTTATTTTGGTTTAGATATCCAAGCCACTTTTTGGAGTTCTCATCATCATAACTGTAAACGGGGAAATATTTCTTATCCCATTTCAGGCCATCCAGTTCCTCCAGTATTCTTCGGAAATGAGTAAGCTTCATATCACTTTGGAGAACGAGGAGAAATGACTACCTTTCCCTTCGGCGGGAAATAGTTTCTCGGATTGTTCGTCTCCCTTCAGCTTGGTGGTTATCGGCCCAGACCCGAATATCTGAACCTTCCTTTATTGCTGATCAGCCTGGCCGTGGCTCAACGAATATCCATGATAAAACATACATTCATCATTCTCGTGGAAATGGTTCGACGTGTCTGCGTAAATTTAACTTCGTCCGCATCGGTTTGACACTTGTTTATTTCATCCCAGAGAAGGTCTGCTTCTGGAAGGAAGTACTTCATGTTCAAATTGTTTTCTTTGCTGGTCAAGACCGACGCCTGCGCATAGCAGACAAGTGACGATGAGCAAGAGCTTGAAAGTAGACGATACGATACACCATACTGAAGGCTTTTTTTGCCCAGACGACGGCAAAGTGGATAGGAAACCGGATATGGATCTTTGTATTTCGAAGCGGGATTTCAAGTTGTATCCTGTGACAAGGCTAAGAAACTTAGATCATCGTCAATTTTAATAACGGAGGACCTGACTTACTTTTTCTTCGCACATTCGTTACAGAACCTGAGGCGAAGCCTGTAATCCGCCTTGGGTGCTCCTCGAGAATTAAGACACGCCTGGCACCGTAAACCATAAGTTTTATGCAATTCAAGGCGAGAGTGTTTGGAAGCTACCATGCAGAAATTGTCAAACAACAAACTTGTGTATTGTGGTTCTGTTAGGTCTTCTGGGCACTTGGGTAGACCTTCGACCTGTAAAAGCACCTGTCGCCAGATCGACGCTGTCGTGCGCGACATCAACATGTCACGAAAGGCTTTTGACACGCGTGTTAGGTTAAGCAAATCGATGGGATCTATAAACGACGCGATCTAAGATGGCTTGTCAGAAGAATGCCAGGACCATAAGGAATACTGCCACACCTCGAAGATGACATCCAGTGGCAAACCAACGAAATCCTTTAAAACAACAAAATTTCGGGTGGCTTTACGGCAAGATTTTGCTTTCTGCTGTTTCATGGTCACAGGCGAGATAATTAAGCCGAGTCTGTCTGCGTAAAAGGATTCAGTTGGGGCGAAAAAAAGACCAAGAAAAAAAACAAACCCGAGATTATTGGATTCGCTTTCATCGCGACTTCCGGTTCACCAGCGTTTGAGTCGCCTGCTGGTCGCGACAATAGGTCCATATCCCTACTTTTCGCAGTGTGGAGGCAAAGAGAGGTATTTTGGGGAGGGTGTCACGAACGTATTCGAAGCCAGGGTGAAGGTTCGCGACGTGTTTGTTTTGTTGACGTCCGTTGGGATTGGTTTGTTTCGTGGCCCCGATCCGTGTGTTGAGTTTCAGTTTGATACCAGTGCAGTGCATGCAAAAGCAGCGAAACGGCTGCAGTCAGTGCCATGGCCCTCGATGAGCAACCTCCAGGAAGGATCCAAAAAGATCCAAGAAAAAGTGTGAAAAAAAAAGGGGATTTATTGAGCGAATTGATGTATGTTGGCTGAGGATGTCGTCCTTCCAAGAGACTAGATCATGGCCTGTCAAGAAAAATAGTCTGCGTTGTGTCAAGTACAGGATAAAGGAAGACAAAATATATGACAGCTACATACGATAAAAAGTAATAGATATATAACATAGATGACCCGCAAATGCAATTGAGCTATTGATCAAGAACGCGACGTCAAAACCTCCATCCCACCCCACTCCAAAACCCTGAACAACTTCTCGTCTAACGCACGCTCCAAGTCGACACCAACGACCTCTTGCCACCATGACACGTCTTCCTCCGCCTTGGATATCGCATCCGACCACTGATGCAACTCGTCATCAGTAACTCCCTGGAAGACCATAAAGACACGCGTCACAACGTCTGGAGAAGGCGAAACTTCCAGAGGAGCAGCGTGTTCATATGATGCTTGAGGAACGAAGCGGAAGGCGATATTCTTGTGCTTGAGCATGGAAGGAAGCCAGTAGCTAGTTGTGGGTCAGTAATTGGTTGCAGCAGCAAAGTGGAAAGTTGAAACACACGTGATGAAAGACGTTCGAGCCTCAGTGTGAAGACCGAGAGAGAGGAGAGCCTTATCAAGGTATGGTGTGATCTTCTCAATGGCAACAACCACTGAATTTTCGTTATTTATAACCGCGTCATTCGGATTGAATATCTCAGCTTTGTTTTGGCGCAGCTCTCCGACAAGAGGTGAAGGAGGTGGAGATGGAGGGACGGTCGAGTCTGTACTGGTAACATCAAAAGAAGAATGGGACCAGATTCGCAATAAGTATGAGGACGTCAATAAGAAACTCACTGTGCTTCCCAGAATAAGTACGCGACATCAAGTCCAGTGACTAGCTCCGTCAACTCCCCGTTGGGGTGCACCTTCACCCTCCAGGAAACCTCCTCGTTGGACTGGGCAGTCCGAGGATTGATGGGCACGACGGGATATATCGCCGAGAGATTCCACTGTGGGGCAAGAGACAGTTTGACCGAAGCTTCAAGTGACGAAGGGGAGAGCAGGTAAATGACAGGTTTACCTCCGAGCTGCTCTACGGAACAGTCGAGAGTATCACCATCTTGGATACCACAACTTTCGACAGTATCATAACAACTGATCCGGGTGCAATTATAGGTAAGTCTAAAAGAGTCTCGTTCTTTCCCAATCTTGTGAGCGAAGGAACTGATAATCCTATCGATCTTGGTGGTAGGCGTCACAGTCATATAATAATAACTCCCATCACATGTCACGATTTTAATCTGTAGTTTGTCTAGAGAGGAGGGCAATGGTGAGGTATGCAAAATTGTCGACTATATATCAGACGCACTCGTGGCTGCCGTTTCTGGCGTGGGTAATCGAACGGCTACAGCTCGAGGATTCTCCTCGACTAAAACCGTGACGGATTTAAGAATCCCAACGACTTCCGTCCACGATTCTTCCGAAATCTCCGTCAGTTCTCCCTCGCACAGGTCGAGTTCCTTTGTATGGAGCGTAACTGTGCTTTCAGCCGGTATGCCGGGAAAGAGATTCCTGCAGGCTTGAAGCGCCAACTAGGCGGGTAAAGGAAGGTATAATTAGCTACGCTTGTATGAAATGTGATTGACACTCACGTTATAGCTCGTCGCACGCGTCGCTAAGACGCGTTTATTCTTGTACTTGTAAACGAAAAGCGAGTCTTTTGATCGCGTCGAAGATGAAGTCGCCTGCGTAGCCTTGGGCATGGTGAATAAAGAAGTTCGACGCGTTAAAAGGCAGAATATGAGACTTTTCGACCCCGTTGTGATGCCAGTGGGAAGGAGGAGAAAGGCAAGGACCGGGTGATGCCACAAACACGGAAGCGATGGGAAACTTCTTATGTAATATACGCTTTACGTAACGCCACGCGATCGGGTCCAGAAGCTTGGTTAAGCGCCGGACCTAATCATCTCGACCGGCATTCAGGATCCTGCATAATAAAAAAGCCCTTTATTACTATCATTGGTCCAGTGTTTGTAAACTTTTACAAATCAAGGTATATATCTATCAATTCTGCACCGTTTCTCTTCAAATTTTTTCCAAGTGAAAGTTGTACTCCTCAGTTTCATGAATATATTTTTATTATTTGAAAAGCTTGAGCTAAAGTAGAGAAAATGCTGAAAAGAAAAGGACCTAGTGTTTGAAGTAGTTGTCACCAACGGGTCACACACAATCTCACGATCCTCGCGACACAAATCCAGGGCGTTTCAGACTCCGACATGCGTCGCCCAGGTCACGCTCATAAGTTTTGCGTTCTTCCTCACCGTCCTGGATCTTAAAAAACTGTAAGATTCACTCTAGACGGCTTATTATGTACGAGGGAAAAAAAAGGAATGAAAAAGGGCAAAATTGGAATGGTAAAGCTTCATTTTACGCTTTTCTTAGAATTTATTTGCCCACTATGTCGCTCATACCTTACTTAAAAACATAAAAAATGCAGAATACTGTGTATTATACTCCTATATCCTTGAATCCAAAAAATTAGATTTATTGGTTGCGTGGTTGTGGAGATATAAAGCAAAAAGTGACGATTTTCAAACACTGGGTCCCATTCAAACACTGGACACGTGATAGTAGGTTTCGAAGCCAGACTTGTAAATTCTGGACCCATAGATTGAAGTGACAACAGGGTGCGTTGAATTATCAAGTCAGAATACAAGTTCAGCAATTTTACTTACATAACGATGAGGATCAGAGGTGATCTATCGTTGCATATAAGGCAAAAAAAATACCACAACTGCAAGGGGATTTATTCAACTATGTTATCCTTGATTCATTAGGGATGTTCGAGTGGAACCCTATCGGTTGAGCAATCCACACCAGACGTGGAAGGATATATATATGTAGGCCTTCTCCACAACCGACTAGGATATTTCCAACCTGGGAGTTTGTAGACGACGAGTACTACTCCTATCTTACAAAAAAAAAGGAGCAATTCTCATATGAACTCTCTCTCCTCGTCGTCCGAGTAGAGCCTCAGCACGCGGCCCGGGTCCGACCACCGATGCCAAATGGCGACATAAATTTTAAACTCCGAATTTTGATCCCTGTCGGCAACATCGACACCCTTCTCCGTTGACCCCATGAGCCTTGGTCACCGTTCACACCAGCGACGACGGAAGATATGCCCACCATCAAACTAGTCGTCATTGGATCTTCCGGCGTTGGCAAGACCAGTCTTCGAGGAAAAGTGCGTTATCACAGCTCCGGAGGACCACGGGTAAAATTGCTGACTTGCTCCTGAATTCTTGCTGCAGTATATTTCAGGTCGCTTTTCGAATGGATATCGGGCGACGATAGGCGCCGACTTCATAACCAAAACGTTACCGCACCCTACGCAGCCAGACCAGTCAGTCACATTACAGATTTGGGTCAATACTTTTCTCTCTTCTCGCGCTCGGAATGACGGGCGGTGCTGACATATACCGTTTGATTCCCTAGGATACAGCAGGACAAGAACGGTTCTCGAGCCTCTCAACGGCGTTCTTTCGAGGAGCAGATGCGGCCCTATTGATGTTCGATGTCAATACTCCTGAGACGATGGTATCCTTGAAGAAATGGTGGGGGGATTTCTGCGACAGGGCGCCGGTACCCAGCAATGCCGACATGAATGACTACTGCTGTGTCGTCGTAGGGAACAAGATCGACATGATTGGAAAGATCAACGGAGATGGCCCGGTCTCAGAGTCAGAGGCACTGCAGTTCCTGGATGAGCTAGTCCCCCCTTCACCTTCTGCAAGCCCTGCCTCCGAAATCAATATCCTTCCGCCCACTTCTTCAAACGGATACCCCGAATTATCGCATCCAGTTAATGGGGGCTTTAATTCAGTTTCTCTGCCTACGACTATCAAATCGCCCTCAAATTCCAGTTCGAGTTCGCAACTATCTCCTTCCCAACCCACTCGTTCATCTTCTATCGCGATAGCACCACATTTTGATACCAGACACAATCGCGAGACCTCTTACTCTCCAAAACACCAGCTATCCAAATCACGCTCACGTTCTGCTTCTAGATTTTACTCAGGGACAATGACAACTACGCATACTACACTCACGATATATCATACGCCATCATCCTCGATGTTCGACACCTTTCAATCCGCTCGTTCCTCTCCCGAACCTTCATCCAGTTCCGCAGACTTTGCTGAAGTTACGAGTCCTGTAGGCAGCGTGCGACGCCGAAGCACGACGATGCTTTCTTCGGGGAGTGCGAGTTCTGGCAGCGCTGCTACCATAACACCTAGCCTCTTTGCTCGTGAGCGGTCTAATGGCAACGGCAATTCAATCGGACCCCCGACGACCAACGCCACACCATCTTCTTCGCCGTTGATCCAGTCGTCGATCCCTGCTTCTTTTGCTGCACCTCCGCTTCCTCCGGAAAGAGGTCCCAAGCTGTTCTTTACTTCTGCCAAGACAGGCGAAGGCGTCTCCGACGTGTTCGAGTACATCGCGCAGCGGGTGGTTAGGCGATGGGAGTACGAGGAGTGGGTAGATGCTCGGACGATGCACTTCAGGGAGGCAAGTGGCGCTGGCACTACTCGCCAGACTATACGGCTGCAGCCGGAGGGACGGGGAATGAAGAAGGCGTGGTCGAGCTGCTGTTCTTCCTAAATTCGATCAATTGGCGTGGGCATAAGGTCTGACTCCAAGGTTTCTTTACGTGGACACGGGATTCGTTTATTTATTTATTCTCTTCATCGCTATCCACACCGTTCATTGCTTTCATTTTTATCTTTATCAGATTTTTATGCTTTGTCTCAGTGACTGAATCATATGAATATCAGGGTCATTCTATCTGCTAGCATGCGAAAGACTTGTCGCGTCAATCTGCTTCACAAGATCCCTCGCTGAATCAGTGGGTGTCAACATTCGTAAAGTTCCTCATGGTGTCCTCGTTCAGGTTCAGGAAAAGCCACAAAGAGGGAACCTTCAATGCTTAGCGGGTTCCGGAGGCACATCTTCCCTGGAAGCGCCGGAACCCTGAACTATGCAGGGCAGAAATACAACTAAATACGGATCAAATTACATCCCTTGGGTTCTCCCATCACCATCGACCAATAACCGAAAACCACACCAAACGACCATGGTTGGAAGCCACCATTTTTACCTATAAAAGCGGGGCTTTGCCAGCTATGGCAACAGGGACTGACCAGCTCGATTTTCCACAATGTTTGGCCACTGCCGAATTGTCTGCCGAAAGGATTGATTGCATAATATCTATGTCCATCAGAATTACCAACCTTTGACTCCCCTTCGTTCACCATGAGTGCACGTTTCTCTACACGACCCTCCAATGCCTACGTGAGTTCCTCCAAGTATAAGGCTCTAATAGCTAATAGCTGAATCACTATAGACCAGCAAAGTCTCTCTGCTTGATCGAATTCATTCTCTTTGACTCATGAATGTTCCTTTTGCTGTCGGCCTTCATCAAGTTCTCTGGCCTCGCTGACATTCCAAGGGCATATACGAGACGTCGAGACCCACATCCATGACGCTCTCAACTCTCCTCAAGCTACTGGAAGACCTTCAAACCTTTCCTATTGTGTCTGTCAATGCCTCATCTGGTGAATGGAATTGAATGTTCTCTTTTATTTTCAACTCATTACTTGAATGTTTCCAGAGACAGACTTCGCAATCGAAGTCTGTCATACCCCATGGCACGCCGCAGGCCCTTCCAACTTAACGGTTATGGAGCGCTGTTTATTGGATATGTTTGGGTTAGTGAAGCACGAGGAGATACCCCAGGCAGAAAAGGCCTACAAGGTACGTCGTGAACGAGCGTCATAGATTCGTTTTACCGCCATCTATTCTGTTGCCCAACCCACAACTCATTCACTGAATGTAGGTTTTATGTTGAATTTGTTAATGCAAACCGTGCAGTTGATTTCAGTCCTGCTCCAACGTCGTGTGGCCCCTTTTGAACGGAACGCAGTGGACCAATGCCGATGCTTGCAGAAGGATGTGAGGGAATGGGAGGGGTCTCGGGCCTTGTGGTAGACCCAAGGAGGCTGGTGAGTACGTCATGAAACAATTCCACACGATTCAACCACTTACCGACAAAATTACTGTTAACAAACAGCATTTGCCGATGACTGCCGCTGCTACTGCCCTGCCGCCTTTTTGACATTGGGACGGGTCAGCGTTGGCGAAGCATAAGGAGATGCCCAAGGCAGAGGAGACCTCTAATGTATGCCATGAAACGATACACCTCGTTTCACTCCCCTTTTTTCTATTGCCCAGCCCACAACTAATCCAGTGAATCTAGGTCCACTTCGAACGAGGTTGTAAACGCGAACAGCGTTGTTGCTTTCGGCACCTCCGCAATGTTGTGCGTTCACTTTCTAGACAGATTTCTTATTGTCACTTGCTGCCCTGAAAGGATACACGGCACTGCTTAGTTCCCGACAATGGCATTCTTATGCTTAGTTGCTGGCTGTCGTCTGCATGATTCTAAATATATTACCATAGAACTTGTACTTCTACGGAAAAAATTGCAACAAGGTCTCTAAATTCATGTAGGACATTGGCTAACTATGAGGCAAGAACGGCAGATGGCCAATGGCCAGAATTAAATGGTATCTTAATATGTTCTGACGAGTAATTAGCATGCCTTATAAGAGTGAGGGAATTCAATGTCGACGTTGATAGCAGTTGAATTAGACGGCGGTGTCCCATTCATAGTCAATGGGCAAGCCAAATGTTTTGCAGAAATGGTTGCACACATGGTCGGTCTCGAAAGAGTTGAACGTTTCGGGGACATTGCCCTCCGAAAATATATAACCAAGCTCTCTAAATTAATAGTTGAGCCCAGAACCAAAACAAACTGATAGAATGAACGTTACGCACCCACTTGTTAGAATCTGGGGGTCTGTCAAAAGAGTCGCTCCACCTAGATATAGAATAACTTTTTTAATACACTTGTTATTGACTGATACCTTGGACTAACCTTGAAAATCAGCTACATATGCACGCTTCTTGGTTTTGAAATACTGAACATGTTGAGCAAATGCAAGAAACTCGGCACGATTATTATCGTCATCAGCGACGAAGTGGCATGGAACCGCTGAGGTGTTATTTAAGTATTTTCGGAAGGACCCTTCGGCTTCCGGAATGACCTCTTCAAGTAGGAAACAACGACGATCCCCTTCGTTAACCTGTTCAATTGCAAGACCTGCCTTCACAAATCGCATTTCGGGGATTTTGATGTTCATAGATTTGCCTGCCGGGCATTTGTCCATCCATCGGTTTATGAAGGCATACACCATTTCGAGCAAGGCATGAGCCCAGTTTAAACAGGTGACCTCCATGATCAAGTCTTGGGCTTGTTTAATACCATCGTATGGGATGTCCTGTTGGATTTGAACTGAGCTGCCATCCTGTCGGGTAACTGTCTTAGTCTTTGTATAGAAGCTCTGCTTCGCGCAGATGTTCTGATCACCAGAAAAGAGTGGCTGGCTGGATTTACCGAAGAAGGCCATCTTGAATGCTCCCTTTTTTTGGCTGCCAGCCGCTGACAGATCCAAGAATAGCCGAACATCCCGGTAATGTTCAAAGTCAAAGTGAGATTGCCAGTCCAACGTAGCAAGAAGGCTGTCGAACGAGAGTGCAAATTTGACATCATAAACCACAACGTCAACATACGATGTCTGGTTGACTTGAGTGTTCGATGTTCATAAGTAAACTGGTGTGAAAATCAGAAAAAAAAACATACAGAGTAAGCGAACATCCTGTGGGGAGACATGTTTCTGTGCACGTAGAGCACTATCCAAAACCGCCTTATCTGGAGAAGAGTTTGAATTATTTAGGTGAAACGACTTAAAGCCAGTCTTGGTTCGTGTACGTTTTGCAGGAGGAGAATTGCTCGGAGAGTTTGGCTGCGATGTGAGATTAATTACAGTTGGTGTAGGTTTGTGTTGGCGCTCTGAATCTTGGATCTGTGTCTCAGGTTTAGATTTTGCTTTTGTGTGGGCCCGTTTCTTTCCTTTGAGAGTGGAGGTAGTTTGAGTTGGCTCACGAGACTCAGAGGCTCGAGTGACCGTCTAAGTATCCAATACTGTCAGACAACATTACTAGCATTAACATTATACGAAGACTTACATATTGATCCTGTGTTCCATTAGAGAATATATTCTGATACTCTCGTTCGTCCAACCAGGCATCATACCTAGCATAAACATCATTTGGAATGTGGAAGTAGACAAGAGACTTTCCGCCTTTGAATATAGTCTGACTGCCATTTTTGGCGCTCTTGAAAAACGAGGGGGATAGAACAGCATCTACGTCTGGGTTTTTTGGACGAATCTCAACCCAATCCTTGTCCCTCATTATAATGTCCATGATATCAAGGGGGTATTGTTCCGTGTGCCGCAACCACTGTGGCAAAATTTCTTCGAAAAGGATACCTTTTAAGTCTATTGCACCAATATGAACAGGAATATTGGGAACGACGGCAAGGAGATCCTATAAAATAATTATGTACAATCTTTGATTTCCAATGCAGAATAAAAACTTACCCCAATTAATGTCGGTCTAACTTTTGTTTCGGGAAGCCGGACAGCACGAATTTCAACAAGAATGACTTGTCCACTATTTCCAGCATATGCATTGCTAGCCATCTTGGCTCGTGTCGCTTGATACCCGATGTGGTTGATGTTGTAACCCGGTGTGAGTTTGATACTCTGCGACAGTGCTGAAGACGACGAAAACCCTGGAACTTGTATTATTGGTCCCGTTGAACGAGACACCGGTGCACTTTGCATCTGTAGCCTGGGGGCAGTTCCAGGACCCAATACTGTTGTACCGACATGCTGAATGGAGGCGGCGCTCGCTGGTGTGAAGTGCAAGTCAGCTTGTATCGCCTTCTTGGTCTGCCCTTAGACATACCATTTTTCTGAGCCTTAACAATTTGCCTCTGAACTTGCTGCTCACGAATTTGCAATCCTGAAGTTGTCGAAGATGACAATGATGGCACAGGTTGGGCTAGAACATTCAAACATTAAGATTTATGAAATAGGGTTTTTAAAGTCAACACGGGTTAAGTACCTGCAGGTCTTCGTCGAGTAGTCTTCTTTGCCATGTAGAACTGGTAGCACGGGGTGCAGACAGCGCGACCTGGTACGTTGGGATCATTACTATGCAGATAGTGGAATTCTGTTCCAGCCGGATAGAATTTCACTGTACAGTCTGGCCGCCCACATTGAATTGCCTTGGAATTGTCCGCAGCTGTGAAATCAGCAGAGAAGTCGTCAGGCATTGGGTATGGTGTCGGTGTTGAGTTTAGGAGCAAGAAACCAGTGACCTTCCGTCAGAGCAGCAATTTGAACCAGGGTCCGGAGGTGCTAAGTTAATCGGTAGCAGACTAGCACGTTGCGACATTGTGTAACCGACTAAATGCCCAGGGTCAATTGGGCTTGGCCATCCGCTATTTGATACGAGATACAAAACTAATCACTGAAATCAGCATATTCTCGTAAATCCTCCTCCTCGTCACTCTCTGCGGAAGATGCAAGGCCAGGAGGTTGACTGAGTCCGCCATAATAAACATAGCCAAGTTCCCCTATTCCATCATTGCCGTAGCGAAGGTCACGTAGACCTGGAAGTAGAGGAACTTCATCCTCGTCGACTTCTACTCCGGCAGCTGACACTACTTCATCGAGCAATGGAATTCCAGGAAGGGCCCGAAAAGCTGATAACAGCTTCCTATACACATCCCAAAACGTTGATGATGATACAGCTGGGCAACCGAGGTCACTATACAAAGCGTTGACCTGTTCTTCAAAAGGGAGGGGAACGAGTTGAAAGACGGGCAAATGACGAGGGGCCCATCGCTCTTCCATGGCATCAAAGAGTTCAGTGGGAACATCAATCTAAAAGGTTCCATATTCAAGAGGGTTTCGAATGCAAAGAAGAAGAGGATCACCTTATAATTTGTTGAGTGGTATAGGTGTGGCTTTGAAGAAATGAGATCGGGTATGCCTTTCGGGAGAATCTTATGTTTATCTGCTCGGCGAGGGCTTCCATTGAAACGCCTCATCCAAGCATCAAGTTCAGCTTGGATCCACGGAATGGCAAGCCACCGGAAGACTAGCCTATAATTGGTCAGCATGTAGGCAGAAGCAAAAGGGACAAAATATTTTACTTCTCAAGAGGGTCATTGACGTCGTACCACCCGCTATTGACACCATGGTCAAATATATTTTCAAAACCTGGCGTAAAGTTACGTCGCAGGACCATCCACAAGATCTCAGGCTTCACGTTACTCTTGTTAAAACACCATCGATGTTGGAGGGTGTCATTCAATGAGGGGTCGAGGGTATGTCGAATATTTGTGTGGATATTGGCAACTACATACATCTCCCACCCACGATCACTTTGAGTAACAAGCGGAACACCTATTCAATGTCAGCAAGCAATAAAAAAATCTGAAAGCATGTTGACTTACCATTTTGTTTTCGTGCAGCTTCAAGGTAATAGCTTCCGATAAGTTGAGGGTTTCGGTTCGACCACCAGACTTTGAGCCACTGCAATTGTCCTGGATATGGGTCGAGACCGAGATGAAGCCATAGACCAAATCGCTTCCATTTATCGTGCTGGTCGCATGTCCACAAATCATTGACACCGGCCGCCCAGAAACGCTTTCGGCGAAAACGTTTCTGTTTACGAGACTCGACAGCGTTTGGTTCAATGAAATTCAGATAATCCAATACCAGTTTCCTGACAAGAAAAAATGTCTGCACATGAAAATCAGAGGAGTAGAACAGCACGTACTCAGAAACCTTTATCCGATGGTCTTTCCGCAGGGTTGTAACCAGTTGACGAGCTCCCATGTTTGGAAAGCGAGCTTTGATATGTGCGATAAATGGCGCAATCGTCTCAAATGAATGCTTTTGCTGACGTGTGCCCTTCAGACCCCATTTCTCTCGTTTTCGCCGTAGTGAAGTCGAGCTACCTGCATTTAATAACAAGAATAATATAAAAATGTAGTCGCCCACCTCAATCCATAGACCGACCGATCAAAATGATCCAACGCATGTTCGACAATCTTATTATCGTCGAAGCCAAGATCCCAATAGTACAAAACGACGGGATGAAGGTCGTCATCTGGCGCTATTGAAAAACTGGTGTCAGTTCATGTTATGGCTGCCATTAAAAGTGATACTTACGAAGCGGTAGGTGCTGGTTGGCTCGCGGCATGGTCGTTCTAACAACTTCCACAGGAGCCAGCAACTGAAACAGCAACATCAGTAAGGGTATTTAAGGTAGAATCCTCATGGTACCAACGTTGCAGCAACGTGGGGGGAGGCGAGAACGCCACAACGCTGAGGAGAACAACAATCCGAGTTGAAGATGGCATCGATAATGAAGAAGCTGACGTGAGCGTGTTGAAAACGAGAAGTGTTTTCTGAACTCTCTCACACTTTGGACATACAATATTATGCAATCAATCCTTTCGGCAGACAATTCGGCAGTGGCCAAACATTGTGGAAAATCGAGCTGGTCAGTCCCTGTTGCCATAGCCAGCAATCTCCTCCAATTTGCACCCTCACCTCATTCGACCACCCCCTGCTAGAGGCAGTGCCCTGTGTGCGAGCATGCCGAAGGTTGCCAGAGGCACATCTCCCTCGTTGCAGAAGACTCCTTTCGTCTTTACGTACGACGGAAAACGCGTTTTGGGGATGCGTCCCTCGTCGCATCGCGTAATTGGTTCATTACTGCTGTTTCGCTGTTTGCTGAATGGTCTTTCGTTTCCCATTTCAAGTCGGCAGTGACGATGTGTCGCGAACTCTTTCCTGGCATTGACTCCGACAGCACTATTTCCTTTCACACAAGAGAGCTCGAAGCCTGCGATGGGCAGTTGGCGGAAGTTTCTGAGCGGTATTGGGAAGAACTCATCGGATCGCTCAAGTTCCTCGTCGTGATGACCACAAAACCGACGCACATGCCCAGAAGTCCTTCGAGAGCGTCCATCTCAATTGAGCGCCGTTCGAGCACTACGTTGACGAAAGATCCGACGGCATCAGGTATGCCCCTTTCCCTGATATCTCTTCCTTCAGCTCTCAACACCCGTGTCTCTAGGGTCCACTTCTGATATTCCGTTATTGATCAAACTCGTGGATGGTACTCAATTCTCCGTGAAAGTGTCTCCGCGGTACACGATCTTCAAACTCGCAAGCTCCATCGCACAACGTCAGGGCAAAAACCCTGCTGAGCATTGTCTTATTCATCGGGGGCTCCCACTCAATGCATCGCAAACAATCGAAGAGCACGACCTAAAGGAGGGAGAGGTACTCGAATTTAGAAAAATGCCAATGATGAGAGCCCCTGCCCTCTATCTTTTGGCACCAGAGGTCATAGACGCAACTGTGATGCTGTCGCTTTCCTCGGATTTAAAGATGTCTGCGGCGTATCCAATGGTGCCTATTCAAGCTAGCACGTCGAGTTCTTCGGACAGCGTGAAGTGGACTGTCAGTGTCCACCCGACCGGGACAATCACTGAGCGAACAAGTGGATTGAATGTTCCTTACCTCTCTTGGGAAGCCCAGTGTGTTTCTTTCTAAACCTCGTCAATTTTCCGAATAATAATGACATACTATAGCAAACGTCAACCTATTCCTACAGCAGTGTCTGCGTACCCTTCGCCTGATCCGAGACGCAGAGATGAATCACCAGGTCTCGAATGGAACAAAATTAGCGTCAATAGGGATAATTCTATCGCATTGCCGATCGTGAAAGTAGATCCATACCTTGACCAAGCTCTAAACAAGCTCGGCGTACATGGACAGGCCCGATACGCTTTTATCGCGTACGTTTCTTCCTTCAAACCAAAACCGCTTGTTGACAGATTCTCTTCAGTGCTTGGATGCCGGTTTTAAAAATGTACAAACACGTTGCTATACGATTCCTACGCCAGGATGCGTACGCGCGATCGTTGCCTCTCCAGGTGTTCCCACTGCCAGATGCTGTCACTCGGATATGTATCATCTTCCAAGAAATACGGGACGACGACTTAAGGGGGTGGTCCATTGGTGTAAATAGTAGAAATCCATTATCCAGTACAGACGCAGTCGGGGCTGACGCGAGGCGTTCATCTGACCCCACGCTATTTCGTGTGCTTGAGTTAACAGCAATGGATCTTTCTTCGTCGTGACAGAAAGAGATCATTGTAGTTTTTCACTGTACACCACACCACTATTTCTACTGTTAGGGGCTTTATAATGTTTTTCACAATTAATTGCAACCTTACCCATTATGCCATAAAGGCCGAACTTTTTATACTGTTGTACCGAGTACCTTATAGGAATTTGCAATACATTCTGAGGCAAAGGTCGACTCTGGCGGAACACGAAGTAGGGAACGCGACGGTCACGTGCAAAATCGGCTCTCCAATTTTGGATTTGGATGAAACTGGCTGAGACTCATTACTCTACCACACTCACTGAGAATCGAATAAAATCTTATAAACTATTAATTCGCAAACACCCAATGGTATCCAGTCTTGTCCAGCCCCCTTCTGGGGCCATCGAGCTCGAGATTCTCCCAATCAACCCAGGTTCTCCAGTGCAAGCGGTGGACGGTGCCACTGGTCCCAAAAAATCTCCAGTCGTTTTCATATACGGAAACCAGCGCGTTATCGGGTTGCGACCATCCAATTACGAAGCGAGTTGTATCCATTTTTCTGTCCTACGATACTTGAACCGCTTCTTTTTGCAGGATGCAGTGGTCGCGTGCCACGAACTATTTCCCGGAGTCTTTGACAACGACGCAATCACATTCCATACAAAAGATTTGGATGTGTGTGATGGGGAGCTGGCTAAGATACCGGCGGAGTGCTGGGGAGAAGTCATCACGGCTGTTAAATCGATAACGGTGATGAAATACAAAAAACCTTCCACCAAGCCGGCTCACACCTCAGCCCGTTCAAAAGGTGAAGAGTCTGAAACAGTTCCTACTCAACCCTTATCTGACTCGGATCAAGGTTTGTCTTAATCGCGCCCTGCTTGATGTGTGGCTGAACTTCTTTTTCAAGTCTCGAAAATTATACCTCTGAGGATCCGTGTAATGGGAGAGGGAAGAGACATCGTCTTCAACGCGTCCTCGTCAGATAGACCCTCTAAGATTGTAGCCTCTCTTTCGGCACAGTTTGGGAAAGATCCGACGGATCACGACCTGGTGAAGGATGGAGCCTATGTTGGCTCCATCGACTACAAACTTGTAGGAACTCTGCTTGAATATCGCAAGCGCCCAATGCAAACCTCTCCGTCGATATATTTGCTGTCTCCAAAAGCTGTCGAAGTATCCGTGACTTTGTCGCTCTCTTCGAATTGGACGCTGTCAGGAACGCGTCCGGTGCTGCCTATACAACACCGGACCACTTCTTCACCCGAAAGTACTACTTGGAAAGTGGTCGTTCATCCCAGTGGGGTATTAACCGACCAATCAAGTGGATATTTCGTATCGGAATTGGCTTGGGAGGCTCAGTAAGTCGCAACATGATTCCGTTTCGGTCCCCTTTTACTAATATAGTTTATTTTAAGGAAATACAGATATTCATCACTTGGAACACCCGAACGAGGGGAAATTGATACTAAGAGTTTCGATCCCAACAGCATAGTTCTTAACGATGAAAACTCTGTTGTACTATCACCAAGAGAGTTTTCATTCTATACTTTTGTTGAAGGGGTTCTCGAGTTTTTCGGTTGTACTAGAGCAGCCAAGCTTCACTTCTCCAGGTGTGTGCTTCACCTGCTTTCCAGTAAAGACGATTAGCCTCACCAGTAACTCAGCGTATGGAAAGACTCTCTGAAAAATTATGAATATGCAGCAGCCTGCTTTCTTCCGCAAAACTTTTATTCGAAGGCAGCGCCACTCGATATCTCCCCGTCACCAGATGTAATTACTCGTGTTTTTGTACTCTTCCAAGGCGTCAAGGAATCAGACTTGAAGGACTGGCCCACAGCAGTGAAGAGAGGCAAGTCCGGAGATGTTTCGTGGTGCAGAGATAGGATTGGAGGCGATTTTGATCGTGCGGTGGATGGCACGCTATTTAGAGTACAGGAACTGGGTGGTATGGAAATTACGCCCTCAATGTAGTCCACTGATGTAGAAGACCTTATTTCGAAATTTAAACATTGTATCATTTGCCTTTCTTACCCAGTACATAAACGTTCAGTTGTCAAGTCTTCCTCTTCAGAACTGACGATATTTTATGTCAGAATTGGCTGCTCGGCTCATTATCCCCCGTTATATACATGTACAAACAGTTGATATTTCGTGTTCGTAGCTACACATTCTCCTCAACTATTACGTTCATTCTCTGTCCTGCGCGTCGACCCCGTTCCACTGGGAGCTAGGTTCTGTTAGGTTATGGGCCCCGCGCTCTAGCTATCTTTCAGGGAGTCTTATTCTGTGTCTGGCAGCAACAATGTTTTGCGCCACCTGTTTGTGACAGTTGCCCAATGGCGCTGAATTTTAGGGATGGCAGGCCTAGTAGCCGCCTCACTGTGTTGAAAAGCACACTATCTGGGATTGGTTGGCCTTGTAGCTGCCAAATTATGTCTCCTCCAACATCATCTTGCACCTAGGTTGGCCAGCAATGCCACCTCACTCCACCTCAACCATATACCCCTTTCAGGCATCCAACTTGCCTCATTCCATCATCATCACATCCTCTCCTTCAGCAGCTCATCATGGTGGACCCCTCCTGGCTTCATTCAAGATTCAGGAAGCCCAAGTCAAGATCCAGGCTTCCACATCATCATTCCATGACCCACACCCCCTACATCATGGACTAGGCTTGTGACCAGCCCACCTCTTTCTCTCATTCACCATTCACTATCCATTCATCTAACCATTATCCTCCTCCTCCTCATCACTACCAATCTGGATGAAGACCTCAATGACCAGCCCACCTCTTCCTCTCATTCACCATTTACCATCCTGGTCCATCCATTCATGTGGCCACTATCCTCCTCCTCACCACCACTACTGATTTGGATGAAGAACTCCATGTTCATCAGGATTTCTAGGAAGATGCCAGTGGGATTGTTACTTTTTATTTTTCCAGGTTTTTAGTGGGAGTTTCACTTGGTTTATTCACTCCCTTTCCATATCTGTCCAGTGGGAGTCCCCTCCCTTTCCATGTCTGTCCAGTGGGAGTCCCCCCCTTTTTTTCTTTTCATTCTGCTCCATTCGTCCCTCGCAGAGTGGGAGTGTCAGAATTGGCTGCTCGGCTCATTATCCCCCGTTATATACATGTACAAACAGTTGATATTTCGTGTTCGTAGCTACACATTCTCCTCAACTATTACGTTCATTCTCTGTCCTGCGCGTCGACCCCGTTCCACTGGGAGCTAGGTTCTGTTATTTTAGCCTTAGGTCTCTTTTTTTTTTATCCAAAGTGAACCTCTTCCGCAATTCGTACCAATTTTCTCGTCTACCCGCCCAGGAATCCAATTCAAAATTGGCTCAGGGTTTGGGTGGACGAACTTCTAACTGTGGCGTGTAATGCCGTGATTTTGACCGCCCCAGTCCCAACAGCTTTTTTATTAAACCAAGACCCTTCTCTTGGTATTTCAACGATCGATACTAATTCTTTGTGATCGTGCCTCGTGTACTTGCCACTCTTACCTCCTTTATGATTCAGTTGTACCTTAGTGTCTAAAGTAATTTTGGTAACTACATAGGTCTGGTGCATTGTCATGGCCCACTTGCACCACATCGTGTACTGTACGATCGCCTTGTCCTGTGTCGGAGATTTCAAGCGGCAGTGACAACGGCAAGTCCGTTGTGACGGGGTTGTAACGCCGTAGCCACACGGGCCGGACCGTTGATGCTTAATCAATGTCCGATGCCTCAAAATGCCTTGTCTCCCTACAGCCGCAATTAAATACTTTATGTGGTATAAATAGTAGGAGATGATCTACTGATGCATTCTATGCCTATATTGCGCGTTTATTCACGCGTTTTGGTCTCCGTTGGGGTGTTGTTGTATGAGTGACCAAATCGTGACAACGCGTGACCCGCACCGCTTTGTGTTGGCAAGTTCTGAGCCGTTGTAACGCATGGTAACGCGTGACTATTACAAAAATAAATCTCCGACATTAATTTGATGTACAAATCGTACTGAAAACGATGGGTAATTTGATTACTGCTCGGTTGTAGTGCTGAGCGTCATGGTCAATGATTCTACCTCCCCGCACTTCACTCCTCCCACCCTATTCCCTCCTTCTTATATTTTAGATAGTTCTACAGCGACTTATTTTACAGCAATAATTGCAAATTAAAATACTGTCATGTAAATACGCGTCGTTTATTAAACTTGACCGAGCTGGCGAAGGCGGTCAGATCTACTAGTTATAAACGAGTGGAGTACAGTCAAAGAAACACTCTCGTATGCTAACCATTGACCAACAATTCCTCGTAACCATCATAAGCGCCCAAGATGCTACTGCTTGCGAGCACTTTACGTAATTACCATCAAACGAGAATGCACAGCCCCAAAATTGCTTTCACCTGTTCCGTCTTTGTCACTCTCTTCAAAAACTCGTTCAGGACGAAAACAATGCAACCTTGCAATGTTTCCACTTCTTTGTTAACTTGGGCCATCTAGGCGTGCATGCCACATCAAGCGACCAGCCATGGCCCAATCCTCGAAGCCTATAAATTGGGAGCAATTGGGATGCCTTCTCGTTCTCAACACCTACCTTTTTTTTATAGGTCAACATCATCATCTATGCTCAACAACGCCGCCGCCGAGATACTCCAAAAGGCCGCACCTCTCGTCCTCGTCTACGATGGGAAACGGGTCGTCTGTCCACGACCTATGACTCATACTGCAAGCATTCCCTATTTTTTCGCGTACAAATTGGCTAATTGTTCTTGCAGTTTGCAACCACCGCATCTCGGGAACTGTTTTCTAATATTACTGAAGAAGGCTCTCTGTCTTTCCATACCAACGAGTTGAAAGCCTGCCGTGGACTGCTCGCAGAGATTCCTGCCGCTAGTTGGACGGAGGTTGTAGAGTGGCTAGACACCGTGATTGTTATGAGAGAAAGCCCTGATTCTCTGCGCGGCGTGAATGCGAATGGCAAAGGTAAGCACTGTCGTTCTATTCCCCTCGTATTGGTACTGAATCGCACCTCAAGCCATTGACACTATTCCTTTAAGAATTCAAATTCTCGGAGAGGGCAGAGAAATCCTTCTACACGTACCCTCATCTCACACACGCGAAAAACTCGAAGCTACCCTCGCAAACATTCTCAACAAAGACCCCTCCGAGCACTTCCTCTCCCATGGCGGGAAGCGCTTCGTACTCTCACACCTGACAGAAGCAGATTCAGACGTTTTGGACTACCACCAGATCCTTTCGAAATACGCTCCCGTTATATACTTTTATTCCCCGCGAGTTCAGCGAAATGCAAAAGTGACCCTTTCGTTGAATTCGCGTTGGGCGCTGTCGGGAGTGCATCCTGTCGTGCCGGTCAAGGCTAGGACTGGACAGCGGGGAGAGGGCGTTATTTGGGACATTACTGTACACCGCGAAGGGCCCTTGGAATTACAAGAAACCGGAAGTCGTATGCGGTATCTTTCTTGGGACGCTCAGTGAGTTGTTATGTTTTTTCTTGACCTTTTCTGTTTCAAACATCTTTTAGGCGGTATACTGCAGAGACAGTTCCAAAAACGGATGCTCCCTTGGGCTCCAATTTGATAAAAATAAGTCAGAAAGAATTTGAAGACTTCGACCCGTATTGTACAATCCTCCATAACGATAATGCCACGGTGCTACCAAATGACCGACATCTCGATGTCTACCTCGATCGCGTGTTGGCGGCATTAGGGGTCCACGAAGAGGCTAGAAACGCCTTCATATTGTGTTTTACCTCTCTTACTCACAAAAGCTGGCTGATGTATTAAACGAAATGTTACAGTAATTGGACGAAGTCTCTTCAGCACGAATTCGTCGCGTTCCGCTTCCTCCATGGAGACGAGGCGTCAACACTAGAAATATTCCCTTTCCCGGATATTATGATTCGAGTTTTCGTGCTCTTCCAAGGCGTAAAGAAGAGTGATTTGGACGACTGGAAAATAGCCCTCGAGAAGGGAAAATGTGAAGATTTGTCTTGGTGCAAAGTCATGTACGGAGTTGACTTGAATGATGCGTCAGACGAGGAGTTGTTTAGGGTGGTAGAACTGGGAGGGATGGAGGTTACTCCCCGATCGTAATCCGGGGTTGCTTTTGTAAATTTTTGTATGACTTAGGACTGCGAAAAACAGTCAAGAATAGCGTATATTTCTATGCTCCCGACAGGGAACTAGACATCGCATCCTGACACGATTATTCGGTAACCTTGAACTTGGTCACGACGCAATCAAGATGCAATGGAGGTGCCAGTGGAACCTTGGTGGAACCTGTTATTCTTGACTACCTTTAAAAATTGGAAAAGCATTGCGACTTATAACTGGAATATTGTGCATTTTGTATTGTAGAACCTACTTCTGTTCTGCCACAAGACCTTTCAAGAATTTCGAGCCAAAACTGGACTCCTCTGGTACAGCTCCGCGGCAAGCAGCACCGCGTAAACGAGACGGTCACGTGCAATGATGTGTTGTTCCTGGCGTTTTGATCAGGCTCCTTACTCAGACCCTACGACCACAATCACTGAGAGTCGAATAATATCCTTCACTCCCTCAACCTATCTCCAGACTCATACACACACTGTTCTAATACGCTATGGTATCTAGTCTTTCCCAGTCTTCTTCTGGTGCCTTCGACCTCGAGACAGTCCCAGTCGGCACCGTTTCGCAAGTGGCAAATGATGCTATCAGTCCTCCAAAATCTCCAATGGTCTTCATATACGGCAACAAGCGCGTAATCGGATTGCGACCACCCAGCTATAAGGTCCGCTGTGTACATATTTTTATTGTATTACATACTTACATAGATTCCTTTTTGCAGGATGCAGTGGCGGCATGCCACAAAATGTTTCCAGGAGTCTTTAATAACGACGCAATCACATTTCATACGAAAGAATTGGATGTGTGTGATGGGGAGCTGGCCGAGATATCTGCGGAGTTCTGGGGAGAAGTCATTGCTACTCTCAAATCGATAACGGTGATGAAGGATGAAAAGCCTTCCACTGAGCAGGCCCACCCCTCCGCCACTTCGAATGGTAAAGAGCCTGATACAGTTCCGACTCAATCCTCATCCGACTCGACTCGAGGTTCGTCTTGATTACATCCTGCTTGACGTGTAACTGAATATTTTTATTCAAGCCTCAAATACCATACCTCTGAGGATCCGGATAATGGGAGAGGGAAGAGACGTCGTCTTCGACACTTCCGTGACAGATACACCCTCCATGATTGTAGCCCGCCTTGCTGCACAATTTGGGAAAAATCCGATGCAGCACAATCTTGTGAAGGATGGATCTCATGTCGGGTTCATCGAGAGGAGATTCGTAGGAGCTCTCCTAGAATTTCGCAAGATACCGATGGACACTGCGCCAGCGATATATTTCCTGGCTCCTACTGCTGTTGAAGTATCGATGACTTTGTCACTTCCTTCGAATTGGACGCTGTTAGGAACGAGTCCGACGCAGCCTATAAATCCCCGGACCGCTTCCTCTGCCGAAAGTACTACCTGGAAAGTGGTTGTTCATCCCAGTGGGGTAATAACCAGGCAGTCAGACGGGTCTTTCGTATCGAAAATGACTTGGGAGACTCAGTAAGTCTTAAATGCCTCTTGGTTTCTTTCTACTAATATATTACGAAGGCAATTAAGATCTCCATCACCCGGGATACCGGAAACCGACACCGACACCGAGGGTTTCAATCCCAACAGCTTTGTTCTTGACAATGAACATTCCGCCATACTATCGACAAGAGGGTTTTCGTTCCATACCTTTTTTCAATGGGTTCTCAAACTTTTCGATTTTGGTAACAGGGCCCAGATTCAATTTATCAGGTAAGCGCTTCATTTGCTCTGGTGCTAGAAAGACCATCTATCACATCGGTAATTCAGTGCATGGCAAAAAGCCCTGCAAAAACACGAATATGTTGCAGTTGGCTTTCTGCCACAAGACTTCTATTCGAAAGCAGCACCACTGAGCATCTCCCCTTCTCCTGATGTAATCAACCGTGTCTTTGTAATCTTCCAAGGCGTCAAGAAGTCAGACGTGGACGACTGGCACGCCGCTTGGCAACGGGGGAGGTCTGAAGATGCTTCATGGTGCAGAGATATGATTGGGGGTGATTTTGATCATGCATTGGATGACACTCTATTTAGAGTGCAGGAATTGGGCGGCATGGAGATCACTCCGTCGTCATAATCCCGCCAATGTAGAAACTCCATTTTGGATCTCAAACTAATGTATCATTCCCTGTGTTGCCTAGTCCATAAAAATTTGGTTGTATGTGTCGCTGCTCAGGACCTCCGTTAACTTGATTCATATGTGTTAGAGTACTTATTGAGCATAACCAGAGATTTGGATGACTGGAAAATAGCCCTGGCGAAGGGGAAAATGCGAGGATTTGTAATGGTCCAAAGAGATGTTTGGAGTTGATTCTGACGATGCGTCTGACGAGAAGCTGTTTAGGGCGGTGGAGCTCGGAGGGATGGAGGTTATTCCACGGGGTGAACCGCGGTTGACCTTATTTTACTTTTGTAAATTTTTGTAAGACTTGGGACTACGAAAACTAGTCTTGGATAGCGTATATTTCTGCACTCCCGAAAGGGAACTCGACAGCGTATCCCGACACGATTATAATGGGCTGAATAAAATAGATATTTACAGAAATATATAAGATGTGATTAGCTGTGGGGTTCAATACATAATTACCCAATTTCTCTTATTGATTATAATGTTTGAGATTACCCTCCTTCGCTCTGTACGTGACAAGATTAAAAAAGATCGCACACCGCCCGCTCCTCCAGACTGTCCTCCACGGCTCTCCCAAGATGCAAACCATTTGACAGCTACTCCTCCCACTCGCTCTCCGTATACTCATCGGAGTCAGACTCTCTCTCCATGCGAATGGGCAACTCATACAAGTCGATATTTTCAAGCGTTTTGTAGTCCTCATTTGCGAATCTACGGAGTACGCACTGGAGGTAGTGCCACCGGAACAAGCCAGGCGGGGGGAGATTAGCGGCCTCGGGATGGGGAGGCCGTGCGGGGAGCCCATGGATGGCAGGGTAGGGTGCAGCTTCCGAAGTGGGAACGTGCCCGATTACGGTGTCCACATAATTAGGTGGTAGGATAGCGAACGCATGACACTCGTAGTTGTTCTATGTAATAGGTTGGTCAACGGAAGTTTCAGAGACGACAGGAGACTCGGCTGAACCACGCACGCACCGGGGAGACGAAATGGAGACCCATCTCGTATCCATCAAACGCGGTTTCCAACCTGAGACTTAAACACAGGCCGAAAATCTCGTCGTAGATCGAGAGACCCGGGGGCGCGGGCTCTCCCGTGAACGTATGGAAAATGATGCGCGTGACGTGATCTCCCATGCGCTTCGGGCAGATGTGACCGTTCGCAACTGGGTTCCGTACCGACAGCACCCAATCACACCCGTCGCGCGCCTTTACGCACTGGCGCATGGTGCGTGCGTTGCCGACATGGGAAGTAGCAGACCTCTCGGCGCGCTGGCTGATTTTTGAGAGGCCAATTGTGGTTCCGGGTGGGAGGGCGTAGCAGTAGACGGACGCGATTAGTGGGTCTGTGGGGGACACCGGGACCCACTGCTGCTGCTGCAGCTCCATCTCAGTCTCAGTCTCAGTCTCCTTTCGCACCAGCAGCTCACCGCGGCGTTCGGCAGGGTCGCATATGTCGTGGGCGATGTCTATCAACCACTTGGACGCCTCTTGGCTAGAATAGCGGAGGAAACAGTGGAGGGGTCCTCTGAGAAGGCAGAGCGACGTAGTGGATGGAGAGTCGGGGCCGGGAGTCATGGCTACGTCGGCGAGGATGTCGTCCGAAATTGTTGGTGGTGCGGCAGGATATAGACGCACCGAGGTGGAGTCGATGTGGAGCTCGAGCATTTTGTCGGACTCGAGCTCAGTTGCATCGGGTTCAGGGGAGCTGGGATAAATGTCTGATTCTGAAGGAGAATTTGGAGGATGGGACGACATGGAAGTGTAACGACAAGGTAACAATCCCGAAACACTCTGCAAATGTCAGTGTGATCCGTTGATCACATGTTTCAGTGAGCGCTTCGGCAAGCGTAGAGACGCTAAGTAGCAACGAAAAGTGACATGATTATCAAGCGAATATCGACGTAACAATAGGACTGAATAAGGTAGGTATTTACACGAATATATAAAATGCAATTGGCGTGGGTTTAATGCTAATGACTCGGATGCTATGAAATGCGAAATGAAGGGTATGGGCGGTTAATGGAGTGGTTAAAACGAAGGAAGTGGTTCGGACGAAGATGGAATGCATGTGGGTGGTGTTGGTGATGCAAGCATAAGTAAGAAGCCGAATTTTAAACGAAGGAAGAATTGAACAGTCTGGGGGACTTCGATTTGTTTACATTTTGCGACCTTCTGCGACGTATGAGTATTAGCATCTTCTTGAATCGCACATTCCCAGAAGAACATACCATCTCTCGAGCTCAAAAAGCTCAAGACAGCATCTCAACAACCCTGCCCATCCGTCCACCCTCTGAGTCTCCGACAAAGGAAGCAGAATTACCATGCACCGCACACCCAATACCGGCATACGGCTGCGCCCTCGGCATTTCGCCTCTCTTCCCGTTCTCGCACCAAGACAAAAGGAGGCGCTGGTAGAGCAGCTCTGCTGGGCAGTGTTCAATTTGGTAGTTCGTGTCGAGCTGCCCGGTGGAGAGGCGGATGGTTATTTGGTAGCTGCGGCACATTGCGCTGGGTGGGTGAAGAAAGAAAGGAGAGTTTGGTGATGATGATTGTGCTAGAGGAAGCGTTCGACTTCGACCCGGGGTGTTGTGGGTTAGTATATCGGAGGATACGGGATACTTTATATACCCCGCCCAACAAACGTCTCTCTGCTGCGTATTTTCTCAGTCCAAGATAGCTTATGGCCGCCTACGTAGATGACTCGCCTTCCTTAGTGTGTGTCGATATCAGGGCTTATTGTTCCTGCTAATATACGTGGGCTAATTGAGCCCAGAGATCATCAGCCTTCCACGGGATTGGACATACGATGGGCAATTAGTAAGGAGTCGAACGCGTTAAATTTGATTCGAGCCCAACGGACTCACTCTACTTTGAGCCCAGCGGGTGGGAAAAGTGCAACCCTTCCTCTGATCCATCATCCCATTGTTCGTAACTCGTAAATCGTAATCGAAGACCTGGATCTGAGATCCGCCAATTTGTGATGCGCGAGCTGGGAAAACGTGAGGCTGTCAAGAGCGAGTGCCGTGTTTTAGTGAGTCGGGAGGGCGAGTGGTGGCGTCGGTTACACGCTAATTAAGACGCGTCGTCAGGCGCGTCACGACCGAGTCATAGACGCGCTTGACTCCGGAATGGCAGTAATATCCATTTTAGGGGCTTGAATGGAGAAGATGAGCACTTGCACGTGCTCTGTAGATTGTAAGGCACAGATTGGGCACTTGGCGGAGAAGCGCGGAAAGTGTAGCCGTGAAGGTTATGATGACGACTTTATATTACAACAGAGCTTGGGAAGAATCATGGGCTCACCTTTGATGGTACAGTCGAACCTGTCTTAACCCATACCCCCCGGTGGACGGCCCAAGCTATGGGTTACTGGAGGTTATAGGTTATGAGAGGTCAATTTTGGTGTAAATTTCGATTCGGTAGCGGCCAAAACCTATGGGTTATGGGGGTGTATGGATTATGACAGGTATGGATTATGACAGGTATGGATTATGACAGGTCCGACTGTATCAGGTTAAAGTACAATAGTGAAGTTTATTGTCTTTCCAATGTGATGTCGCCACGCTATATTCGGTGACTCCCATGTACTTTTATGAGTCATTCGAGTCGGCGTGTCATGACGCTCAGGGCCCAAATTTATGTGCTGACCGTGATTTTGGAGGGCTAAGGTGACTAGCAATACCAGGGGCTGGTGAACGTGAAAATATTCTTCTATAACAAGGCTCTGAATAGGGAGGCACCTTCTGGTTATGACAAGGTATGACGGGCGCTTATCAAAACACGTGATATCATGGTAGAAAAAATAAAACGTCAGTGACGGGTGGTTCTGTGAATCTCCCGCCTGAAATAGCAAATGTTCCAACTTTAGCACGTCAATCATTCAATCGGATACGAGGAATCACTGACCTACGGTTTTTTTTGAACATTGGAAACACCGTGGTACGTTTCAAGTTGTTGACCGCATGACTTTGCCCTCTTACTACCTCTACCTGACAGTCTGGGTGATGAACGCTCCCAGTGAAAATCGGTTCTGCGGTGTGCTGGAGAAGCTTCAAAATAACTGCGCAGCCAAGTCCGAGCAAATCCAAAAGCATCCAAATTTGGCACGATTCGAGGTTATAAATAGAACGAGAAGTCGTTGGTCGCGTTCGCCTCGATTATCCTTTGCTTTCGTGTCGTGACATAATCTGCATTCTCTCCCAAATTCCGTCGTCCTGCTCTTTCTTCCGTACCACCACCATCCCCTTCCACACCTCGTCGACGGCGACTCGGACTCGACGCTCCTGATGTCCTCTCCCGTTCCTTGCACACCTTCCCCGAGCTGAGTAACGCATCCAGCACTCGCGTAAGCCATTCTTTCGGTGAAGAAACCACCCTGTCCAAAGTTTGGAACAAGGATATCGGATGCCTCAGGCAAGTCGAGGATGAGCGATTCGTATTCTGGTGAGATCTCATTTGCTGTCCGTAGTAGACTACTGAGCTATCTTATTTGTAGCGAATGTCTGAAGCTAATCCCGAGAATCGGTATGTGTTCCGTTATTTTGACGCATATATCCTGATTACCACCCGCATATAGTCAACCTAAATGAAGCTTCGGACTCGAACGAGTCGCTGTAGCTCTCTCATGCCGTTATTCTGGATCATCCACAAAATCGGGGTCAGTTCATGTTTTACCAACTTACAAAACCAATGGCAAACCACAACAACTTCTATTGGGTCCCTGCTTCGTCCACCGCTGTAGAGTTCAGCTTTTGTTGCGACCACTGGCTGTCGGTTAGACAAGGAAGTGCCATCAATGGCAGCCGTGGCAGTGCAACCCTGTAGAGTAGCCCAACTTGCCTCTTGCCATCGCATTTGACGTGATACAGCTATGCTCGCCGGGTTTTCCAAGCTTCGCGGTCTCGCCAGTCTCATGCCCCGAGAATTATTTTTCATCTAATTGGGTGCGATTGACATTATTCCGAGACACCTCGTGAATGACTCGGCGAATTATCCAAGTAAGTTATTGTGCAATGCACACTCATTGCCCTACTGAGTACAACCAGAAGGACAGGTCTATGAAGGAAACGGTCCTCTTTTCTCCCATTTCAATCGTCCTTTTGGAGCATTACCACTATCCACGGAGACGAATTCCTTCAGGTGTCGTCCACAGCGCCAATTGTAAGGTGAAGTTTCCTTTCATTGTTTGAACTTCTCACTAACATCAATATTAAATTTATTAGCTCTCCACCGTCGCCAGCCGCTTTTCAGGTGTGTGTGTAAAAGTACGCCTCGAAACAAGTATCAGTCCCTCATTCGCTAATGCATAATTTCCAGGCCGATCGCCTTTACTGTACCATAGGACACTAAATGTACGCGACGTTCACTTTTCTTATGCGACTTACTAATATATACGCATACAGGGGTTTCAAACTCGCGTACTACCTTTCACGCGCCTTCGTATTTAAAGTGAGCAGTTGGTGTTTTATTTTTAGGCGCAGAACCAGATGAACTTCTGGAGTGCTCCGAGCAAGCTCCGAGTGTCAGCTTATGTGATCGAGGGCGTGTGAACGCCAAGCCCGTTGTTCGCCGGTCTTGTGCCGGACAAAGAAATAAGGCTTGGCAACGACTGCAACGTTTGACAAGGGCCTGTTGATTCCCCCTTCCCCAAATGCTCCCAACACATCGCAACCCAACGCCGGCGGAGAGCCTCTCGCGGCTCAAAAGCTCGAATCCCTTCAGCAAATTCATCACTCGCTGGGTCATCCTGGGATGCGCCATCCTCGTCGTGCTTTGGTTTGCTGGGCCGCTGGTCGGAGAAATGATGTGGGCGCCACCAGCAGAGCTTGCTGATTTCCGCCCTCGGCCTCCATCGCATATTGGGCCTATTAAAGGGCCTCCTCAGCCTTCGTTGGAGGAGCAAACGACTTGGGATGTGAAAAAGAACGAGGTCAAGGAGGCGTTCAAGCATGCTTGGACGGGTTACAAGACGAGAGCTTTTCCGAGTGACGAGTTGAGCTCGGTTTCTGGAGGAAAATCGGATAAGTGAGTGGTCCAGAGTTCGGAATCATGGTGGCCTTTCTAAATTTTATTCCTCAGATACAACGGCTGGGGCGTAACACTGTACGACTCTCTAGACACGATGTGGATCATGGGCCTTCGGGAAGAATTCGCAGATGCCGTTGACAGTATTAGAGACCGTCACTTTAACGCGACAAAGGTGAGCGCACCCTATTACTGGATGTTCATGGCGCTTATCGCATGATGCAGCCTGACCAATACGTTGGGTTTTTTGAAACGACGATACGATACCTCGGCGGACTGCTATCTGCATACGCACTCTCCGGAGAAGACGTTCTTCTCAAGCGAGCCGACGAACTTGGGCAAATCCTTATGCCTGCCTTCCATGGTACAGAGTCGGGTCTTCCAGCATACTCTGTCAACGTCGAAAAGTACGATTCACCTCCATTTACGTTTGTTAGTCCTCATGATGTGTAACCAGCGGTAACATCAAGTCAGATGACAACAAAGACACTGTCCTTTTCTCAGAAGCGAGTTCTTGCCAGCTGGAATTCAAATACCTTGCGAAACTTACAGGGAAGAAGGAATACTACGAACGAGTACACTCTTATACTCTCAACCCTTACGCCGATCCTCACATTCGGTTTGCTATCAGGTGCAAACCGCTATGAACGTGTTCTACAAGGCAAACGTCAAAGACGGGCTCTTCCACGAGCATTGGCGGATGAAAGACGGCGCTCCTATCGGCGGTAAGTCTTCTCTCTCTAACGTTCAACCAAAACCCATACTCACAATGTTGCAGCCCACTTCACCATCGGCGCAAACGCGGACAGCGGCTACGAGTACCTCCTCAAGCAATGGCTCCTCAGCGGGGACAAGCAGGCACGCGACCAATGTAACTAAAAATACCTCTCCTTCACACCATCTCACTCACTCTCAAAACCCAAGACCTCAAATCAGCCACAGGGATGATCAACAACCTCATCTACATCACCCCCAACCGGGGGCTGATGTACATCGGCGACCTCGAGTCCGGCTCGCTCGTGCACAGGCTCGAGCATCTCTCATGCTACCTTCCCGGAGTGCTCGCCGTCGGCGCGCTCACGCTCGACCTCCCCACCGAGGTCAAGGAGCTCCATCAGTGGGCGGCACACGGGCTCGCGTATACATGTGCGATCTCGTATGCGGACCAGCCGTCGGGACTGGGGCCGGACCAGATTCGGATGAGCGGGCAGGGGAAGAGGTGGGTTGAGGAGGTGAGGAAGTGGAAGGATGAGGGCAGGGTGGGGAAGCCGCCTGGGGTGTGGGATGCGCCTGCTGAGAAGGAGGCTGCCAATCGCGACTACACGAATGGGTGGCCGAATGCTTATTTGTTGAGGCCTGAGGTGGGTGTTTCACTCTGTGGCTATGACTTGCGTGTGTGTGCTGATGATGCCTTGCTTGGCTTGTGTTGCAGACTGTTGAGAGCATCTTCTACATGTGGCGCACGACGGGCGACGTCAAGTGGCGAGAGCGCGGGTACGCCATCTTCGAGGCGATCAACCGGAACTCGCGCACCGAGTTCGGGTTCGCGACCGTGCACGGCGTCGATGGAACGTGGCTGAACAAGGAGGACTATATGCCTAGGTATGCCTTTGCTTCTCTTCTCTCCTCTTTTTCGCCCTTCCCTTTATGAAACCCTAACCCTAACTCACGTCACACTTCCCGGCAACCCAGCTGGTTCCTCGCAGAGACGCTCAAATACCTGTACCTCCTCTTCGACGACGTGCACTCGATTACGGCCAACCACTGGGTTTTCAACACCGAAGCGCACCCGCTACCTGTTTTCACGTGGACCGACGCGGAGAGGAAGGCGTTTGGGATACCATCTTAATTAATTGGCGCATACCCCTCCTTCGTTAGAAAATCAGGGAAATGGACTCTGTGTACGTCCTTTTTTGTTTTAGGTGGCTTTGGGCTAATGGTTTTTGTTTGGATTGGGTGTAGGGGACCGACCGACCATTTATCCAAGTATCTTTATAGTAATATTGGATGCATCTACTTACTTACCTACCTGCCTACTTACACTCACTCGGCTGCTCGCATCATATTCACCCTCCCTGCAAATGTATTATATTTATCTAAATTGTGGAATCTAGGGGTTGTCGTTCCTTCCGATTCGTATGCAACTCTCCTTTTCTTTTGTCAACTGCCTGCAAGCCGATCTTGCTGTATGGATGATATACCCCAACTTGAACGGGATTTGTTTTTAGTTGCGTGTCTACCTTACATACAATCTACTCAGCGCTAATTGCAATTGCTGATTGGATGTAAACTTACATTGATCTTGAACAGGGATTCAGAGCACCAACAGTCATGCCCATAAACGGACCCGATCGCATTGGCGTTACGTAAAAATCCCAACCCTTGGTCTTTTCACCCTTCCCCATCACAACGGGGTCGAAATAACCTCGTATTCTCGTTATCGAACTTTTGTATACACCATGCCGAAGGCTACACAGGCGACTCCATCTTCGACACGATCAAAAGACTCGCTTTTCGTTTACAAGTACAAGAATAAACGCGTCTTAGCGACGCGTGCGACGAGTTATACAGTAACGTGAGTGTCAATGATTTCGCACAAGCGTCGCTAATTATACCTTTCGTTATGCGCTTAGTCGGCGCTTCAAGCTTGCAGGAAGCTCTTTCCCGGCGTACCTGCTGACAGCACAGTTACGCTCCATACCAAGGATCTAGACCTGTGCGAGGGAGAACTGACGGAGATTTCTGAAGATTCATGGACGGAAGTCGTTGGGATACTTAAATCTGTCACGGTTATAGTCGAGGAGAATCCTCGAGCTGTAGCCGTTCGATTGCCGATTCCAGAAACGGCAGCCACAAGTGCGTCTGATAGTTAGTCAACAATTTTGCATACCTCACCATTGCCCTCCTATCTAGACAAACTACAGGTTAAAGTCGTGGCATGTGATGGGCGTTCTTGTCATATAACAGTGACGCCTACAACCAAGATCGATAAGATTCTCAGTTTCTTCGCTTTCAGGCTTGGGATGGAACGAGACTCTCTTAGACTTACCTATAATTGCTCCCGGATCGGTGGACATGATACTATTGAAAGTTGTGGTATACAAGATGGTGATACTCTCTACTGTTCCAGACAGCTGCTTGGAGGCAAACCTGTCGTTTATCTGCTCTCCCCTTCATCACTTGAAGCTTCGGTCAAACTGTCTCTCGCCCCGCAGTGGAATCTCTCTGCAATATACCCTGTCGTGCCCATCAAAGCTCGGACTGCCCAGTCCAACGAGGAGGTTTCCTGGAGGGTAAAAGTGCACCCCAACGGAGAGTTGACGGAGCTGGGCACTGGGCTCGATGTCGCGTACCTATTCTGGGAAGCACAGTAAGTTTGTTATTAACATACTCATGCCTGTTGTAAATCTGATTCTCGTCTTGTCATGCTATCAGTACAGATGCGACCGTCCCTCCATCTCCACCTCCTTCACCTCTTCTCGGAGAGCTGCGCCAAAAGCAGGCTAAGATATTCAATCCGAATGACGCGGTTATAAATAACGAAAACTCTGTGGTTGTTGCCATTGAGAAGATCACACCATACCTTGATAAGGCTCTCCTCTCTCTCGGTCTTCACACTGAGGCTCGAACGTCTTTTATCACGTTTGTTTCCACTTTTCTGCCGCGACCGATTACTGACCCCCAACTAGCTACTGGCTTCCTTCCTTGCTCAAGCATAAGAGTATCGCCTTCCGCTTCATTCCTCAAGCATCATATGAACACGCTGCTCCTCTGCAAGTATCGCCATCTCCAGACGTTGTGACGCGTGTCTTTATGGTCTTCCAAGGAGTCGCTGATGAAGATTTGGGTCAGTGGTCGGCTGCGATAAGCAAGGCAGAGGAAGATGTGTCATGGTGGAAAGAGGTCGTTGGTGTCGACTTGGAGCGCGCGTTAGACGAGAAGTTGTTCAGGGTTTTGGAGTGGGGTGGGATGGAAGTTTTGACTTCGTGTTCTTGATGAATTGACCCGATTGCATTTGCGGGTTATCTATGTTGTATATCTATTACTCTTTTTATTATTACATGTAGCTGTCGTATATTTTGTCCTCTTTTATCCTGTACTTTGCACAACAGACTGTTTTACTTGACAAGCCACGAACTATGTAGTCTTTTGGAAGGATGACATGCTTGGCCAACGTACATGAATTCGCTTAATAAATCCCCTTTCTTTTACGTTTTTTCTTGGTTCCTTCGTCGACTAGTTTGCTCATCGTGAGCCATGGCACCGATCTAGCTGCTCTTGCACCATTACCAAACTGAAATACCGCACACGAATCGGGGCCAGGAATGAGCAACGCCTTGATTTCGGACGAGCTGCAAAGAGTGGTTTCTGCGAGATATCATAAGATCCAGAGCACTAACGTCATGGCGTTCGCGGTTACCGTGTCAAACGGCGATTCTTGACAGAGAGATCTCATGGATAAACGAAGAAAACAAACTTGAATTTTCTTTGCACGCCTCAGGCTGAAACTCGGAGTCGCGTCATCTCGACAAGCCGCGCCGTCGGCTGCCAACTGAGCCATTGGAATTCCTAGGAACATACATGGCTGATAAAAGCTGATAAATTGATAAACAATGGAGGCATTTTTAAAAGTTAACACGAGGCCCAGAGGATTATCATTCCGAACATCATGGAATGAAATACTGTAGAGAGGTGAGGTGCGAACTCTGTTATGAGTCATGATCCATTCAGCCTATGTAGGAACCTGGCAGGAAGACATTTAAAAATACTTAGATAGGCGGCCGAAGAAAGGGTTATTCCAAGGACCTGCAATCAGATTTCCACTCGCATCGCCCCGAAACTCAACTCGCCCATAGCTGAAAGTCATAATTGGAGTCATCACATCCAGGAAGACGAAGGATAATCGATAAGCCCAAAGGTAAAGGACAAAGAATAGAGAAATATAGTCGAAGCCCTCGTTTAGACTAAGTTAATGACGCGGTTCTGGCTGGAAATAGCTCGTCAGAATCCTTGAAATAGGACCATCTATTTGTGTATCCGTTCGGGTATCACGAATAATCATGACCTGCCAGCCCTAGAATAATGTTTGATGAGACCAGTTAATAAGGCCAGATGGGCAAGTTTTATTGATAGAAACTTGGGTGGTTCAAACGTGCGCATCGTTGGTACTGAGAGAACAGAGAAAATTCCGCGTTGAGATCTTTATCTTGGGAGAGCGTCATGACAGCGGCTTTATAACCGTTAACTTGGGTGATGGTCTCGTCCGATACCGGGACTTTGCCAGTGCTGGTTGCTGGTTGAAAGACGTTTTGGAGTTGCAAACTTGCCATCAGACCTACAAATATAACCAAACATCGATGATCCAACAACGAATTGAGACTTGAATACGCCTCCCTTGTTGAAAAGTGCTGGAACGCGAGGAAATAGTTCCTGGGATACTATTCGACATGCAAAATTTAATGAAGGTGAATTTCGAGTGTTTCCTCTGAAATTAGGTCTGAAGTTTTACTGGTATAGATCTCAAAGCTGTGGAGTCCACTTCAACGTGGCTTGCTAACATTTTAATCGCTCTCGTACCACAACTCAACTCGGGGGTATGACATATCTATATAAAACGCAAGATTTCGAACCCCATACCTTATTTGCGCCTCGCAGTAATCTGTGATTTATTGGTTGATTGGCATAAGTGGCTCCAAGCAGGCATCAACACCGAGCACCACGTCCGGCAAAGTGACCAACCTCATCAATGGGGATGGAAACATACAGATCTATTCATCGCTATTAATTTGCGAACATACTTAAGTTCACGAATGGGGTTTGTAACTTCCGAGGTTGGTCCCATCCCCGTATTTAAGGAGACTTCATCCTGACTCAGGACTACAACGTTGACCAAGCCGAAGGAACGATTCCCAATATGAAACTTGGAATACCTTCTCCTCTGGTGCTTCTTTCTGCGCTGCCTACTCTTTACGCTGGGGCTTATGCATCGTCGTATACCGCTGCGGGTCCGATTGTTACTCTGAACTACGGCTCGTTTCGAGGTAATGCCACAGGAAACCTCGTAAAATTCCTCGGAATACCTTTCGCTGCACCACCGTACGTATCTTGAGTACGCTTTGCTTTGGCTTTCAATCTGATCGTGTTCGTGATAGCGTTGGTAACCTTCGGTTTGCACCTCCTCGCCCTCCTACAACGTTCCAGGGTGTTCGCAATGCGACAGCTTTCGGATCAGCGTGTTTCCAGCAATTCTTTAATGTGTCAGGCACTCCTCTAGCCGGAGGTAGCTCTCGACTGAATGTTTCCGAGGATTGTGAGATATATACATGCTTTCACAGCGGCCTCTGACACCTTATGTTCTGTGTAGGTCTTTTCATCAACGTTGTGAAACCGGCAGATCTCCAACCAGGAAAAAAAGTTCCTGTGCTCTTCGTGAGTTCCTATTTTAAGAGGTCCTGTATCTTTTTTAATGTCTCTATGAAGTGGATCTACGGAGGTGGAAATGCTGTGTTTGTTCTTACTCAATGACAACTCAATAAGAAGTGTTTGTAGGTGGCTTCGAAACTGGCGACACATCTATCAACCCAGGAGACAGCGTTGTAGCTCGTTCAATTGCTCTTGGCGAACCAGTGATTTATGTTTCAGCCAATTACCGCCTGAACGGTTAGTCACTTTTGAGAGTAGAATGTTAACTGATCCATAAGCCTGTTTATTTTTTTAGCTTTTGGGTTTTTAGGCGGGAAAGAAGTAAAGGCCGCAGGTATGGGGAATGCTGGACTGCGAGACCGTATGTATTAACGTCCTGTGATCCTTGTTTTCTATTAACGTGTCCTAGAACGCTTTGCTTTGCAGTGGGTACATGATCATATCGCGACTTTCGGAGGCGATTCTGCCAAAGTCACCATGTAAGCACCTTGATTTAAGTATTACAGAAAGCGACACTTATGTCGTATTCCTAGCTGGGGCGAAAGTGCCGGCGCCTTAGCAGTGGGCTTACAATTAGTAACCAATAATGGCGACCCTGCTGGTCTCTTTCGAGGCGCCATCATGGTACGCTCGCATCCCTGTCCCGGAAAGGAGATTCACTCTCATCGACCTGCAGGAATCTGGTTCTCCAAATCACCTGGATGACATTACTGCCCAGCAGTCATCTTTCGACCAATTGGTAGCCAATACAGGGTGCAATGGCTCGCACGACGCCATAGCTTGCCTTCGAGGAGTTGCATTCGACAAACTCTCTGCGGCGATCAATCTCTCCCCCAGCCTGTTCTCGCCCACGAGTCTTGCAATTACCTGGCGACCTACTATTGATGGTCATTTCATTGTTCGAAATGCCCTGGATTCTATTGAGAAGGGTCTGTATGCGAAGGTTCCTATGACCCAACTTGTCCTTAGTGATTTGTTTTAATGCTTATTTTTCCACAGGTGCCACTCATTACAGGCGATTGCGACGACGAGGGGACGTACGTGAAACCTAAACCTGTATGGTTACGGCGCTGCTAATATTTTCAACAATCAGTCTCTTCTCACTGAAAACGCTTAACATTACGTTTGTTGTTTATGCAAATCTTTTAGCTATGACTGATATATATGCGACATGTTCTCCTTAGGACGAACGACGAATTTCTGGCTTACATTAAATCTAAGTAAGTTCCGCTCGCCACTTTGTGCTTCTCCTCTAAAGCATTTTTGTGATAGCTATTTCCCGCGAATCTCAGATTCTCAACTGGCAGCACTCTCTGTGGCTTATCCAGAGGATGTTACTCAGGTACGTAGGCATGAAAGATCGATTTATGGAGTCATTCATGCCCTCCCATTGTCAGGGTTCGCCCTTTGATACTGGAACCGCGAACGCAGTAACGTCAGTGTTTAATTACTACGCCATTCCAAAGTCTTTCTGATTTATTTCCATAGTCCCCAATTCAAACGACTCGCCGCGGTACAGGGTGATCTGGAATTCCAGGCGCCTCGTCGATTCTTCCTGAAGTCCGCTTCGAAAACACAGCAAACCTTTGCATTCCGTGAGTTTTATCCTATCTACGTCAATGCGTTCGTTCGTATATCCGACCTATTTGTCAGTGTTCAAACGTGGAAAGTCCATCCCTGAACTCGGCGCCTTTCATACGAGCGATATCCCAGAATTTTATGGAACTGGAAATGCCACCGATTTTATCGGGACTGATGCGATAGGTATGAACTACGTAAATACATCTATATTATAAGTCCTGATAGACGTGCTCTCAAGTGAATTTTGCCAACACCGGAAACCCAAATCTTCCCAAAAACCCCAGAAGCCTTCTCTCGAATATCGACTGGCCTGCATGGACCAACTCGGCCAACCCACCTCTCCTGACTCTCCTTGATCCCTCTCCAAATGTTACAATTACCTTCGACACCTACAGAGCGGATGCGATGGACTTGTTGTCAAAGATTGTCTTGGCAAGCTGAGCCCTTTTGTCACTCCCACAGGCGGCCTTTTATTTCAAGTCACTGTAGTGGAAGTACTATTCAGTCATTCGTAATCGTAGCCATCTTGATACCTGCTCAGTCGTATTTTTGATCAATGAGATTCCCCTTCTGAAATTTTCACCAGGCCAAGAAGTTGGACAGTAAACAGCACGTTCAATGTTCCTACAACGACCACCCCGCCTCGTTTCGTAAAGTATGATTTAACATGAGGTTAATCTGTGATAATGTAATTGAGGACGGATCTAGGAGGTTTAACACGCTTCCAACAGTAACTACATAGAGAAGAATATTACAGAACAGTTGAATTTGGAGGAAGTCTATCAACTCTCTAAGGAAATCTTCGTCAACAGGTTCATGGCCTCTGCTCTGTAAGTGTCAGAGGTGATCGTGACATTTGGGGAAGAGTCAACGAAAGTCAGGAGAGGTGGGTTGGCTGAGTTGGTCCATGCTGGCCATTCGATGTTCGAGAGAAGGCTTTTGGGGTTTTTGGGAAGGTTCGGGTTCCCAGTATATGCAAAATTGACTAGATATTATCACTGTTAGCACTCTTGATATAAATTATGCTCTTGTTAATCGTACCTAATGCATCAGTTGCAATAAAATCAGAAGCGCCTGCAGTTCCATAAAACTCTGGAAGATCGCTTGAATGAAGTGACCCTAGTTCAGGAGTTGCCTTTCCACGTTTGAAGACTGACGAAATATGAGCAACAAATAATGTTCGATGTAGTTGGGTAAAACTCACGGAAGGAGTAGGTCTTTTGCGTCTTTGAAGCGAATTGTAAGAAAAATCGACGTGGTGCCTGGAAGAACAGATCGCCTTGTATTGCGGCAAGTCGTTTGAATTGGGGACTGCATGTCGATCAGAGAGAGGTTGGACTGGGGTAGTTTTTAAACACTGACGTTACTGCGTTCGCGGTTCCGGTATCAAAAGGTGATCCCTGGCAGATCAGGGATGTGAATGAGCTCATGAGTAGACTTTCCATGCTAACTTACCTGAGTAACGTCCTCTGGATAAGCCGTAGCCAGCGCTGCTAACTGAGCATCCGAAATTCGCGGGAAGTAGCTAGCAAAAAAAAGTTAACTAGGGTGTATTTACCAATGAGAGCGGGATTTACTTGGATTTAATGTAAGCAAGATATTCGGCGTTGGTCCTAAGGAACAGTGTCATATAAACGTGGGTTACTTGGAGGCATAGAGAAGAACCCAACGAACGTAATATCAAGGGTTTTCAATGAGAAAAGGCTAATAAATGGACAAATCAGCAATCGTTTTCATCGAGGGTTCAATTTACACTTACGTTCCCTCGTCGTCGCAATCGCCTGTGATGAGTGGAACCTTTGCATACAACCCCTTCTGAATCGACTCTTCCGCATTGCGAACGAGAAATTGGCCATCAACAGTGGGCCGCCAGACAAGTGCGAGACTCGTTGGTGAGAATAAACTTGGCGAGAGGTTGATCGCTGCTGAGAGCTTGTCGAACGGAACTTTTCGGAGACAAGCAATGGCGTCGGGCGAACCAGTGCACCCGGTGTCGGACACCAATTGGTCAAAAGATGACTGCTGGGCCGTAATGTCGTCTAGGTGGTTTGGAGAACCGGATTCCTAGAAGATGGTGAGTGTGAAATGCCTTTCAAAGTCGACCAACATCTGTATGTGACCGTACCATAACAGCTCCTCGAAAAAGACCAGCAGGGTTGCCATTATTGACCATCAAGTGTAAGCCCACGGAAATAGCGCCTGCGCTTTCACCCCAGCTAGAATGCACAGTAAGAATTGACTTCCAAATAAAATATGTAAATGTTTTACATGGTGACTTTGGTCGGATCACCCCCGAAAGTGGCAATATGATCCTGTACCCATTGCAAAGCAAAGCGTTCTAGGGCAGGTAAGTTTGGGTTACAATGAAGTAAAACAGGAAGAAATATCTTACGGTCTCGTAGTCCGACATTTCCAATTCCTGCAGCTTTTACCTCCTTCCCACCTAAAAATCCAAAGGCTGAAATGGTTTGCTTGTCATTCAAGAAAAAAAAAGGCAGGTTGGAAGAACACTCGCCGTTTACGCGGTAGTTTGTCGAAACATAAATCACTGGCTCGCCGATAGCGATAGAACGGGAGACTACGGTGTCTCCTGGATTAAGCGACGTGTCGCCAACTTCGAAGCCGCCTACAAGAATTCATGTCTTATCATGTTCAAGTAACGAGAAAGTATTCATACCTCCAAAGATCCACTGCAGGGAAATCAATAAAGATACAGGACCATTGGAGCATAAAAACTTACGAAAAGTACGGGAACTTTTTTTCCGGTTTTGAGATTTGCGGGCTTCACAACATTGATGAAAAGGCCTGCACCGGGAATGAGTAGTCAAAGAGCGCTATGGGACCATGAAAATATCTCACAATCCTCGGAAACAGGTAGTGGAGGGCCGCTTGAATCTATCGGGGTGCCTGATAAATTCAAGAATTGCTGAAAACATGCTGGCCCGAAGTGGGTAGCTTCGCGAACGCCTTGGAATGCTAGGGGAGGACGAGGTGGAGCAAAACGAAGATTCCCAACGCTATAAGGGATGCAATCAGCATACCATAACGACCGACCAGGTGAATTTTACGTACGGCGGCGCAGCAAAGGGCATTCCTAGGAATTGCACAAGGTCTCCTGTGGTATTACCTCGAAACGAGCCGTAGCTCAGATTTACGACTGGACCTGAACCAGCAGACGGCAATGCATAAGCACCAGTATAAGGCATAGATGCCAGAGAGAGGAGTCCCATTGGAGAGGATAGGCGAAGCTTCATGGTCGGATTCCTCTATTCAGGCTTGGTTATCGTTGTCGTTCTGATTTAGGATGAGGGATCCTTAAATACTCTTGAGATGGAACCAATTAGCTCGGGAATTACCTACGTTTTCGGAAGCTGCGTTCGTAAAGCTATGCAGCCAAGCTTCCAGCATGAGTCGATGAGTCGATTTTCCAGTGTTCAACTCGTTACTGATTGACGTACCCCGCCACTTCTCCTTCTGAGCGTGATGCCCGGAGTTTATGCTGGCTGTACACGAGTTATGCCAGTCGCCTTGCAATGTCTTGAATGCCTGTGAATCGCAGGTCATCATGTTGAGGACCACATGAGCAAAGGCTCTAAGTATAGGATGGGAGATCTTCGACGTGTCGATGTTCCTGGAGTGAAGGATCAGTGTTCTGAGAGGCGAAATGCCGATTCTTGTTGGCTATTGGATGCTCTTTGGAGTTGTGCTTTCCGATTCGCTTCGCCCGCAAAATCGGTCGCCGTATTTCAAGTTATCGTCCTTCGCAGTTGCAACCGAACAGTACGTGGGGAACTCGGTATCTAGATCCTATAATTAGACTACACGAGTCAAGTACAGTCATGAAAAGCGTCGGTGGTACATTATTTTCTTCTTATTCTTGGACGGCGGCTCCTCTGAGGTCGGCATGAACGAGACGTTGTCTGCTGATCTGATAAATCCCACGCCTGGGCGGGCCGCTAGTCATAAGCGGGCCAACAACGATAGGAATGGCTGGTCCACTCAACTCCAGGTCAGAATGTAGAAGGACACTTTTGATATGCCATGTCACCTCGTCAAACCATTTGACTGCGAAGGCGAGTCTTGTACCTCCGCGACTGTCCGCGACTGCTTGGGGAGAACCCTTCGACAGTGAAATTGACAAGCACTCATATATCATTATTACTTTAAAAAATTTATATAACACAGTTGAGGAGTGTTTAAAAACTCATGAAAGACCTAACATGTTTCCCATCAAAATTTCGGGCAAAGGTGTTGGAATTGAATTTGGAGGCAATCTATCAACTTTCCAGGGCAAGTTTTGACAACAGGTTCATCGCGTCCGCTCTGTAGGTGTCGGGGGTAATCGTAACATTGGGCGCGGGATCAATAAACGTCAAGAGAGGCGGGTTAACAGAATTGGTCCATACTGGCCATTCGATTTTGGAGAGAAGGCTGTTTGGGTTTTTAGGAAGATTTGGGTTCCCGGTATTCACGAAATTAACTTCAAACCATGGAGATCAATACTTGGAGATTGACTATGTTAATGAAATTCATACCTAAGGCATCAGTCCCTATAAAATCAGGAGCGTCCCCGGTTCCATAGAATTCAGGGATGTCAGTTGAATGGAATGCCCCCAGAAATGGGGTTGCCTTTCCGCGCTTGAAAACTAAGTTTTGTCAGATAGCCGCATTCCGAGATAGCTGGGTAAAACTTGCGGAATGCAAAGACTTTCTGTGTTTTCGAGGCGGTCTTTATAAAGAACCTGCGAGGAGCCTGGAAGAACAGATCGCCTTGTACAGCAGCAAATCGTTTGAATTGAGGACTACTCGTAGAAGGGATGAGAGCTAGCATCTAATGGAGTTGTCTTGAAAGAACTGACGTTAATGCATTCGCGGTTCCAGTATCAAAAGGCGAACCCTGACGCAGAGATATTTCAACTAGTTTGCGACCAATCTTTGCTACACAACTGACCTGAGTCACGTCATCAGGATATGCTACAGCAAGCTCTGACAGCTCAATATCAGTGATTTTCGGGAAATAGCTGGAAAAAGAATCAGTCAATATACAACTGCAACTATGTGAAGATGAACATACTTTGATTTTATGTAAGCCAAATATTCTGCGTTGGTCCTAAAAAGCATGTGGTATTTAGACTAGTTATTGATAGTCACTAAGTCAGGAAGAAACAAACGTAAGGTTACGCGTCGTCAATGAGAAGGCACTGAGCAATGAACATATAAGTCGCTTCCTTTCCAAACGTGTTGGAAAGCCACATACGTCCCCTCGTCATCGCAGTCCCCTGTAATAAGAGGCACCTGTGAGGTACAATATTAGGCAGGAGAGCAATCTATAAATCAAAGGATAGGAACCTTGGCATACAGGCCCTTCTGAATCGAGTCCAGAGCATTTCGAACAAGAAACTGGCCATCAATAGTAGGCTGCCACGTAAGTATAATGCTCAAAGAACTTGGTGATAGATTAACCGCTGCTGCAAGTTTTTCAAAGGGAACTGCTCGAAGACACGCAATAGCACCACGCGAGCCGGTGCATCCTGTGTTGGCCACCAGTTGGTCGAAAAACGGCTGTCGGGACGTAATATCATCAAGATGGTTGGGAGAACCAGATTCCTGTGGGCGGAAGGGTATGAGCCGCCTTCAAACAGACATTGGTATGTGACCGCACCATGACGGCTCCTCGGAAGAGACCAGCAGGGTTACCATTATTAGTCATCAATTGTAAGGCCACTGAAGTAGCACCAGCGCTTTCACCCCAGCTAGAAATGAACAATCAAAGTTTGATTCCTCGACAAACTAAGCATGCTTACATTGTGACCCTCGTCGGATCACCCCCAAAAGCTGCAATATGATCCTGTATCCATTGCAGAGCAAAGCGTTCTGGCCAGTTCAGCTTCGGTCAAAAATACGAGGCCAAAATCTTACGATCCCGTAGTCCAATATTCCCAATTCCTGCGGCTTTTACCTCCTTGCCGCCTAAAAATCCAAAAGCTAAAAATTTTGCTTGTCATGGTGTTGACGGTCGGCTTAAGAACTGGACTCACCATTTAAGCGGTAGTTTGCCGAAACATACATCACTGGTTCGCCGAGATCAATTGAGCGAGCTACAACGGTGTCGCCTGGGGTGAGAGATGTGTCGCCAGCTTCGAAGCCGCCTACACAAAACGGCCGTTAGTTGAGACCAATTTGGCACAGAGGATACATACCTCCATATATCCACTGTATAGAGAAAATTAACAAAGATCGGAACGCAGTAAATATAAGAATGAAGATTTACGAAGATAACTGGAAGTTTCTTTCCAGTTTTGTGATTGGCAGGCTTCACAACGTTTACGAAAAGACCTAGGCAAGACTTGCATTAGGAAATATTTTATTAAAACAAATAGAGATCTCACAATCTTCGGAATCAGCTAATTCAGGAGCAGTACCAACAATCCCGGTGCCTGTGGTGTTGAGAACCTGCTGGAAACATGCCTTTCCAAAGGAAGTCGCTTGGCGGACACCACGAAAGGCTACCGGGGGGTGAGGTGGAGCGAAGCGAAGATTCCCGACGCTGTTTCGAATGCATTCGACATTAGAACCAGCTTAAAAGCTGTTTGATACACTTACGGCGGCGCAGCGAAGGGCATCCCAAGGAACTCTTCGACGGTTCCATTGACATTACCTTGAAATGAACCATAGCTGAGGCTAACAATTGGACCCGCAGTCGACAATCCCAAAGCGCCAGAGCAGAGCAACAACACCGCAGAAAGGTACTCGAGAGGAGTAGGCAGACCGAAAAACATAGTCGAAGCTTTCATTCTGGCCACGTCGAAGTGGTTCGGGTTTTGGATAATTTCTCCTTAAATATGAGATGGGGCCATCGGCTCGATATTTTACCAAAGTACTCACTAAGTCCCAGACTGCATGGCCTCATGAGCAAAATCTGTAAATACCGGCTTGTCCCCTAAGACTCCCCATTATAGGGAGCCTTATCATGACGAGGGTCTTTCCGATCTGTCCGGCTTCGGGTTGATGTCGTCCTATTCACATCGTTCTCCGTCAACTTGGCTCGGGAACGTGAACGTGCGTGAACAAAAGCGGCATCAGCGTATCTGCTACGTCAGTCATAGAGTAGGAGGCTAGGCAGCGGGCTGAGGGAAAGGCAGGCAAAAAGGTTGCCACTGGCTGCAGGTACGCACACTCACTGCATTGTCCTCCTCACTGCGCCATTAATCCATCTACAGGGTTCAAACGGCCTGCATTCCAACCATGACGACGACGGGCAGCGACTCATCCGATCTCTGTCGTCGAACTGTCTCGCACCCTCCCTCAAGAAATGATCTTGAACCACGTTTTAAAGTTTATTCACGCCTCCGTCTTGCCTCAGTCACCCTCTTTTGAATTGACTGTTGATCTGATAAATACCACACCTGAGCTGCCCGTTGGTCACATAAGCAGGTCAACGGCAAAAGAGGAGATAGACATGGCCGGTTCACTCAACTCCAGGTCAGAATGTCGAAGGACTCTTTTGATATGCCACGTTACCTCGTCAAACCATTTGTCTACGAAGGCGAGTGTTGTACCTCTGTTATTTGCTTGGGGAGAACTCTTCGACACTAATGTTCACAAGCCCTCATTCATCATTGCTTGAAAAATATTTATGATACAGTAAAGGACGTGTTTAAAGACTCATGAAAGACTTAACATGTTTCCCACCAGATTTTCCAACAAAGGTGTTAAAATTGGAGGGGATTTATCAACTTTCAAGGGCAAGTTTTGATAACAAGTTCATCGCGTCCATTCTGTACGTGTCGGAAGTAATCGTGACGTTCGGCGCGGGATCAAGGAACGTTAAGAGAGGCGGGTTGGCAGAATTGGTCCATGCTGGCCATTCAATTTTGGAGAGAAGACTGTTCGGGTTTTTGGGAAGATTTGGGTTCCCGGTATTCACGAAATTAACTGTCAACCATCGACGTCAGTACTTTCCAAATTGACCATGTTACTGAGGTACATACCCAAGGCATCAGTGCCGATAAAGTCAGGAGCATCCCCTGTCCCATAGAATTCGGGGATGTCGGTTGAATGGAATGCCCCCAAAACTGGAGTTGCTTTTCCGCGCTTGAAAACTGGGTTTTGTCAGAAGTGCACAGATAACCTCACGCTGAATAGTAAACTTACGAAATGCAAATACTTTCTGTGTCTTGGAAGCGGTCTTTATAAAGAACCTACGTGGAGCTTGGAATGCCAAATCGCCCTGTACAGCGGCGATACGTTTGAATTGAGGACTGGGAGGGATAAGGATCAGCTTTTGGTGACATTTTGTTGAAAAGTACTAACGTTATCTCATTCGCGGTTCCAGTATCAAAAGGCGATCCCTAACGAAGAGATACGTTCGACTTGTTCAAGGCCTTTTTTTTTGCGCAACTGACCTGAGTCACGTCGTCTGGGTATGCTACAGCAAGCTCTGCCAGCTCAGTATCAGTGATTTTCGGGAAATAGCTGGCGAAAGAATTGCAATTGATTAATATGCAACTGCAACGGTTTAAGGATGAACGTACTTTGATTTCATGTAAGCCAAATATTCGGCGTTTGTCCTAAAAAGAACGTAGTGTATAGTCCAGTTATTGATAATCAGAAAGCAAAGCAACGAACGTAATGTTGAGAGTCGTTAGTGAGAAGAGACTAGTCAACGAACATATAAGCAGCTTCCTTTTAAAACGTGTTATAAAGCCACATACGTGCCCTCGTCGTCGCAATCCCCAGTAATAAGTGGCACCTGTAAGACGCAATATTGAGCAGGAATCGCAATCTAAAATCGAAGAATAGGAACCTTGGCATACAGGCCCTTCTGAATTGAGTCAAGAGCGTTTCGAACGAGGAATTGACCATCAATCGTAGGCCGCCATGCAAGTATAAGGCTCATAAATGAGAAAAGACTCGGGGATAGATTAACTGCCGCTGTGAGTTTTTCGAAGGGCACTGCTCGAAGACAAGCGATAGCGTCACGCGAGCCAGTGCATCCAGTGTTGGCCACCAGCTGGTCGAAGAATGGTTGCTGGGCAGTAATATCGTCCAGATGGTTAGGAGAACCAGATTCCTGTGAGTCAATGAGTATTAGCCGCCTTTCAACCCGACATTGGTGAAGGAGCGCACCATGATGGCTCCTCGGAAGAGACCAGCAGGATTACCGTTATTAGCCACCAGTTGTAAGGCCACTGAAAAAGCACCGGCGCTTTCACCCCAGCTAGCAATAAACGGTTAGAGTTTAATTCCTCGATAAATAAAGATGCTTACATAGTGACCCTTGTCGGATCACCCCCGAAAGCCTCGATATGATCCTGTATCCATTGCAAAGCAAAACGTTCTGGAAGGTTCAACTTTGGTTAAAACGCGAAACGAAAAATTAAAATCGTACGATCCCGTAGTCCTATATTCCCAATTCCTGCCGCTTTTACCTCCTTCCCGCCCAAAAATCCAAAAGCTAAAAAATTTGCCTGTCATTGTGTTAATAATTTACTTAAGAACTCGACTCACCGTTCAAGCGGTAGTTTGCCGAAACATATATTACTGGTTCGCCAAGATCAATGGAGCGAGCCACAACTGTGTCGCCTGGGGTGAGAGATGTGTCGCCAGCTTCAAAGCCGCCTGCACAACAGCGGTGAGTTGTGATTAAATTGGCACAGAGGAGACGTACCTCCGTAGATCCACTGTATAGAGTAAATTAACGAAGCTTAGGACACTTTACATATAGTAATTATAACTTACGAAGATAACCGGAACTTTCTTTCCAGATTTGAGATTGGCTGGCTTCACGACGTTTACGAAAAGACCTGGTCAAGAGATACATTAGAAACAATTCAATGAAACAAATAAATATCTCACAATCCTCAGAAACAGCCAATCCAGCGCCAGTGCCACTTGCAAGCCCGGTGCCTGTTGTGTTGAAAAACTGCTGGAAGCATGCCTTTCCAAAGGACGTCGCTTGGCGGACACCACGAAAGGCTACTGGGAGTTGAGGTGGAGCGAAGCGAAGATTCCCAACGCTGTTTAGAGCGCATTCGATATGATTACCAGTTGTAAAGCTGTTTGATACACGTACGGTGGCGCAGCGAAGGGCATTCCAAGGAACTCCTCGACGGTTCCATTGGCATTGCCTTGAAATGAGCCATAGCTGAGACTAATAATTGGGCCCGCAGTCGACAATCCACAAGCGCCAGAGCAGACTAATAGCACCACAGAAAGATACCCGAGAGCAGAAGGTGGACAGAAAGGCATAGCCAAAGTTCTCATTCTGACCTCGTTGATGTGGTCCGGGATCGAAGTAATTTCTCCTTAAATACGAGATGGGGCCATCGGCTCGGGAATCTTCAAAGCCGCATTCGTGAACTCGGATCGACATTTTACCAAAGTACTCACTAAGTCCCAGACTGCATGACCTCATGAGCAAAATCTGTAATTATAGGGATTTGCGCAGTTCTAAAATGTATCCCTTCCAAGGCTCCCATGTCCAACTGGTAGCTCGAGTAGCGGAACAGCTTTAGATGCAGAAAGTTACATTGAAGTTGACATAAAATTGAGATTTATAGCTGTAACGGGCTCGCTAGGTTGCTGAGGAGGTTAAACCAAGTTGAAGGAGGCAGAAGACATCGAAAGAGTTCCAGTCCATAAAGCCTCTCACGTAAGGCGCATGTGTCAGCATTCTCACGAATGATTTCTTGTGGCAAACACTCAAACCTTCGCTGCACATTCGTGTCAGACAGTATAGGCTGCTTCCACAACTTGCAATTCTGCGAAACGCCAAAATTCACCATGCACGTCATGTCCTATAAATTTAAATGGCTAAATAATTATGCGAGAGAGAGAATATCCACCCTTCATTCGTTGGGTTCCGTGTCAACGAGGTAAGGGGTCAGCAGCCTATGGTCAGCAGTCGTCCTTTTCAGAACTTTCATGGAAATGAGACACAAATTTTCTGTCCCATATTTTTTTGATGGGAAGAATTCGACAGGAATTGACTTTATAACGTCAAATGGCGTGTCTACTTGTCTTCGTCCAGTAAAGATTCGGCTCGCGTTTTACCACTTACCTGGTACCATGATCGACGTTCGTCAGGTTCAATGACATAGATGAATGTAAGAGTTTTCCTGACTAGCTAAGTACATCTTGCCTCATCTATCTGTGCAATTCGGCGAAAGACCGACGTATTCCTACCATTGACCGCCTGAGGCCAGTGATAAATTTTTTTATCTCTTGCTGTTGTTGTTTTTTTTTTTGGGGGGGGGAACGCTTGCGATCCGAGATAAAGAAGGACTGTTGAAGAATCGGAAGGTAAACAAAGACGCGTGCAACTGACGCGTCGATGGTGGTCTCGTGACTCGAATAGAGGATATCGCGATTTCCCACAGTCGGCGACTGCACCACTTTCTCTGCAACTGTAATGCACAATCGACGATTCTCTTGGATGTCAAATTGGTCTCAAGCCTCACTACACAGTGCCCAGTGGGCTGTATTATGTATACGAAAATTGTCAATTTATTGCAGGCGGACCATGGCCATTTGATATCGGCTGTTCACCGAGGCGAAGCAATCGTTTGTCTCCAGCCGATTGGGACTGAAGGGTTCCTCCACGCAATGCCACTGGGTTGAGAAAAGTTCCTCAATTGCGCTGAAGCTCTTAGCAAAAATGATTGCGACCAAGGTGCGTGGATAACCTTGCTTTGTGCCAAGTTCTTTGTTCGGACAGCTGGCTGATGCACCCTGCTTCGAGAGGCTATTAAATGTCAAAACGGCATTCATCAAGCGTTCCCATGAGTCCTTTATACAATGATCCCTGAGGGATGAACGGGAGGCAAACAAAAAGTGCCACCTATAAAGGCGCGTTCTCTAGCACAATGACTTCTGGTCCTGTTCGCCACCTCGCCTGCCATGACCGCTTTTTGGCGTTTCGTCTCGCTGTACCTGTGTCTTGCCACTGTATCCGCCAACCCTTCGTTGCAAAAACGCGTCTCTGGAGTAACCACTTCTGCATCTGCCGCCAATGGACAAACTTTCGATTACATCGTTGTTGGAGCGGGTTTGACAGGGACCACAGTGGCCGCGAGGCTTGCGGAAGACCCGACGGTGACCGTCCTTCTGATCGAAGCAGGTGCCGATAACAGAAAAGACCCTCGCGTCTTCGACATCTACAAATACGGCCAAGCCTTCGGTTCAGAGCTGACTTGGTCGTGGCCTGCAGACCAAGGCAAATTGATCCTCGGGTTAGACTATTTTACATCCCAATATTCGCAACTAATATTGTCTTTGGTAGCGGAAAAACATTGGGTGGGAGTTGTAAGTTTCGTGTTTCTCTCTACTCCCGCTACGGCAACTGATTTGCTACGTCGTAGCCTCTATTAACGGTGCTGCTTATACTCGTGGATTAAACGCGCAATACGATTCATGGTCTACTCTGCTCGAACCCTCGGAAGCAAGCGTTGGATGGAACTGGCAAGGTCTCTGGAGCTATATGAAGAAGGTACGTCTACTTTTTCGTCCCCTTCGCCTACTTAACAATCTGTTCGTTGCAGTCGGAAACGTTCTCCCCGCCCAATAGCCAACAAGCAGCGAAGGGTGCCCAATCCATCCCGTCCTATCACGGCTTCTCCGGTCCAGTCCAAGTTACATACCCAGATGAGATGTTCGGTGGACCTCAACAACCAGCTTTCGTCAACACTATTGTTGGAATCACGGGGATCAACCACTTTAAGGATCTCAACGGTGGAACGCCCAATTGTGTCTCTATCACTCCTCTCGTGGGTCATTCTCTTGCGAACTCTGAAAGTTCGAATCGTTTATCATCTCTTCTAGACGATAAACTGGCACGACTCCGACCACCGTTCCACATCCGCTTCAGCGTACCTTACTCCAGTGGAGAGTAAGGCTACCAATTGGCTGACACTTGTTACTCATCAAGTACAAATGTGCTCCTTTGTTCAAATCAAATGCTAACTCTGAATATCCTCTCAAGGTCACTAAAATCAACTGGAAGAGCGGCGGCATTCCTCTGACAGCCTCTGGTGTCGAATTTGCCCCTGCTAGTGGAGGCTCCACTCGCTACACGGCGTCCGCAAGACGTGAAGTCATTTTGGCCGCAGGCGCGATCCAGGTTTGTCCTCGTTTAGTGATATTCAAAGACTTCGTCCTTACGCCGTTTTCCTGTTGGTCGTTAGACTCCAGCTCTCCTTCAACTTTCAGGCATTGGCGATTCTGCTATTCTCGCCCCCCTGGGCATTACAACCAAAATCGACTTAAAAACCGTTGGGAGGAATTTGCAGGAGCAGGCAAGTGTTCCTTCGCCTTACACGTCCATCTAATAACATTTCTTGACTTTACACACAGGCCATGAGCACGCACGGTGCTCGAGGCAATGGGTTTAACCAGGGAGGCAGAGGCCCGACTGACACCATTGCGTATCCCAACCTTTATCAAGTCTTCGGGTCAAATGCCAATGCCACGGTCTCGCGTATCCGTTCTTCCATCGCCAGCTGGGCAACGTCGCAAGCGGGCTCAGGCTTGTCTGCGAGTGCCTTGCAACAGATCTTCCAGGTGCAGGCGAATTTGATCATTAATAACAACGCTCCTGTGATGGAACTTTTCTTCGACATCGGCTATCCTGAGTAAGGAACATCGATATTCTTCCCCTTGATCTCGACCGAGTGACTTGATTGCATTTTGCAGTACCTTGGGCATTCTTGCATGGAATTTGTTGCCCTTCAGTCGAGGCAACGTCAAGATTACTGTCAGTTTAGCATTTTTCGCTGATACGTCTCCTCACTGACATTTTGGCAATAGAGCACCAATCCGTTCACGAAGCCTAAAGTCACCGTCAACTACTTCAGCGTCGACCTTGATCTCGACGTTCAGGTGGCTGGTGCGCGCTTGGCAAGGAAAATCTTGACTACAGCCCCGCTAAGGTATGTTCAGAGTCAAAGACACGTCCTCGAACATTCTCTAATCATATTATTTGTCAAGTTCACTTTCTGCAGGCGAGACCAGGCCAGGTAGCGCCGTTCCAGACAATGCCAGCCGCGGCACGGACGCAGCCTGGAAGGCTTGGATTAAATCGAACTTTGATTCCGTCGCTCACCCTGTTGGCACTGCGGCCATGATGAAACGCAGTCTCGGAGGTCAGACCTTTCGCTCGACGCTTCGTAGCAGACTTAACTGACTCTCAACCCTGTCTTTTAGGCGTTGTCGATGCACAGTTGAGGGTATACGACACAAAAAATGTTCGTGTGGTGGACGCGTCGATGATGCCTTTGCAAATCAGTGCTCATCTGTCCGCTACTTTGTACGGTGTAGCAGAGAAAGCGGCGGACCTCATCAAGGCGTCCCACAGATAGACACATCTGGTATCCTACATTGGATACTTAGTACTTATTAGGCTGAAAATTAAAGCAATTTGGGAAAGACATAGAGATCCTTCCGAGTTGGTTCTTTCTCGCCAAAATTGCCACATTGATTCGTATCATGATAAAGCGGTGCAAAGATCCTCGACAATTCATATATCGACGAAACCGATGAATGCAATTATGGCATATTCATTTATGCGGGTCCGTGTACGACGTAAAAATTTAATAAGGTACTTGTGAGGTCATGCGACCTTTCTTATTAACACATTCTATACTGCATCTCGCCACACCGTCACTCCATTCTAGCATCACTAAGCGTATGCGAGCTTTCCTTCTTCGACACCCCAAGATGATAGTCGCTTCTGTGATCACCGTCGCTGGTGTCAACAATCTGTATCATGTGGATATTTAATGTCGCGGTCGTCTTTCTCAACGACAGTGCCGCTGAGCGGACGTACTGAGCGATCCCCATCGTTCATTTCCTTCGTGGTGTCAATGCGGATCGCGATGTTTTGGAGTTTGCTGTTCGTCGTCGCATGTGGGCTGACCACGGTAGGTGGTGCGGACATCATCATGTGGCTGGATTCGTCGACTTGGCTAGAGAAGGATTTACGGGCATTCAATGTTGCCAAGAATGAGTTGGTGTAGACTGTATTTCGAGATAGGCAGTGTTATTCAAGTCGGGCAAAAAATTCAGAGTCAAGACAGACGCACATCGTCCAATGCAGAAATAGAAGCTCGCATAAATAAGACTATTCGGGGACGCGATTAGCTGAGGAGAGATTAGTCGGCATCCAGTGTGAGCTCTAGTATAACTTGACGAACACAAATCAAGGATGAAATTGCACAACAACTAAAAAAAGGAAAAGTGAGACGGCGTAAAAGGTTGGACCGGTCGGGTAACCTACGTAGTTAGACTGGAGCAAATAAGTATATCAGCATTGAAAGGGAGAACGAAATAAGGTACTTACATTCCAGTGTTGACGATGAAGATAATCTATCTAGAGGATGAGCGTTGATTTATCTCAAGAACTTTATACTTGCCAGCTTGTTGATAATGTTATCTGATCTATCGACAGCAAAAAAAAGTTAGACGTTGTTAGAGGGCAGGAGAGATACATTTTTTACCGTCTAAAACCTGTTCTCGACCTATGAAGCATGATGCAAAGACTGGCGGCAATAGTAACATCCGCTGCCGTTGAGAGCGCATTGATCGTAATCGTGAGCGGCTACAGTATCATATGTTGGATATCTGTCTTAGAACGTAAAGTAGGACGCACCGATATTGTCAAAAGTTGTTTGTACGTTTTGAATTGCATGCTAAGAAGCTTATGGCATTCAAAACAAAAAAGGTAAAAACGAGTTATGACTTACGACAGAATGACCCAAACTTGAGGAACGTTCTATAAGCCCGTGAATGATATAACGGCATTGAGTATTCTTACCTGTACCGCACCCTGGACAGAGATTATAAGGAGAACTAGAAAAGGCCTCGATAGAAAGACGTACCAACAGTCGCAAGAATAAGGAAGACGATTATTCCCGTGAGGAAATAATTTTTTTTGCTCACTGCGCACCCGTCAACATCAACATGTGATTAAAATTCTTCGGTAAATGCGACTCACGACGAAATACGCGAAGAGCGTAGAATCTGAAGGGGCATAGAGGAAGTCAGTGTGGAGTTCGGTGTGGCTAACAGTACCCACGTCTGAACAATTCCGCCGTTAACTCCCTACAAGCAAGGGATAAGAAAATTCGAGCCTCGGACGCAACGAACCCAAACATACAGTGAAGAGTGCTTCTATCTATACCGCGTGATAAAAGCAAAGATGAGCCGGGTTACAAAAGGTAATGGGTCCGGTAAGCTCACCAACACGGTCCTACACAATGTTCAGCAACGTGATAACACGTTTGAAGGAGTGAAGCTCACCATGTCAAAAATCGAAGACCGTCTGGGTTACTTGTACAAAGGTTAGGAGGGGGTATTCACCGGAGACGAGAAGTGCATACTGATAATCAGACACCACGTAGTGATACACTAGGGAGATGATTATTGCCTCGTCAGCAAGAGTATTTGAACAACAAAACCTACCAGCGTGTGATATCATCGCCAGGTGGATGGCATCGAACGACACTGTGGTTAATACCTATGATCAACAGTCAAATGCTGGACGAAAGTGAGAGTAAAAAGCTCTACTCACAAGCGCTTTCAAGTACCACACATCTTTCTTGTAGTCTTCGCACGGGGTGGACACGCTTAGATCCAATTAAGAGAACAGGAAGCAGTCTGCTCACTGGTGAAATACATGAAAGCCTGCAGCAGAGTAATCCCATGGAGCACCGCACTAACGATCACGCCAATCATCATTGCACCCATCCTACACATGTCAGGCGGCCTCTGAAGCAAGAGCAGCGAACGAACGTACGAGTTATCCAGCGCATAACTCGGATCCAAGGTTGCTGACCCCGACATTTTGAAAAGAAAAGGTTTTGAAGGAGCGGATCGAATGCCACGATGGTATGAAAGGAGCGGGAGCTGGAAAACCAGAAGGCGATGCTGGACCGCCTGCGTTGTATAAATGTTCGAATTCGGTGAAGGTCAATTTCTGCCCCAGACGATCTCCTAGACGAGAAAAGAAAATTTCTTCAGGTCTAATTGTTGCGATGACAAGTGATTCGCGGCAATGCACGAACCTGGTGCGAAGATTCAAGCGAAGAAACACTTTTTTGTCTGTTCTCCCCTGCTAAGGCATTTTGGGCCTTGGTTCTTGTGACACGATCTGTTGTCAGACGCAGATCTTCACTTCGCGATATCTCTAAATGGAGTTAGAACCTTCGCAAAGCTGGATTTGCATCCATGAAAGGAGTGGTTTCCACGTGAAAATTTGACCTTTTTGAATCGGACTACGGGCATGGTGGTCAATTGCGACCAAGGGATACCATTGCGGAGGACGGTCTCCGGGGTTGATCTCTTTTGTGCAATGTGCACCGAGTTCCGATATTTAATCTTGCAGGGTCCTGCCTTTGATGGTTGCAGTCTGCAGGCTTCTGCAGGCTTCTGCATGGTGTGAAAAATGGATCCGCTGACGCGATTGCATCTGCCTCTACGAGCTTGCCCGTTTCCATCCGCGTGGACATAAATACACCTCAGCCTGCCTTAGTGTCGACATTGATATTGAGCCAAGGCAAGTCGAGATACATACTGAAGCACAATATGCTGTAGGCGCCCAAGGCTCAACTTGAAGGGAAAAACCTTTAAGCCGCTAGTATGTTAGTGAACACCCCAATTTTTCGAAAGCCTGGATTTTTGAAGGGTCAGACCATCTAATTGGAAGACATCCGAATCTGATGCAAGCCGACCCTGTATAAAACGCATTCATTAGTTTTGTGTGCCCCTTGGGTCTTCTGCATCGATACTTATCAATTCTAACTGACAGAAGAAGTCAATGGAAGTTTCATGAATTTTTCGTTCATGGTGTTGGTGGGTTCCAAGGGGGTGGCGGAACGTGGAATATGTACCAACACTCACTAATTTTTTTTCGCGGATTTTGCTGACCCCCCCCCTCCCCCCTCCTTCTATATAAGGTATGTTTTTCCGAGTTCCAATGTTTTTTTTATATGTTTTTTGGTCCTATGGCTTCGAATTTTTGGAAATCCTGCACATACAGCCTCAGCCTACCTACTTATTAGTTCACAAACATTCAAGTCGCGATGAGAGACGCTCTGCGTGCAAGTCTTTCCACGGAGGAACATATGTGAGAAATTACCGAAAGCGGCGAGTTTCACAACCGCTCCCATTACCTCAATATTACCGTCGGGATTGGTGCAGATAAAGCCTTAGCACCTAACTCCAGAATCTCTGGGCAATTAATCCACTTCCTATCGTTGCAGATGTTGACGGAGGTTTCTACACAGCCACCGGAAGGACGAAATGTACCCCCCCTCTGCATCCTCACTCACTCACCCAAACGCTTTCGGACCTCAATTTTTGAATTCAGAGGAGCATGAACCTTCGGAAATAGACCTCTTGTATTTTCACAAGGTCCCGCCAACCCCTTGGTGGGTTCTCGGAGACTAAAATCGGAGTTAAAATTACGTAAGATGCATGGGATGAGATCATGAGAGGACTCCACCGATTTTTTTTTACACGGAATCGATCCAACAACTGGTAAAAAACAACGCTTACATCGAGCTGAAGTCAAAGTTGATACCTCTAACTATTGGAAGTAAGACTCAGAGGTCTGTTTCATTGGGGCAAAGCAGGAACTGTCGCCGAACATGTGAGCAATGGAACATTGAATCCGAGCATTTTCTTCAATTGATGGTGCACACGCAAGGGGGTGCCGGGATCAAAATGCCGGACCGGTACCCAGTTAGTTAGTCCAGCCGCCGGAGGCGAAAAAAAAATTTGGACCCCCCGGTAAGCTGTCCTAAAAACCCGATTAAGACAGTCTCGTTGATGTAATATCGTCGAAAATTATTGATACAGCCAAATCTGGGGATAGTCTATCGATTTGGGTGCCGAAAACTTGCAGCAAACTTACCCAATGTCGCCGTAGTGAAGGTACTTGACCAAGAATAAGTACTAGTCTTACTACTGTAGAGATAAATCACTTTATTTACCTGGAAACTACACAATGAGTTAATAATTCTTACTTTCAAGGATTCCTATGCGTTATTATACATTACTATGTGTTATTGAGCACGGAAGGAGTCGACAGGGCACCGTGGCGGCACGAGGATTCGAGCGGAGTCAAGACTGATCCACGGAAGTAACCGAAACTTATGTAATATTACTATATTTGGGTGCGTTCCTGATTATGTAAGTTAGTTAGTCCAGCTTTTGAGGGGTTTTGGAAAATATCGACCCCAGGTCTTTTTTTTTCTTTCCGGGACCCCCTTGTGCACACGTGGAGCAGGATTGCGAGTGAGCGCACTGTGAACGCACGAAGTTCATGCTTCAGATTTCGTGACAATCGAATACAATGGACGAGTTTTCTTTGCCCCCTCAAACCTTCAAAAGTGCCTCAACTTAGCTCTATTGAGGTTGAGTGGAGGAGCGACTGTCAGAAGAGCATTTTACCTATCAGATTCCCTTACGGAAAGCTCTTGCACGGAACCGTTTTTTCTTACCCATTACGGGATGGCTTGCAGATCTGATCGACGGGCATCAGGCACAGTGGACCGATCGACTTAACGGACACAGTTGAGCTTCCACATGGACACATCCCTCCTGTAAATCGCCCACCATCTTCCACCAACTCGACACCATGACCTTCAGCGACCTCTTGGTTGTCGGAGGCGGTTTGTCTCTAGTTTGGTATCTATTCCAAACAATAAAACCAGACAGCCACTACCTGCCTCCTGGTCCGAAGGGCCTTCCAATAGTTGGGGTACGAATCCTCTTTCCGATCTGTAAACTTTTCCTGACTTTCTTGAATCAAATCTTTAGAATGTCGCCGATATGCCCCCTAAAGAAGAATGGCTCACTTTCGCGGAATGGGGTCGGAAATGGGGTCAGTGAACAGACGACTACTCTCTGAATTTTGTTTGATTTCGCTGTAGGTGGGATCCTCTGTGTGAAGCTCCTTGGACGGCCGATGATCATTGTAAACTCAGCATCTATCATGGAAGAACTCGACAAAAAAGGATCCATTTATTCGGATCGCCCAGTACTGGAGATGGGGGGTGAACTCGTCGGCTACTCGCAAACGCTCGTCCTTATTTCTTATGGTGCCCGCTTCCGAACATACCGTAAACACTTTTCGCGCTACTTGGGAAGCCCGAAGCCCATCCAACAGCTTTATCCTCTTGTTGAACACGAGACCCGCCGTTTTTTGAAGCGAACATTGGCGAAACAGGACGCACTCATGGCTCATCTTCGCAAGTAAGTTCTCTTTTAGTTATCTCGTGAACGGGCTGGTCATTGATATTACTAGACTGGCCGGTGGAATTATTTTGCGCTTGACATATGGATATGAAGTTGTGGATGGAGAGGACCCTTTCGTTAACTTGATCGAAAGCGCAAACGACAACTTCAACGCTGCGACAGTCCCTGGAGCCTTCCCTGTGGATTTCTTCCCTGCCTTGAAAAAGCTCCCAGAATGGTGTCCTGGCTCGGGTTTCTTGCAGACTGCACGCGAGTGGGCGAAGGATACCGAGAGGATGGTGGAAGTCCCATACAATTATACAAAAAAGCAAATGGTATTTCGCTCCCTTTTCCCGTCCTCATTGAGATGACCTGCCCTCTAGGCTGCTGGAACTGCCGTTCCATCTTTCGTCTCGACCACCCTTGAAAATGAAGCTTCAATGTCCGCCGATGAAATTAGAGATTTGAAATTTACAGCCAGTTCTATGTATGGGGGTACGTGACTATGAATCTCCGAAGCGAGACCTACTAAACTATGTCATCGGCAGGTGGTGCAGATACAACAGTTTCTGCTGAATACGCGTTCTTCCTGGCCATGGTCTTATATCCAGGTACGGAATATCATGCTTTGGACCATGCCATTTCGTTGAGATTTCTTTTTCTAGATGTCCAGAAGAAAGCACAAGCAGAGCTTGACGCTGTCGTCGGTAACGAAAGACTACCAAATTTCAATGACCTACCGCACCTACCTTACATCAACGCTATCGTCACTGAAGTCCTTCGATGGAATAGCGTTGCTCCTACAGGTATGCATTGCAATGTCGTGGAATCTAAATTTCAAACTAACATTTCCGCAGGTGTACCTCACACGGCCCTCGAGGACGGATACATCGCAGGATACTTCATTCCCAAAGGCTCGCTCATCCTCGCTAATCTCTGGTTTGTCTTCTATCCCCTAGAACCTTTGCGATCACACTTCTCATTATCTCATTAGGAACATGCTGCATGACCCAGCGACCTACCCAGACCCATTCACATTCGACCCAGAACGCCATATCGCCTCTCCAGGCAAGGAGCCCCAACAGGACCCAAGAAAAGTGTGCTTTGGGTACGGTCGTCGCATCTGCCCAGGCATGCACCTCGCAGAAGCGTCCCTGTTCTCCTGTGTGGCTATGTCCCTCGCCGTTTTCGACATTGAGAAGGTGGTGGAGAACGGCGTCCCTGTGACGCCGGTGCACGAAAATACTTCGGGGATCATCAGGTATGTCTTTTTCCCCGTCCTGACTTATTTGCCGCTCATTTTTCTCCCTCTTTGTCGTGACAGTTACCCGAAACCATTCAAGTGTGCTATCAAGCCTCGTTCTGAGAAGGCGGCCTCGTTGATAACCGAAGATTTCCTGTAAATTTGCGTCTTCGTGAACGTCGATTCCATTTGATCTACATGTCGCCTTGGATTGCTCCCTGGGTATCTCTCCTTTCTTGCCCTGCTCGCATCAACCCATTCCTTTATAACCCTGCATAACCCTCCTTACCGTCTTTTGTTTTATTTACATATAATCGCTCCTTAGAACTATTTCCTCCTTCAATACTATACCCGCCAATCGGCGTCACCGGACTGTAAACCTAGCAATGTAAGGGAAGGATCCACGGTTAATCGGAGTTACTGGTGAGGTTTGGTTAGTGAACGTTGTGTAGACAATTGGCATCAGTCACAAGCGGTCGTACGCGTGTCTCCGTTTTGTGAATCCCACTTCCATGGCGAGATTGCTATCAAGTTTTCAGCGCTTCTTCAGACCTTCTGCCTACGAACCCTCCTGATGACAACCTGTCACTCCGTGGACCATCTCTTCGCTTGTTTCCGCCTGAGTGATTTAAAATGAAACAATGGCCGCAGATAATTGCTATAAATCATGACGACGAGGGGAAGGTGAAATCTATTGACAAGGAATTCAGTTCTTGGGCTTGCACGACTATCAAAGATCCAAACTCACAAAAATAATCTACATATTGAGATTCGACACACCGAACCATCCGCTACCAAAACGTTCCGCTAGGCGGGCTTCCAGGTATCGTTGGGCTAGGAATGTTTTGAGGTGGTACTGTGCTCCGTGGCACTGGAGCTGTTTCAGGCTCCTTCCTCCACTCAATCTTCTCGACCCTCACTTCACCTTCAATCAATTGATAAACATACGTGACTACCACCGAGCCTTGGATGTCCATGAGAGCGAACGACGGCACAGGATCCCTATTCCGGAGGGATCAGATATACAATACAATGAAGTATCGACGAAATGTGACCCACCCATTGAATGCACCCGTCCACGCACCCGTTGCTGTGCCAGGATTCACGAAGAACTTGTTATCATATTCAATGGCCTGGAATCTAGGAGCAACCATCACTGCGAAATACAATAACAATAGCAAAGGGTACTTACACGTGAGTATGTCCCGATATCAACACGTCCACATCCATTTGCCTAGCCAAAGAGCTCAGCGAGTCCAAGTCGCCAGTAGGTATAGATTGATGTCCATGAATCACTCCAATCTTAATAGGGTTGTGTACCACAGATATCGACAAGGGAAATGTCGACTCGTCGTAGTCGGCCTTCACTATGTGCACATCTGGAGATATGGTCCGTAGATACTCATAGGTTTCCTTGTCGCAGACGTTGCCGGTGCACAGAATTTGTTGAATCTTGCCAGGGACGAGGAGTTTCTTGAACTTTGCGGGAAGGTCGTGGACACGATGGGGAATATGCAGGTCTCCGATGACGAGAACGAGCACCATGGCCTACGAAGTGAAAGTGAGAGGGCTGTAACTCTGCAAGAACGTCGACCGCAGCGATGCCTTATTTGTGCTTGCTTGGCGTCGCCCTCTAGTTTGTCACTAACAACTCATCCGACCTTGACCTCACGGCTCGTTCGAAACTCCTTGAAACCAAGGCACCTCAGGCCAGCGGATATTGCCCTTCGTCGTCTTTCGTCGACTCCCAGTTTTTTATACCAGCTTGAGGCCTTATTTCCACAAGACTTGCGATGATTTTATGATTGACAATGCTCCAACAAAAATCGAGTTTCCTCGTGGAAGAGTCTACTCGTCTGGTCAAAAATTTCACTGTGAAAGCTGATCTTTCACAAATTTTATTTGGTTACCCCGCAAGTATTACTGCCCAGCAGCAAATTTTCTTTCGACTTTTATCACCTTCCTCGGAAGGGAACGAATTTAGCTTGGAACTACGCATTCCTCTTTTCTGATTGGTACACCCCCATTAGCCCTCAAAGCTCTGTCGACAATCACCCAACTGCGTTTGATGGCAGGCTGAATTTAGCGATAGATAATGGGCTCTCTCTTGGCTCGGTCTCCCCTTTCATATCCTTGCGAGGACATGCTCTCGAGTCTGAAACGCTTCAACCTTCTCGACAACCTCCCAGCATGCTCTAGGATTTACTGAACGGCAGGGCAAATGATGGGTTTGTGTTGGATATGCTGGATCCATTGTCGGCTGGAGGTGCGTAAGTATAGAAGTTTTTGAACTCCTTCAGCCCAATGGCATGCCAGTTGGCCAATTCGCTGTCTGTCGATGTGTTTGTTGGCTTGAATCCAAATTTCCAGTTTAATGGAGACCATATGGGTCTGGTATTGGTAAATTTCAAGACCTCTGTATCAATAAAAGATAACCCTGCTCACGGGACGACCACAATATTTATTTAGGTCAGGTATACTATCGGCCGTTTAAAACAAAGCCTAATCAAAGATAGTCCTCTAAGCCCTCAGTCCGTCGAAATGATTACCACAGTTTAGCGTCGAGCCTTAAACCATCCTCACTAGTGCACCATTCGGTTGATGCGCAAGGAGGCATTGTTCCCTCAGGCTCATCGCCAGCATCTCGCAGGAGCAAGGCCACCACCCCGTGAGCCGGCACGCTATGGGCAGTAAAATTTCTGACAGCCGTCCCATTATCCGTGTGCGTCCAGAGATCCTGAAATACGAGTAAGTCGAAAGATGTTTTAGGTAATGGATGCACCAGCCACTCACCCGAACAAAATATTGTTTCCCTGCTCGAATCCAAGGCGATTCAGTCAAACGGAAGAACATGTCGGCTGCGTGATTCAAGGTGTTAAGCTGGAGATGCCCTCACAAGTCAGATATTTTTCTTGATTGAAAAACATGATGATAGCTTACAAGCATGAAGATGGTGCCGTTTTGGCTTTCTCCGCTCCAGTACTGGGCGGGATGGGTGTCATTGTATGTCCAATCCGGCTGTATGAGAAAGGTCGTCAGAACTCTTCTAAGTTAACGTCAAAGTTAGTGGCACGAATCACTGACGTTAATACCCCACCGGAAAGGCGTGATTGAGGTGCCCACTACTGGGTCCTGGTTTATGCCAATAATTTCTGTGTTCTTGAGGATACTCAATGTTTGTTCGGACGCTCTTGAAAGCTGCCGTTTTGTGTTATGGTGAATTTGATATACATAAATATTCGATGGGTCGTACTTACGTCGGTACTCTGAAATTGCTGTTAAAGCACATCTGTCCATGGTTAAATCAACGGACTTACAATTAACAAAGGTGACTTCATGAGAGCCCAGGCAGTGAAGTGGGACTTGGTTTCGTCATAAGTTAGATCTCCATTTCCTCTGCAGATGATAATTGGCAGTCAATAGATACGATAGAAAATAATGCAAAGGCACCTACACTTCAAGCTGAAATAATGGCCCAGGTCAGTCAGAAAAGAACAAGAATGGTTGTAAAGCGTATCATACGATGTCGAGATCATTGCGGCCATAAAAATCGGTGGCTAACGCATAGAAAGAATTTCTAACGCAAGTTAGTCAGTAAGCTCTTGTCGTCTAAGAATATACGTGCTTGTTGATAATCCTTGCCAGAGAACGCCATGTTGGTTCTGCAAAATTACGTGCCATTATGAGAAAATGAGGTTTTGTATGGTAAAATAGCTGACTGATATCTCCCGTCGTCTGCAAATATCATGACTGTCTTTTTTTAAAAAAGATAGATATCTATATGACTTACTCGCCAGCTTTGACCTAGTCGTCTAGCCCAGACCCACGGCTGGAGCTGCGACATAGTGAAGTCGCAACACCCAAATACATGTATATAGTGGCGACTTACTCGACCCCATTGGCACAATGAAAACAGGATTGGGGGTTTACCAGAGGACTTGCTTAACCTTGCTATGGCGTCCGCCATGCGCTTGTACTCTGAGAGTTTGAAACATAAGGGAAATCTGAAAAACTCAGCATGAAGACCGCTCACTTCCGATCATCCCTTCTTTAATAATATTGTCATAGGGTACTGAATGGTCTGTCAGTCACTAATTATCGAGCGCAGAAGTATCATGACTGACTTGCGCAATTATCAAATCTATTTAGGTCAATGATCTCGCGGTGCTTCGCAGTTATTTCGTGAAACGCACTTTAATAAATCGAACCCCCAATCCTGGAAGAGCTTGATGTCTCTAAGAGGAATAAAATATTCGATGAATGCTTTACAACCAATGCAGAACGATTACGAACCTATCTTCATTCATGTATGATCCAGGATATAATTTACAGGTGAACCAGCCGGAGTCGCTATACTAACGAGCAGTGAGCTCGCATTGGTATAGTCTCGATATCTTCTGCTTACAATGCCGGCTTTACTACGAGGCACGTCAGTAAAAAAACTCGGATAATAAGAATTATTAAAAATGCTACAATCCAAGGCCGTGTATCTGCTCTGTGAGCCAGTTCATTCCAGAGGGAAACCGTTCTGCATCTAGGAAGGCAAAGTAAATAAATGACTTCATAATTGTGAATCTGCACGTACTTGCTACTATATCTCCAGATTGACTTCTATTCCTTTCTGAGTAGCAATCGTCCAGGTTCACGTAATTATAGCCAACGTCCTGTGAGTGGCAAAGACACTGAACTCAGGAGAATCCAGTTATTACCCGACCCAACTCACCAGTAGTTGGTATTCTTTCATAAGGCGCGCTGTCTGGACGATGACAGATTCGTTAATGTTGCACTAATCCTATTGTAAGTAGGCCACACACGAAGCAGAGTAAGGAAGAACTTAGATTTCTTACTTCATATGAATTCCATGCTATTGTCAGTCATTCGGTTCCCTCTTCCACTTTAGCAGACAGTTTTTGAACCAGATCACTCACTGTTGTAGCCCATAACTGAATCCCAACATCAGTCTCATTGACAAAACCCGTAGATTTCAAAACTACTCACAAGGCAGTCGGCCAACGCCATCTTCCCTTTCCTTCAAGTTGGTGCCAGTCACGGTATCTCCAAGGTAGACCTTGGATCCAAGTATTACGGAGAGCACGACGAACCCAAGCGCCAATATTATACTGAACGGGGAGAGACTGAGAACGAGGCGGTATTGCGAAAATTTCCTCCACGCTGGAGTAATGCAGCATAAATTAAGTCCATAATAGTATGCAATTGAATCACTCACCTAATTTTTGGATGACCGCTCGTCAGCTCATGCGTAGTGTAAGTCAGCCATTCGATTGACGACTTACCTGAAAGGGGAGGTTGGTCGTCATCTGCAAAGACCGATAAGAACGTCCTTTTCCCAGCAGCAATGTCTCTTAATCTCACATGCACGAGCGCTCGGTTGTAGCAGGTCTTCCTGAGAATCGGAGGGCTTATAACTACGAGCACCTTCTATGCCTGCAAAAAGCTTAGCCGGGTAATAACGAGCAAAGATAAATCCTTGGAAATACCCGCATCAAGACTCTCCTTGGAGGCGCGGGTGTCCTCTTGAACAAGAGCCGTGTATACTGAACGGTATGAAAGAGTAAATCTCATGCCAGACTTCTAATTCGAGGAGCTGCTCGCGTACCTTTGTGGGTATCCATTTAAATTTCCTCGGTTCACTTCCTATCAATGAACGCCGATCTTTACAGCCAGAAATGTGAGCTGGCAACCAAACTCGATAGTCTATAGCGCACCGGGCGGGGCAGTTGAACTCTGAGTCACTGATTGTTGAACGAGGTGGAACGGCGAACGTTGAATGTCGAACGTTCGAAAGGTGTGATCCATTTATCCAAAGCTAAATGATAAGAACATCATGTGAAGATATGGTTCGGCGCGAGCCAAGTTTAGTTTTGTCACTGATTGGTATAAATAATACGCCTGGCGCGTTCACAACAACAACCAACCAACGAAAAGCAGAAGCACACGCTCAAATATATCCAGCGACACAGCAGAAAATACAATTCTGATTTGATGGTCAACAAAACAACACATTGAAATAAAATGCGTAGATCCCTAGCAGTGAGTTTGATATTTACATGAATTTTGGCGTAGCATTTGAGCAGATGAAATAAAATGAAGAAATAGATCACATGTAGATGCCATTCAACACTTTTGTCTCTGAGCAACTCAGTTCGGTCCGAGGTTAATATGAACGCCCTTGACTTGAGTATACCTAGATCAAAAAATATCGCTCAGTAAAAGCCCGAAAGCACAAAAGACAAGACAAAAAACGCACGTATCAAGCGCATACTCTCCCAACTCACGCCCGATCCCCGACTGCTTGTACCCTCCAAACGGAACCGAAGTTTCCGTAGCCTGTGCGCAATTAACCTACAAAAAAACCCACATCCATCAGCACCAGTCTACCCATTCAAAGACTCAAAGCCACATACCCAAGCACTCCCCGCCTCCAGCGCATGCGCAACCCTAATCGCCCGACTCACATCCCGCGTAAACACATGGCACGCCAAGCCGTACGTCGTATTATTCGCCATCTCCACGACCTCCTCCTCCGTCTTGAACTTGATAAGCGTGCACACGGGCCCGAAGATCTCCTCTTGCGTGATCTTCATGTCGAGGTTGCATTCGGTGAAGATGGTGGGCTGGATGAAGAACCCTTCCGACCCGTGGCGAGAGCCGCCGAGGTGGAGTGTAGCGCCGTCAGCTTTTCCGGTTTCGATGTAGTTCATTACGCGCTGGGGAAGAAGGGGGGTGAGCGGGAGAGGAGAGGGAGAGGGAGGGGTTATGAGGGAGACAGGCTTACGTCGAATTGGACTTTGGACACTTGCGGCCCGTGTTCGGTGCCAACTGCGAACGGGTCGCCAGTCTTTTGGGTGAGGTTCTTCGCGACGGCGGTGAACTTCTCCAAGAAAGTGTCGTAGATCCCTTCTTGGACGAAGATCCGCGAGCCGGCGGTGCATGCTTGACCTAATACCAACAAAAAAAGCACATCAGCATCCTTCTCTTCTCACCCAAAAAAACCAACGCACCCATATTAAAGCTGCCCAACAAAAACTCAGCCAAATATCTTTAAAAAAGAAACAAAAAACTCACAAAATCCCAAACGAAGCCCACTGCACCGTCTGATTGATCTCCGCATCGTCAAAAATCACCGTCGGGCTCTTGCCCCCTAGCTCGAGCGTGACGACCTTCAAGTTCGACTCCGCCGACGCCTTGAGCACCTTCCGGCCCACGAGGGTGCTCCCCGTGAACGCGACCTTTTCGATGAGCGGGTGCTCGGAGATCGCTTGGCCGACGACGGGGCCTGCGCGTTATTCGAAGAGGTAAGTGAAAAGAGTAGATGAACGGGAGATAGGGGACAGGGCTTACCATAGCCATTAACGATGTTAACCACACCAGGCGGGAAGCCAGCCTCGATGATGAGGTCCGCGAGGCGGAGCGCGGTGAGTGGGGTGATTTCGGAGGGCTTGAGGACGATGGTGTTGCCCGTGGCGAGGGCGGGGCCGATTTTCCAGCTTACCATTCCCTATGAGCCCGGTTGAATAATGTTTTTGACGCATATAGGAAAGCGAAACAAAGGGAGACGTACCATGGGGAAGTTCCAAGGTACGATTTGGCCCTACACTCAGCCAGGTTAGTGCTAGATCCTGCTAAATGAAGAGTGAAAGTGTACGCACGACAACGCCATACGGCTCGTGTCTTGTATATGCGAACTTGGTGTCTCTCGTCTATTCCATTCTCAGTTATTATCCGCCTCTTTTTCGTTCATAAAGTGGGCTGAGCTGACCTCAATAGTCTTCCCCTGCACCTTATCCGCCCAGCCAGCATAATACCGGATCACAGCAATGGAGCCTCCGATGTCAGATGCTTTGGCTTTTTCGAATACCTTGCCTGTTATAAGTTAAAACAACGCAGCATGAGCTCCGACGAAGAAGATCAAGATGTGATGGGACCCACCGACGTCCAGCGCCTCGAGCGCAGCGAACTCCTCCTGGTGCTTCTCGAGCAGGTCGGCGAGCTTGTTGAGGAGCCGTCCGCGGACTGCGCCGGGGCATTTGAGGCCCCAGGTGGTTTTGTACGCCTGGTAGAATGACGCAGGTGAGTCATGGGGTTCGTGAGATGAGACGAGTGGTTGGAAGAGGGAAGAGGGTAATTGGAAATTAGAGATTGGTACCGCTCAGGTGCCCATGCTTGACCATGCGCAACTTGAACTGAGACAGACCCGCCCAGAGATGGGATCCGAATCGAGAATGGAAGCGGTATGCTCACCTCCTTGGCCGCATCAACGGCGATGTCGACGTCCTTCTTCGTCCCGACTGCGACTGAGGTGATGACCTTGCCAGTAGCTGCGAGAAACAGCTCTCAGTACTCTGAATGTAGCATTTGGAATGGAGGTCGGCGTACCGGGGTTGATGACACTGCGTGAAAGGAAAAGAAGACAACAGGTTAGAGCTTATTTCTAAAAATAGATATGACATCGATGGGGATGGAACGGCTATTGCAGAGAGCGAGACCCGGTATGATGACTGATATGATAACCATAGCCTTTTGCCTTCTGCATCGCACATGGATGGAGAGAGGAAGAGAGAGTCTAAGATCTGGAGGTTGGATGTACGCACTCGATGCTGCCTCCTTCGACGGGGTCAACCCATTTGCCGCCGATGAACAGCCTGGATGAGAGACCGTGGGTGGTAAGCTAGGTTTTCTGCGATGTGAGAAGGGAGAAGGTGCACCCGGTGTGGATTGTGGATTCGCCTTTGAAGGCTGGCGTGTCGAATTTGTGGGTGTAGGTACCTGGCATGGTGTTTTCTGAGGTGAGATGTGATATGAAGCTTGTTAGAGTGGATCAAGAAGAGTGAGACAAAGTTTGAGAGGTAACCGGGTTTATATGCAGATGCTCCTCCCTGAGAACAAAACAATAGTATCATTGGAAGAAGCGACGCGTGATCCAAGTCATATAATGTAAGCGTCCCTCGCGTGCGGGGTTCTGCTCCGTAACCCCTTCCACCGTGTTCCACGCGAGTGTCCAGGATTATTGGGGTGGACGCGTCGCTGCTCGGCGACGAGGATGCATGGGCTTGGTAACGGACTGGGCTTTGTAAGGCTGGAAATGGGAGGAATTACTAAGAGAGGAATTTTTCAATTTCATAATTCCGCTTTTATTTGAATAAGCAGAAGATGTTACGCGCCTTCTGGGTGCCGTCGCGATTCGAGAGATGGATGATGGCGGCCTGTGCGGGCAGTCAAGGATGCCCGCGACTTTGATCGTCAACAATTGATTCGACAGATATTCTTGGGGTCATCTATTTTCCGTTATCTACGCGGAGGAGGCCTAGGTTTAATATAGTCAAGGTACGTCCGTCCAATGCCGTGCAGCGACGGAAATGATTATGACACTCACCACTTGCGATTGGCTTTTGTCCGAGTTATTGGGCAGCTTTGCGCCGAATCACGAATGTAGAGGTTGCGTAAGATAAGACGTCCATGGTTCAGGTGATTTTGTGAAAGTTGAGATCTCCCAGTGAAAATCAGTTCTGCGGTGTGCTGGAGAAGCTAGAACCGAGCCAGTCCAAGCAAATCGCCGAACTGTCCGCCAGCTATGAATCTCACAAACGTGATTTTTTGAGCAAATCCAAAAGCATCCAGATTTGACACGACTCGGGGTTATAAATAGAACTCGAGAAGTCGTTTGTCGCGTCGACGCGTTCACCTCGGTTATTGAACGACCCCAAAGATTTCTGTTTGGGGGACGTGGTTGGATTTCCTTCGCCCACTCTTTCTTCCGTACCACCACCATCCACTACACCTCGTCAACGGCGACTCGACGCTCCTGGAGCTGTCGAGCTGTGCAACGCATCCGGGAGCTAACCCCGAGAATCGGTTTGTGTTCCATTATTTCGACGCATATACCTGATCACCGCATATAGTCAACTCAAATCAAGCAGCAAGCTTCGGACTCGAACATTCTCCCTGTCGTACACAGTGTCAACTATAAGGTGGAGTTTCCTTTCACTGTTTGAACTTCTCACTAACATTAACTTTATTAGCTCTCCGCCTCGCCAGCCGCTTCCCAGGTGTGTGTAGTCATTGGGCAGGTTTGCACCGAATGTAGAGGTTGCGTAAGATAAGAACACGGTTTGGGCGATTTTATGAAGGTTGGCAGATTGCTGTAGAAAGTGGGGATCGAAAGCAGACGAGGGTGAGTACTAGGAACCAATCATTTTCGGTGACTGACGCGTTTTCGGCATACAGCGGTCACGTGCCCCGATCCACTCTCTGAAAATGGCAAAACGCCACTCCCCTCTCAATCAACGACCACAACCATGTCCTGCCCCCACATCGACGAAATCGCGCGTCTGCAGCCTCCAAGGCTCTCGCAAAGCGTCCATCGCGAGGAATGCACCCAGTGCTTTGATAATCAGGTAACGAAACGTTCTCCCTACTCGATCAAAACAAGCGATTGACGCCGAGATCTACACCATCTTTTCGTCTAGGACGGCCCCGATGGCACTGATGTCTGTCTTAACTGCTTCAGTGGCGGGTGTTTGAGTGAGGAGAGACACCATGCGTGGACACATATTCTGAAATCGGGCCACCGATTCACGCTGAATGTGAAGAGGAGGCCGAAGGCTAGGGCGTCCCCTCATAGAGTACGTCATCGCTATCCGTTCGATGGAAATGGAGATGGAGATAGAGGACCGCGTATACTGACGCCTTTTTTGACAGGCAGAGGACGAGGAGCCCCCGGCGAAGATGACGAAGCTCGCGATCGTCGAAGAGCGCGAGGAGGACAAGTACGAGCACTTCACCACCGTAAAGTGCTGGACGTGTGACCCCCAGGGTGGCTCTGCCATCCCCGACGCGTCGTCCAACCCCAAGGTGCGTCTGCTCTTCTTCCTTCCTCTCAGCCTCCACCATCAATCTGATTCCCCATCCAATCCAGATGAAATCCCTGATCGACTCCATCATGCACTCCCTCTCCTCCGCGCGCCAATCCGAGGTCAAAGCTTGGGAAGAAGAGATAACTCCCTGCGAACACACGCTCACCCTCGAGCAGCTCGTTTCGGGGCCCATACCCGCCTCCGGGCTCGCGCACTGCAATGCATGCGGGCTCAAGGAGAACTTGTGGCTCTGTTTGACGTGCGGCTCGCTCGGGTGCGGGCGGCAGCAGTTTGGTGGTGTGGGGGGGAATGGGCATGGGTTGGCGCACTTTGAGGCGTCGGGGCATGCGGTTAGTGTGAAGTTGGGGACTATTACGCCGGAGGGCGGCGCGGGTGCGTTTTTTTTTTTGGTACGATTGCTGTTCGATCTGAGGCCTGTGCGCAGATATCTACTGCTACGCGTGCAACGACGCCAAGGAAGATCCAGACCTCGCCAGACACCTCTCCTCGTTCGGGATCAACGTGCAGACGCTGACGAAGACGGAGAAAAGCATGACCGAGCTTGTGGGTATTGTGTTTTTCTTTCCGTCCTCCACACCGTCCCGTATGTCGTCCGAGGCTGACTTTATGGGCGACGGAATAAATAGCAAATCGAGCAAAACCTGAAATACGACTTCTCACTCACAGGCGACGACGGGCGGGCGCTCGAGCCTGTCTTTGGGGCTGGGTTGACGGGGCTCGCGAATCTTGGTAACAGGTGCGTCAATACCACACATAACTCAACGCATCTAACCCCGTTGATCCATCCAGCTGCTACATGGCCTCAGTCCTACAAACCGTCTTCTCCCTCCCCGCCTTCCAAGCGCGGTACACCGGCCCCGCGTCTGGGTCGGACCACTTCACGGCGTGCCCCGTCCCACTCCCCGCGGAGTGTGTGGAGTGTCAGATGCGCAAAGTTGCGGATGGGCTGTTGAGTGGGCGGTACTCATATCCTGCTCACGGGTCTCCTTCCACGAACACTGGCACGAGCGCGGACGAGTCGTCTTCGACTCCAGTCTTCCAGGCGGGTGTGAAGCCGACTTCGTTCAAAGCGCTTATTGGGAAGGGCCACGAGGAGTTCGCGACGATGCGGCAGCAGGACGCGGAGGAGTTCTTTACACACTTGATTACGGTGCTGAGGAGGGATGGGCAAAAATATAAGGAGAGGAGTGAGGAGGGTGAGTTTATTTTATTTGTCTTTTTCTTTTTCTTTTTCTTTTCGTGCATTCGACCCCCAGAAAGAGCTAGCGCTGACTTCGGGTCGTCTGTAGATCCGACGACGATATTCAGCTACGCCACCGAACAGCGGCTCCAGTGCACGTCGTGCGGGAAGGTGAGGTACCGCACGGACGCGACGGACGTTGTGTCCGTCGCCATCCCCGCCTCTGAGAAAGGGGTGGATGCGGATGGAAAGAAAATATATGAAGATGTGCAGCTGACTGCGTGCATCGACGCGCTGCTGGGGAAGGAGGGATTGGAGTATGCGTGTCCCGAGTGTGCGAGGAGCGTGGAGGCGGTTAAGTGAGTTTACTTTTTTGCTTTCTTTCTTTTTTTTTTCGTGGCTTATAAATTAAATGTAGACAAACCAAGTTCGCCTCCCTCCCTGAGGTACTTGTTGTCCATGCGAAGAAGTTCCAGCTTGTTAATTGGGTGCCTACGAAGCTTGGTGCGTGGGCCCCTTCCTGGGCTTTATTTTTTTATCTTGCTATTTTGCTGAGCTGACTCCGGCCGCGTAGACGTCCCCGTGCACCTGCCAGAAGACGATGAGCTCGTGTTCACGGAGGCACACATCGGCAGGGGGCTGCAGCCTGGCGAGAAGGAACTGCCGAATGATGCTCCAGGTACGGCGCATCACTTCTCATGATTGGAATCGTATGCTGAGACGGCTGTATAGCCGCGTCCGCCTTGCCTCAGTTCAACGAAGCGGCGATGGAACTGCTGGAGGGAATGGGCTTCCCCACCCTCCGGTGCCAGAAGGCACTGCTGGCGACTGGGAACGCGGAGGATGGGGGTGCGGAGGCGGCGATGGAGTGGTTGTTCGCGCATATGGATGATCCTGGTGCGTTTTGTGTTCCTTTCGCTCGTCGTAGTTTTTTGGGCTCTTTGTTGTGTTTGGGTTGCTGATGGGCGATGGTTGGTTTTTTTGAAGATATCGATGAGCCAATACAGCTTACGGCTGGAGGAGCAGGCGGAGGAGGAGGAGGGCCGGAGCCTGATCCGGAGCAGGTGGCGCTGCTTGCAGATATGGGATTCACGAGTGCTCAGGCGAGGAAGGCGTTACGCGAGACGGTGCGTTTGTCTTCATAACTTATGCCTTTTCGTACTGACGTTCTAATTTATACTTATCATCACGCAGGCCGGAAACGCAGAGCGAGCGGTGGAGTGGCTATTCAATCACCCTGACGACATGGGCGACGACGCCTCCGCCTCCTCTTCCACTGCTAGTAACGCACCTCCGCCCGCTCCTGCTCAAGTCCCCGGGATCAAAGACGTACCGGCGCGGTACAAGCTCGCCGCGTTCATCTCGCACAAGGGGCCTTCAGTGCATTCGGGGCACTATGTCGCGCACATCAAGCAGCACAGCGGGGAGTGGGTGTTGTTCAACGACGAGAAGGTGGTCAAGGCGGATGCGGAAAGCGTGAGGGAGTTGAAGGGGCTTGCATATTTGTATTTTTTCGTGAGGGTTTGACTTGGGGGTTGAACGTTGAACGTTGAACATTGAACGTTGATTAATGATTAGATATACATGTATGCCTGCTGTATATCTCCATCCTGTACATGTATGTGGTATGGATTGAGGAAAAACTTATTGCGTAATTTGAGAGCTAAAATTGTGTTCATTCGCTTGCATACTAGATCCTCTCACCTTCGCGTTCTGCTATACTCGTCGTTGGGTCATTGCGCCGACCGCTCCCTTTAGGCGCCTGCACGGAGGCATGGACTCAAACTTCTCCGCAGTGGCGGAACAAATAAAGCCCAACGAACCGCCACGACACGAAGTTTAAATTTGATTCATCGTGGTTAGCTCGTCCACCGAGAAACCTCATCTTGCCTCTTTGTCTTCAGTTTCGAAACCCAATTTACAGTATAAGACCAGTAGGCGACTCGACTGTTCCTCAACCAGGAGTCATGCTAAAAGCGGGCGCCAATCCGAGTTTGATTCCTTTTGAACATGTTGAAGTACTTATATTTCGCCCCGTGTGTACGTCTTGATTTTATTGTATTTGAAGCTCGAATATGTATGCTCACGTTGACGTCATAGGTCCAAGGTCACAGTCGACATGCTTTTGATAGACGGACATGATGCGAATCGCGTTCGAACGCTGATCAAACCCACCCGTGCAGTCCCGAGCACTGTGTCCGAGTCGGCGGCTAGTAGCTCTGTTGATCCTGCCAAGGTCGATGCCATTGGACCTCAACGCTGTTGTCGATACTGCTACCAGCTTACGTATAGGCGAATGGTCGTTGATGCACGATTCGAAGAGTACCATAGGCAAGCCTTTTTTTTGTTGGTATTTTACCCAATTTTGTGATTCGATGTGTATTTTTTCGATATTCAGACACGGCAGAACACTTGAGGATGGCGATTTTGCTTCGTATGATCAACTTGTTGCCACCTATGGGGCGTGATTCAATGTATGTGTTCCGAATTTATGGAAATCACGTCTGCTCGTAGAATCAATGGATACTCTAATGTTTGTCATCTTTCTCCCACCTCCACGCAATTTCAAATCTATAATATCTTGATGCTAACAAAAATCCCTCAGAAACTGTCGGGAATTTCTGCACACGCATTTACTAGAACTTGCAATCCTCATCCTCTCGTTCATCGAATCTATCTCCACTGAGACTCGGACAAATAAAGCCCAACGAACTGCAACAAAACAATACAAGAACTTCCCACGGAAACCCACCTCGGATCGCGTTGAGCTTTGGTGACCACGTTTATCAAGAAACGTCTCATCTTTCCTCTGTCTGTAATTGAGAAACCCGAGTTGTAGTATGAGCCAGCCATCGAAATCAGTACCATTAGGAGGCTCAAATGTCGGTCAACCAGAAGTCAGACTGAAACCCAGCGCCAATCCGATAATTCGGAGTTTGTTTCCTTCTCGGTCTATTTTCTCGTCAGTATTGATTCCTTCCACGCAGACAGATTTGCTTTGATTATCTCTCCAGCGACAATGAATCAACCAAAGACAAGAAATACGCGTAAATACACCCGTGGTTTGAAGACTTTTGTCGGATTGCCTCTGGATGTTGTCTTTGAGGTGCTGCACTCATACCACGTTCAATCCTCGTGTTACCATTGACAAAGTCGCTTTCTCAGATCGTGTCATTAATCCACATCATTGATTTGCTCAACCTGGCACGCGTATCCAAATCCTTTAGTGAGGTTTTGATGTCGCGCACAGCAGCGTGGATCTGGCGGCGGGGGCTTTCACAGATCGAGGGTCTACCAAAATGCCCGAACGACCTCACAGAACCACAATATGCAAGTTTGTTGTTTGAATCCTTCTGCATGGTACCAGATAACTCCGTCATGCTGGATTACATTTGACTGATGGTTTTCGGTGGCAGGCATGCTGCAGCATCCGAGGTACAATCACGACAGATTATAAACTTCGCCTCAGAATGTGTAAAGCATGTGAGACGAATAAGTAAGTAAAGTCCTTCACGATTAAAATTGACAACTATACATCCAAGTTTCTTAGCATTGTCACGGGGAACACCTTGATGTACCGCCTCCAACCGCCACCATTGCTACCTGTATTCACTTTCCTTACCCTTTTGCCATCGTCTGGGCAAAGTTACTTTCCAGTATGATATGTCGTCTGCTCCTCAGCTCTTACTAACCATCATCTGTCTTTATACGCAGGCGTTCAAGTCGGAATTGACTTGCCACGATAATACTCCGTTTATGAAGTACTTCCTTCCCGAAGCAGACCTCATCTGGGCTGAATTGGACAAGTGTCAAACCCCGGCAGACAAAGTTGATTTTACTTTGAAACGACAAGCCGTTGCCACGAGGATGATCCAGGTCTGTTGTATCATAGGTGTTTGTGCAAGGCGTGGTTGATCAGTTGATATACAGGACGGAAAGGCTCTTCAACGCCGGGGTGAACATTTCCAGGCTCTAAAGCAGCGAATAAAGGAGGAAACAATTTCTCGTCGAAGGCAAAGGTGTTTCCTTTTTCCCCTTCTCCAATGGGGCAAAAAAAATCTCATCGTTTCCCAAGGATAATGGCCGAATTGGAGGCTCTTAAATTCGAGGAGAAATACTTTCCCGATTACTCTCCTAGAGATGAGGACTACAAAACGTGGTTCAGATATCTAAATCAAAATAGGGAATTTAGTATGCAAGGTTCGTGATCATTGCTCTTCACTGTTATTTAGTTGATTGTTCAGTCTTCATCATGATACTTTGTTCTTCTCGTGGTTCAGGTTGGAATAAAATTCGCCCAAAAATAGAGAAGATTTACAACGACCGCAAAAAACTTCTGTTGAGAACAGAGCTTTTGAACCGAATCAGGGTTCAATACTGCGATTTTCGGGGATTTCACCCAAAACACTATCAATTGCCGCCGTATGATGAATTCAGTAGCTTACCCTGCGTGACAGATTTCTTAGACAAACATGCTTGGCCAAACACTTTTACCGAGGACGAGCTGGGCACTTTGATGACAAACATTGAACGCAATGCGAGAGAGCTAGACTGGTTATCCAAACCTGCGCTTGCCTTTCTCGAGATTCTCAGCCGCTTTTTCCCAGAGAAAGTCGGCTCCAGGACCTTGGAACACGAGGGTGCTGTCCTTATGCTCCTGTAGAGCTTGCGAATCAAGTGGCACGTCTGGGCTCTGGGGCTTTCCGGAAATTATAGACCACCTGACTGACAACTACCCATACTCGTTAGTCTTGGGGTTGAAGGACGTTATCATTAACGCTGGTGTTATCAAAGTTGCTGAAGACGTTCTCATCGCGCTAGGATATCCGAAGGACTTGTCGAAGGCGGATATAGCCAACGAGACATTTGTTTGTCGTTGTAGGAGGCAAAATGCTGCTCAGGGGAATTTTTCATGCATGGTTGTGTCTTTCCTTTGCTAGCCCGAGCTGCGAGTGTATTGATGTGTCAGTTCTAGGTTTATCATGTTTTAAAGGAACGCTGGGAGCATTGGAGCATTTTCAAGCACATTTCGCCTCGTGTGTACGTCTTGTTTCTATTCCATTTCAACATCGTATATGTCCTGTATGCTTACGCTAGACATCATAGATCCAAGGCCACCGTCGACAGGCTCCTGATAGACGGGCATGACACGTATCGCGTTCGAGCGCTGATCAAACCCACCCACGCTGTCCCTGGGCTTGTGTCCGAGTCGGCAGCTAGTAGCCCTCTTTTTCCTGCCAATGCCATTGACTCCCGGCGCTGCTGTCGATACTGCTACCAGCTCACGTATAAGCGGATGATTGTTGATGCACCATTCAAAGAGTACCATGTTGAGACTAAGTACGCCTTTTTTTAGTATTTTATATGATCTTGGGACTCAACGTGGATTTTTTTCGATACTTAGGCACGGCAGAACACTTGAAGATGGCGATTTTACTTCGTATGATGAACTTGTGGCTACCTATGGGACATGATAAGATGAACGGCTTTGACCGTCTTTCGCGTTCAATGTGTGTGTTCTAAATTTATGGAAATCATGTCTGTTCGTAGAATCAATAAACTGATCAGATACCCTAACATCTGTCATCTTTCTCCCGCCTCCACGCAACTTCAAATCTATGATCACTTGATAGGATGCTAACAGAAATCCTCAGCAAATATCAGAAGAAATCCCTACACACACACTTCCGCTAGAACTCGCAATCTTCATCCTCTCATGCATCGAGTCCCCATCCGTGCTCCTAACATGTGCCCTCGTCACCCGCAACTGGCTTCCCGCCCGCGTGTCTTCTCCCACCTCCGCCTCACCGAGAGCAAGCAAAAGGCGCTGATCGCAACCCACCCCGACCTCCTCATCAGCCCTCTCTCCACCCTCCCAGCCCACGTCACCTCCTTGACGATCATCGAACCGCAGCACATCTCGCCACTGTATAAGTGGTAACAGACATGTCACGGGATTCCAATCAGCATTTTTCCGCTCTTTTCACCTTGACTTCGACATCTAGTATCAAGGTCTACAAGTATTTCTCATTGTGTGCAACATTCCCTTTGTAAAGCGCTCATTTCTATAGGCAAATTCGACGGGATGAGTAAACTTGCCGAAACAATCAGAACTCGGCGCGTGATACTCACTCTATGTCCTGCTGGTCACCCGAAGCGCTGTCGTTCCCTCGAAAAGCTTATCGATGACCTGTATACTCGGTTTCAACACTCAGGATCACCAGAGGACCTTAAAGACGCGATTTCATTCCTCCGCGAAATGCTCACTCTCTGTCTGCCTGGCCACCCAAAGCGTTCAAACTCCCTCAACAATCTCGCCACTGCTCTTCAGACACGGTTTGACCAGCTGGGTCAGCTTGAGGATCTCAATGACTCAATCTCAAAGCACTACGAAGCGCTCAGCATCCGCCCTCCTGGTCACCCAGACCGCGTCTCTTCCCTTAACAATCTTGGGTATGCTCTTCGGACTCGGTTTGGACGGTTTGGACAAATCAAGGACCTCGAAGACGCGATCTCATCGCACCGCGAAGCGCTCATCCTCTGTCCTTCTGGGCACCCAGATCTTTCCTTTTCCCTCAACAACCTCGCTGTTGCTCTTCAAACTCGGTTTGAACAGTTAGGTCAAATCGAGGATCTCGAAGATGCGACCTCAGCCCACCGCGGAGCACTGAGCCTCCTTCCCCCTGGCCACCCGAATCGTCCCCATTCCCTCAACAACCTTGCCGGTGCCCTTCGAACTCGGTTTGACCAGCTGGGCCAAATTGAGGATCTTCAAGCTGCGATCGCTTTCCACCGCGAAGCACTGGCTCTCCATCCGTCGGGACACCCAAATTGTTCCTTCTCACTCAGCAACCTTGCCTCTGCTCTTTGGACTCAATTTAAACATTCGGGTCAGTCGGTGGATCTCGAAGATGCAATTTCATTGCACCACAAAGCACTCTCTTTCCGTCCCCCTGGTCACCCAGACCGCTCCTCCTCGCTCGGTAACCTCGCCAATGTTGTACAGACTCGCTTTGAGCACTTGAGCGGAATCGAGGACACGATCTCATCCCATCAGAAAGCACTGAGTCTGCGTCCTCCCGGCCACCCAAATTGTTCCACGTCACTCAAAAACCTTGCCAGTCCTGGAATTAAAACTCGGTTTCAACAATTGCACAGAATTGAGGACCTCGAAAACGCGATTTCATTCCACCGCGAAGCACTGACTCTCCGTTCTCCCAGCCACCCATATCGTTCCTCCTCTCTCAACGACCTTGCCAACGCTCTTCAAACCCGGTTTAACCAGCTAGGCCGCTTCGAGGATCTCAAAGACACGATTTCATTACGGCGCGAAGCACTCACTCTCCGTCCTCCGGGCCACCCGAATCGTTCTTCCTCCCTGCACAACCTCGCCTATGCTCTTCGGACCCGCTTTGATCAGCTGCACCGACCCGAGGATCTAACTGAGTCATTTACTTTATACGAACAAGCAGCATACGATTTGACCTCAACCTCATGGAATAGGCTTCGCGCCGCTCTTGGTTGGGTAGCTAGCTCGCGGCGATATCACCACACGTCTCTGATAAGTGCCTACACCGCATCATTTCACCTTCTTCATCGTTGTTTTATTTTACGCCCCACGGTTCAATCACAGCACATGTTTCTTGCTGGTACTAGAATTCCGAAATCGCTGGCGTCAGATGCCGCTTCTGCTGCCATTGATGCTGGAGAGCTTGGGGTGGCCGTTGAATTTCTTGAACAGGGCAGGGCCATGGTATGGTCGAAGATGGAAGGGTACAGACACACCCTTGACCAGCTCCGCCGGGTCAACAGTGACCTTGCCAATCAAGTTGAAAGTTTAAGCAGAAAACTTGAAATGCTTGCACTCGGGTCGGATGGTACTGGCCCCTTGCTTCCAGCATCTTTGGACACCCAATTACGGAAGCATCGTCTTTTGTCAGAAGATTGGGAGAAAGCAGTAGAGCGGGTGCGGGAAATTGAAGGTTTTCACAATTTCTTACAAAGTGTTCCGTTTGCCACCCTCCGGACAGCTGCCTCTGAAGGCCCCGTCATTCTCGTCAACATCAGCAAGTATCGTTCCGACGCCATAATACTCCGAACTGAGAATCCAGCGCCTGTTCTCGTATCCCTTCCAGACGTACATCCCAAGGACCTCATTCAACTCGTTGAGCAGCTTGCTTCGGCTCGCGATGTTGGTCTGCATGCCGACTCATCCAGAGAGTTTATTCCGATTTTACGCAAAATATGGACTGACATCGTCTCACCTGTGGTTTCTTGCCTAGCCAAGCTGGGCGTCAAAGAGAAGACCCGGATCTGGTGGTGCCCGACATCCAAGCTGTGTGCTCTACCCCTCCATGCCGCAGGCCCGTACCGGCCCAACGAAAAGAACCTCCCAGACCTCTACATCTCGTCCTATACACCAACTCTGTCTGCCTTGATCAAGGCAAGATCTAATCTAATTCCGTTGCCACTGAATGTCCCGAAATTAGTCGTTGTAGGTCAACCGGGGGAAGACCTCCCGAACATTCAGGAGGAAATCGGTATCATCCAACACCAAGTCGGCGATTCCGTGGACGTCAATGTCATCACCGGTCCTCAGGCAAACCATAAAACGGTCCTCCATGCCCTCCAGAACCACTCCTGGGCCCATTTCGCTTGTCACGGACACCTCGGGGCCAAGGACCAACCGTTCCTCGCCTCGTTCCAGCTGCACGGCGGCACTCAGGCTGGCAGTCGCCTCACTCTGCTGGATCTGATGCAGGCGCGACTCGGGCCAGATGCGGAATTGGCGTTCTTATCGGCGTGCCATAGCGTGGGCAGCGGCGACCTCGTCACGCCGGATGAAAGCATCCATCTCGCGGCGGCGCTGCTGTTTTGTGGGTTTCGTAGTGTTGTGGGCACGTTATGGGAGATGCGGGATGAGGATGGGCCGGGTGTTTCGAAGGGGTTTTATGGGCATATGTTTCGAAACACTGGGGAGTTGAATTTGAATGTTGATTTCCGGGATTCGGCGGAGGCGCTTACCGTGGCGATTCGAGAGATGAGGAGGAGTGGTGTGCCTTTGCATCGGTGGGTTATGTTTGTGCATATTGGCGCATAGATGCGGTCTTTGTTATCATGAAGAAGGGATTCCTGTTTACCTTCAGAAATTTGCCAGATCAATTGAATCCACGTCAGGACTCGGAAAGCAGAAAAGTCTAGTACTTACTTGCCTCTCACCCGACATCAGGATTCAGGAACAGAAAAAGGATATGTGCCTTTTACCAAAGGCCACGGAGATGGTGCTAGGTCATATAACTCTACTTATGAAACATATCAGTCTCTGTATCTTCCGTAGAACTACATAAGTGGCATTTATTTTTCATTCGTACCGGCTGCCACAAGTAGTCTGTTTTTACGTTTACAAGATGGAATTATCCTTCTGGGTCAACGTATAGAAATTTTCCTTTTTTTTGAATATTATGTTTTGTTGGACCTTTACCTCAACGGAAAAACTGTTTTTACTGAAAATGGTTCAGACTTGACCCCATAATGTGCAACGGATACCAAAAGACGACACTCAGTCTGCTATTTCGGAAAACAGCCACGTGACCGCGTGACCTCGTACTGCAGTTCAAGTTGGCCCCAACATTCACCTTGTTCCCATACCGCCGTTGCGCACTGTCCATGGACTCTACTGACAGTTCAGACATCACGAATAGCTTCAAGTTATTTCTAAAGTTAAGTCCCTTTGCTTTGTCTATCAAATCCACATAGTCCGACTTCACAGTGATCAGTGATCATATCGATCACAGCTGTATACTACACAGCTCCAAGCTGAAAAATCATTCGTAAGGTTCCAAACCTTACGGATCATCATCAGCAGATCCTGATTTTGAGGTCGAAAAGGCCTCTTCTATAACGTGACATAGCGCCATAGCCCTGTTTATAGCAGGGCGCCTAATTATAGAACGCCGCATTGGAGTGCTCTGTAGCATAAGATTTGCTGATGATTTTCGTACTTACTCCATCATTTGTCCATCTTTTCATTGATACCCTCACAAGCCATACTCTCCCATACCCCTTGATTTTTTGGCGCGGCCAAGCCATCAATTTACACCAAAAATGTTGCAAAAATGCTCCCTCATAACCCATAACCTTTCATAACCCGTAGTCCGTATCGCCCACCGAGGGGTATGGGTTATGAGAGAGTCGCCTAAAATCCCTTCCCCATTTTCGACATACGAGCTCTCCGAGGGCCTGGCTGTACGACGATAGCTCTGACAGTGTTACTGCAAGAGAATTGAAGGACTTGATGGATATCTGATATGGCGGCACTGCCCTTTTGTGTGTGTCGTTCTAGATTGTGTTTCGGCTATATCTGTAAGGCGAATTAAATCATGATAAACCTGGCACACAGTTTGTACCAGAGGCAAACCGGTGGTGTACTTAAGGGACGTCTCCCAGTGTGTTTCCAGCCCAGCGCAGGTCGCCCAACAACATCCATACCTCTGAATCCACAACGCAGGACCGTTGTTCAAGTTGAAACTCTCGAGATGAAATTTTTTGGATCCCTCCTACTCGGTGCCTCCTTGGCCAGCTTCGTTGTAAATGGGTTACCATTCTCTGGTCAATCTCCAGAGCTCGATATCGCTCGCCGGGAGGATACGGAACTCTTTCCCCGTAATGTATGGTTATCCTTCTTGTCAACCTCTTCCTATTTTTGCTGATATTGCAATTGAACCTAAATTTATCGTCGTAAAGCAACTCTTTGCAGAACATAAGGACTACAATAAGCACCAAGCGGTGGAGTTCGTTAAAAATATACCTTTATCAGCGCTCCAAGGTTTTGGAGATAAAGCCAAGAGAATACATTCGGTTGACAAAGATGGTCGAGTTGCCAGAAGCAAAGAAAAACAAAAAAGTGGAGTAGGTCACAGCATACAACCTTCCCTTTGCTATGTTTATGTCATTTATTGCTTCGCCAGTTCCGACTTGACAATCAAGGAAAAACATCGTCCGACGACGACTACCACAATCTTCAGGTGCAGATAAATGGCGACATTGATGGCAAGTCAACTGTTGGCGGTATCCTCGTAAAAGGAAAAATGCGAGCCAAAGACGTGATTATGTTTCCACTTGTTGTTCGGGAGATTTTACTGAAAATATTTCTCCTCATTTGGAGATTCGGAAACTCTTGGTACACGCGGTCATGCACCCAAAAAAGGATAGGAATGGGAACGAGTATCTGCAGAAATTCGAACATGTAGAGAAGGATGGAAAAGCCCCAACCGATTCAAAAGGCAGGAAGCTGACAAACGCCCAAGCGCGCAAGAGAAAAACGCCGCGACACAGGTTTGCTCCAAACTCAAAAAAAAATAGGAAGGCAGCTAAGAAGGCAGCTAACCTATGATGTGACGAGCAATGCCTTATCTCGTTCGAGTGAGCAACGATTCTTGGGTTTTCATGGGACGGTACATACACCAATATCCATATGCAGGCTTATGTAGATACTGCATTCAACAGAGTTTTCACAAGAAATCTTAAGTTTGTCGAAGGGTAACACATTGAAAACAAATTGAAGCTTCGCACCAAACCCTAACTCACAAAATCCCCCACGAAGATAGGATGGGAGACCCTCAAGAATGTTTCAATAATTGGGTCCAAATCAGCTCTGTAACAGAGGATGAGGGATTTTGTTTTTGGGTTAAGAATCGGGAGGGGCGGCTTAACCTGATGGCGTTACCGTTAAACATAGAGGGGATTGGTATGCTGGTGCTGCTGGAGTTGCTGGATTGCAGCCTTTTTGTTAGTATCTGATAAATTTATCAGACCGCGTACAAGGCTCTCAAATCGCCGTTCTGATAGCGAAATTTGTCTGCTATTCATTAAATAAAAATTGTACCTAATTTGAAAAACATGCATGAGGGCATTTTTAGCTCGTACCCTGGTCAAACTCAGAGTCGTAAAGTGCCAGAATTCAAGGCATCGTTCTGTGTCTTGCAATTTGCTGCGTGCTCTAATACAATGCCTGAAGCACTGAAAATCTTGAAGTTGTACGGTAAGTATGCCTCGGTTTTCAAAGTACAATCACTCCTGACTTATTGGGGCAATTAATTCCAAAAACGGCTATCCAAATCACTTGTCAATCACCTTTGATCAACCTCTCATCTATCTCACAACCTCGACATTGACGCACAATCGCTCTCTCAATTTCTCTCCACAATTGCTGTGGTTCCGCCGTGGCAATTTTAGGCGGATGAGAATACGTAAAAACATAGGGCGGAACTCGGAACTCGAAAGAGGACAGAAGTCCATAGAGTGCTGTATGCGTAGAACGCAGCCTTCCTAGCCTATCTTACAATTAAGACACAGCCAGCACAGCAGCACAGCGAGGAGAACGCATGTCGTCCAATCGTTCGCCTCTCTGCTCCACCATCCACCTGGCGGTACTCGTTTTGACGCCTTACATCCTACCTTCTTCACCTTTCGTCCAACATTTCACAATAGCATGAACCTTCAAGGCGATGAGAGCTCCCTTGGTCTCAAGCTCTCCAGACATCAGTGTATCCCATTTTTTCGATTACAGTTGTAAGACTGGTGGGTGTTAGTTGATTTGAACTTCAAGGGATCCATACCTGTCTTGCAGAAAACTTTCCAGATCCCAGAAATATATCGTTTTCAAGATCATGCCAATGCTCGATGAGACTCGGAGCAACATACAAGCGAATTTTTGTGAGGACTTACATGATATAACCATGGCCAGCCTGCCCGTAAATTTAACAAAATAACTCTACTTAAAAAACTGCTCCACTTCGCTGTCCGCTTCGCGCACCACGCACGTCCACCCCCTCCGTTCGGTCCTCGGAAAGTCACTTTCCACCGCGTGCGCATGCGTGCTTCCAAGTCCATTGCCAACCGAATTCGACGTCGGCACGGTTGATGACGGAGGAACGGGCAACGTCGACAACACCAAATCGAGGTCTTGGAACGACATAATCCGGGGATTAAACGAGGAGAACGTGTGCACCTCTATCCGCCGTGCGGAGGGCTGGATCGTGCAGGTGAGCAAGATCCGGACGAAGGAGACGATGCTGAGCTGCGAGAGGGAGGAGCAGGGGGCGAGGTCGATCATGTATGGCGCGTTATCTGTTCGAACTTGTTTTGTTAGCGCGTTTCTTTCTTCCTTTCTTTCCTTCTAATCTAAAGAAAGAAAGAAAGAAAGCATACGTACCAGGGGCATAATCTCGCAAATCACAAGTGAGCCTTCGCACCCCGGACCCAAGGACGCCTAAAAGCGCGTTCATACCCGCGAAATCGTCGTTCCCTTTCTCCGCGATTGTGAGCGTCACGTCTGCCAGCTGTGGCAGGGCGGCCTGCCCGAGGGACACGAGCCATGCGAGGGTATGCTTTGCGTACAGTCGGATGCGGAGGACGCGCAGAGTGGGTGCGGGGAGGTACTTCACGTTGTGTTCATGATCAGACCCGTTCTGGTTCTGGGTTTGGGGTCCAGCTGCAGCCAGAGCCTGAGACTGAGACTGAGACGCGGGGGTATCGACATCGAGCCTGCCGGGCCCCTCCCAGTTCGCCTCGAGGTCGAGAGTCTCGAGAAAGCGAAAGGCGCAGATGAACGCGATGAGCTGCGGGAAGTTGGGGAAGTCTGCGTCGATCTTGAGAGACGTGACACGGGGGAAGTGGTGTGTTGCGATGGCGAGCGGGATGCGCCCTGGCATGAAGAAGGGGCTTTGGTTGGCGACTTCGAGGGAGGTGACTGTGTTGCGCAGTGGGACGAGGAGGGGGAGCACGGATTGGGTGGTGGGTTGGGGATGCAGCTGGGGCTGGGATGTGGCTTTGGATTGGGATTGAGAAGCAGAGGTAGAGGCAGGATCCTGCGGGTCGATGATCGTCAACGAGACTACGTGCGCCGGGATGGTGGCCAGCGGGCTGCTGAGCAGGTCGGGGTGCTTGAAGAGCAGCGCCCACTGCTTGCGCTTGGTGAGGCGGAGGTGCGTGAAGATGCGCGGGCGCGTGAGGGCGAGCCAGGCGTGCGAGACGAGGCCGCAGGTGGCGAGGACGGTGGGGGATTCGATGTATGAGAGGATGTGGATGGCGAGTTCGAGAGGGAGGGATGGTTCTGGGCTGGAGAATTGGGTTTGGGATATCATGGATTAGGTTTGGATTAGGTGGATGTGGGAGAGAGATAGTGACAGTGATCAAAGGCGATTGACAATGACTTGGATAGCCATATTTGGAATTAATTGCCTCAATAAGTCAGGAGTGATTAATATTGATTGCTCGTTGAAAACCGAGGCACACCGTACAACTTGAAGATTTTCAGTGTTTCAGGCCCTGAATTAGAGCTTGCGGCCAATTACGAGACCAGAACGATGCCTGGAATTCTGGCACTTTACGACTCTGAGTTTCAACAGGATACTAGCTAGAAAAATGCCTTCCGGCATGTTTTTCGAATTAGGTACAAATTTTATTTAATGAATTGCAGACAAAAATTTCGCTACCAGAACGACGATCTGAGTACCTTGTACGCGCTCTGAAACATTTATCAGATACCAACAGAAAGGCTGCAACCCAGCAACTTCAAGGGGTGGCGGAACGGGGATCCCGAACATAGGGTGGGAGCCCTAGGGGGGGGTCGCTGCCTACGCTATGACATGCCGACAAAAACGCCAATTCCGCATCTGGCCCAAGTTGATTCCATGCATTAAATCCAGCAAAGTGAGGCGACTGCCAGCCTGAGTGCCTTCGTGCAGCTGGAATGAGGTAAAAATGGTTTATCCTTGTCCCCGATGTGGCCATGACACGCAAAGCCAGAAGTTCGAGTGGTGCTGGAGGGCATGAAGTACCATTTTCTGATTTATCTAAGATCCGTTTATGACTTCCACACTCGCAGACTTTGAGCCGACCAGGTGCTGAATGATACCGATTTCCTCCTGGATATTCGGGAGGTCTTCGCCAGGTTGACCAACGACGACTAATTTTGGGACATGGCAGTCAGCGGAATCGGATTAGATCTCGCCTTGATCAAAGCAGAAAGGGTGGGTGTATATGAAGAAATGTAGAGGTCTGGGTTGGGTCCGGGAGCTTCTTTTCATTCACTTGGTACGGGCATTTGCACTAATTGTAGCCCTGTTCTGCTCTGAACTTATCGAAATCATCGATATCTATCTAAAAACCTATCTGAGTACTTAGCAAGCGTTGTGCCAGTGGAGGTCACCTACTGACGACAAGATTGCAACTGATATAGGGTACACACTATCATTTGAAAAACCGTTCAACCCCCTCGCACGCTTCGATCACAACGCATGACCACCCCCGCAATTGAGTCCTTGGGAAGTCCACCGCATAAACTCTCCCGATTCCCTCTCCACTGCTCTTCAAGTTGCCACTACCATTTCCCGCAGCAGAACTCGAATTCGACGCCAGTGCGTCTTCAGCCATCAAAGAAGGACCAGGCAAAGTTGACAACACCAAATCGAGCTCCCGGAATGGCAGAGTCCGCTGATTGAACGTCGAGAACAAGTGCACCTCTATCCGCCGTGCGGCGGGGTGGATTGTGCACTTCACGTCTATGGATCCTAAGGACATGAAGGTGAGCTGCTCTAGGGAGGTGCAGGGGGCAAGGTCGACGGTGCGTGGGGTGTCGTTATCTGTTCAAACTTGTCTCAGCGCGTTTCTTTCTTTAGAATGAAAGCATACATAGTGAATCATAAGTGAGCCGCCGCATCCCCGAGCCGAGGACGCGTAAGAGCGCGTTCATCCCTGCGAAATCGTCGTTCCACCTATCAGCGATCGCCAGCGTCACGTCTGCCAACTGCGGCAGCGCCGCCTGCCCGAGGGCGACAAGCCATGCGAGGATGTACTTCGCGTGTGCGCGGATGCGGAGGGTGCGAAGAGTGGGTGCGGGGAAGTACTTTCCTTTGTGTCCAGGCTCGTTCTGGGAGTCGGCTGCAGCCTGAGACCGAGACGCGGGGGTATCAATATCGAGGGTGCCCCGTGCGTCCCAGTTCTCCTCAAAGTCGAGCGACTCAAGGAAGCGGAAGGCGCAGATGAACTCGATGAGCTCCTTGAAGTCGGGGAAGATGGCGTCGATCTCGAGAACGGTGACATGTGGGAAGTGGTGTGTGATGAGGGCGAACGAGATGTGGCCGGTGAAGTAGGTGCTTTCGTGGGTTACTTCGAGGGAGGTGACTGTGTTGCCTAGCGGGGCAAGGAGGGGGAGCACGGATTGGGATTGGGATTGGGATGTAGATTGGGATCGGCCCGCTGGGATGATGATTGTAAGCCAGTTAACATGCGCCGGGATGGTGGCCAACGGGCTGCTGAGAAGGTCGGGGTGCTTGACGAGCACCGCCCTCTGCATGCTCGGGAAGAGGTGGAGGTACTCGAAGATGCGCGGTCGCGTGATGGCGAGCCAGGCGCGCGAGACGAGGCTGCATCTGGCGAGGACGGTAGGGGAGTCAATGTATGAGAGGATGTGGATGGCAAGCTCGAGGGGGAGGGATGGCGGCGGTTCTGGGTTGGAGAAGTGGGTTTGGGATGTCATGGATCGGGTGGATGTAGGAGAGAGATAGTGACAGTGATCAAAGGCGATTAACCAATGACTCCGATTGCCAATTTTAGAATTAATTGCCTCAAATAGGTGATTGCACGTTGAAAACCAAGGCATACCGTATAACTTGAAGGTTTTCAGTGCTTCGAACACCTAGGACGGTGCTTTGAATGCTGGGACTTTAATTCCGGAGCTCGCACTTTACCATTTTAAAGTAGATTTTCCATTCCATTTAAGTATTGAATTCAAGTACTTATAACGAAAGCCCTTCTTTGTACATGTCCAAGAAATAATAGAACGACGACAACTTCACGCAGTTAATGTACGTCTAAATACGAGTCCACAGCATCAGCGACCTCGTTCAGCTCGACGTACAATGGGTGCTCCGCCTCTTCACAGCGCAGAGGAACTCCGCGAGCTCTGCCTTCTTTTCCGCGCTTCGGAGCACTGGAACGAGGAGATCCAGGGGATCTTGGCTATTCGAACGCGGTGTGAGTTTTTGGGTTCTTCGCGTACGTCTCTGGAATATCGATTCTGGTGTTTTCTGAAAAGGGTGGAGGAAAACTGGCCGAGCAAATCCGAAGGCTTCCAGAATCCAAACGGCTTGGGCATAAAAATTGAACACGAGATGTCGTTTTTCAGTTCATGATGACGTCCATCTTTCCCTCAATGACGCCAACGATTTCTCTTTGGGGATTTTGCTCACCTTCGTCGCGCTCCGTGTCGCGCTCGTTTTGTGGCGTAAGTCGCCCACTCTCAACTTCGCTTCCCAGTTCCGTCGCTTCACTCTTTCTTCCGAACCACCACCATCCCACCACCCCTCGTCGCTGCTTTGGCAATCCCGTCCCCATTCCCTCTAGATCTGCTGGCTCCCAGAGCTGTATGCGGTACTCATTACATGTGTAAACCACCTTTCGCTGTCAAGAAAGCTGCCATATACAATCTGAGAGCGAAGGAATTCAGATGTTGTCAATGGGTGGTGGATTGGGCTCCGGTGAGCTGCTCTTTACAATTCATCGAGATCTGCTGAAACGACACCAAATACAGAGGCCTTCTCGTTACTCAGACTCGTCAAAAATGGTACGCCCTCGATTATTTCGGCGCATATATCCTCATTCCAGCATGCTGATCGCCGCATTAGTCGTTTCCAATCAACTGTTTGCGTCGAATATGCCTGGAAGTTGGAACATCTGACGGCTTCGAGCTCTGGGCGAGTCACCTCGAATTAACTGCGACCCTCATCCTAATACGTCGTTTCCAGCCCAGTTGCATTCATGCACATTTTATCCATTGACCAGACTCAGAAGGCACGCGGCACTTGTACCGAATGCAAGTCAAGCTTTCAAGTTCCAGGCATTTATCTTATCTGCAAATCTAGACCAGAATGATTGTTTCAAGTCAGTCCGTGTGGTCGGGCTCTACCAGACCTCAAAATACCCAGTAACCATTTTCCTTGCTTCGCCTTTCTACCCCGTTATCTCGCCTTTTACCCAACCTTCCCTCTCACGATATTGGGGTTATACCAGCATATTGGCCCTTAGACTCCATCCCTTCTTTACGTGTTTGTCTTCCCTCTATCTCCTCTCATATCTTGGGAGCCATTTGGAACCTGACCATTGTGGGTATGTCTTTCCTACTCTTCTCTCGATCTAACTCCTCTGGCTAGAAAAAACTTGTCACTTTTATCTACACACCCAACCAATTAACACACTTTCCCTTTCCCCAGAACGGAGCACACTTCGCGCACTGCACCTGACGCCGACAATGCCCGCTATGACCGCCAATGACCGGCGTGGCGGCGCTAGCCGCCATCTGTAGATTGAAGTCGTCCCATGGGTTAAATCAGTACAGGAATCAGCGCCTTTTCTTCGCGGCCACAGCGGGCAGGGCTCTTCGAACAGCGAACGGCACACAACGGAGTGCTCACTGTCGAACACTGGACACGGTGTGCACTTCGCGTTTTCGCAAATTCCGGACAGTCGGTAAATTATCGTCTGAGCAAGATACCGTTGACATTCTGTGTCTACGTCTTACCATTTGTCGTTTCGGTGATACCCACTCAATTACTCAAGTACTCACCATCCGCATTGAACACACAACCCAGCCATCAACTTTTCGCGCCAACACAGGATTCCGAAACAGGAAACGGAGGAGGATCCCCGGACCACGTGAGTGCGCGCCAAAAATAAAATGATCGTAGCTCCTTGGGTTGCTTCTTCGTTCCCACTCCCAACCTCACGCTCTCTTGCCTCTCCTTCGTTTTCCCAGTCCCATTCCCATTCCTTTACCTTACTCAACCCCTCTAAAAATTAAAATCTAAAAAGAAGAAAAATGCTGTGGTCATTTCTCACCACCCTGGTCGTCGCCGCCATCCATGGAGCAGCGGCGGCGCCAACAGCAGGCACAGGTGGCCCTGCTGCGTGCGTTACGTTCGATGTGAACTGGAACTTGCTGGCGTTTGGGTTCAATGGGAAGGACTATAATGCTGGGACGCAGGATACGTGGAGCTCTTCTGGTGTGTCTGGCTCTTTCGACGAGGGGGTTTTGACGGTGCTGACGGTTGCTTCTAGATGCTCCGACTGATATAACGACGTCGGGACGTCCGTGAGTCTTCTTTGCCTTCGCTGGGGCGCAGTGCGGTGTGCTAAGTGATGTCCAGGCCATTCAACAGCGCCAGCACAACGTGTTACCTCTCTCAAGTGAGTTTTCGTTTTTCCGAATGTTTCGAGGGTGCCTTGTTCCTTCATCGACATCGGGGTGTCCATTCTTTGTCTTCATTCCGTAAACTTTCAGACGCTCGTTCGTCCCTGTTGGCATCTGTTCCCTGAAGACCCTGTTCCGCAAAATTGATTCCTCCTTGTCTATTTTTAACGTTCCCTGAACCCTTTATTGACCATCCAACAGTTCACCAACGCCATCTACGTGCTCAACGCCGACACCGCGAACCCGTCCGCAATATACATCTACGATGCGACAGCCAAAAGCTGGTCCATGCAAAGCGTAACCACAGGAAAGTTCGACCCCTCTAACTTCGCCACCATCCTGGACCACGACACGAACGTTTTCTGTACGTCTCTCAGCCCTTCTTCCTCCCTTTTATTCACTGAGGTACACTGACGCGTCCGCGCAGACGCCTACTCGAACGGCGAGATCTTCTCCCTGGACATGGCCCTCCTCAAGTCCGCGACTTCGAGCGCCATCCCATGGAACGACGTCCAAACGCCCGACCTGTCGACCGTCGCGTCTGCGACGCCCACTCCTGGCGCGAACACTGCGGGCTACCAGCCCGTGCTGGCGCTCGCGCAGAATCATGTCCATTTCCTGGGTGTTCCGGGCATGCCTGCGGGGAATGCGAAGATCTTTGTGATTCATTGTTCGTCCCTCACATTCATTCGGTTTGAAGCTAGGAAGGTCTGACGCTCTTGATTAGTCTCGTTCATGCAGCCTGCGCCTCAGTTCTACGGTACTGCGTTCCCTTCGACCCACGGCAAGGCTGCGTCGTTCTTCCTTGATGCTGGTGTAAGTTGCATGTGGAGTCAACGAGGGTACATCACTTAAATCTCGTCTGTATAGGTCCAACAGGAATTCGCATTCATCCCCGACGATGGCAGTGCCACCTATGTCGTCAACGTCGAGGTCAGTATCATCTTCCCATCCACCAACAAAGACTCCTCCAACTGACGATGATGATGATTCACCCCCACAGACCAACACGACCAAAACCCTCACCGGCCCACCGCAAAAAGACCCCTTCGCGACATACGCCGCGTCCACGAGCGCCCTCGTTCAGCTGACGGCAGCTGGCTCGGTCGCCTTCTTGGCGTATGATCCCAAAGCCACGACCAGCGGTGCATATCGTATCATTCTTTCATTTCCGTGTCATCTGTCAACTCATCAATTAATGTAATGTAATACAGGCGGCACATGGGCCACGATCTCCAAGCTTCCTTCCGCGGCGGGCACGCTGACCGGTGGGTCGAGCGGAAACTCGGGCGCAGGTGCGGCTGCTGGCACTGGGAGTGGGACGTCTTCGTCTGGGGGTAGCACGGGAGGCTCGACGGGCAGCAGCAGCGGGAATAGTAGCAGCGGGTCGTCAACGAAGAACAGCGCTGGGACGACGATGGGTGTCAAGAGCCTGGGCAGCATGCTTGTGGCGATGGGCTTGGCGACTGTTGGGCTGTTGGTTTGATTTGATTTGGATTTTCGTTGGTTCCCATCGCTCTGCCTTTCACGCCGTCAAAACATGTCATCGCCTTCTTCGCCCAACTCATCTCATCTCATCTCATCATTGGCTTTATCACGGGCTCACACCCACTCATCCATGCAACTCTCTTTCGGACCGTACTCATTCTTGCATCTCGGGGCATATTCGTTCACGACCTCGTCCACGCGCCACGCATTTAGGACTCTCGTTACATACTCAAGTACTTACCCTTCAACCTGCTCTTTAATACTTCATATCGCAACCCGCATACCTACCTACCTACCTCCTCATTACCCTCTACTTACAGCACACGCACCCGGACACTCATTACTTTATTTATCTTTAGTAGTGCCTGTGCTCCCATTTTTGGCTACGCGTTTTCTCCTCGTGGATCAAGTATTTGAATGATATGGACATTATATACCTGTCCGTATCTCTCAGGAAATACACAAACACTTTGCTTGTCATTTTCATTCAGTCGGGAGGATAGGTCGAAATTTCGAATGTCGGTCGGTGTTGTCGGCTTCAATAACCATTTCAGAGTCCGACCCGTAGTTCACTTTCACCTCCACCTCGATGACCTCCTCGCCCTCCTCGTCGAAACCACCGAGACCCCTGCCAATTCACGGCCACAATCTGGCGTTAAGCGCCTCTTCCTCCCCTCTCGTTGACCTATAAGGCAAGAATTCGGATAGCCAACCGAAGATGTGCACTTGCGCAATCGCCGTCCCAAAGCGCGTCATCTGGCATATGGGTGTTCTCATTCCTGGAAAACAAGCAGTAAGTCCTCACAATACGTCCCAACAGCGCTTCGTCATCTGACGTATGCTTCCACAATTACTCAGATAACGATGTGGAAAGGCGTGCTCTCAGCTCTGAGCCCTTCGGATGTCCTTCCTTGATCCCCGAGTTGGTGGATTGCGTCGTCGGTTGACCATATTGCTTCGATATGGCGTTCGCTCTGAAAGTGACTCTGTATCTGAGTTAATTATATGCCGAGTATAAAGCAGGCTTGGGAGATGGCTTGACGCTACGCAGAATCCTCTCAGCGTACCCTCCTCCTTCAACTCGATCCTCGACATGGCACCTTCAGTCGCTCAAATCCAGCAAGTCGTTGTTGATCCTATTCAGGCTGCGAAGCAAAGCGTAAAAGCTGTGGAAGAGGTAGCTACGACAGAGGAAACCAAGACCGAGGTCAAGAAGGTGTGTCCTGCTCTCCTAATCCTACCCTTTTCACCTTGCTGACCACCATATCGTCCTCCAGGGCCCTTCTTACCCATTCTACTACCCTTACTTCGACGTCAACGAGAAGTTCCCTCCTCTAGAGTACTTTGGTACGTTCTTCACCTCAACATCCTGAACTCCTCTCCTAACAACTACCAACAGACCACGTCGACCCCGGCACCCGCGCCGATCCCAAGAAACCCCACCTCCTCACGCCCAACACCAAGACGACCAACATCAGCCCATACCTCGGCACTGAAGTCTCCGGCATCCAAATCTCGGAGCTGACGAACGAGGGTCTGGATGAGCTTGCTCTTTTCGTAGCTGAGAGGAAGGTCGTTGTGTTCCGCGACCAGAACTTCAAGGACCTCGGGCCTGATCGTCAGATTGAGATTGCCAAGTAAGTTGGCTGTTGCTTTTGCTTGAGAGGCGCATGTTGATGTTGTGAATGAATGAAAGGTACTTGGCCCTATCCAGCGCCACCCGACGTCGGGCAACGTCAAGGGGTACCCTGAGTTCCACGTCGGTCAGTCATAATTGCTCCTTGCAGACCCCGTCCTCAGCTACTAAACCTGGCTTGTTCAGTATACCGCGACGCAGAGCACGACCGTTTCCGAGAATACTCAGGCGGCAACCGCGCAAGCAACCTCCAATGGCACTCCGACGTGTCCTACGAGAAGCAACCACCCGGCACCACCTTTTTCTTCATCCTCGACCAGGTAAGCTCCAACCCACATCCTGCCTCCCCCCTTTTCTTGTTTTGATCCACCTCCCTACAGCCAGACAACGCGGCGGCGACACGCTCTTCCCTCGCAGGTCGAAGCGTACAACCGCCTCTCGCCCGAGTTCAGGAAACGTCTGGAGGGCTTGCGGGCGGTGCATTCTGCGGTCTTCCAGGCTGACTTTTCGAGGAATCGCGGGGGGCCGGTGAGGGGAGCCTGTTGAGACTGAGGTGAGTCAGCTTGCCCTGTACACCACCCCAAGAAGAAGTCACGTAATATCATCGCTGTCTAGCACCCCATCGTCCGCGTCCACCCCGTCACAGGCGAAAAGGCGCTGTACGTCAACCAGGGCTTCACGAGGCACATTGTGGGGTTCAAGAAGGAGGAATCGGACTTTTTGCTCAACTTCCTCTATGACCACATCGCGAAGGCTCGACTTCCAGATCAGGGCGAGGTATGAGCCGGGGACTGTTGTTGTTTGGGTGAGTGTTACGAATTAGCAGTCGCGTTCTGTGCTTATGCTTGTTGTAGGACAATCGGGTGACGGCCCACTCTGCGAATCCGGATTATGACAAGACGTTCCGCAGGCATGCTGTGCGTTTGACGCCTCAGGCTGAACGGCCCACGGAGGGCAAGGCTTAGGCTAAAATGTCGAGATGTGTATGTTTTCAGGCACGAACATATAAAAAGTTGAATTTTTTGAAAGTAGACTAACTATAAACGTACTAGCGCGTAAAAAACTGCAGTTTGAAACTCGCTGTCCCTCTTTTTTTCGTACCAGCATAGTTTCTCCCACCCGAAGGGCAGGAGAATGGGCCAACAGGTTTGGGTACACCCGTTGGACGAGGAAAGGAATGGGGATGAGATGGGAGAGGTGACGACGAGAGGTTCGAGGAAGGGATGGAATGGAATGGAATGCACATATGAGTAGAATAACTCACCATGTACATAGCCCGCAGTCTCGAATAAACCGGTGTTACCCCTCGAATAAACACATCCTAACCCCTCCGAAATCCTGCATCCACGTCGGCTAACCCGAGCCCTCGCTTCGGAATAACGTCGCTGGATCTTCTGCTTAGATTGAGTGAGGCGAGCAAGCACTAATTGGAAATGACGATTTCGAGCAGTTCGTAAGAGACTCGAAATCACAATGGAAGAGGAAACAACTTACTCAAATGCCCTGCTCTCCGTAAACCTGATTCGTGACGTTTGAAAATGATGCCGAATTGCAGGTTGTCGAGTGATTACAATTGGACAACTAAGAATCTGCAGCGCAGTCAATAAAAACTTGTACTGGAAAGGAAGACTTAACACACCGCTCTGCGGACTGCAGTCGAATAAAACGGTCTACGCTCTCGTACACCTTGTATATACTCTACTCTGCGATCCCTCTTCATCGCACGTACGATTCGTCGCCGAGTCTTCCAGTTAGATTGAGTAAGGCGAGAAAAATGAAGAAAAATCACTCACCAAAAGCCCTGCCAACAACGCCTTTGAATTGGCGAATGGGATTCCAGGCTGAATTGCTGGTGCATGCCTCGATCGAAGGTTTGTGTGTTTTTGTAGCACTTGATGATGCGAAATAACGTGGAATTGAAGGTTGCAAAGTCATTTAGATTGAGGAAGAATACGCAGAGCAGTCAAAAATTCAATAAAGAGTCCATACTGGAGAAAGAAAGACATACAAAACGGGCTCTCCGCGAATCTTCAAATATCAAATTTCGACTCTCAAAGCTCTCACAGCTTCAAAAGAAGCTAAAGCAATGACGCAGCGGCGGACAGAAAGAAATCAAGTCGGATGCTTGACAGGATCATCTCAACACAACATGACAAAAAAACAACACAATCACTCACCAAATCCCATTCTACAGCAGTTCCCGGAAGTCTAAATATCAAATCGGAATCTTTGGAGCTTTGTCAACCCTTCTGCGACGCGAAAGCGATTGGCGGAACCCGGAAAATCAAGTCAGATCTTCAATACCGATCATATTAGCCCAATGTTTAATAAATTAAACAAAATGCTTACCATTCAACAGCCTACCGCTCCCCGGAACTCCAAATATCACGTCGGAATCTCTAGCCAGCTCAGAGTGTTGCAGACGCTGTAAATAAATAGTTGAGCATCTCGACGAAAGATTAGATTGCCGAAACAAACTCACAGCGTTTTCCGGACTTCCAAATATCAAATTAGATCCTTCAGGGCCTCGTAACGAGCCTACATCAAAATATATAAGCATAGAACTCATCTTAAAGGTGAAGAACAACGCTTACAATGCGTTAGGTGAAAGGTGGTGGTGGTCATCAAGAAAGGAACGTCGCATCAATGTTTGGCACATCATGCACCAAATACAAGAGATAAGACCGCGATGAAGCTTCATCGTTAACAACGACAATAAGGGGGGGGACACACCACCGTAATGCAAGCATTACGACGGCATAATGGGGGCTCCGAACTTGCATGGTAAGTTCGTGTCTTTATAGCTTTTGCATGCCAAGAATCCCAAGACTGATCAAGGCACTAATGAGAGTAGTCTACTGATCTGAGCTGCCATTTGGCATCTGTTCGCTTCAGAAAAATTAAGGACTACAGCTCTGAGTATTCTTAGTTGAATTTTAGCTCCTTGAATCCAAGTCAGACCCTTCAATTTTGTATCGATCACACTAATTCTGACGACCGAACCGAAATACTGATCTCATCATCAAGACATCCCACTCACCTTGGGCCCAATTCCAGTGCCCATCCTCTTGGAAAATATTCCTTTGTAGCCATTGGCTAGCAAGTAATTTTTTCCAAGAGGGCTGGCACTGGAATTATCCAGCCCAGAGTCCTTGCTCACTCAGAAACAAATAAAATATGATTTTACACTTACCACATCTTCAAGCCATCTACAGGGTGTTCACCCACTCGAAGCCCGAAATTTCGGTTTACACCACGCCAGAATCACTGTCGGAAGTCTTCTCCAACTCCGAGACGCACGCATCGCACAGCCTCTGAATTTTCGCATCACAATTGCATTGCTGCCCTGCTCTCTCCAACCTCCACCATCTACCTTTGCGGCGTCTCCTCCCCGCCATTTCTTCCTCCAATGCTCCTTATTGTGTGGTAAGTGATCCATTTTATCTTGAATTAATTTGAGCTCACAGCATCATTTCTTTCCAGTTGCCATGTTAATCACTCTCCTGCACGTCGATCTTGCAGACAGCTCGAAATATAAATGAAAAACTCACAGTAAGCTCATTTTTAGCTCCATTGCACTCTCTCTGACAATGTACTCCTTGTAGCGCACCGCATATTCATATTCTAGCAAACGTTGCATAGCGGAATGATTCAAGATGTCATCGATAACGCCCTCATGCTACTTTTGGAACGCCGTCGCACCGCACCACGCTACCTTTGGAAACTCGCACACGCGCTATACTCGCCACCTCCACCTTCAATTTCTGCCGATTCCTTATTCCCTTCGACTTCTACCACCCATATAACCTTGCTACCGGTTACACGGCTGCTGGGAGCAACGTTGTATGGCGTGTTCTGGGTTCATTTCAAATCCTGTCCAAATATAACTCTCCCAATCGACTTCTACCACCTTTATGACTTCGTTAACTGGTTATCCGGCTGCTGGGAACGAAGTCATATCGTGTGTTCAGTGTTCATTTCCCATTATACCTTCATAGCGAATTATTGGTATGTTTATCTATCCGGTTTTCGCGAATTTGAACTGACAGATTCATTAGAAATGTGCTATAATGCAAGAAAAAATTATCCGACTCGATATTCAACTTCTACCACTAGTATAACTTTGTTACTGGTTAACCGACTGCCGGGAACAGGGTTATATTGAGTGTTCCGTGTCCATTCTCCGTTAACGATTTGATGTTACTAACTCAGTAAGTCTGAATGTAAGCAACTTTTTTCTTGATTATTTTTGTGAGATTAAGTGCCGGCACTTCTTTTGCCTTCCCTTGCATTATTTAATGCTGCTGACAATGAGCTGCGATAATATTACTTCGTTTGATTAAGTACAATGCCTAGATAGACAGTCGGAAGATCACAACGGAAGGCATGTGGCACGCCGATCAGGCAGCCATGTTCTCCTCCGTTCCCTGTTCTTGTTCGGTTAGATTTCTTCTGGTCTTTATGGCCCCCAATTCTTCGGAATTCATTTGTCACTGGCTCAGGGACCTGCTATGCAATAGCGTTGCGTCATCATGTTGATATACGCATCGCTTCGGGACTTAAGAGTGATATGCAGCACCGCCGTTGAGCCGTCGCATTATCCTCTCCTCCGTCCCTGTTTCAATCGCAAAAATTCTGCAGTATTGCCTTTTAGTTGCCGTTGGCTGTTCGGATCCGAGTCCCACCGGATTAGGGTTCAATCCAATGCTAATACTTAGTTTGATGTAATGTAGTATTCTTCCGTGCATGCGGACGCTGCTAAACAGCATGTAATTAGTGTTCCTTTCGTTCTCATTATGTGTAAATTAATATTCAACGTCTATTCTCTCAAATTGAATGAAGCAGAGCCCGATAGACGGCCCAAACGAGAGGTGCAGCACACAGGCGCCTATTTCGTGATGTAAATGACTTTAGTCAATTTTTTGCAGTTTTCTCTATTAAATAATTACATAGTACACTTCAGATACGTTAACGCACTTGTATTGATTATTTACACTTGAAAATGCAAAAAGGAAGCTTCAATGGATACTGATCTTGCACCCAACTAACTTGGGTAGTGCAATAGGCGCTCAGTCATCACGAAAAACCCCGTGCTTATTTACTGCTTATTCACAGCAAATATGTCTTAAACAGTAGCCCTACACTTATAGTTCCCTATTCATAGTAGATGTATTTAAATAAGCTAAGACTAGGAGAGTGCTAGTAGAATTCTTGATTTGGTACGACCCATCAGGCATTTTCAGAAAGTGCCTCAAAGGCTTTGCCAAATGAATTCTCACGGTTTGGATGTAAAGTTACTCTAAGTAAAATACAGAAACACTGATTTCTGATATCTTAGTAAGTAGGTTAACCCTGATATGTACACAGGAGTAAGTAATGGATTGTAAATTGAGAGTGCTAGACGCGAACGCGCCGAAGCTCGACCCGTTTATGGTGCGATCAATTCTCCAGCTCCTCCATCCCCGCTTCTCACTTTAATTTTCGACGAAAAATCGGACCTGTGTTTGTCACAACACCGATTTAGCGTTTGATAAATACTAGGTCAGGGTTTCGCTGAATTAAATAACAACCCTCAAGAAAGGTGTGCACGGCCGTCACGGTTATCGCAGTTTTGGCACTAGCATCGCATTGCGCGTGCTTTGTAGAACTAACGGAATAAATAAATTGAGTCGTGTAATTCATAGATAGGGACAAAGAATATGAATAAATTAAATTAACAATAAGAAAGCGCGCGCGGAACGGAGACGAGGGTACGACGCGAGTGGTGGAAGATCGACAGTCTCGGACTACTAGCGCTCCTCCGTCCCCCATTCGCCGCGCTGCTCTCAGAAAAATAGAGCGTTTTAGCTGTTCGGCTCCTTGTTGTTCGCTTAGTACTAGTCTGAGCAGTCGAAGCTGTAAGCACTAACGAGGCAGTAATTTTTTTTTTCGAAGATGCGCACCTCCGTACTCAATGCACAATATCGGGAATCCCAGTCCTCCTCCGTCCCTCATTCTCCGAGCTGCTCCCAAAAAAATAGAGCGTTTCATTTGTTCGGCTCCTTCTTCGCTTAGTATTAGTCTGAGAAGCAGGGCGTAAGCGCTAACGAGGTGGTAAAAAATCTTTTCGAAGATGCGCACCTCCATACGCGATGCATTAACTTGGGCGTTTTAGCGAATCCCCCGATTGTCCGCCGTTCCATTTCCTGAGCGGCGTCCTGTGGGTCTAACGAGCGAGATGGAATTAATTTAGCTTCTTCTGTCAGTTGAAGAATACCTGCTCGGTGGACCTGTGTTCAAGAGGAGAGGTAGGTATTGAGCTTGAAAGTAAAGGCAGGTACTCATCAATTCATTAGATTACTTGAATGATAAATCATTATTGAATTTCATTCTCAACGTAGTACAAAGTAGTATAGTACTCTCCAAAAGATGAAAGACAAGATATACAGCTCATCTGAATCTCAGAGTCCAAAGAAGACGAACGGGAGTCCCATCTAATCCCGCACGCTCGGCCCACGGAATCGGAATACAGGGTCCAATCTAATCACACTTCCGAAGTCGAAAAAAACCGCTAGTGCTAGGCGCGGTTCCGTTGATTACTCGCCTACGTGCTACCGAATACAGGGATAGGAAAAAGGTATATAAGCCGATGTGAATTCGGCTTGTGTCCTCCATCCCCTCTTCCCCTCTTCTCTTCCCCTCTCCTCCTCTCAACGCTCCTCTCCTCTCCTCTCTTCTTTCCCCTTCCTTCCATCTCAGCTCTGCCATCTTTCTCCTCTCCTCTACGTTGTCCTTTATGTCCTCGTCATCATCCACAACCACCGCGAGACTGACCAGCACCGGTAGCGGCGACTTCCAGTCTGGTAAGTACTTGCCCGCTCATTGCTCTCTCTGCTCGGGCTGAAGTCTTTGTCGACCTCTGCAGGCCTTCTTGTCCGCACGGTAAGTGCTTGCGCACTTTCGTTTTCGTTCTCATTCGCTGACTGGTTCTTCTATTGCGCCTAAACGAACAGAAAAAGAAAGATCAGTTAAGTAAGTTTTGCAGCCTTTAACTTACCTTACCCATTCTGACATTCTCTTGCTTCGACTTGCTGAACGAACTGACGGCGGTGTTGCGCTAAACGTCCAAGTAAGTCGCATCTCGTTTATTGCTTGCCTATTCACTCACCCTCACCCTCATTAACATCGCGTTCGTTTTGCTCCAGGAACCGACGAAGAAAGGCGGCGGCGACGTCAATGACGACGACTAGAAATAGTCGAGACCGCTGTCCATCCGACGAGCGGTCTCACTATTTCGCGACCTCGTACGTCCTCCCACTTCCGCTTCCGCGCTGACTCTAACACCCACCCCTTCGTCCCTTGCAGCTTGCGGTTCTCTTTGCATCCACACTCGCACTCGCACTCGCACTCGCGCCGCACATTCGCACCGACCCATCGACTTCGACGCGGGATCCATGGCGCAGGACGCACGGTCGAACGCGCCGTGGAAGGGATGTCGACGGTGGGGTGAGGAATGGTTGGAACGTGGATCCAAGACCCAAGATCGAAGGCGCCGCGGGATGAGGGACGACGATGATGGAGGAAGAGAAAAGAGCGGCAGCGGGACGACTGGGAAGCCGAGATCGCTGTCCACGTCATTTGACAGGGACGTATCACCTGGGTAGGTCCTCTCCTCGTCCTCGTCCTTGTCCTCTCCTCATCTTAACCCAGCCCTGCCCAGCCCTAGATCGGGCATGCCCTCCACGACGCCCTCTTCGAAGTCGACTGGACCGCCGCAGGTGCTGGTTCACAGGTCCAAGTTGTGCGACCTGCCTGCCGCGCACCTCTCCCTCTTCCCCCTCCTCCTCTTCGACCCTGCCCCCTGCCCTATAGCCGCAGCATCCAGGCCCTCTGCACTTCCCACCGGCCCCGAAGCTCCAGGTGCAGCACCCGTCCGACCGAACGAGGAGGCGACTACGACGATGACGCCGGCACGAAGGCAGTGACGATGCTACGACGACGACGGGTGTGGGTGTTGATGATGGTGCGGGAGACGGTGGACTTGGGCGGTGACGCTGGCACTAACGGCGCGAATACAAGGGTATGGGGGCGTCATCGGCGGCGGCGCGCCCTCGCAGATCCTCGTAGTGCCACCCACTCGCCCCGCACCTCTCCCGCGGCAGCGACGACGGTGAAGATGATGCGAACACGTCCAGATGGGGGGTGAAGACGATGGTGCGAATGACGAAGGGATGGGTGTCTCGATGGTGGTACAGGAAACGAGGAATGGAGGATAACGATGACGGTGTGAGAGACGAACAATGTGGGGGAGGGTGAAGGTGACAGCGCGAAGAAGATGGGATGGGATAGGGGGCATCGTCCGAGTCGGCGGGGGGGCACGCCTCGAAGGTTTTGAAACGGGCACGGAGGCGCGGAGTCCGGGATGGGTGCTTGAGCGTGTGTGGGTTGAGTAGGTGGGCGAAGACGGTGCACTCGGTGAGTTCTTTGCTGACTTCTTCTGCGATTTCGAGACGAGATTGGGGCGGTGTGGCTAACACTCGCCCGCCCTGCAGCCCTCCTTCCTTTCAAAGCTCCTGCGACGGCCGAACCTCTGCACCCGCACTCGTACCTCCTGACCCAGCTGTCTGAACGGTCGAACGAGGCCACGAACGAACGTGAGACGCGACGGCGAGGGCGACGATGAGGTGGGCGGAGTCATTGGCAGCGCGTCGCGACGATGTGGAGTTGGGTTGGGAGGCACAGGAGGTGCAGGGTGCGCCGGAAATGAATCTATGTGAGTTTGTGGCAGTCGGGTTCGTCTGCGAATGCGAGTGTTAACTCGTCGTGCAACAGGGTCGTTGGTGCAGCTGCTCTGCAAGTCGACGGCGATGGTGCACCAAGAACGTGGAGGTGTAGGGTGGAAGGTGGATGAATGCTACAACGAGGTAAGTAAGCATTCATCATCAAAATGAGATGCTGCTCACCGTTTCCCTTGGAATTCACCCCAGTACTCCACTCCCGTCGAACGTGCGCACCTCTGTACCCGCACCTCGAGGGATGCAACGGCGACGACGAGGCGGGCGATGTCGTTGGCAGTACGTCTTGACAATATGGAGTTGGGGTTTGAAGGTACAGGTGTGAGGGGTGCGCGAAACGAATCCCAGTGAGTTCGTTGTCGTCGGGTTCCTATGCTGCGAGTATTGACTCGTCGTCGTGTAGCGGGGTTGGTGGTGCAGGTGCTCCGCATGTGGACGACGACGACGACGGTGCACCCAGAACGTCGAGGTGGAGAGCAGAAGAATGCTACAAAAAGGTAAACAAGCATTCTGCATCGAAACGAGAATTTGCTCACCTTATCCGTTCAAAGTCACCCCATGCATCCTCGCGGGTCGTTGACTCGATGCTTCGAATACCCCGAGTCAATCGTTGACCGTCTCGGTGATGTTGACGAGGGTACAAGTGCGAGGAGCGAGCAGGCAGGCAGGAAGTGCGAGATCGACGGTGTGTTGTACGATTTGAATTTGCAGACCATCGATTCGGCTTGCCAACGTGCTGGCAGGACGTCGAACGTGGAACGTCAACGATTAGGGCGGTATCTGAGCAAGATCAATCAATCAACTTCTCGAGGGCAAGTGTCAGAGTTGTTGTGATCGGCGCGTGAGAATGCCAAGCCGTTGTTCACTTTCACCTCCACCTCGATGACCTCCTCGCACTCCTCGTCTAAACGACCGAAACCTCAGCCAATTCACAGCCACAATCTGTCCTTAAGCGCCTCTTCCTTCCCTCCCACCGACCTATAAGGCAAGAATTCGGATAACCAACCGAAGATGTGCACTTGCGCCATCGCCGTCCCAAAGCGCGTCATCTGGCATATAGGTGTCTCTTCCCTGGAAAACAAGCAGTAAGTCCTCACAATACGTCCCAACAGCTCTTCGTCATCTGACGTATGCTTCCACAATTACTCAGATAACGATGTGGAAAGGCGTGCTCTCAGCTCTGAGCCCTTCGGATGTCCTTCCTTGATCCCCGAGTTGGTGGATTGCGTCGTCGGTTGACCATATTGCTTCGATATGGCGTTCGCTCTGAAAGTGACTCTGTATCTGAGTTAATTATATGCCGAGTATAAAGCAGGCTTGGGAGATGGCTTGACGCTACGCAGAATCCTCTCAGCGTACCTTCCCTCGATCCCATACTCGACATGGCACCTTCAGTCGCTCAAATCCAGCAAGTCGTTGTTGATCCTATTCAGGCTGCGAAGCAAAGCGTAAAAGCTGTGGATGAGGTAGCTACGACAGAGGAAACCAAGACCGAGGTCAAGAAGGTGTGTCTGCTCTCCTACATCCTACCCTTTCACCTTGCTGACCACCATATCGTCCTCCAGGGCCCTTCTTACCCATTCTACTACCCTTACTTCGACGTCAACGAGAAGTTCCCTCCTCTAGAGTACTTTGGTACGTTCTTCACCTCAACATCCTGAACTCCTCTCCTAACAACTACCAACAGACCACGTCGACCCCGGCACCCGCGCCGATCCCAAGAAACCCCACCTCCTCACGCCCAACACCAAGACGACCAACATCAGCCCATACCTCGGCACTGAAGTCTCCGGCATCCAAATCTCGGAGCTGACGAACGAGGGTCTGGATGAGCTTGCTCTTTTCGTAGCTGAGAGGAAGGTCGTTGTGTTCCGCGACCAGAACTTCAAGGACCTCGGGCCTGATCGTCAGATTGAGATTGCCAAGTAAGTTGGCTGTTGCTTTTGCTTGAGAGGCGCATGTTGATGTTGTGAATGAATGAAAGGTACTTTGGCCCTATCCAGCGCCACCCGACGTCGGGCAACGTCAAGGGGTACCCTGAGTTCCACGTCGGTCAGTCATAATTGCTCCTTGCAGACCCCGTCCTCAGCTACTAAACCTGGCTTGTTCAGTATACCGCGACGCAGAGCACGACCGTTTCCGAGAATACTCAGGCGGCAACCGCGCAAGCAACCTCCAATGGCACTCCGACGTGTCCTACGAGAAGCAACCACCCGGCACCACCTTTTTCTTCATCCTCGACCAGGTAAGCTCCAACCCACATCCTGCCTCCTCCCCCCTTTTCTTGTTTTGATCCACCTCCCTACAGCCAGACAACGGCGGCGGCGACACGCTCTTCCTCTCGCAGGTCGAAGCGTACAACCGCCTCTCGCCCGAGTTCAGGAAACGTCTGGAGGGCTTGCGGGCGGTGCATTCTGCGGTCTTCCAGGCTGACTTTTCGAGGAATCGCGGGGGGCCGGTGAGGAGGGAGCCTGTTGAGACTGAGGTGAGTCAGCTTGCCCTGTACACCACCCCAAGAAGAAGTCACGTAATAATCATCGCTGTCTAGCACCCCATCGTCCGCGTCCACCCCGTCACAGGCGAAAAGGCGCTGTACGTCAACCAGGGCTTCACGAGGCACATTGTGGGGTTCAAGAAGGAGGAATCGGACTTTTTGCTCAACTTCCTCTATGACCACATCGCGAAGGGCTCGGACTTCCAGATCAGGGCGAGGTATGAGCCGGGGACTGTTGTTGTTTGGGTGAGTGTTACGAATTAGCAGTCGCGTTCTGTGCTTATGCTTGTTGTAGGACAATCGGGTGACGGCCCACTCTGCGAATCCGGATTATGACAAGACGTTCCGCAGGCATGCTGTGCGTTTGACGCCTCAGGCTGAACGGCCCACGGAGGGCAAGGCTTAGGCTAAAATGTCGAGATGTGTATGTTTTCAGGCACGAACATATAAAAAGTTGAATTTTTTTGAAAGTAGACTAACTATAAACGTACTAGCGCGTAAAAAAACTGCAAGTTTGAAACTCGCTGTCCCCTCTTTTTTTCGTACCAGCATAGTTTCTCCCACCCCGAAGGGCAGGAGAATGGGCCAACAGGTTTGGGTACACCCGTTGGACGAGGAAAGGAATGGGGATGAGATGGGAGAGGTGACGACGAGAGGTTCGAGGAAGGGATGGAATGGAATGGAATGCACATATGAGTAGAATACAACTCACCATGTACATAGCCCGCAGTCTCGAATAAACCGGTTTACCCCCTCGAATAACACCATCCTAACCCCTCCGAAATCCTGCATCCACGTCGGCTAACCCGAGCCCTCGCTTCGCAATGAATAACGTCGCTGGATCTTCTGCTTAGATTGAGTGAGGCGAGCAAGCACTAATTGGAAATGACGATTTCGAGCAGTTCGTAAGAGACTCGAAATCAAATGGAAGAGGAAACAACTTACTCAAATGCCCTGCTCTCCGTAAACCTGATTCGTGACGTTTGAAAATGATGCCGAATTGCAGGTTGTCGAGTGATTACAATTGGACAACTTAAGAATCTGCAGCGCAGTCAATAAAAACTTGTACTGGAGAAAGGAAGACTTAACACACCGCTCTGCGGACTGCAGTCTCGAATAAACCGGTCTACTCTCTCGAATACCTGTATATCCTACGTCTGCGATCCCTCTTCCATCGCACGTACGATTCGTCGCCGAGTCTTCCAGTTAGATTGAGTAAGGCGAGCAAAAATGAAGAAAAATCACTCACCAAAAGCCCTGCCAACAACGCCTTTGAATTGGCGAATGGGATATCCAGGCTGAATTGCTGGTGCATGCCTCGATCGAAGGTTTGTGTGTTTTTGTAGCACTTGATGATGCGAAATAACGTGGAATTGAAGGTTGCAAAGTCATTTAGATTGAGGAAGAATACGCAGAGCAGTCAAAAATTCAATAAAGAGTCCATACTGGAGAAAGAAAGACATACAAAACGGGCTCTCCGCGAATCTTCAAATATCAAATTTCGACTCTCAAAGCTCTCACAGCTTCAAAAGAAGCTAAAGCAATGACGCAGCGGCGGACAGAAAGAAATCAAGTCGGATGCTTGACAGGATCATCTCAACACAACATGACAAAAAAACAACACAATCACTCACCAAATCCCATTCTACAGCAGTTCCCGGAAGTCTAAATATCAAATCGGAATCTTTGGAGCTTTGTCAACCCTTCTGCGACGCGAAAGCGATTGGCGGAACCCGGAAAATCAAGTCAGATCTTCAATACCGATCATATTAGCCCAATGTTTAATAAATTAAACAAAATGCTTACCATTCAACAGCCTACCGCTCCCCGGAACTCCAAATATCACGTCGGAATCTCTAGCCAGCTCAGAGTGTTGCAGACGCTGTAAATAAATAGTTGAGCATCTCGACGAAAGATTAGATTGCCGAAACAAACTCACAGCGTTTTCCGGACTTCCAAATATCAAATTAGATCCTTCAGGGCCTCGTAACGAGCCTACATCAAAATATATAAGCATAGAACTCATCTTAAAGGTGAAGAACAACGCTTACAATGCGTTAGGTGAAAGGTGGTGGTGGTCATCAAGAAAGGAACGTCGCATCAATGTTTGGCACATCATGCACCAAATACAAGAGATAAGACCGCGATGAAGCTTCATCGTTAACAACGACAATAAGGGGGGGGACACACCACCGTAATGCAAGCATTACGACGGCATAATGGGGGCTCCGAACTTGCATGGTAAGTTCGTGTCTTTATAGCTTTTGCATGCCAAGAATCCCAAGACTGATCAAGGCACTAATGAGAGTAGTCTACTGATCTGAGCTGCCATTTGGCATCTGTTCGCTTCAGAAAAATTAAGGACTACAGCTCTGAGTATTCTTAGTTGAATTTTAGCTCCTTGAATCCAAGTCAGACCCTTCAATTTTGTATCGATCACACTAATTCTGACGACCGAACCGAAATACTGATCTCATCATCAAGACATCCCACTCACCTTGGGCCCAATTCCAGTGCCCATCCTCTTGGAAAATATTCCTTTGTAGCCATTGGCTAGCAAGTAATTTTTTCCAAGAGGGCTGGCACTGGAATTATCCAGCCCAGAGTCCTTGCTCACTCAGAAACAAATAAAATATGATTTTACACTTACCACATCTTCAAGCCATCTACAGGGTGTTCACCCACTCGAAGCCCGAAATTTCGGTTTACACCACGCCAGAATCACTGTCGGAAGTCTTCTCCAACTCCGAGACGCACGCATCGCACAGCCTCTGAATTTTCGCATCACAATTGCATTGCTGCCCTGCCTCTCTCTCCAACCTCCACCATCTACCTTTGCGGCGTCTCCTCCCCGCCATTTCTTCCTCCAATGCTCCTTATTGTGTGGTAAGTGATCCATTTTTATCTTGAATTAATTTGAGCTCACAGCATCATTTCTTTCCAGTTGCCATGTTAATCACTCTCCTGCACGTCGATCTTGCAGACAGCTCGAAATATAAATGAAAAACTCACAGTAAGCTCATTTTTAGCTCCATTGCACTCTCTCTGACAATGTACTCCTTGTAGCGCACCGCATATTCATATTCTAGCAAACGTTGCATAGCGGAATGATTCAAGATGTCATCGATAACGCCCTCATGCTACTTTTGGAACGCCGTCGCACCGCACCACGCTACCTTTGGAAACTCGCACACGCGCTATACTCGCCACCTCCACCTTCAATTTCTGCCGATTCCTTATTCCCTTCGACTTCTACCACCCATATAACCTTGCTACCGGTTACACGGCTGCTGGGAGCAACGTTGTATGGCGTGTTCTGGGTTCATTTCAAATCCTGTCCAAATATAACTCTCCCAATCGACTTCTACCACCTTTATGACTTCGTTAACTGGTTATCCGGCTGCTGGGAACGAAGTCATATCGTGTGTTCAGTGTTCATTTCCCATTATACCTTCATAGCGAATTATTGGTATGTTTATCTATCCGGTTTTCGCGAATTTGAACTGACAGATTCATTAGAAATGTGCTATAATGCAAGAAAAAATTATCCGACTCGATATTCAACTTCTACCACTAGTATAACTTTGTTACTGGTTAACCGACTGCCGGGAACAGGGTATATTGAGTGTTCCGTGTCCATTCTCCGTTAACGATTTGATGTTACTAACTCAGTAAGTCTGAATGTAAGCAACTTTTTCTTGATTATTTTTGTGAGATTAAGTGCCGGCACTCTTTTGCCTTCCCTTGCATTATTTAATGCTGCTGACAATGAGCTGCGATAATATTACTTCGTTTGATTAAGTACAATGCCTAGATAGACAGTCGGAAGATCACAACGGAAGGCATGTGGCACGCCGATCAGGCAGCCATGTTCTCCTCCGTTCCCTGTTCTTGTTCGGTTAGATTTCTTCTGGTCTTTATGGCCCCCAATTCTTCGGAATTCATTTGTCACTGGCTCAGGGACCTGCTATGCAATAGCGTTGCGTCATCATGTTGATATACGCATCGCTTCGGGACTTAAGAGTGATATGCAGCACCGCCGTTGAGCCGTCGCATTATCCTCTCCTCCGTCCCTGTTTCAATCGCAAAAATTCTGCAGTATTGCCTTTTAGTTGCCGTTGGCTGTTCGGATCCGAGTCCCACCGGATTAGGGTTCAATCCAATGCTAATACTTAGTTTGATGTAATGTAGTATTCTTCCGTGCATGCGGACGCTGCTAAACAGCATGTAATTAGTGTTCCTTTCGTTCTCATTATGTGTAAATTAATATTCAACGTCTATTCTCTCAAATTGAATGAAGCAGAGCCCGATAGACGGCCCAAACGAGAGGTGCAGCACACAGGCGCCTATTTCGTGATGTAAATGACTTTAGTCAATTTTTTGCAGTTTTCTCTATTAAATAATTACATAGTACACTTCAGATACGTTAACGCACTTGTATTGATTATTTACACTTGAAAATGCAAAAAGGAAGCTTCAATGGATACTGATCTTGCACCCAACTAACTTGGGTAGTGCAATAGGCGCTCAGTCATCACGAAAACCCCGTGCTTATTTACTGCTTATTCACAGCAAATATGTCTTAAACAGTAGCCCTACACTTATAGTTCCCTATTCATAGTAGATGTATTTAAATAAGCTAAGACTAGGAGAGTGCTAGTAGAATTCTTGATTTGGTACGACCCATCAGGCATTTTCAGAAAGTGCCTCAAAGGCTTTGCCAAATGAATTCTCACGGTTTGGATGTAAAGTTACTCTAAGTAAAATACAGAAACACTGATTTCTGATATCTTAGTAAGTAGGTTAACCCTGATATGTACACAGGAGTAAGTAATGGATTGTAAATTGAGAGTGCTAGACGCGAACGCGCCGAAGCTCGACCCGTTTATGGTGCGATCAATTCTCCAGCTCCTCCATCCCCGCTTCTCACTTTAATTTTCGACGAAAAATCGGACCTGTGTTTGTCACAACACCGATTTAGCGTTTGATAAATACTAGGTCAGGGTTTCGCTGAATTAAATAACAACCCTCAAGAAAGGTGTGCACGGCCGTCACGGTTATCGCAGTTTTGGCACTAGCATCGCATTGCGCGTGCTTTGTAGAACTAACGGAATAAATAAATTGAGTCGTGTAATTCATAGATAGGGACAAAGAATATGAATAAATTAAATTAACAATAAGAAAGCGCGCGCGGAACGGAGACGAGGGTACGACGCGAGTGGTGGAAGATCGACAGTCTCGGACTACTAGCGCTCCTCCGTCCCCCATTCGCCGCGCTGCTCTCAGAAAAATAGAGCGTTTTAGCTGTTCGGCTCCTTGTTGTTCGCTTAGTACTAGTCTGAGCAGTCGAAGCTGTAAGCACTAACGAGGCAGTAATTTTTTTTTTCGAAGATGCGCACCTCCGTACTCAATGCACAATATCGGGAATCCCAGTCCTCCTCCGTCCCTCATTCTCCGAGCTGCTCCCAAAAAAATAGAGCGTTTCATTTGTTCGGCTCCTTCTTCGCTTAGTATTAGTCTGAGAAGCAGGGCGTAAGCGCTAACGAGGTGGTAAAAAATCTTTTCGAAGATGCGCACCTCCATACGCGATGCATTAACTTGGGCGTTTTAGCGAATCCCCCGATTGTCCGCCGTTCCATTTCCTGAGCGGCGTCCTGTGGGTCTAACGAGCGAGATGGAATTAATTTAGCTTCTTCTGTCAGTTGAAGAATACCTGCTCGGTGGACCTGTGTTCAAGAGGAGAGGTAGGTATTGAGCTTGAAAGTAAAGGCAGGTACTCATCAATTCATTAGATTACTTGAATGATAAATCATTATTGAATTTCATTCTCAACGTAGTACAAAGTAGTATAGTACTCTCCAAAAGATGAAAGACAAGATATACAGCTCATCTGAATCTCAGAGTCCAAAGAAGACGAACGGGAGTCCCATCTAATCCCGCACGCTCGGCCCACGGAATCGGAATACAGGGTCCAATCTAATCACACTTCCGAAGTCGAAAAAAACCGCTAGTGCTAGGCGCGGTTCCGTTGATTACTCGCCTACGTGCTACCGAATACAGGGATAGGAAAAAGGTATATAAGCCGATGTGAATTCGGCTTGTGTCCTCCATCCCCTCTTCCCCTCTTCTCTTCCCCTCTCCTCCTCTCAACGCTCCTCTCCTCTCCTCTCTTCTTTCCCCTTCCTTCCATCTCAGCTCTGCCATCTTTCTCCTCTCCTCTACGTTGTCCTTTATGTCCTCGTCATCATCCACAACCACCGCGAGACTGACCAGCACCGGTAGCGGCGACTTCCAGTCTGGTAAGTACTTGCCCGCTCATTGCTCTCTCTGCTCGGGCTGAAGTCTTTGTCGACCTCTGCAGGCCTTCTTGTCCGCACGGTAAGTGCTTGCGCACTTTCGTTTTCGTTCTCATTCGCTGACTGGTTCTTCTATTGCGCCTAAACGAACAGAAAAAGAAAGATCAGTTAAGTAAGTTTTGCAGCCTTTAACTTACCTTACCCATTCTGACATTCTCTTGCTTCGACTTGCTGAACGAACTGACGGCGGTGTTGCGCTAAACGTCCAAGTAAGTCGCATCTCGTTTATTGCTTGCCTATTCACTCACCCTCACCCTCATTAACATCGCGTTCGTTTTGCTCCAGGAACCGACGAAGAAAGGCGGCGGCGACGTCAATGACGACGACTAGAAATAGTCGAGACCGCTGTCCATCCGACGAGCGGTCTCACTATTTCGCGACCTCGTACGTCCTCCCACTTCCGCTTCCGCGCTGACTCTAACACCCACCCCTTCGTCCCTTGCAGCTTGCGGTTCTCTTTGCATCCACACTCGCACTCGCACTCGCACTCGCGCCGCACATTCGCACCGACCCATCGACTTCGACGCGGGATCCATGGCGCAGGACGCACGGTCGAACGCGCCGTGGAAGGGATGTCGACGGTGGGGTGAGGAATGGTTGGAACGTGGATCCAAGACCCAAGATCGAAGGCGCCGCGGGATGAGGGACGACGATGATGGAGGAAGAGAAAAGAGCGGCAGCGGGACGACTGGGAAGCCGAGATCGCTGTCCACGTCATTTGACAGGGACGTATCACCTGGGTAGGTCCTCTCCTCGTCCTCGTCCTTGTCCTCTCCTCATCTTAACCCAGCCCTGCCCAGCCCTAGATCGGGCATGCCCTCCACGACGCCCTCTTCGAAGTCGACTGGACCGCCGCAGGTGCTGGTTCACAGGTCCAAGTTGTGCGACCTGCCTGCCGCGCACCTCTCCCTCTTCCCCCTCCTCCTCTTCGACCCTGCCCCCTGCCCTATAGCCGCAGCATCCAGGCCCTCTGCACTTCCCACCGGCCCCGAAGCTCCAGGTGCAGCACCCGTCCGACCGAACGAGGAGGCGACTACGACGATGACGCCGGCACGAAGGCAGTGACGATGCTACGACGACGACGGGTGTGGGTGTTGATGATGGTGCGGGAGACGGTGGACTTGGGCGGTGACGCTGGCACTAACGGCGAATACAAGGGTATGGGGGCGTCATCGGCGGCGGCGCGCCCTCGCAGATCCTCGTAGTGCCACCCACTCGCCCCGCACCTCTCCCGCGGCAGCGACGACGGTGAAGATGATGCGAACACGTCCAGATGGGGGGTGAAGACGATGGTGCGAATGACGAAGGGATGGGTGTCTCGATGGTGGTACAGGAAACGAGGAATGGAGGATAACGATGACGGTGTGAGAGACGAACAATGTGGGGGAGGGTGAAGGTGACAGCGCGAAGAAGATGGGATGGGATAGGGGGCATCGTCCGAGTCGGCGGGGGGGCACGCCTCGAAGGTTTTGAAACGGGCACGGAGGCGCGGAGTCCGGGATGGGTGCTTGAGCGTGTGTGGGTTGAGTAGGTGGGCGAAGACGGTGCACTCGGTGAGTTCTTTGCTGACTTCTTCTGCGATTTCGAGACGAGATTGGGGCGGTGTGGCTAACACTCGCCCGCCCTGCAGCCCTCCTTCCTTTCAAAGCTCCTGCGACGGCCGAACCTCTGCACCCGCACTCGTACCTCCTGACCCAGCTGTCTGAACGGTCGAACGAGGCCACGAACGAACGTGAGACGCGACGGCGAGGGCGACGATGAGGTGGGCGGAGTCATTGGCAGCGCGTCGCGACGATGTGGAGTTGGGTTGGGAGGCACAGGAGGTGCAGGGTGCGCCGGAAATGAATCTATGTGAGTTTGTGGCAGTCGGGTTCGTCTGCGAATGCGAGTGTTAACTCGTCGTGCAACAGGGTCGTTGGTGCAGCTGCTCTGCAAGTCGACGGCGATGGTGCACCAAGAACGTGGAGGTGTAGGGTGGAAGGTGGATGAATGCTACAACGAGGTAAGTAAGCATTCATCATCAAAATGAGATGCTGCTCACCGTTTCCCTTGGAATTCACCCCAGTACTCCACTCCCGTCGAACGTGCGCACCTCTGTACCCGCACCTCGAGGGATGCAACGGCGACGACGAGGCGGGCGATGTCGTTGGCAGTACGTCTTGACAATATGGAGTTGGGGTTTGAAGGTACAGGTGTGAGGGGTGCGCGAAACGAATCCCAGTGAGTTCGTTGTCGTCGGGTTCCTATGCTGCGAGTATTGACTCGTCGTCGTGTAGCGGGGTTGGTGGTGCAGGTGCTCCGCATGTGGACGACGACGACGACGGTGCACCCAGAACGTCGAGGTGGAGAGCAGAAGAATGCTACAAAAAGGTAAACAAGCATTCTGCATCGAAACGAGAATTTGCTCACCTTATCCGTTCAAAGTCACCCCATGCATCCTCGCGGGTCGTTGACTCGATGCTTCGAATACCCCGAGTCAATCGTTGACCGTCTCGGTGATGTTGACGAGGGTACAAGTGCGAGGAGCAGCAGGCAGGAAGTGCGAGATCGACGGTGTGTTGTACGATTTGAATTTGCAGACCATCGATTCGGCTTGCCAACGTGCTGGCAGGACGTCGAACGTGGAACGTCAACGATTAGGGCGGTATCTGAGCAAGATCAATCAATCAACTTCTCGAGGGCAAGTGTCAGAGTTGTTGTGATCGGCGCGTGAGAATGCCAAGCCGTTGTTCACTTTCACCTCCACCTCGATGACCTCCTCGCACTCCTCGTCTAAACGACCGAAACCTCAGCCAATTCACAGCCACAATCTGTCCTTAAGCGCCTCTTCCTTCCCTCCCACCGACCTATAAGGCAAGAATTCGGATAACCAACCGAAGATGTGCACTTGCGCCATCGCCGTCCCAAAGCGCGTCATCTGGCATATAGGTGTCTCTTCCCTGGAAAACAAGCAGTAAGTCCTCACAATACGTCCAACAGCTCTTCGTCATCTGACGTATGCTTCCACAATTACTCAGATAACGATGTGGAAAGGCGTGCTCTCAGCTCTGAGCCCTTCGGATGTCCTTCCTTGATCCCGAGTTGGTGGATTGCGTCGTCGGTTGACCATATTGCTTCGATATGGCGTTCGCTCTGAAAGTGACTCTGTATCTGAGTTAATTATATGCCGAGTATAAAGCAGGCTTGGGAGATGGCTTGACGCTACGCAGAATCCTCTCAGCGTACCTTCCCTCGATCCCATACTCGACATGGCACCTTCAGTCGCTCAAATCCAGCAAGTCGTTGTTGATCCTATTCAGGCTGCGAAGCAAAGCGTAAAAGCTGTGGATGAGGTAGCTACGACAGAGGAAACCAAGACCGAGGTCAAGAAGGTGTGTCTGCTCTCCTACATCCTACCCTTTCACCTTGCTGACCCCATATCGTCCTCCAGGGCCCTTCTTACCCATTCTACTACCCTTACTTCGACGTCAACGAGAAGTTCCCTCCTCTAGAGTACTTTGGTACGTTCTTCACCTCAACATCCTGAACTCCTCTCCTAACAACTACCAACAGACCACGTCGACCCCGGCACCCGCGCCGATCCCAAGAAACCCCACCTCCTCACGCCCAACACCAAGACGACCAACATCAGCCCATACCTCGGCACTGAAGTCTCCGGCATCCAAATCTCGGAGCTGACGAACGAGGGTCTGGATGAGCTTGCTCTTTTCGTAGCTGAGAGGAAGGTCGTTGTGTTCCGCGACCAGAACTTCAAGGACCTCGGGCCTGATCGTCAGATTGAGATTGCCAAGTAAGTTGGCTGTTGCTTTTGCTTGAGAGGCGCATGTTGATGTTGTGAATGAATGAAAGGTACTTTGGCCCTATCCAGCGCCACCCGACGTCGGGCAACGTCAAGGGGTACCCTGAGTTCCACGTCGGTCAGTCATAATTGCTCCTTGCAGACCCCGTCCTCAGCTACTAAACCTGGCTTGTTCAGTATACCGCGACGCAGAGCACGACCGTTTCCGAGAATACTCAGGCGGCAACCGCGCAAGCAACCTCCAATGGCACTCCGACGTGTCCTACGAGAAGCAACCACCCGGCACCACCTTTTTCTTCATCCTCGACCAGGTAAGCTCCAACCCACATCCTGCCTCCTCCCCCCTTTTCTTGTTTTGATCCACCTCCCTACAGCCAGACAACGGCGGCGGCGACACGCTCTTCCTCTCGCAGGTCGAAGCGTACAACCGCCTCTCGCCCGAGTTCAGGAAACGTCTGGAGGGCTTGCGGGCGGTGCACTCTGCGGTCTTCCAGGCTGACTTTTCGAGGAATCGCGGGGGGCCGGTGAGGAGGGAGCCTGTTGAGACTGAGGTGAGTTACTTAGCTTACCCCTCGTAAAGACAAGACCGCCTAAAAATGATATTTAGCACCCCATCGTCCGCGTCCACCCCGTCACAGGCGAAAAGGCGCTGTACGTCAACCAGGGCTTCACGAGGCACATTGTGGGGTTCAAGAAGGAGGAGTCGGACTTTTTGCTCAACTTCTTGTACGACCATATCGCCAAGGGCGCTGACTTCCAGATTAGGGCGAGGTATGAGCCGGGGACTGTTGTTGTTTGGGTGAGTGTTACGAATTAGCAGTCGCGTTCTGTGCTTATGCTTGTTGTAGGACAATCGGGTGACGGCCCACTCTGCGAATCCGGATTATGATAAGACGTTCCGCAGGCATGCTGTGCGTTTGACGCCTCAGGCTGAACGGCCCACGGAGGGCAAGGCTCAGGCTTAGGAGACGCTTCTTCCGTTCCGCATACTGTCTACATGTGGCGAGGAATTGGTCGCGAGAAACCTGGTGCGCGTGGAAGGGGTGTGATCATGATATGATAAATTTATCTAGTCTGTTATCTGTTTGTGTATTCTATGTCAGACGGACTTTTGAACGTTGTTCCCCTCTTTTCTCATCCTCGTCAAAGGGATCTAGGAATCTCATTTCAAGCAACGATACTCGAATGCTTGAGCCACGGTCTCGCAGCCTTCCTAGGCTAAAGCTGCTGGCTATTCTATGATTAATGTCTGCCTGCAGACTTGCCAGTGTCTTTAACACCGGCTAGCCCAATTAAGCCCTGCAGGCTCAAACTCGAGGTACCTTAGCCGCGGCTGTCATCGATTATATTGAGTAATGTTGTTTTTATCAGATTCTGTCTTCACCTCGAACGCTCAACATAGACCCAGTTGGCCCAAGGAAACCCGCTCTCTCCGAGTCGCCAGCCATGTTTTCTCAATCGAAAAACATGCTGGTCACTGGCGGGACATTCATCGTGCAGAATGAGTACCACTCGCATACGCACATCGCCCGGACGGAAGGTACGTTTCTCAGGCTACAATTAACAGAAGATCTGACTGATATGATGGTTTCATATACTTACAGGCCTCGGTCTGCTGCAGCAACACATCGCCCCCGGCGCCTTTCACAACTCCGACGAGCGCTTCGACCCGCCCAAGTGCCACCCGCACACCCGGCGCGCGGTGCTCAGGAAGATCATGGACTGGGTGCGCGACCCGCAGAAGGCCGCGAGGTTTATGTGGTTGTATGGTCCTGCGGGGTCGGGCAAGACGGCGATTGCGCAGAGTGTAGCGGAGATGTGCGATGAGGCGGAGGTGGGGACGGGCGAGGGGGCGGCTCAGGCGGGGGCGAAAGAAGGAGCAGGGGCGGGAGAGGGAGAGGGAGAGGCGGCGGGCTTGGAGGCGGGGGCGGGGCTGCTGGCGGGCACGTTCTTCTTCTCGCGCTCGGTGAGGGGTAGGAATGAGAAGACGTTTTTGGTGACAACGTTGGTGTATCAGATGATACTCGTCATTCCCGAGATACGCGAGCTGGTCGTAGCGGCGCTGGAGCATAACCCGATGCTCTTCTCTCTGTCTCTGCAGTCCCAGATCCAGAACCTCGTGGTGCAGCCTCTCAATACTGCCTTTGCTCGGGCTCAATCCGGAGAAGGAGGAGGAGGAGGATTCGGAACGGACGCGCAGACGCTGCTCTCTCGCCCGCGGTTCATCATCATTGACGGTCTAGACGAGTGCAACGACCCCGAAGCACAGGTATACATCCTCGAAACGCTCCTCTTCGCAGTCAAGCGCCTCTCCATCCCCGTCTTCTTCCTCATCGCCAGCCGGCCGGAGCAGCAGATCCGCGATGCGTTCAACGAGGACGAGCTCAGCTCGTTCACTACCACGCTCGTGCTAGACGATACGTACCTCCCAAATAGGGATGTCAGGATCTTGTTGGAGTCGAAGTTTGAGGAGATCAAGAGGAAGCATCCTTCGAGGCGGTATTTCCCTGATCCGTGGCCTGCGAGAGAGGATTTGTCCAAGCTTGTGGAGAAGTCTTCTGGGCAGTTTATCTATGCGACTACTGTGATGAAGTACGTCGAATCCCGCCGGCATAGGCCTCCAGACAGACTACAAATTATCCTCGGGCTCTCCGAGCCAGGAGACGACACCCCCTTCGCCGAGCTGGATGCACTGTACAACCACATCCTCTCCTCCGTCACCAGCGTCCAGACGGTCGTCAACCTCTTCATCGTGCTCCTGTTCATGTCGCTGCGCAAGACACCACAGGAGATCGAGCGGTTCTTGTTCTACCGCCCTGGAGAGATCGATATTATCCTGGGCGACCTGCACTCGCTTATAGCGGTGCCTCCGCACGGGGATAAGAATAACGTCTTGCGCATCTCGCATGCCTCTCTGGGCGATTTTCTGCTGGATAGGTCGCGCTCGGGGAAGTTTTTTATTGATAGTGGGGTTGCGCATGCTGAGATTCTGCGGTTTGTTATGAGGCATCTCGCGCAAGATAAAGGTGTGCATTCTCATTCCCCAACTGCCTTCTCCCGCCCGCATTTCTCTGCAGCATTGGTGCTCAGTTCTTCCTGATAGACACAGACCGGTACCAAACATGCCTAATGTTCACTGAACACTATCCAAAAGCACAACCTACTCCAGAACTGCTGGACGACTTATACACCTTCGACCTCGCGTTCCTCTTCGAAAGCATGACGGTCGCGAGCAGCCCGACGCCCGACGCTGTCCGCCCCGAGGTCTTCTGGTCAAAAGTCGGCGTGGACGATCGGTGGCCGAACATGTCGAGGGTGCTTTTTTGGCTGCAGAAATTGGTCTGTCCCTCCTTTCGTTCAAGTTCTCTTGTCGTGACCTAATTTAAAGTTATATCTAATAGCGCCATCCAGATAGCGCAAAGGACTTGCACCTCCGCTTCCTCACCGCACTCTCCACCTGGCTACACACCCTCCTTGGACGGTACTACCCGCAAGAACCAAGCACCTTCCTCATGCTCACAGCAGCCACCCTCCCATCCATATTCCAGCAATCCTCGCGCGAGATCTACGACATGATCCACGCCGTCGTGCCCTGGAAGGACATTGATACGGTCAAGTGGAAAGACCCTGTGAAGCTGTGCGATCAGTATTATCGAGGGAGTGAGGAGGCGGATTGGTATTATGCGGCTGTTGCGCGATTTCTGCTGGATGTGGAGAGGTCGGGGGTGTATTTTGTGGATGGGAAGAAGTATGCTGCGCTTGCGAGGGTTTTGGTGGATTTTTATTTGACTCGGTGCGTATTTTGCTTTTTCTTTTGTGGTTCTCGTGTGGTCCTCAGGTTGTCACTGATGCAAATCCCTCCAGAGACGTACGCGAAGAACCCAAAAACTCACACCGCGTTCGAATAGCCAAGATCCCACTGGAGCTCCTCGTTCCAGTGCTCCGAAGCGCGGAAAAGAAGACAGAGCTCGCGGAGTTCCTCCGCGCTCACCCTCTGAGCTGTGAGGAACCAGAGCACCCGTTGTATGTCGAGCTGAACGAGGTCGCTGATGCTGTGGACTCGTATTTAGACGTACATTGACTGCATAAAATGACCGCCGTTCTATTATTTCTTGGTCATTTCAGCGACTGACGGCAACAGAACACTCGGAAAAAAATGTAGTTGAGTCCGCAATTTATGTAAAAAGTATTTCATTTGAAACAACATGACTGAGGGCACTCTTCTCAGTTCTGGCTCCGGGGATGGGTCAATTTATGCCCTTCGAGTCATTCAGATGCTTCAAATTATAAGTACTTGAATTCAATGAATGGAATGGAAAATTTACTAAGAAATGGTGCAACGATGACTTACGCCTATCCTGCTAGTCAGGCTCCGAGTCGTAAAGTGCAAGCAGATTTATAGTGCCAGAATTCAAGGCATTGTCCTGGGTGTTCGAAGCACTGAAAGCCTTGCAGTCACGCCTAACTATTTGAGGCAATTATTTCCAAAAATGGCTATCCGAGTCACTGGTCAAATCGCCTTTGATCAGTGACAACATCTGTCTTCTCTCCTCACTATCTCTCTCACATCCACCTCATTCATGACATCCCAAACGCAATTCTCCAATTCAGAATCGTCATCCCTGCCCATCGAGCTCGTCATTCACATCCTCTCTTACATCGAATCCCGCACCATCCGATTCCTCGCCAGATGCGGCCTCGTCTCGCGCGCCTGGCTCGCCATCACACGCCCGCGCATCTTCGCGCACCTCATCCTCTCCCCGTGCATGCAGAAGGCGCTCGTCGTCAAGCACCCCGACCTCCTCAGCAGTCCGCTGGCCACCATCCCGGTGCATGTTAACGCGCTGACGATCATCATCCCGCAGGACTATTCTCAATCTAGATCCGAATCCAAATCCCAATCCGAATCCTTGATCCCCCTCCTTGCCCCGCTAGGCAACACAGTCACCTCCCTCAGAGTAGCCCACCAAGGCAGCTACTTAACCACTCACATCCCACTTGCCCTCATCACACACCACTTCCCCCGTGTCACCGTTCTCAAGATCGACGCCATCTTCCCCGACTTCGAGGGGCTCATTGAGTTCATCTGCGCCTTCCGCTTCCTCGAATCGCTCGAGTTCGAGGCGAACTGGGACGGACAGGGTACCCTCGATATCAATACCCCCGCGTCTCGGTCTCAGGCTGCAGCCGACTCCCAGAACGAGCCTGAACACAAAGGGAAGTACCACCCCGCGCTCACTCTTCGCACCCTCCGCATCCGCGCACACGCAAAGTACATCCTCGCATGGCTTGTCGCCCTCGGGCAGGCGGCGCTGCCGAAGTTGGCAGACGTGACGGTGACGATCGCTGATAGGTGGAACGACGATTTCAGAGGGATGAGAGCGTTCTTACACGCCCTCGGCTCTGGGATGCGGCGGCTCACTTATGATTTTTGTACGTATTCCTTCATTCTAGAGAAAGAAACGCGCTAAAACAAGTTTGAACAGATGACGATACCCCACGCGCTGTCGACCTCGCCCCCTGCTCCTCCCTAGAGCAGCTCACCTTCATGTCCAACGGATACATAGACGTGAAGTGCACGATCCACCCCGCCGCACGGCGGATAGAGGTACACTTGTTCTCGACATTCATTCCGCTGAATATGTCGTTCCGGGAGCTCGATTCGGTGTTGTCGACTTTGCCCCGTCCTTCTTTGATGGCGAAAGACGCACTGGCATCGAATTCGAGTTCTGCCGCTGGCAATGGTAGTCGCAACTTGAAGAGAAGGGGACGGGGAATCGGGAGGGTTTACGCGGTGGACTTCCCAAGCACTAAATTGCGGAGGTGGTCGTGCGTTGTGATCGAAGCGTGCGAGGGGGTTGAACGGTTTTTCAAATGATGAATATATGTGTGTGTAGGTATGTACGCCTTCAGATACTAAGTCACATAAGAAAGGTGAACGTCGCGTACATTTAGTGTCCCATCGACGAATAAATAATCGATCGGCCTGGAATTTATGCATTAGCGAATGAGCAACCAACACTTCTTTCAAGGCGTACTTAGTTCGAGTCCAAAGCTTGATTTAGATTGACTAGATGCGGGTGGTAATCAGGATATATGCTTCGAAATAACGGAACACATACCGATTCTTGGGGTTAGCTTCAGACACTCGCTACTTGAAATCACATCGCTCAGTAGTCCACTATAGACCATCCTTGACTTGCCCGCCTGAGAGGCATATCTGATATCCTTGGCGCACACTTCAGACAGGACGTCTTCTTCACCGAAAGAATGGCGTACGAGAGTGCTGGATGCGTTGCACAGCCTGGGGAAGGTACTCAGGGGACAACTCCTGGAGCGTCGAGTCGCCGTCGACGAGGTGTGGAAGGGGATGGTGGTGGTACGGAAGAAAGAGTGGGACGACGGAATTTAGGAGCGAATGCAGATTATGTCACGAAATTATGGGTAAAGGAAACTCCCCAAAGAGAAATCTTTGGGATCGTTCAATAATCGGGGTGAACGCGTCAACGCGACAAACGACTGCTCGAGTTCTATTTATAACCCCGAGTCTATCGCGTCAAATCACAGCTGGCGGACATTTCGGTGATTTCCTCGAACTGGTTTGGTTCTGCTTTGTAGCTTCTCCAGCACACCGCAGAACCGATTTTCACTGGGAGATATAATGGCCTTATCTTATCTTACACAACCTCCATATTTTGGTAGCTGGACTTGTTCTACCGCCCGGAATTTGACCCGTGTTCGGTGAAAATGTCAATAGGGTCGCTCAAAGTTCACCTATTCGGCTCATTTTCGCTTCATTTTTGATCTCCTATTCGGTTTCCTACTTGAAAAATGAGCCAAGTAGGAACTCGACTAGGAACCGAAAAATGGACGTTTTTACGAAAATGACCTCTTGGGGTCGCTATTCGCAAAAATGGCCATTTTCGACTTCCTACTCACTTTCCTATTCCTCCGGCAGCATTCATTCTCCGTCCTTCCCATCAATTGGCTTGTATCTCTACCTCACCGCGGGTTTTTCCGCCTCAATAAGTTCATTTTGTCTTTTAAATAATACCTTATATGTACCGAGCCACTTTAGTAAAAAAAAAAAAATTTATTGAATATTTTAGAGCGTTATAGTGATTATAGGAGGGAAGCAGCAGGAGGAGAACGGGTGAAGGTTAAATATTCGGCTCCGTTCGGAGTGCCAAGCTGGTTCCCTGACGCTAACCGACGTGGGAAGCGGACTTGGCGAGTTGGGATGACCGCCGAATGCGAGCCGAAAAACGAAGGGAATAGGAAGTTTTCCTACTCGGTTCATTTTTCCAAAAAACCATGAGGGGGGGTTCAAAGTTGGCCATTTTTGGCTCCTATTTGCTTCCTATTCGGTTTCCTACTTGACGAAATTTGGCGGGGCTGCCCGCCAAAATGACCCGAAAATGAAGTCGAGTAGGAAACCGAATAGGCTCAACTTTGAGCAACCCTATTGTATATTTTCTTCTGCGTATTTCCAAACCCATCGTTCCCTTTCCGCAGTCGCTGGTGATGCAGCTTGCAGGTGCAATTAGGGTTGCTCAAAGTTGAGCCTATTCGGTTTCCTACTCGACTTCATTTTCGGGTCATTTTGGCGGGCAGCCCCGCCAAATTTCGTCAAGTAGGAAACCGAATAGGAAGCAAATAGGAGCCAAAAATGGCCAACTTTGAACCCCCCCTCATGGTTTTTTGGAAAAATGAACCGAGTAGGAAAACTTCCTATTCCCTTCGTTTTTCGGCTCGCATTCGGCGGTCATCCCAACTCGCCAAGTCCGCTTCCCACGTCGGTTAGCGTCAGGGAACCAGCTTGGCACTCCGAACGGAGCCGAATATTTAACCTTCACCCGTTCTCCTCCTGCCGCTTCCCTCCTATAATCACTATAACGCTCTAAAATATTCAATAAATTTTTTTTTTTTTACTAAAGTGGCTCGGTACATATAAGGTATTATTTAAAAGACAAAATGAACTTATTGAGGCGGAAAAACCCGCGGTGAGGTAGAGATACAAGCCAATTGATGGGAAGGACGGAGAATGAATGCTGCCGGAGGAATAGGAAAGTGAGTAGGAAGTCGAAAATGGCCATTTTTGCGAATAGCGACCCCAAGAGGTCATTTTCGTAAAAACGTCCATTTTTCGGTTCCTAGTCGAGTTCCTACTTGGCTCATTTTTCAAGTAGGAAACCGAATAGGAGATCAAAAATGAAGTGAAAATGAGCCGAATAGGTGAACTTTGAGCGACCCTAATGATTGAGAGATGAGAAATAAGTGGTTTATGAAGTCGGTCGGATGTCACTGGCTTTCACCACGGAACCTTGATGAGCAGGATGGAAAAAATCAAGAGAGAGGAGGAAGGAATAGAATTCGGTACTTGACATTTGGATTGAATGATAAAAACGACATCCCACGCATTCGCAGCCACCACAGATTAGCTTTAGAGAGCTTCTTTAGCAGACGAAGGCTTGGCCTCCGGGTATCTAATCTAAATTCAGGATATTTAGGTCAAAATGGATCTCGGCGCCTATCTTCCGAGTGATGGTGATCTGTGGTAATCCCTGATGACTAAGCTGCCTCGCATTTTTCTGAACGTGAAGGTCCTACTTAATGTATGATATTCAAGAGTCCTGGGACGATTATACTAGGTTAAGAGTTAGTCAGGAAAGTCAGCCCGAGTGGACAATGTCGCCCGGCCGATGAACTCGGGCGCTTATCTCATGCTGCACAAAGCGCTTGACTTTGTAGACAAGGCAAGGAGGGAAAGACATGAGTCAGACGGCTAAAACCAAGAAATAAATGGAATTCAGGAAGTAAAGTAGATCAGGGATACAAGTCAATTATATTGTACATATCGTTCAACAGGAGCAATAGTAAGGAAAAGAGCAAAATACAAAGCATTCAGAGCACAAGAAAAATAAAAGCAAGTTCGAAGAGTTCAAGAGAATAAAAATAGCCTTAGGTAGCCGATCCAGTCACCGTGACCGTGCTCTCGACCGATGTCGGTGACTCTGTGGTGGTGGTTGGTGACTCTGAGGTGGTCGACGACTCAGTGGTCGAAGATTCTGTCGTCGATGACGCGGTTTCGGTCGTCGTCGAGGTCTCCGAAGTGGACGTCTCGGATGTTGTGGACTCAGTGGTGTATGAAGTGGAATATGAAGAGAAGGAGGTGAATGGAGGGGTCGCTGTGGGTCCTCCATAGCCTCCGCCAAATCCTATTGGGCCAGTCTCGGTGGAGCCGGAAGCAGCTGCGGCGGAGGCGGTTGCAGACCCATATCTAAACATACTGAGAAAATAAACAGGTGGAAAAACAAGAGCGACTTACGCCTGACTGGCGGCGGAAGGATCGACATCATCCACCAATAAGACACGGTCAATAACGTGGGCCACACCGTTTTCTAAGAGGACGTCGGACTGTACGATCCGAGCAGTGTTGCCCTTCGCGTCAACGACGGAGATACTACCAGAGGCGTCCAGCTGGAACTGAAGCGTCTCGCCACCTGCAGTTACCGCGCTTGTGCCGTCGGCGATCAAGGTGGAATAAAGGACGGTACTGTTCAGGTACTATCATAGACGAAGGAAAGTTAGTTTAAATTTCCCAGAAAGTAGGATTAAAACGCACATGATTCTCGAGCAAGTTAATCAGCGCCGTTTGGTTCTGGCCACTTGGGGGAGAGTTCCAGGTCGATTTACCGTAACTATCAGGCCGGAAAGCGGCATTGTTTGGAACGAAGATGGTCACGCCTCTCGCGTACTGAAGTTTGGCCAGGGCAGTAACCCCACCGTCGTATGAGCCTGGGAAGCGGATAGATGATAACAAACCCTTGAGGGTGGAAGCCTTGATGGCGTCGAGGGCACTGGACAGCGTTCCCGGTGGAGTCAAATAGCCGGTGATGGAGTTGATGAAAAGGTTGCGCCAGGTGATGCTACGGGTAACGGAAACCTTCTGACTATCACAAGTGTTAGAATGAAGACCGACTGTAGGACAAAAAGACTCACGCTTGATTCAAGATAACGACGTTGCCATTCGAGCTGTATTTGGTCCATACCAAAACCTGGGCCTTGTTTGCTGGAAGCTTGACAAGGTCAGGAGCGGTGAGTAGGGTGCGTCCGATGGTGACTTTCGGCCAGATTGCGCTGAGGAGCCGACCACCTGAACCAGAGTCTGGATTGTTCCACCGCTTTGCAAGTCTCCCGAACAAAGACACATATCCTGAAGGATATGCAGTGGCGGTGACCGTATAAGTTAAACTATTGGAGCGCGAGAAGGAGCGAGTCGACGTCGGGAACTCCCTTGAGCTCGAGCGGTAAGTCGTGGTCGGCGAATAAGTCGAAGAGGGGGAGTAGGTGGATCCGCCGCCTCCTCCTCCGCCATAAGACTCGTTCTTGAAATCACCGGATAGGAAGTGATACGACACATACTCCGCAAGTTGACTAGCGTTCCCGGTCACAGAGGAGGGAACGCTTTGGACTTAGGAATCGATAAATCAACCAAAATCAGCTGAAGAATAGGAGAAAAAAATGGAATACGCACTTGCGCTGTTGTCTGGAGCAAAGAGCGTATAGTTATTCCCGCTAGCGAGCTGATAGAAAAGATTTTGTCCCTGCTCCGTTGACTTCACAGACGTGATGACGCTCGCCAGTGCGGTGAAACCAGCACCTTGGAGGGCGTCCACGCAGTCTTGAATGTATGAGGAAGTAGAATTCTGGTCCTGAGCGATGACCAGGTCAAGCAGGGGCAACAATGGCAGTAGGAAGGAGAGCGGGAGGTGGGAAAAGCGCATGTTGGACCGTCGGAGGATTGACGAGGGCGAGGTGGTCGGGAAAGAAGGAAAGCAAAGGCCAAAATCCTGATGTCTTGGACGGTATTTATAGGGCTCGGCCATGAAAATATGGTTCATTTTGACTGATAATGTCATAGCGGATGAGTTGTTTGAGCTTGCACATCCTGTCGCGGCATTGCCTGCGCGCTCGGCAAGGCGGTTGTAGGCAAAAAAGGGTCAAAAATCCTGTCAAAAAACAGAGTATTCATTGGAAATCCAGAACGCATTCGGGATGACCTAGATTTTGGAGTAAAGGCAAAGTGTAAGGTCCGTCAGACATAGACAAATCGCTTTCAGCTAACACTGCTGATTACTCAACGACGACAGCTTCATCGTTGACGAGGTTAAAAAGGTTGTCTTGCTCTGCTTTCAAGTCGACTAGATACAGATATTTTCGTAAATGAGTTCTCTCAGTACTGTACTCGTCCTATCTGAAAGAAAGTTGCTCACCAATGGCACGGCTCCAACTCTTGTCTTAGCCCCCCTTTTTTTCTAAAAACCTGTTCGAATTTGGGTAGGCCTTTAGTCAGAAACCCAGAAGGGAAACGATTTCTTCGGAAAGTGAAACAGTGGAGTGGGGCGTGCAATCATAGCGCTCAACATTGAAGCTCAACGTTCAACTGTAAATCATCGAAATGTGATATATATTCCTTTTCCTGTAAAACAAAATAGTCTTGTTAGAGTTGGCTTTCGACCCATTCACAACGACTCGGACGACTCACGAGAGAAAATGGATGTGACAAGCCGACGATCGGCAATAATGAAATGTTTTTCAACATTACGTAAACATTTCCCTTTTACTGCCAGCACCGTCACGAGCCTCTCCACAACGTTCACCACGAAATGGCCCGCCGTTCAGCAGCTTCTGTACAGCCCTCATATCTGCCACATCCTCAACTGGAGCCCAAAGGAGCTCATGACCCCAATGAAACGATTCTATCGAGGCGCGTCTGAACATGCTCCAGGCGGCAAATCGCTGACGCAAGTTACTCTACAGGTTTTTGCGAACAGAGGTTTTCGCGCCTGAAAAGCTCCCTGGAAACATCAGTATTGCAACAGCTGTTGGGGTTTTCTTTGGAGGAATTGTTGCTATTAGGACTTGGGGAGACCTTCTAGTGCCAGCCTGATGATCTTCTATAGATTCCGGCTGTCGAAGGAGTCTGAAGGATGTGGTGCGTCGTTTGCCTTATTACTATGAACTGCTCTGACCTTTCGCTTCTTGAAGGAGGTTCTAAATCTTGTTATATCCATGCCCAACTCCTCCATAAAGTATTGTTATATAAACTCACCTAATGAACTGTTCTTTCTCTGGTTTCAATTGTGTTGTGGTGAAGTGTTCACCCTCTCTCACCGCGATTTTTTTGGTTTCCGCTTAAAATTTGACCACTTCTGTATCAGGCCCGATATCCTGGGTGGTTCAGCTCGAAAATTCTGTGACAGCTAATTATGATTTCAAGAAGCATATTGAAGGTCGTGGTTTCTACGCCATGGTTCAGTCTTCCAATATTCGTTCGTGGTTTCTCACAGGCGGATGATATAGTTGGTGTGAATGCTGGTATTTTCGGATGTTCGAACTTCGAAGGTTGTTCATAGTTTGCCCGCTCGGTACGTCCCCATTCGGTTTCCGAGGCGCGAGTGGTTACTTATTTTGAGCCTTTCGTCGTTTCTTTTAGCTCGTGTCCCTCCGTGAAAGTTCTATGATGACGGACTGGTCCCGCTCTGACAGGTCTGCGAAGATTCGTAACTTTTAAGCATTTGTTACAGTTTTTCCGGCGGACTATGACATTCGGTACCCTTTTCACTGTCTACTTGCCCATGACGATTAGGAAAAAGGCTTCCGTGTCTGGTATGGACTGTCGTTCCTTCTCTTGCGTGCCGTGTTCTTATCATTAGTGGTGTGGGATTGCTCTTAGGTTTCATCACAAAACAAGGGCCTCATCCATCGGCACTTTCTTCAATTCCACCGGTGCAACATTCGTCTCTGAGTTTCTTCGTTGTCATATGTTCTGAATCGTGTTCTTAAGTATGTGTCACAACTGGGTTGTAATGTCACCCGCAAGACCTCGGCGTCTTCAACATTTCTTCAACCTCTGCCGTTATCATTGGGCCTTGGCAAACAAATGGGTTATTAATTTCACCCTTTCACACAAAACCGCGGATTTTCTAACCTACGGTACAATATAGATCATGGGTTAGACTCCGGAATTCGGATCGGCTTCAAATGTCGTTCTTGTTAGTATGGCCACCGGCAACTTTGAAAGCAAACTTGAAGTGAACCACAGTGAGAAATACGACTTATTTTCTTCTTAACCTCCGTTTTTGCAAAGGCAGTCCCCGAGCAAACTCCTTTTTCTTCCATGATCTTTGAATATTCCAAATATTTAACGAGACCGGATTTATAGAACCTCTCACCGGTCAGATGGCCGGTCCCATGGGTAACTCTCTGACAAAGGGGGGTCTGTTTGAAATCAAACCTAGCAGTGGCGTTGGCCAAATCCCGGGGAGCCACTTGCTATTTGCCATCGGCTCCGTGATGATGTGCAGAGGTGACGAACATCCATTTTCCTTGCAGCCTCCGACTGACGAATGACAAACGAGGTCTTGATAGTACCTATTTTCGACGTGGGCTGAGTACGTGAATTCTATTGGATCGACGTAGTGTTCGTTCAATTGAATCAACGCAATCTCAAGACTGTTGTCACCCAATCTTCAAGTACGAATGTATTGGGAGTACCTTCCCAAGCACCAAAATAGATCGCCCAGAGTATTTTTGGACATCAAGTCTTGGCAACACTCAAGTGCCGCTCTCAGCATCCTTGCCATCTGTCGATGAAGATAAAGATGAACTTAATGGGGCTGGCCGTGTCCCGTATGTTATTGCTGCTTGTTGTCTCGTTACTTTAGACTGCTGATCTTGATGCACTCTCCACCGAAAACCTCACCTAGGCCTTGAAAGGTGGTTGTGTAGATCAGCTGCCTCAGTCTGACGCAGCGACATATGTAGCAGCCAGTAATGTGATTAAGGCCTAGTTCGTTTTACTTGCACCGGTCGTAGATTCAAATTCGAGGATGAGGTGATTCTAACGATCTTCCATCCTTCGGAACGCAGCTAAGTTTCCGTGGAAATCGGTCGCTTTTCTCCCAACGCATAGGTTCTTAGGTTGCTCAGATCTTAGAAAGGGAGGTTGAAGAGCTGTGCATTTGCTACCCTCGATCAAGTACATGTTGAGGTGAGAGTTCGTCGGTTTCTCCAATCGGTTATATTCAAGTACTTCTTCTGCCCAGTACCGGTACACTTTAACCCTGCATATTGCTGTTTGGCAACATTTACATACTCTGGACCTCTCCAGAACCCCAGCTTTCATCATGAGTGATTGGTTCCATGCTCAGCGCTGTACCGGACCCGCTGTTCCATGTCAATATTCTGATAAGATGCTATCACGATACCTATTCAATCTCTATGTGATAAACCTCTTCACCTCCAGTCTGGGCAATAGAACTGAGCTCCTCGGAACAGATCGCGCGTATAGTAGGGCGATCCAAGAATAAGTATTCTGCCGGACTGACTCACAGAAGCGACCTGAGAATGTCGATTCGTCCAATCTCAGCTACATGTAACACGGCGAGAAACAGCAGTCGCGGGTGAGGGAGATTGTTCTATTCTGATACTCCGGGCCTGCCCCACATGCGACTGAGAACTATGCTGTGCATGGAGATCCCCACAGACCACGTTATGAGATACCTTTCTGTCCCTCGTGTTCGGGTCCAAATACTGCGAGTCTCTTTCTACGGCTTTTAATTATCGGGCATTCCTCGGACATGACGTCTGCTGAGGCAGCTACGCTGGTAAACGATCAATTATCAACCTCACAGCCAACCTGCAATGGGAGAGTCATAAAAATGTTCAACGATCGCTTTGAGGCGAGACCTTCGGACTATTACATATGCCATTTGGTCTATGTTCGCCATTCACTTCACACTCGCTCGCTTTCATGTTGGATTTCGGTCGCAGTCAGACCGCAGTTGGGCCCATTTATCCAATTATCAAGCGTCCTTCGTCGTGCTCTTGCAACTTAACATCGACTTGTCATCGTCCCAATGGGTATTAGGTTGTTCATTCTATGCTGGACCATAGTATCGATGGTACATGAGAATAATTTATTTTTACGGAGGAGCCATCCAGGTATACCAGGTATAAATGATGAGCAGATCGTCAAAAGATATATAAACCGATCCCCCAGCCTCTACAATTTGGGCTTGATTAGATGCGCGACGCTTTGAGGATCAATCACCGCCTGTGGGTAGGGGAGGAAGGACGACTGCATGTGCATTGTTCCTCCGTCTACGGGGAGGACCTGACCGGTGATATAAGCAGCAGCATCGCTGAACAGAAAGACTGTGGCGTTCCCAATGTCGCTAACTACACCCATGCGACCTGCCGGGTAGCCTGGTAGATCGGAAATGGCACCCTTGGGAGACAAACGATCCATGCCTTCGGTCCCAGAAATGGGCCCAGGTGAGATCACGTTGGAACGCACACCATTAGGTCCCTCTTCGACTGCCAAAACGGCTGACAATGCGTCAACTCCCGCTTTCGCAGCGGACACATGAACCTGGAAAGGTGTGCCTGCGGAACATGAGAAAAAATTTCTCGGATATTCGATGACCAGCTTACCGTTATAGTGCAGAGTAGCGCTAACGTGAATGTAAGCACCTTTAGAGGCACGGACATGAGCGAGTGTAGCCTTAACGGTGTTGAAAGTTCCTATCTATTCGCAGATAAAGGTTGAATGAAAGCTCCCGTAAAGTAAAACTAACTCACGGTATCGATTTCCATGACGGTCTTGAACGCGTTCTCCGACATACCAGATATGGGTGCTAAGAAATTCCCGGCAGCACCTAAGATGGATTGAGAGGACAATTTACGATTGCATTTGGATAAGGTTCCTCACCACAGATAACGTAGTCAATCTTTCCGAATTTTGCAATGGTTTTCGCAACAGCCTCCTTCAAGGTAGCCGGTTGCCTTACATCAGCCTGAGCAGGTATACATTCTTGACCAGTTGCTTCTGAGAGTTCTTTGGCTGTTTGGTTCAAGCGATCGAGTCTTTGTGTCCAGGAAGATTAAAACGAGAACGAAAACGTATTAGAACACACGCACTTGCGACCTACAATGGTAGCACTGGCCCCATGACGCATCTTTCGTGCGCAGTTTACAGTTAGTTTAGTATTCGCAAGGTTAAAAAATAGCTCAACTCACCATGGCTTCTGTCATCCCACGACATATCCCAGATCCTCCACCCGTGCAAAAGAGAACCTTCCCTTTGAAGATGTCGGGTTTGAAGATAGAAGTCGAATCCACGATGGGTACCACATGCGGAGATGGTGACATGACGATGTAATTGTTGGAATGATACTGATGAACGTCAATGGGCGTAGATGCGGTTTGCAAGGTGGATTGGGAAGCTTTATAAAGTAGGGTATGGTGGTCCAGTGCGAGGCAGTCATCTCAGGATGCCAGCGGCTTTTGCTCGGTCCACCGGGTACTAATGTAAGCGAACAAAAGTCCGGCGATCACCGGACCGTGATCCGGCGACTAAAACGAGATCGCTGAAAAGCACGAAGACCAAAAAGTTTCGCATTTGTAACCCGTAGTCTCGAAGAAATGGCAATTTTTTTTGTAACAAGAAAAATTACCTGAGAGTGTACACTGTCTCACAATGTCAAACTTTGGAATAAGCTCAGCGTAGTCAGCGGAATTCAAATTATTTCTATCCAGCTTCGGAGGAAAACCATGCAATTAATTGAGTTTGCTTTGAATTTGAAACTCTGCCTTCCTTATGTATTGGCCTTGCATTGAGCTTTCATGAAGTCATACAAATCGATGAGGGAAGGAAAAAATTGACCATAACAGTTCTCGATAAAACCGCAAGATCACTCCTATAGCCTGTATTTTTTTCTCCTCCAGAAAGGCCTGAGCTGAGCAGCCATATTATTGCCGTTCAGGGCCAAAGAATAAGTCCTGAAAAGAGATCGTTTTTAACACACGCATTGGACGTCTTGACGCCTGTATTCTGACCATATAATGTCAATGTGATTGATTCCCGATATTTTCATTTAGGATTCACTCGGGTGCAAAACAAATGCACCCATCATATGGTGCTTGAGCACAGAAGTGTCCAACATGTTGGCTCCAGTGCGAAATTACAACCCAAAATTAACCTCCAACGTAATAGCATCGGTGAGAAATATCGGGTGTGGGGTTCGCGTATGTCATTTCTCTAAAACTGTGTTTCCGATAGATAGCGTTTGAAATCTTCTGCGGGCTGCGACGGGCGCGCCCAGTGTTGGTTGAGCTGTGCTAGGAAGCTCACAGCCGAGTGCGTTTTCAGGCAACAATCGATGTCATGCAGGCTTGGATTTATCGCATAAGTTTCGGGGACGTCGGCAGGCGTTCGCTCGCGCGTCACCGGCTAGTCCGCGTCGGTGATCTATTTTGGCGCCGTGCAAGGTGGGAGCAGAGAAGTGATAGCTCGTCGTAATCCGAGTGAAGTGCTACCTGATAACGGTGTCTGCCATCCAGTTGCATGCACCAGTTGTCCTGCTGACGGTCCATTGGCATGCAGCGTATCAGAGCAGTGTTCCATGTATTTTGAGCAACTCTGATCAAGGAATCCAACGATGTCATCATCAAGGGAACAGGCCGGACCGCGTCCGTAAATAGCTTTCAATACAATCCTCAACAACCCTAGTTGTCAATGCGACGTTAATGAATTAAATGCAAGCTCATCAACGATTTCGAGTGTGCAACACCATTTGTGTATGTACCCAAGTGAATTTTTTACCGCCGGCATGTTGATCGAAATAAATTCAATACAATTGTATAGTATATTTGATCTTCAATTGATAGGGCTGTCGACTTTCAATTGAGTTTTCGAGCACGAGTCCAAGTCCGCGAAGCATGTTGAACGCGAATCAATTAAATCTGATGCTCTGAGCTAAATGTGACTATCGACGAGACGGAAAGCATATAAACAGACGATGCGGAATATGTGGATGCAAGAACATATACAGTGAATACAGTATAAAATGAAAAAACTACGAGCCCTGAACCCTACGATACAACGAAATAAAAGAACCCTAAAGCTTGCAGAATACCAGAAAGGAGCTCTATTCAGGCTCTGGACCAAAATCCCGGACCGTGCCCAGACGACGAGGACGATGGTGTTGGATAAACTGACCCAGTTTGGACCGGGGGGACTTCGCTGAGAGTACGATACCGATTCACGGGTAGGCGGGTACGAACTCGCAGAAGGAACAGAGGAGGCGTCATACCCCCGAGGAATGAAATCCCTGGATATCGGAGCCGATTGGAGCTGGTTGAGAGATTCATACGAGGGCGAGTGGTGAGGAACAGAATGCGAGGAAGGTGTTGATACATTAGATTGGAACGGGGAAACCTGTTGGTTCGGATAGAAAGGGGTGTTCAGAGTGGGAAAGTAGTTAGGGGAGGAGGGAGAAGCGTTCGGTGGGACGCTAGAATTTTCGTTCGAACTTGACCAAGAACTCGCGGATGAGTAGGGGCTCTGTTTTTGGCTTGCGATCGAGTTCGAAACGCGATCTTGGCCATTACCAATCCAGGAAGTCGTTGCCCGTTCGACGCGCTCAACCCTCGTTGTTTGCCAGCCTTGAGGTGAATTGACTGATTCAGTGCCAAAAATGGTGGGAGATTGACCGTGACTTGGAGGATTGCCATAAGGGTACTGAAGACCTCCATGGCCCACCGGGATACGCGGGGATGCGACCCCACCGAGATTAGGTGCCATACGATCAGAACCGCCGTACTGCAAGCGGGTATCGTAGTGCCCGTTGGGACGAAACATGGGCTCTGAGGAAACCTGGTGGCCAGAGCGAGAGTGGCTATGGCCGTATTTTGTTTGGTCGACGCAGGGCTGGCCAATACCGTAGTGCGAGTGCTGGCGTGCATAAGGAGACGGCAACGGCGGTTCGACAGGATCCTCAGTTTCGGTTGGAGAGGCCTCGAGGTCGACACTGCCGACCAACTCGTCACCCTGGTCTGTGAGGAGCGCCGAGTCAACGGGTCTCATCGACCCGCTATCGGAGCGCCTGCGTTTTCTCGAGTTATTCGGCCGGCGCCGGTAGACGTAGTCGGGGTATCTCGAGTTGAATGATTCTTTAAGTTGCTTCGCTTGTTCGAGGTAGAATTGCTTTTCCGACTGGATGAGGGTCAGACAAAAATAGAAAAACGAAAACGTGCGCAGAGATCTCACCGAAGGCATTGAGACCCATTCCTTACTCAAAATCTTGCTAATTTCCCCGGTTCGCATAGCCTGATTTTCCGCGGAGACCTGTGGTCGTCTGCGTCGAGCAAAAATCATGAAAGCGTTCATGGGGCGCTTTGGTGTCCCGTCAGCGTTGAGGGTCTGGGAGGTCAGAGCGGCGTTGGACTCCTCTGAGTCAAAGTCAATAGAGCACCTGCAAGCGCAATCTGTGGGCGCTCATACCTTCAAAGTCTGCCTCGATTTTGTGCGAGTCGGCGTAGAGCGCGTAGCTCCCATCCTCAGATCCTGATTGCGATGCATGTTCGTCGTGTCTGTCGCTCTTGAGTGTGGGGGAATGAAAGCCGTTGGAGGACTTTGCACTGGACGGCATGTTATAGTTGTTGTACCGGCTCATGCTAGAAATTTGCAAAGAGTCGGAGGAGGGAAAAGACGAGCAGTTTGAATTTGAATCAGATCGGTGGGGTTAAGCGCGAAATAAGAGAGAGGCAGTGGACAGAGAGGAGCGGTGTGATCGGTAGGCGCAGGATGTCTCAGATAAAAGGTAAAGGGCGGAAGGAATTGCGGATGCAAGCAGAGTTTATGGACAACCGTATGCTTGCTGTTCGCTACCACCCGACCAGGAAAGCCCCCTTTGTTCTTCCCAACTCCAGTGTTGTTGACGTATTATCCCAGGAAGGGGTGCTTCTGCAAACAATCCAGTTTGATCGTCGAGCGAATCTGGTTCGAGGTGCTCATGACACCGCTTGATGAACCCTTGCAACACAGGCTCACAGGCACGGTCAGCGGATTACCAGGTCGTCGAATCTTTTCCGAGAATTTTCGACATCTGAAAGTATGTAGACCGGCCAAACATCTTCCCTATTCTGCAATCTACCCAGATGTCCGGAACTTCACGTTCCTCATGCGGTTAGACTGTCGAACAAATAGAGCAACCAATCCACAAGCGATAAAACCCCAAATGATCGAATAAGGGTCCCTCGTGATGTTTCACGATCATTGCGCTCGTGCCTCCACGGCCTTTTCCAGTGTTTTTTGGTGGCGCGATCGCAATGTGACAAAATATATCCAAATAATTTTAACCAGCGCGAAACTGTGGCGGAGTTCCAACTCAACCTCGTCCAGATCTGCGATCTACAATCAGATCTGAGGCAAATTCGGATTTGTTAGTGTGGTGCCTTGGGTTTGGGTCGGGAGATTCCAATTATCACTTCAGAAGATGGGCGCCAATGCCTGATTTGCTTCTGATCAAGAAAAAACTAACCAGATTTGGGCCCCACATGTGCAATTTCTGTAGCACAAAAGTTCCCACTCGGTCCAGAAAATCATCTTGGATGCGCAATGTGCTTAAATGGGGCTGCCTGTGTATTCTGCGGCTCCGAGAGTAGCGGGAATCGGGATCTGTCGATACGGGTTTGCTCCCTTGGTGTGGAGTCAGCATCCTTCATGTCAGTTAGACTAGACTCCTACCCTGAATGGCCTAAGACCTCTCTCTCTTTTGATTCTCAAAGTACCACTAAATTCCTGCCAATAAAAAACGAGTGATCCGTCTTCGGACAGACCATCATGTCTATACTCGTATTTCCTGCACTTGTCCTGTACTGTCAGTAAACGCTCTTCAACTTGTTACAGAATCAACAAGCGTTATGACAGTTGTCAAGGCATGCAAACGAAGTCACCATACACGACGTTGTCGATCAACATTTCTGTTACTCGATCACCAGCGCCAAACGTGCGAACACACTAAATCATGACCAACTGTTCTCTTGTACCGCTGAACCTGAATTTCTAGATGTGCTTCGGGTCGGTGGGTATACTGTGGTCCTGCATTTCTCCGTAGTTACTACGAACAAAGTTACGAAAGGAAATCAAGCATTCCTTGGGAGCGCGGAAGAGGTGGATAAAACTAGGCGCGGTGAGGCGCTTGTGGCGCACCGTCATCGCGCAAGTTGCGTAAACTGCGATCGCCTCGCTTGGTCTTATCACGGAAGTCATGCAGGCCAGTGACACGGTACTCTCTTCTTTCAAGATTTTTTGTAGATATTTTCACGAAGTGGTAGCTTATCTGGCACCGTACGTATTTCGCCTATTATACTTTAACGAAGAGATCTATGAGGTAAAAAAAGGCATGCAATACCGATTTTGCTAAGTTGAACTTTAGGCTACGGTGGTCTTAAGTCGATGCGAGGGGACGCACTCAGGGCTATATGTCGCTGTACCTTCCGTGACATAATTACGCACCCCTCGAAAGGAGATTTACCGCCACTTGGGGCCATCAAACTGAAACGAACCGGCAAAAATGAAGGTGGATGAGAGCAGTGAAAAAATGCATGAACTAAGTGCACGATGTCGATAATAGTTCGATATGCTGAGCGTAAAGAGAGACCGTTGGAATTCCTTTGCAGCACCGTACCAGTGTCCCTACCCACAAATATGGAGAAAAACATGCCACTTGAACAAAGCTAAATCAGGCATGTAAAATGAAACAAAAAAAGGCAAAAAAACGACCAACCGTTTTAATTTGGATTTCGATCAGGGCAGTCGGGGATTCCTTAATTCCCCAGAGCAGCCTCAGCTCACGAGGAATTGTCGAGCGCCCGGACTGCCCTGGGCAAAGGGCGGTGAAAAACCCGGATTACGGGGCCTATGTCGTCCTAAGCCAATATTAATGACATTCCGCCACCTGGCCTACTCAGTAGTGTCGATCTGTCATGTTCATATCACAATCGATCAGGGACTCACCGGAGGACGCAAGGGTTTGCCAAAGGACTTGAGAAAACGCGAAAAAATAGCCAGTGCCCAATCTTACTTACAGCTTCATTGTAGCTAGAGACGACTTCAGAGAAATGGCGAATCTGGATTGATATCTGCAGCTGCAGAAGACTGGCTTGAACGACGCAGTGGTACCTCCGAGGGACAGGGTACCATCGGAGTTCCAACATTTTTAATATTTCGTCACGTTCACGTCACTCCTCCAGGTTGTCTCCCGCCGATATCTAACGGACAACTGATTAGAGCCGCCACCGTCTCAAGCAAGACCCTGGGCCTAATACTTCCTTGGGTTTTCGCAGATCCAATACCAATAGCGGGAGAATGAAAGACGCTCTTACCGATGCGAGTACGTGTTCTGATCTCTGCAGAAATCGGCAGGACGGTAACCAATTGTGGCCTAGATTTTCCGCGAACCGCAGATCAGCGCGTGTATCACCTCGGGGTGCGCCCAGGGGAAGTCGCGAATCGTATTGTACGTCTAGAACACGTCCGCGCCGCGCTTCGTGTGCTTGAACGCAGCCAATTGAATTCATGATCAGGTCACCGTCGGCTCACCTTCGCGGGCCAATATCATTGCGTCGTATCTTGATGCCCAACCCAAGCCGTTCGTCTTGAATTCCGAACGTGGGTTCTTAACGATAACCGGTCGTTACAACGGGACCCCAATATCTATCGTAAGTATAGGTATGGGTGACCCAAACATGGATTTCTTCGTGCGCGAAATCAGAGAAAGCGTCAGCGGAGACCTGGCTATTGTTAGGTCCTGAGCACTGCGCAGTCCCATTCCCCTCGCTGAACTGTGAAAAAAAAAGGCTAGGGTCATGTGGTGCGCTTGCTTGTGCCTCCCGGAACAGTTGTCGTTCCAAAATCGTCTGTTGCCATCTCTCGAAACGTCGACTTCGACTTTGCAAGCCCAGAGAATTGTGACGAACCGGCGTACCGTATTAGTAAACCGGTCAGTGTGGTCGAAACCCTTCGAAATCCAATTTTAAAACGTTTCTTTGATCACTAGGTGTCGGCTGACGAGGAATTGACCAAGGAGGTGTGAACCCCCGCCCTTCCCTCCCTTGACTTCCAGAAGGTGTAAATGCTGAAATTGAACCCTTACTCCAGGTTATCAATGCTCTTGAGGCTGCAAAACCGTCGTCCTCAACGTCGGTTATTATGTCAGGGACAGTAAACGCTTCTGCTGACAGGTTTGTCGAAACAGCTTTGGAATTCCCACCTGAGAGTCTTAGCACAACACATGTAGTTTTTACTCCTCGCAAGGCAGGCAGACGTCATTCCCTGACCACAACTCGGATCTCATAGAACACCTGGAAAAGAAAGTTGAAAACCTATCGACACTGGAGGTAAGTCGCCCATCCGCTAATTAAAAAAAAGACCAGGTTCACTCACGCCACACAAAGATGGAAACCTTCCACCTATTCCACCTAGCAGCCTGTTGGGTGGGTCGGAGGGTTCCTACTAACGCTACAGCGACGCCTCTCACCGCTGGCCCGGTGACTCCCGTCATTGCTCAATCCTCCCCCCCACATCCACTGCACCGCGCTCCACCACCTTTACCGAACTCTGTCATCAGGGCGGCTGGGGCCCACATGGTTTTCGCTTCTCGTAAATCCCAGGATTTTATTACCCCTCAACTGGTGGAGGAGCTGGAAAATTGGGTCGGGCAGGTAAGTCAGACGGTCGGGATTCCGTTCACTTTTTTTCCCGTTCGAACGGAGCTCAATATTGATATGTTCGGCATCCCACTTTGGTAGGGAATTCTGAACGCTCTGATAAACATAGACATTCCAGAAGATGTAAGTGACTTATGGCCCTTGTGTTCCGACGTATGACGAATTTTCTGATGCTTCATTTTTTTAGCGGGTGCATAGCAGTGAGGGCAGCGTCTGGGAATTTGTGTAAGGTGTTCGTATTGATGTCCATTTAAATATATCTGCAAACGTCAGTTTGTCACGTACAAAATCCACTGATTTTCGGACTTAGCCCGTCGAAATCATTCTGCCCATTGTGATCCAAAATTCAATTTGGTTGGCTAACGATTCAATTTCCCTCCCGAGGGCTCATTCGAGCTCGGTTCATGCTTCACGACCCAGAACAAATTATGTCTGCACAGAGAACCTCTCTACCTGGACAAGTCGGGCATGGTAACTGACTACGTCTCGATACCAAGCGACTATTTCTATCTCTACATGGTTCACTCAAATTTGGGACAATTTCTCGCAGATTTCAAACTGTCCTGTCACAATCAGTCAATCCGAACCAGCCCAGATGACATCTACGACACCGCGGTCCCTGAGGGATATAGCTTCTTCCTGAGTTATCAGCTTGCAGTTTGCCACACGCAGATAAATAATATGGGCTGGCTGGAACGCTTCCTGCATTGCGACGACCGCCGATGCAATATTTGCCGAAGGAGCCTCCGCTGCACCTTCTGCACCCGACGGCATGTCCTGTCCTAATTGGGCAGCCTGGCGCCGTATTTTCCTCAACGGTTTAATCTTCCTTCCCATCTTGGCGACCTCTGTCGTCGTATGACCATGGACCACCGCGCCCGTATTCCTGTCTTGCAGTCCCCGCGTGACGGTCTGGATTGCTCCATTCGGTGCATGCAATACTCCTTTAAAGGTGCTGAGCTCATCTGCTGCGAAGCCATTGATACTTCTGTTCCTGGAATTGACGACCGCACGGAGGCTTGCGAAATCGACATCCTGGCACCCCCAAAATGACAAGGCCTCGAGTCTGGGACAAACTTTGACGCCACGTCGTGGTCTGCTACCTCCCACTCCTCTACTTGCTTCCTTTCCTTCTCGTCCTCGCGCCTGCTCCGAAGATATGATTTGATTTACTTTCCCCGACTCGTTGCTCTTGCAGACCTACCATAAGTCTTCCGACTCCCAAACAGGAATCAAGAGAGAGAGAGGTGAGGACTGGCATATACCCAAACATGGCCTCGACACGCCCTCCTTCTGGAGAGATTTTAAAGTGCGACAGCGTGAGATGCGTCAGGTTGGGAAGCCGGGGGTCCCGAAAGATGGATTCTAGGCGCGGAAATATTGATAGTTCTGGCAGACGGTTTTCACCAAAACCGGTCGCTCGAGCTGCGGGGACGATGTTTGTGAACGCCACCTTCTCGAGCGCGGGGAAGGAGAACTTGCGCAGGACGCTTGAGGTCGTGTCTTCGCCTGCGCATTGGAGACTAAGGTCTCGGAGAGAAATATAGCTAACGATGCTGCGGATAAATGTGTGCGGCGAGAGAGGGGAAGTGTAACCTCTGACGAAGTAGGTGTCGTTCCGCTTTTGGGGCAGATCTTCGACCCAGAGATCAAGTTTTTCCATGGCTGGGGCGTCGATCATGGAGAGGAAACGATGGACATCTCCGGTGTAAGGCCATGTCCAGTCAATCGATTTCAAATGACTAAGTCGCACTGGCTTCATCTCGATCAAGTTCTGCTCTGTGTCGTCCGCAGTTGCACCATCCAACGGAAGACGGACATCGAAGTGTGGAACTGTGTTGACGAGAATCAGTTCTTCCAAACGAGGAGTAAGGGCGAAAAAATGGCAGAGCGACGACATCTTGAGATAATAATAGGCTCTTGTTGAATTCTGCTTTTTGGGAGAATAGGAAAGCTCGAGTGATCTCAGATTTTCGATGAAGGCTACAGGGAAATTGAACAAAGGGACTTGTTTGAGTTGAAGACGGACTAGTCGGCTGTCACTAGGAGAAGTGTGTTCAGAATCTTCAGATGATTCGACCTCTTTGTTTAAGTCACGATCCTTGTCCAACAGGCTTGGAGCTTCGATAAACGAAGGGTTTTCCTTCATAATGGCAAGATTGAGGTGTCGCAGTCGAGGAAAATCTTTCATGTAGTCGTTGATTGAAGGCATGATGTAGACGAGAGATAAGGCAGCTTTACACTGAAGGGTCAGACTTTCCACCCTATGAAAGTGTTGTGAAAAACTGGACACAAATTTCACCATCTGGTAACTCTCCTCGGTTGGCGAAGCGCCTGCTGCGGGAGAGTATTGAACTTCCAATTGAATAGTCTCCGAGCGCTTCAAAAATTCTTGAGCTACTTCTGGTTTGTCACTTCCATCAAGAATAATACGCCTCCATAAATGAGGCGTCGAAAGAGCAATCGTGCGCCACCTAGAACAAACATTTGAGATGATCACAGGTGGTCGGTATCTGGGCTCTTCAAAGTCGAAATCCGAGTATGTAAGGAAGATTTGGATGAGAAGTTCAGTTGGAATCCAGTTTATAGGCTGATTCTGCGCCGCTAACTTGTTCCTCTTCGTCTCCACAACCGTCCTCTCATTGGACACTTCATTTTTCAACGCTTGCAGGTCGTCAATGACTCTCTGTAAGTCGGCCTCTCGACGTTGTAAGGTCTGAATTTGTGTATCGAGAAGACATATTTCGGAATTAATCGAAGAGCTTGTCCTTCTCATAATAAGGACTTCGTCGCAAGAGAGTGAAAGAGTCGAAATGACTCTGAGCAGTCGCGACACGCGGTCACCGGACCAACCAGATTACGTCATTCGAAAAGATCACGTGCTAGCCCCCGCTATTTTCGGCGCGAATTGTTAGCCACTTTTCTAGGTGAGCACTTCTCCAGCTTGCACGATGACGACGGCAAAATCTTCGCCGTGTATATCAGGTAGTGCCTCCTGTTCTCTGCCCACGCTCTTCATAAATGTTCATTGACATTTGTGGGGTAAACTTTGATGATGGTCGTCCGAAATTCCCAGGAAAAATGTCATGTAATAAACGATCTCCTGCTTCTCTCCTTCTGAACCATGCTTACTCACTTCAAAGTAATATTCTTTTCTTATTTCTGCTCTGCCATGCTGAGAATTTACTTACTCTGCGTTTCAAGAAGTAGAAAGTCTCAACAAAAAATCACCTCGCCAAGTTCTAGGTGTCAGGTTCGTCCTGTCTCGACCATGATGTTGCTTATCAATATCGCCTCATTTTCAGGCGAAATTTCATTTTCTCTCTCACAACGCGACTCCACCTACCATTCGGGTTGGTAAATATCCTACCTTCCGATCCCCTTACGCGTTGACTGCCTCATCGATCGGAGCATAACTTCAAATTCGGGCGGGGTCATTCCACGAGGTTTCGCTCAGAAGTCGGTGACGTGAGGAGCATCTGACAATTAGCGACAGCGTGATAGTGCAACTAAGAATCCTTATAAGAATGCTTCTACTCGACTGGTCGTCGCTTAAAGGCTCCTCAATATTCCCAATCATGTTTAGCTACAACCGCTGGCTAACTTGGAGCCTAGTTCTTCCAACGATTTTCAGTCAAGCTGAACCTCAACCACTTCAACTGGATGCCTTGAGTACTAATATTACTCACAGTTTGGATGTTTCGAACTGTCCGGGTATGTCCTTCCATCATATCCCCTAGTTTTTCGCATTAAGTCACTGCCTTGCAGGATACCAATTGAACTCCTTAAAAGAGAGCAACACTGGCCTTACGGCTCGGTTAAGCCTGAAAGGCGCTGCTTGTAATGCCTTTGGAGCCGACGTGTCCGATCTCACCATTGAAGTCACCTACGAGACCAGCTCCCGGTGGGTTGTTGAAGTCGTTCGAGTTTGCTTAAATTACTTAACCAAGATTCATTTCAACGCAGTCTTCACGTCAACATCTTCGATACTGCAAATAAGCAGTATACCGTCCCACAATCGGTCGTCGAACGCCCATCGACCACTCAGTCATCCAAAAGCACCTCGGATTTAGTTTTCAATCACCAGGCGTCTCCATTTGCCTTTTGGATTACTCGTCGTTCTCAACCTCATGCCGCGCCCTTGTTCGACACGAGGATCACATCGTTGCCCAAGACTCCTATACCCCCCGTCATTGCAAGCGACAACTCCACTGCTTTGAATGCCTTTCCTCTTGTATTTGAGGACCAATATTTGCAGGTATGTTGTCACTGTAAAATAGGTCGAGATTCTCTTCTAAACCAGCTTTTCCGTTTAGCTTGCGTCCGCACTCCCATTAGACACGAACATCTATGGTTTGGGAGAAGTTGTCGCTAGTTCTGGATTCAGGAGGAACGTTGGGGCCACAGTGCAAACAATGTGGGCACGAGATGTTGGAGACCCAGTGGACGAAAACATGTTGGTTTTGGTTCCTTTTCTTCCCCACGTGACGGCGTTTGATATAACTTTTATTCTTAGTTATGGCACTCACCCAGTGTACCTAGAGCATCGTTTTGATGCTTCAACCAATACGTCCCAATCCCATGGTGTATTTCTACTGAGGTACGCAAAACCTTGCAGCCAACGTGATTTTTCTCAACCCTTTCTCTTAGCGCTGCTGGAGGCGATATCCTCTTGCTAACACCCCCGTCATCCAATGTTTCTCTCATAGAGTACAGAATGATAGGCGGTGTTCTGGATTTCTACTTCCTTTCAGGACCCACTCCGAATTCCGTCATCGAACAGTACGGTGCGCTAGTTGGTCTCCCCACTTGGCAGCCAGCTTGGGGTTTCGGTTTCCATCTCTGTCGGTAAGCTACCCGACGCATCCCCTCTCGCCTACTTCCCCTGCGTGATGCTAACCTTACTCTTCTCCTGTTAGATGGGGTTACAAAAATGTTGCAGACGTCCGTGACCAGGTAGCCAATATGCGAACTGCAAATATCCCTTTGGAAGGTCTGTGACATACCCGCTTATGTTTCTTCAAACTAGCCTCTTATGCGGTATCCCCTTAAACTCTAGTTATGTGGAATGATATCGACCTGTATCACGCAGTCCGTGATTTTACCAACGACCCTGCCAGTTTTCCTATCGACGAGATGAAAGCGTTCATCCGAGAACTTGTGAGTAATTATGACCCACAATCAGCACACTGATCAACCATATCTGACCTGATCAACCCCCTAGAACGCAAACAATCAACACTGTACGACTATCTCTGAGGCTATGCAATTTTGACAATGCCGTCATGGCAATCTGATGCACCGTCACCAGACATCCCCATAGTAGACGCAGCGATTGCGAAGCAGGTCAACGCATCTGACAGAGTACGTTATCCAATCGTCCAATTGCACCCCAATACATTTCCGGGGTTTAGACTTCCCAGATAAAGGCTGATTTTGGATAACTTTTCTATTTCCAGTACGATCCTTACACAAAAGGAGTTGAAAAGTAGGTTCAGTAGACATGCTACATCGTGCTTTGATGCCCGACCATTATTGTTTTGCTTATCCGGTGTCTTCTGCTCCTGCTCTCCAGAAGTGTGTTTATCACCAACCCGGATGGAACTGAGTATGTTGGACAGGTATGGCCGGGGTACACGGTGAGTTACCTCTCCTCCCGAGATCTCGCTTGCATAAACTGAGGGATATGCTTCTGTTGCTCTATCTACATAGGTGTTCCCAGATTGGTTCCAGAAGAATACGCAGGACTGGTGGACGGAGTCCTTCCGTAACTGGAGTAACTCAGGGATCGAATTTTCGGGCATCTGGCTTGACATGAATGAAGCCAGCTCGTTCTGTGACGGATCTTGGTGAGTTGTCCCTGAGGCGCTCAAACATTTTGCGTTAGTTTCGTTACATGGTCTGAACTATTTTACCCTCCTTCCCCAGTGGAACTGGTGCAGATCTCAGCAACACTAGCGTTCCCTTTATCTTGCCGGGTGAACCGGGCAACTTAGTCTTGGGTAAGCTTTTTTTAGAACCCCCAGTTCATGTCAAGTGCTTGACCAATGATCTATTTTTGTAGACTACCCAGAATGGTACACTCAATATCTTTTCTTTGGCTTGGGTTCAATCTTGGCTGACGATAAATTAAAGCTATAATTCGACGCTCTCTGGTCCTAGTGGGAACATCACTGTTAATGGAACGCTGACATGTCGCCTGGATACATCGACAGCCGGGATGTCCATCAGCAAGCGAGGCTTGGGCGCAGGCAAGCAACAGAACGTTGATCTTAATGCGCCACCGTATGCGATTCATAATGGTGAGTGTGATAGTTCGAATATTCACAACATGGCCATGGGTGCACGGCAATGTGACTGAGCTCGCGTGGCAGGAAATGGACGTCTGTCAATCCACGCACTGGCCACGAACGCTACACACGCAGATGGCCAAGCCGAGCTGGATGTGCACAATCTGTGGGGTTTGATGGAGGAGAAAGCGACGCACATTGCAGTGCAGGACGTCATACCCAACAAACGTCCATTCCTGATCAGTCGCTCGACCTTCCCATCGTCTGGAAAATGGACTGGACATTGGGTACGTAGGGTCCTTTTTCCAGGGAGGCTTTGCCTTCCTCTTGTCATTGCCACATGCTGACCATGCTTCGTCTCAAAGTTGGGGGACAACTTCAGTTTATGGTCCTACCTCCGGTTCAGCATAGCCGTAAGTTGCGCCTAACCAAACTGGCTCGTTTTATTTTTCTTCTTTTCTTAATATTTCCTTTCCCATTCAGGGCGTGTTGCAGTTCCAGCTCTTCCAGATTCCTTTTGTTGGCGCGGACACGTGTGGGTTTAGTGCGTCCATTTTCCTCTCTTCCGTGTTTCATCCGAGGTTTGGCTGATAAAAGGTCATTTTTTCGATCGATTTGCTCTTCTAAGATGGAAACACAGATGAGGAGTTGTGCAATCGCTGGATGCAGCTTTCCGCCTTCACCCCGTTCTTCCGTAATCATAACGTTAAAGGTGCGATATCACAAGAGCCGTACCGATGGGACAGCGTAGCGAACGCTTCGCGCACGGCCATCGCCATTCGTTATTCCTTGCTGCCTTACTGGGTAGGTTCTTTGACATTCCTATCTTGTCTGTCAAGATTGAGATCGAGATAAACGTAGTACACCCTCTTCGCCAACTCTTCCACGAGTGGCACGGCGCCTGTCCGGGCGCTGTTCTACGAGTTCCCCAACGAGCCGGAGCTCTTCGCCGTGGACTCGCAGTTTTTGGTCGGAGGCGATATCCTCGTTACCCCAGTTCTGGAGCCCAGCGTTTCCACAGTGTCAGGCGAGTGACAACTTCTTTCGTCCGTACCAAACGCTAATTATTTCATTAGGTATATTCCCCGGACGAGGCAGCGTGATCTGGCGTGATTGGTATACTCATGATGCTGTCAAGAGCACTCCTGGCCAGCCAACCACGTTATCTGCACCACTAGGGCACATCAATGTCCACATTCGCGATGGGTCTGCGATCCTTCTGCATGCCAAACCTGCATACACTATCGAGGAAACGCGCCAAGGGCCATACTCTCTTCTAGTGTCGCAAACATCTCAGGGAGTCGCGCACGGCACTGCTTATATCGATGACGGCATTAGCAATCCCCCAGGTCCTAATCGGATCCTCGGATTCAAGGCGACCAAAAATGAGGTGACAATTTCCGGTCATGGTGGCTTCCAGGTCAGCCAAAAACTTCAAGATATCACCGTTCTCGGCGTGGGCACGAAGCCATCTTTGGTTTCGATCAACGGCCAGAAGGTTCAGAACTGGACTTACGCGCCAGAGCAAGGGAAGCTCGTGGCGCTCGCGGTTAACGCGAATCTGAATCAACCTTTGTCGCTAAAATGGAACTGAGGGTGACTTGCGCTAAATGATTCGTTGAACCGAAGGAGAGGATGGCCTCGGTAACTTACAAAAAAGCATTCGATTGACGGCTATAAGATGTAGTTCGATACTCATCGTGTAAACAAGAAGCGAGAAAATTTTGTACGACGACAGTCCAATAAATGTCCAATAAAATATCTGACAAAGTAAAAGATGGCGAGAACTCGAGTTCAACATAAAAGGTAATCAAAAAAATTGTCTCGAAGTCCGCTACACGAATATATAGAATCATACATGCTGTACCCTGCAGGGGGAAAAAAAGCCATGTAAAGAGCCGAAAAATAATTCAAACTAAAAATCTTTTGACGTACTGCACAAACCATCGTTGATCAGCTGCAACGCAGTTTCCTCCATGCGCGTTCTGCGTCGCTTGACAATTTGGAGCAACAAAGTCGATAAGAGCCGCCTGTTGAGTTGACGATTTTGTAGGTCCATAAATCTCACACTTTTATCAAGATGGGAATTCGTGGATCGCGACGTACCCAGTCAGTGCGGCAATAAGCCAAAGGACCGAGATCTTGGTTTACGAAGAAGGTCTTGCAGCTTCTGTACTGCATAACCACAGGATTTGACTATCGTGACGTTTTCCCCAGTGCAAGTAATTAGCAAGCCAGACCACTTACGACGTCAACGGAAACGACGACGTTGGGTTGGTAATAAATTAACTGACCGTGGAGTTACCGTTGGGTATCGCGAATATGGCACCTGGTCATTAAAAATAAGTATTGGACATCCAGCAACGGTAGCATCTTTACTGACCGACGTTCTCGGCGTCATAGCGCAGTGCATCTGCGATAACATGACATTCGTTGGGGTCTGGGCCTCCTCCGGCGGGCAAAAAGCAGTTGGTGTTACCTGACGAGAAATACATTTCGCTTCTCAGTACGAGATCTACGCAAAAGATTGGTAAAGACGTACATTTCGCACCGCAGACGTTTAGAGGTGGGGTAGTACCCTGGCGACCCACTAAGGTTCCTAAAATCCGGGGTTGAATTTTCTCTGAACAGGAAAGCGTGGTCATCTTGACGTTGTGGTCTTTGCCGATGTAGGTCTCAGATATTATCTCGGCCTCGCCGGGACAGATGGACTCTGAGCATTTTAATCGCGAGATTTACAGAAAAAGGACCAGACGTGCAAGCATAAGAATGTAATTTGAAAAAGGATGAGAATTTTTGGACATACCATCGGCGAACGGCAGTGCGGATGGCAATAACTGCAAATATGACCAGAGTACAGAGACGAGGACTATGGTGAGCTTCATGCTCTGCAAACGTTGATACTTGGCTAATTGAATGGCCTTTCTTTTATACTGACACGATACTCCTACGCGTCCCATGATCTTGTAGCTAAATTGACCAGCTGGAGCGCACGAAGGCAAGAAGGGTAAGAAGATTCAGAGAAAGGTCAGAGGCCAAAGAGCATAGCATCTGCTCCATCCCATCCGAGTCAGGCGGGCCTGGCTGATCATGGAGAAAAGGCAATCATGTAGCCATCATATGAAGGAAGTCGGAGAACACGGCTAATCGATTATCGTATCGGCAGATGCACTTATAACGCTACTCATCAAGGTATATGGGCAGTAGTATTTCCTAGCAGATGAAGATAATCGCCGTCAGTCGATCAGTCAAGAAGGCGATGGGACAATCCACCGACCATCATTTGTGCGAACGCGCCTGGGAGCGGTGTGGTCTGCAAATGCTCCAGCCAGGAAGGAAGACAGAGAAAGCTTGACTCGGCAAGTTGACAGTTGGGCCCGGGAGAGTCATAAGGAAAAGATCATATGCGCGACCGCGTGTGTATGAAGAAGCCGCTAGCCATCGTGAATGATCATCCGCGTCACTGACTCACACCCAAAAGGACAAGTCGGGTTGGAAGTAAAAATAGCCTTAATGAGATGTATAGGTCCCGGAAATGGACGAGCCTTGCGAATTGGATCCCAGTTGAGATGAGCAGGACTGCTACAGCGAGGGTAAGCAAGACAGTACGATGCAGGGTAGGAGCAAGCATGCTTTGATCATGGAGGAAGATGTGATCGGTAGGAAAAATCTGGTGAGACTCTTTTCTAGAAATTTAAAGAAAAAAGTGTACTTAGTTAGCTGCAGTTAGGCATGAAAGGTGATCGAATCCGATTACGGCGTTAACGGCCCTTTTGTTTAAGGGAGAGACTGGTCGATGTAGTAAATATGGCAGTCTGCCAGACTTTCTGCAAATTTCAAGGTTTTTTAGCGGAAATGTCAAATCCCAGAGAGGCAGAGGTTTAGAAGAATAACAACCTGGACGCGATAAGATCGCTTTTGGAATACTTCAAACGCAATCTTCTCCAAGGAATAGAGAAAATGTACTGGAATCCGGACGCGTGTGCCGATGCGCCAGTACACCAAAGGAGGATAACTACCACATAAACAATGTGGACGATGGTATGGGGCGACATTAATGTTCAAAGTCTTCGGGTGCACATGAAAGTTGAAGCCATATATCCAATAAGGATCGGTTAGGAACCACATTAGTGAGAAAGAATTGGCACCTTCCGACCTGGATGTGTAGCTGCCAGAGTGAAACCAGTGTCCGAGTGGTTTGCTAAACCTTGTCACCATTAGGAAATCTGGAAGCAAAAAATCTTGTCCATTTCTGTAGATCCAAGGGTGCTCCAGGAAAACCTATATCCTCTGTCGCAGTACGATCCAGGAGCACTAGTCTGTTGGCGTAAATTTTTGCGACGCCCTGTTGACGCCCTGACAAAAGCTGTACTTCTGGATGAACGGTTTGCATGCCGTCTGGTGGGCTTTGAGGATGCAGATAGCAAACGAAGTACGGCATCAAAGAAAAATTAATGTCAAGGTGCGACAGATCTAGAAAACCTCGATGAAGGACGCAAGTTCGTCTTAACGCGGATTTGTTGGCAAAGTGTTGGGCTGTTCGAAACCATTATTTCTTCGTCGACCAAGGAATTTGCATTGCGACAAGTCGTGGTCAAAATAAAACTGGATAAGATGTCAGGGCCGTATTTGTAGTTTACGAATAAGTTCGATAATTCTCGTGAAGTAACCTTGGAGTCGATTGAATTCGAACCAGAGCGACTCGGCATTGAGAAGCTAATATTATCAAAGTCGAACTCGCCAAACTCGACATGTAGAGGGAATAGAAAATTGCAAAAGGAAAGAATCTTACGTTTATTCCTAGTTCAGGGTCGTTCTTGTTTGGTTCTTGTTCAACTTGAGTTGATTTGAGTGAAAAGGAAGACTAGCGGCTGACCGTAGCCTCGGTTTTTAGGTTAAATAACTCAACCCACAATCCAATTAAAATGAGCTGCTCTGGTATGCTGTCAAGAAATTTCGGTTATAGATTGAAGCTGTTCATGTTGAAAGTGAGAGGAGAGGGGTCGAGCGGAACTTGAGAAAGCGCAAAGTGTATTATGTAATTTTAAAAGACCACACCTCGTTAATCTCCTCTACGGCTTCACCTTTGCTTTTTTTCATGGATCGATGATTTTTCTGCGTTCCTTCTCTTCTTGGCCTATCTTATGTGGAAAATGACAAAAAGCTATACTTTGAACAACTGGGATGGCAGGGCATCAACTCCGGAACAGCAGATGGGAACAGGAACCAACATTTGGGGCAGCAGGTTTAATGCCAACCAGGCCTCGCACGAACAGGTAATGGTTGGCTTCAGGACTCTGTATTCTCGTGTTGACATCGATTACCATCAGACTATGGAAGGAGGAAGTGCTGGAAAGGGGACGACTGAACACGCCGTTTGTTACATTTGTCTTTTCCGTGGTTTTCACGTCATTTTGAATGTCATTCTGGAACGTAGGATAACGCATTTGAAGATGCCCGCCCTGGCCCTTCAGCAAATTCGGAGGAGCGAACATCGGTTTTTAGAGTGTTGTCTCCCTCTCCAGTACGTCATGTTCGAAAGGTCTCCTATGCAGCCGCCCAAATGGTCATTTTTCAATAGATGAAAACCACAGGACCGAATAATGTCGGACACGCGTCGAATGACATTTCAACCACGGTTCCTACCTTTATACCTATCCTCAGCTCGTCTCTACATTCGCCTTTGGCTCGAAACGCGTCAAGACGAGGTCAAAGTCCTCCTACCATCAAGCAATTGGTCGAGGGCGTGATGTCAAGACCCGTGCCGCAATTTCAAGCACCAGCACATACTCACGACACGACCGACGTCATATCTCTGAACACTACTGACGCGGAAGGTGAAGATGAAGATGAAGACGACGAGGGAATTGTTGTTAATAGTCTGCTGGTGAGTTGTCTTGGTGCCACCAAAGTCCAGAAAATGATATTCAAGAACTAAATCATATCTCAAGTCCTTCTCGCCTGCAAAAACTGAACGTTCCTCTGTTATGGTAAGCTTCAATCTGTGGATGACGGACATGTACTCATGAACATGTCACTCCATTTTCAAATAGCGAGACCCATCAGCTTCGACTAGCCACTCCAATTCTGGATCGCAGTATGAGCACAACTCTCTCTTCACTCCGCCACTCTCGGACGAGTCCCCTCATCCTCCTGGAAATGGCAATGGCTGTCCTTCCGCTGACCGACTGTTTACTCCACCATCGCCAAGGCGCAGGCCTACTCCAATTTCAGTACCATCGACACCCACACCGACCATCCCTCGCGCAACCACGACTGCGAAACGGAGAGTAAACAAGGCTTACGTTCTAGTCCCCCCACTGAGAAAACCTAAGTCGGAATATTCGCTCAAAGCCAAGAATCCGCGTTCAACTTCGCCACCGCGACCAAAGCATCGTCCAGGCCCATCGAAAGTGAAACCCGACTCTCAACCTCGGCCCAAGCCCTCAGCTGTTCAAGTTCACATGAGCCTCAGCGAGGCTCTGCAAGCGTCATTAAATCATAATGAAGACACTGGGACATTGCATTATAATGAGCAAGGGAAGAAAGTCATTCTCAAAAAGGCTAGAGAGGATAACAGGAATGCCGTTGCGGGTCCATCGACGGCGCGTTTTTCCAGTGCTTCTGGTCGTGGTGCTCCTGTATCCAGTGTCTCTGTGACCAACTCAAAGCCCAACGAAAAGAAACGGCGGCGCAAGTATGAGGATGACGGACACCCGAGTGACAATGGGAAGAAGAGACAGCGGGTTGATATCGATTTAACATTATCCGACCCAGACGACGACTCCGTGGTTGAATTTGTGAAACCCAACCCCAAACCCAAACCCAAACCCAAACCCAAGTCGCGACTCAATCCGTCTTTCGATCATCCTAAATCCAAAGCAGTCAATGCTCGTCCGCAATTCAAGCCAAATACACCAGAGCGCCAACCCCATCCGAAGCCTGCACAACCACCACGAAAGAAACAAGCATCAGCTGCCAGTATATTCCACAACTCGGATTCCGATGTTGTTGAAATTAGCCTGGGCGTTGTACGACCTCTCCGGCAGGAGGTGCTGGCATTCAACACCCGGTTTATGCGGAATTCTGTGGAGACGGATGGCTCAATGCAGCACGAGGGCAAAACCGACGGAAATACTCAAGGTCGGCTGACGGAAGAGGCTGAACGCAACAAGGCGAGGACGAGGGAGAGACCTCCGTGGGTTCGCAGGCTTCCTCTATCTCATACGCCGTCGCAGTCTTCAGTGTGTTCTGATCGCGAGGAGGAGAAGGACGATGAAATCTCACTTGGTGGCCCTGTCTTGACGTCGCCTTCGATTTCCAGTCCAAGGTCAGGATCCTTCAGGGTGGGTTGGGGCACGAATAGCGATGTTGAAGCCCATGATGACCTTTTCTCTGTGGATGAGGTTTGGGATGGCAGTCGTCGCGGCGGCAGTGCCACAGGGCTGGAGTCCACTGATGATGATGACAAGCCCCTGATGGAAATGAAGCTTATGCGTCAGACCACCAAAGGCAAAGAGAAGGCGTTTCCTTCGACAAAACATTCAATGAAGCCAGTCAAGACTACTGTAGTAGCATCAGTTTCCTCTCGTCCACGAGCCGCTGGTGCATCCGTTTCGACGCCCTTTTCCACCCGACCCACATCAGGACAATTGGACAAATTACCACCCAAGATTGACTTGGCTGAGCGATTTCGGAAGAAGGAGAAAAAGAAAGAACGCCTGAGAGTAGCTTCAAACTCGACGAGTGCTCTCTCCATTGTACATTCCACTTCCACTGCATCCTCTCATGTCGACGCTGGTGTTGGTGCCACGTCAGCACCTCCAATGTCTAGTACGTCTTCTCGACGTCAAGCGCAGTCCGACAACCCGACGACTCAAGAGGAAAGGGATGTCGTTCACACTATGCCCTCAGCGAAGGCACTTGGAAAGCGGAGGGCCATTAGCCCCTCGTCTGTGATCGTTTCTGGGTCACCATCTCCAGTCTCAGGACAGGCACATGGAGTGGAGGCTGACGCCTTGACCGACATCTTCGTCCACAATTACATGCTTGATACCGAATTCCGCACTGGCCCGTCCGGCTCTAACTCCATTGCAGTCATTCGCCAGTCTTCCAGTAGCCTCTACTCGACCATGGAAACCCTCTCCTCGCTCAACAGTCTGTCATATCTTCAATCGCTTCCTCAACCTCGACAGGAAGAAGAAGCGACCATCAGCAACAGGAGTGGCAGCAGTCATTCACATCATTCAGATTTGAATCGAGCGAGCCAGGAATCAGAAAATTTGGAGTTCCCAGAGTCGGTCCTGGAAAATTTTGGGACACGCGGTCAATCCGAGGCCACTGGCCCTTGGGCGGAATCGTTCGCAGGAGGGGATGCCATGCACCTTGATGGGCAATATGGGTATTCGACCATTGACCCTACTTTGCTTGGAGGACAACCACTCGAAGATCACTTCTCTGAGCCAGACCTCGATTTCAAAGCCGACTTTGTGGAGGGTACCGACGACGAAAACGATCCTGTTATCAGAAAGCCTGGGTCACTACCAGCGTTGGTGGTAGGCATTACACCACTCGTGAGCTATTCTTCCAGTTCTAGTTCATCTCCTACGACTACGACGAATCCATCCGAGTACGCGCCCTCTGTCTTGACCGATCCAGGAGTCGAACGTGCCACCACGAAGCGGAAGAAAAAGCAGTCTTCAGCTGAAACCACTGCAGCTCCAGCGCGAACTTTACCCCGTCGCCACGCCCAGCGCAAGATGGCTGACATGGTTCCTACGGACGAGCTAGATGAGTTGTTGAGGGCCAAGACGTCGGAGGACTCGTCGTACTCGGCCTCATCAGACGAAGATTCCGACTCAAATGCGCCAACCGATGTGGTCTTTGTGAAGAAATCTGTTTCTATTTCAAGTCACAGAGCAGAGCCTTTGACTGTCGGCCAGAGAGGATCTAAGAAAGTGCCGACTATCAATTGGCCTAAAACAGATGTGCCTTCATTCTGTCATCAATGTCGACGCAAAACCGACTATCTCAAGATGCCCTGCTCCTGTGGCAAATATTTCTGTGTCCGCTGTTACGCCGTTCGGTAAGTCTTCTCAACTTTTGTTGTGCTTTTCCTCTTCGCCTCACTGCTCATCCTTTCTTCTTTTTGACCGTCCTATTCAGATACCCAGACGAAGAGTTCGACGTTACTCTACGAGAATTCACCTGTCCGTTTTGTCAAGGCTACTGCAATTGCACCAGTTGCTGCCAAAAGCGGGGGGAAACGTATGTGTCTTCTGCAAGGCCTGATGGTCACCGAGGACCGCCGCCAGGAAAGCGCGTCACCCTTGGCGGGAAGACAAACTTGCCTCCTCTAGCTCTGACTGGACCCATCCCAGAATCTGGAAAGTATTGGAGCACAATATATTCCTTGACGGGCGAGAGGATGGGCACGACATACATAACTTCCCATGTTGATGGCGACCCTCCTGTTGTCTTCGCTCCGACGTCACGTGCCCAAGTCGCTGACGAACCCGTAGCCAAACAGAAAAAAGCTATGAAGAAAAAGAAGATCTTTGTGGGCCAGATCCAACCATCGTGGAACCTGGACCCGCATCCCAAGATAAAATATCTGGATGGGCCATCTCGCAGCAAGACGGCAACGAACTACAACACACGTTGGTACGTTGGCGATCGAGGTTTCCTCAACTACATCGTCGAACCAGTGGACAAGACCGGTCTTCTGGACGAGCTGTCGTCCCTGTCGTCGTTGGAGGACGACTCCATGGACGAACCTGAACCGCCCGAAGTAGGTATGACAGGTGCCATCGACTAATTTACTTTCTTAAGATGCTCATTTGATCTTGTCCACTTAAGCCGAAGGCTTCATCCCCCAAAGCCTCGAAGAAAGCGACATCGCCCGAGCCATCACCGATTCTCTGAATTCCTGCGGAGCGATTCGTCTTCTTGCCCTATGGTGCTGAACGTCCGCGTGTTCGTCATTCAACCAGCATGACATCTGACCGTTATCATATTTTTTGTTAATCGCTCATTGATCATTGTATCATATAGTCCGGCATGTTTCATATTAGATTCAGGTTTTTTCTTTCCTCCTATTCGCAAGTCTGTTCGCTTTCTGTACATTCCTGTACATAGACGTCATGGATTTTGTCTCCGAGTCGCGGGGCCTGGTTTGTTTCTAGTCTGGATTTTGGTTCAAGAATCAGGACATACATCTGTTGTTTTGCAGCATACCTATCGTACAATATATACAAATCAATCACATTGGAAGATCGCCAACAAGCTTGTTCAGTGGTCGATGTTTAGTTCATGTTGTCAGGTTGATCCAATGCCCTTGATGAACACCAGTGTCCTTCCGGCCCATCTTGATTCCAATCCTTGCACAGATCCCGATGGTGTGAAGGAGTTTCCGGCCTCCCTCTTCAGAGTAGTTGCTGGCTTGGTCTTGGTAAGTTATCTGAATTCTAGACATGTACGATAGAAAGAAAGGTAGTGCTGGAAAATGTCGAATTGATGCCTTCAGCAGTGACAGGACGACGGCGATGAAAGCATTGGCGACCTCCAGATGTCTGTTGGCTGGGACTTGTCAAACCAGCAGTCTAGGTTCAGTGGGACATGGGCGATTGCGATCTCGACCTTGATATCTTGCTCAGACCTCTTTCTTTCCAATTGACCGTTCTCCGACCAGAGTAGCAGCAAAATCGTGCGGGATAACCAGAAATGTGCGATGCCAATTCATTCGAATAGACAATATTACACGCCATCGAGAAGAACACTACACTTACAAAGGTATATCCAGTCTCCGTATTCAGGTGTTGATATTAAGATGCCCAGCACTAGAAAAGGTCCATGTCACTCGAGACTCTTGAACGGCATTGGATTTAACAAGGAAGCTGGATGGCGGACTGCCTCGCAAGACCTTGAGATTCCTCGGAGGTAGCCAAATGCCATGCGGGAACAAAGTAGGAAGGATCGGGTACCATGGCTGACCCGCGGCTTCGCCGAGCCGCTTTGTAAGTAATAACTGCAGCCGTAATGCCTGTATCACGGGCCCTCAGTAAGTAACGACTCCAAAAACTAAGCAGAAAGAAAGATACAGACTCGCAATCGTTCCGACTAACAGGAATCCAAAAATGAGAGGAATGATGACGGGGAGGACATCATCGGTATAGACTTGTTTGCCATGGTCAAGGGCGGCAGGCATGAGTATCAAGTAGAGATTCACTGAAGTTTGTCCTGCGTTCAACATAGTTTTCGCTATGAAACAACGACGGGTACGTACCGAGGTTCATGAATGCACAAGTTCTAGTAAGACTGACGCGTCTACCAGCGTTGAGAGGTCGCTTCAACTTCAACTTGGATTCCGGCAAGACGCTAATTTCCACGATTTATAAGAAACTGAAAACTCCAAGAATCAAGTTTTAGTAGACTCACAGGGCAATGAGGATCAGGAAAGTGAAAAGAGAGTAAAGTCCTGAGGCGAAAAATATAGACAAAGTGTTGCCTACAGATGCGAGAAAAAAGGAGTAAGTTATAACGCCCTCGGTTCGTGGAAATGTGGAACGTACTGTTTTCGTCATCCTTGGCCAATGGCTTCTTACTTGTAATTGCGAAGCCAATTGTTTGGAGGACGAGCATGCAGAACTGGGCGATAAACGCGATCCCTAAAATGACATAGGCACATTGAGCATAAACCCAATGGCCAATACGAAATGGTCCAAAACATACAGATATAGGTTGAGCGCTGGTAGAGAAAGTCGAATATGCTCTTCGAGTTCGTAACAGCCACAACTCTTTCTGGCGCTGCCTCAGATTTCTCCAGGTTGTCAATCTCCTCTTTGACAAGAAGAGGAACGCTGTCCTCTGCGACAGCGGTTTCTGCCATTGAAAATGGAAATTCAGGTGTTTGATGATGGGTAGGGTGCGTGGACGTTCGGAATGACCTTGATTCTGTCCCTGGGTGGCGTTTAGACGAGTATGTTTATGTATGTTTTGGAGAGACCGGAGAAAGCGGTTACACTGCTGGCACTGGACTATTTTAAGTAGCATAGAATCTTAATAAAATACTATGTAACTTGTTTAAATTTTAGATGAATTTTCTCCTCTTTAAAATGAAGTTGAAACATAAAACCTGAGATTGTCGGAAATTTGTGGGACAGATGACATTTTAATGAAATTTATGCTCCTTTAAGTGTTTCATTTGATAGAAATTTATTGGCACAACACATACTTGGAAAATTCAATGTTGTTTTTTTCTTTTTGTTTTCTTAATTCTTTAAATTAGTCTTAGTCTAAAATTCCGATAGAATTTAATCAGGCCACGAAATTTTAGATAACAAAAATAGTAAAATGTCACATGATATTTTAGTGACAATAGAAATTATTTAAAAAAAAACCTTTAACAAATTCTAAAAGGAAACGGGTGCTGCGGGCGCCACTTAGTGGAAAGTGTGAGAGTGGAGAAGAGGATTAAAACACCTTTAGTTGGTCGTTAGCAAGAAGTGAACATTAATAAATGGAAATGACTTACCCGTGATAACAAGATGACAGCACCAACTTGTTGACCTTCCCACTTCATAGGACAATATGCAAAATGGGATTCAATGCTCTCCAGCGGATAAAGTTCAAGGGTATCAAGTTCGCAGCCCCACAACTGTGCCCGGAGGAAAGGGTAAGGAGCGAAAGGGTCTTGTTTGATATTCGCTGGCTGGTATCGTCGCGCCGCTGCAAATGTGACAGGTGCAAGAATGTTGTTTGCAAATGTGAGTTGTACAAAATGTTCAATCTGAGCTGGAATTAACACTTTCTGTTGTCCAGACTCAATCAATATTGAGCTGTTTCCAATGTGGCGAGAGGAAACAGAGTATATAACACCGTGAATTGTGACGTTGGATAGTAGAGAGACGGATGCTGGCTGTATTCCATCAAATGTCTCCGAAATGCATGCCATCAGGGATCCAGGAATGCTGTAACAAGACAAGGGGGCAGACAACGCATTTTCGTCGTAATCAGCATCGAAGTCACTGGTAAAGCTCAACATATCAGTCAGCAGGGTGTCTCGAATCTGAGGATCAACGAGCTTCTGGAACATTGGTTTGCAATTCCGAATGACTTCTGGTGTACCAGTTTTCTCGAGGAGTTGTCGCAAATTTGCCGAACGAACGAAGGCGCGGGCAATAGTCTCTGAATACTCATCTAATATGGAATTAATTACAATCACTAGGTAAGTGTGATCAAGCTTACCCTCTTTATAGTTGATTGACGTATGTTGGAGTTTTCCAATCATGCGTTCAAAAGGAAATGCCCACCAAGAGTGCACAGGGCCGTAGAGAAGAATGTAGTCACGTAAATGCAGTGCCATATGCTGGTTGGGAACAAACTTAAAATCTGGAAACAGCTCCTTCAGTCCAGTTAAATAAGCCTGCATGTGCTGGTGATACAGGTCTGCATGCTTGAAGGATGTTACTCGTGACGTAGCAATAGAAACAGCAGAAAGGAGCATGATAGTGACATCTAAGATCTTTCGACACCTCTCTGATCGAGGATTTCCTGGCTGTACAAGTGACCAAAGGCGAATGAGGGAGATCGGGAGGTATACAGAACCCAGGACACGCCACTGATCTGCTTTCAATTTCCCATGATGAGTAGAACCTAGTTGACTTGGGACAGAGGTAAGCCAGGATGGGGTGACCATAGATTTAATATCAGCATGGATTTGCACCATTTCTTCCCCATTTAAAACATGACCACATTTAGTTGACGTCTTGGAATGTCCGTAGGGGTCAATTTGCTTTTCAACCTGAGCCTGTTGCTTTATGCTCGTCAGCAAGGATTCATGAATATTCAAACAAACCACACACCCATGTAAGAATGCCACGAGCAAAGTCGGCTCGAGTCAGTTTAGATTTTTTCCGACTATCAGCGGATATCGGTTTACATCCACGCTGCTGAAGCTCTGAGCAAACCAGCTCTAAAGAAGAGAGACGGAGGTTCGACAACTTCTTCAACCATAAGGCCATGCCGTTTTCAGTATTCAAAGTTTGATTGAGTGGCTTTTCAAGATACTTGACTAATCGAGACACATGTTTTTGGTCGTCTGTCCCTAGCTGTGTCCACCTATCCGAGAGGACCAAATCGATTACTGGAACATCCTGGGTAGGGTCCTTTTCGATTTGTATACCGAGAATGTCCTGGAAGTGTTTGTTGATTAGACCAAGGAACAGATTGTGCATGGCATCAATGACAACAAAGCGGCTGGGATCAAAATACGGAAGACGCAGCAATTCGGACCATCGTACACCCGTCTGGGCAACACGTGCATCACTTTCTAGTTCAGTTGTGGAATCACAATAAGCTTGAGCAAATGCTCGAGTTTCCTTGTTTGTACGTGGGTGCCATAAGTGCTCTTGGAGGTGGTCATAGCCATGTTCATTGCGTGTACAGTGGCAGATGTGACAAAAGTGTGTATGGTGGACAGAAGCGAACCCAGCCACTTTTTTTGCAGCAAGTAAATCGCAGATGACGCAGGCAATGGCGCACTGGACTAATCTCCCTTCAAAGTGACCGTCTGTGCGTGTAAACCATACTCCAGGATTCCAGAACTCAAGAAAATCGTCCACAACGGGCCGGAGATAGTGGTTGGATGTGTCAAGTGGGGGTTCATGACGTGGAGGGATAACACCGGCCAAAAACATGTAATCAGATTTGTAACGCATTTCTGGTGGTAGATTGAGGCATACAAGTGAGATAAGGCCGATTGAAATCTTCTTCCCAGCTTGTTTGTTAGAAAGTGGGTTGAAAAAGTCGAGTGAGAGTGAAAAAACATAGCGACCACTTCCATCGCCTTGACTAAAAAGTCGTCCATTTGGTCCCTTGAAGTTGCGAAGCATATCACCATCAATATATCACGCATCTCGTCTGCAATACTATTGGCAGCAGTCCAGGCGGCATCCATCTTTGCTTCCAATCCTGGTAGTGATAAGAGATGGCCAACCCAATCTTTCACGTCAAACGCGACGAATGTTTTGATGGGTATAAAGACGACCTGACCTAAGATAAATCGAGGCCGAACTAAAGGCTCCTTGCAACGTTTACCAAAACGTCGATGGGTACAAGAGGAGGGGTATATGGGGATTGGAGAACCTTCATCAAATGTTGGTTTGAAGGAAGCATGGCAATCCTCCTTGGGACAGATAGCATAGATGGTTGCTTTTGAGTCGAGGTTGAATTCCTTCTCGGCAGTACGCAGGTCGATAGGAAAATCGGATAACAACTTGGCATCGCGCTGGGATAGGTTTGTATTTTCGCGCATGAGGCAGAGTTGGACAATATATCGCAGCATCGCGTAAAGGAAGTAACACCCTCGACGGCTGTTTCCCAACAAAACCTGACAGCAGAGAACCAGGAATGTAGCCAGTTGAATCAGCGGGTCGGTTGCAGCCAAAAGGGGGGTATAGAAATGTTCTAAAATTCGTTCAATATCGAGAACAACTAAAAAAAAATCAAAGTATTCACTGACCTGTTGAATACTCATTGGCAATTTGAACAGATTTTGACTGCGTTGCCGCTCGTCTCGCCTTCCAAGACTTTTTCCCATCGTGAAGCTTCTGGAGAACGACATCAACTTGTTTCTTAATAGAGTCCTTCGCGGCTGTGACAGCAGCGGACTTGGTGGTGATTTTGTTAAGGTCAGCGTGAAAATAGTTGCATTTGGCAACAAGAGGCGCTAGTGGGAAGGACTCGGCCTCGAGGAAAGGCGATAATTGTGAACGATGGAGTTGAGTGCTCACTTCGTCCTCAAGTTCATTGACCGAAGATTCAATTTCGCCCAGGCGTTCGAGGATGGCGCGAATGTGGACCCGTCGCGACTGAGTCCTCGTAGGAGATACGTCAGTGATACACGGCAAATCAGAATTCAAAACCGGGTTGGTATTTGAAGAGATAGTAGACAGCGTCGTCGCAGCAAGATGATGGGTTACAGCGTTGAGTTGATCTTGGATGGTCCGCTCCGCGGTTTCAGCGGTCTTTTGTGCCAAGGAAACTCGCATATCCTTCAACGCACTGGCATGTTCTCGTCCTTGAATTGACCTGTCTTTAATAGCGTGGGATTTATGAGTACAATGGTCAACGTCCTTGCCCCCACACCCATTAGATGTGCAGTGGCAAGGAACCTTAACCATAATCTAAAGAAAATGACATCAAAATTTGAACAGCTCGCGAAGGAAAAGAGCACTGACAAAACTGAGGACTACAAGAAATCCGAGAGCAGAAGTAACAAGAACACGGCGAAGAGGCCTGAAAGCTTTGTGCAGAGAGGGATAACCAGTGCACAAGGCTTGAATTCGTAAGGAAGAATAGTAAGGAGGACTGCGCGCCGTGGCTTTTTATAACTGTTTGAGTTTCAACTGAATGTAGAACAATGGTGGACTCACCAGCATCAAGGGACGATAACAAAGCAATGAAATTTCAGAACAAGAGCTCTTGTGAGAATAAGAGAAGACCAAACCGTGCACTGGGCAACCAGTGCACGGTTTGGATGAAGTGGAAGACGTCAAGGAACAAAACAAAGCACTCTTGTTAGGTTAATCAAAACCAAACCATGGGCAACCAGTGCATGGTTTGGAAGACGAATGGGGTCGATCCCCAAAGGCGATTGCAACCACTGGAGGGTAATACCAAACAGTCACAAATAAAGCACGTTCAACTGACAATCGCCGAACACACTTGACGCACGTCACCTCGACAGGTTGCCTGAACTTTCAACTTCGACACTATCAACTGGTTGCCCAGTTGATACTGCGCAACTTAAGCGACGTATCCAGACGCTTTGACTCTCGTCAAAATAATCTCGCCCTAGTAGTGATATACTGTGCTTTCAATGTCATTCAACTTCGAGTCTTCGACTATCCACTGGTTGCCCAGTGGATACTGTCGCGGACCTTTGATCGTCGGGTCGAACGACGGACGTTGCTAACTCCCGCATTCTTTACCTTACCGCGACCCATTTCTGTCTATCTTCACCACAGTCCTTCAACTTGACCTCATTTCAAACCGTTCTAAGGCAACAATGTCTGAAAGACCACGATATGGAAAGACCAAAGTTCGCGTCTTTCGTTTTATGACGTGAAGGTTGGTTCTTACACATGCTACTTCTGAAACTCGAGTCCCCAAGTCCACAGGTTCGGCGTTTGAGAACTTCTATTGTGACGAATATACCACACTCGTCGAAGTCAACGATAGGATTTTCTCCACCTCAGTTGATTTGACGTACATGTTCCCTCCTGTTAAGCTCAAGGCTCCAACTGACAAGAAGAAGCTGGAGTTTGTGGTTGCGGTGCAGAAGGGAGAGCAAGGCTCGACTTGGACGCTGCCCCCCCACCAGCTGGATTTGCAACCGTGGTGGGTGTGGGTATGTGTACGGGTTGTATGTCGTGGCTTGGGAAGAGCTGCAAGATGGGAGAGACACTCACTCCCATCCACTTATTATCTTGCTGGCAAGAGTCGTTGGCCCGCTGCCCGCCTCCTCTCTTTCGTTCGAGGGTCAGGGCTGGAACTGGACCCGTAGGAGATGGGGGGCCAAAGAGGTAGCGCGAGACAGGTGGGCAGGCATTCCGACGGCCCAGTCGTCGCCTTCATCGTTAATGCTAGACCCCAGGAAGACGCCACCTCTGCCTTCACCATTCCAGCCAACTGCGGTTCTTTTGTGACGAGTCACGGGAGGCCAGTAGCAATGTCACGTAAACCCTTCAATTCAAAGCTATGTATTAGGTACAGACATTAGAAATTTGCATTCGTATTATTATCAATATCATTTCCTTCGTAGTACTCCCCAAACCCAGGTTCTCCTTGTCCAGGCGATGGCATGAGTTGGGGTAATCCTGACAGATGACGGGTGCTGGTACCATAGGGTGTGTGTCCCTGTTGATAGTTTACAGATGAACTTGAAAATCCAGAGATGTTGAATGCAGAGAGTGGGGGAGGAACTGTAACTTGACTGGTGTTATTACCTGGATGGCGTCAACATCAGCGGGTCAGAGGTAACTGCATAATGAAATACGAACCTGAATGGTGATAATACTGTGCTTGAAGACCAACATTTGGCTGAGAATGAGACCGACGAAGCAAAATCAATTGTTCTTTTGACATCCTTGGAAGAGCAGCCTTGTCATATGTTTTCCTGAAACTGCCCGCCACGACGTCCTTGCTCGAGGTCGAGGAAGTAAGACTTGAGGGTGGTGCCTTCTTGGTCGTGGTGGTTTTATTCCTGTGCCAAAGAGTCATCAATCATCATAAGACAAAACAGGAAAAAAAAAACAACAGACTTCGCTGCAGTACACCAACGTTCATAAACACCCTTGAGTATGGGTCCACGCCGGGGATGATTAAGTACCAAAATAATCTCGTCAAGGACTTCAAGACAGATCTTCTCGTATTTTGACCCTTCAAAATAATCCTTCACCTTGATTCCAGTCTTCCACGAGGTCAAGTGAAAGTAAGCCTAAAATAAATAGTCTAAGTGACCGCAATTGGAGAAAATAAAAAACGACCGGCTTACCAGACAGATGGAAAGACTTATGATATGTGGAGGGTACGTCGACACAAAAAACTCAGGAAATAAGTAACCGAGTCCCGACTTTTTACCGTATGAAATTACATCGGCGATGGCCTCTAGTGCAGGGTGGTCCCACTGACCAAGACTGAGGTTGATCTTGAATGCAAAGGGTTCAGTCATGTAATGAAAAAAGATAGTGTACGTACATGTGGGTTTGGGTCATCAGTGAATGCCATCATACTGAACTTGGCGATACGAGGATCCTCGTCACCCTGATTCTTTGTAAAAATTAGGGTCGCAATCTCATCCGCAATCGCTGTTACGGCCTCCTCTGGCTGTCGACTGTTTATAATCTTAGTAATCCCGTAGTGATCTTCCACTGCTGAAGCAGTATGATCCTTGAACCATTGGCGTTCTAAGACCGATACCGAACTTATCTACAGGAAAATCAGAGTCAAATATTACGTGAATGAATAAGGAAAGGAGGACTGACTCGGTCATGGACGCGGAGGTCCCAGATTAATGTGTTTGGGTCTAATATGATCCACTCTGTCAGAAGGATGTATTCTAGAAAAAAATAAGACTTGCCCTTCTTGAGAATCTGATGTGATTCTGTCAGTGATTGGGCCGTAAGCTGTTTGTAACGTTCTACTTTGATTGAGTAAAAAAAGAGCCCTTCAGCGAGAAAGGTATGTCGTAAAAATCTGTCCTGCGCAACAGAGATTATCTCTTTCTCTTCGCTGAGACCCCGTTTCTGCTGTGGCTTGGGATTCCGAGGTGGGCCAGCGGCAGTAGCAGCGGTTGTCCGTGACGTACCCCGTGTTCGCGTGCGTCCCCGACCCGTTTCAGTGGTAACAGAACCCTGATTATTGAGGTATAAACCGGGAGGGGCGTCAATCGATTCCACAGGCGTTGTAAAGCGAGAGGAAGAGGAATCACGAGGAACTCGATAAGGTGCAAAGTGACTCGGACGACCATCCCCTACTACATTACGAGAACGGGAAGTGCCAACTTCCGGTCGCAAGCCACCGGTACCGGCAACGGAATGAGAGGAAGAACAACCAATGGAATTGGAGCGGCTTGTGGTTTGAGAATACCTCTCTGCGGAAAGCGAGCTGGTGCTGCTTACAGAGCGTGGGCCACCACTAAAAGATGGAAACCCAGTGGGGCCAGAGTAATGCTGAGGGTGGTGTTGAAAATTGTGAAGTGCGTAACCCTCCGACCGTGATCGAGATATCTGGTTTGGGTTGTGAACGGTATGGTGTAGGTAATGGTTCTGGTGGGATGTGTTGTAAGGAAATTCAAACAATAAGATTAAAAAGCATATGTACCGATGGATGAATAAAATTGCGTGAGGAGTCCCAAGCCGCATTTACAGGTGGGTCAGAGACCGGAATGCAGGAGCACTGGCAGCTGGAGGGTGTGGATATAAGGTGTATCGACAGTGTGCAACACCGAATTAACATAGACATTTGGAGAAGGCTGTGCGATGATCGGGTTGGGGTCCCATGTTGTACTTACAGCCGGGTCAGAGGCGCCGACAACTGGAGCTGCCATGGGCTGCTGGGGAAAACGCAGGTTGGGGTTCTCTACAAAATATGTAAGAACAAGAGGAATTGAAGGCTTCCTGACGTACGAGACATGAGTTCAGTGTTAGAATAGGTTTCAGCCTGAGGTTCATCGCGATGGTAAAGCAGGCTTATATAGAAAAAAAATTTAGGAAGGGGACAACGCCGTCACAACAGTTTTTTTGGAGATGTTTACTGTGTTGGGAAATGTAGGGTAGGTAATCTGAGGATCTACACACTTTCGAGCACAGGAAACTTAAACAACACATGTTTGAGTTCTAGCAACAATTTTGATGTTCCATGGGCTGATTTTCGCATCAACTTGGGATTGAAGATGCTATCGATAATCATATAAGCACTGGTAATAAAAATAAACGCAAAAAAACAAAAAAACTACACAGATAAGTATATATACAGCACAGGGAACTCACTAGAGAATGCCGTTCCTGTACTTGACGTCCATCGATAGGGACGGATAGGAAGATAGGAAGATAGAACAATGATTGCCATCACTAGTCCATCTGTTCACCGTCACCACTAGCACGCCCATGACTGTGTTCTTCACCAATCGAGATAGGGTGTCGAGTTTTTGGGTAAACAGGCCTTGTAGAAGGACCGAGGTGTGTGGTCGCGTGGTCTTGACAATAGCCTTCTTCTTCTAATACGATTGTATGTAATCCACCTGCTGAGCCGCTGCCTGGACCACCCTTGTGACTCATCAAACTCATCGCGAAGGAGAGCGAGACTTTCCTCAAGCTCCGATATTTTTGATTGTAGGAGGGTTGTTTCGGCAACGAGGGTGTCGCTTGCCGCTTGAGCAAGCTCAATCGCGAAGGCGGGGCTTAGGGACATGAACTCTTCACCGTTCACTGACGCCTTCTGCAAGACCAAAGTCTCCTCCCATTTCCGTAGGTCTCTCGATTCCTGCGCAATATCGCTTAATCGTCTTAATCTTGAATAAGACATCGCCCTTCGGGCTTTATAATCTTCGCCCGCAAGATAGTCCCGCTTAGACGGGAACTGACAGAGGGAATACCAATTAATTTTACCAAGAAGCTTGTCAAGCTATTCGTGAAACCTACCTGTTTGAGTGTGAGCCTGCTCACGATTTTAGATTTAATAACACTGGATGGATGAACGTGAAATCGGGTGTGATGTTGTTGGTGAACTAGGTGAGGTATCATTGGAGCATCGCCTGTAGCACAGGTTGCCGTACCGGACATGTTAGAGGGTAGAGAGCAGATCTTGAACACTTGAGGGTGGAACACAAAGCTCCTCATCAATACGTCAACACTCAAGCGTGTGCAAAGGACCACGTTGACAATTCATTCAACAAAATACTAAAGTAGGTGCCCAGTATCACTTCCTGCCACTTCCTGGGACGCAGGATCTTCTGATCTGCATGTGCATGCTCTCCGTCTTGACCCGCAGGCCTCGCAAATTGATGAAGGCTTACAATTCCCGGCTTCGGCCATCGGACATCCAACTTGACAGACGCACACGTGGGCCCCGGGAATGGTTATGGTTTGTGAAGTTGACCTTTTAGAACAAGTTAAACCTCATCCCTGCCCTTACTGTCGGAGAGAAAAGTCTTTTGGCAGTATTTAATAATTATTTAAAACCATTATCAGACTGGAATACACAGTAAAGACTTGGAATTAAGATAGTGAGAGGTAGAGTGGACAAAAAGGGAAGGAGACCGATCGTGACGTACTATCACGTCTGAAGGTGTGAGGCCTAGAACCTTTTAGAACAAGTGAAAGGTGATTGAGGTGGAGTAGACAAGTAAAGGAGGAGGTAGATAGAGTTTTGTATTTGCTTTGTGACTATCGCACAGAACTCAAGGGGTCTTGTGAGGACAGATCAACATAGATCCGGACAGATGTGAGCGATCATTAAGAAACAGGCCTAGTGCGCTCGTGGAACGTCAAGGTCCGCGGTTGAAAATGAAGCCAGCACAAACGATCCAACCCAGAGGGTCAGAGCCGAAAATAGCATAGCAGAATGAAACAGGAAGAGCAGAGCCACGGGAATAAGAAGACTTTCCGCTGCTTGCAAAGCAAAATAAATAAATAAGGAAATTTACACCACTATTCGATATACAGTACTCCGACGAATGGGTGGTGGCTGCAGTGGCGCCTTCAGGTAAGGGCCGAAGTTTGGGTTTTCGGCCCTAACTAAACGATTTGCTCGTCGATAGGTCAAAACGCCGGGAGGAAGAGCCAGTTCCGCTCGAGAATCAGGGGTATGGGGGTTAAAGTGATAGCCTCCTTCAGCGATGACTCTTCTTGCCTCGCGGAGTACTTCCTCCTGGATGAAAACATGAAATCGAGAAAGGAGTGAGGTACATGTAGGGAAACTTACAGGTGTATCTGCTTGAAATATCACAGGCTCGCCACTTGTGTTTGCAGTTCCAGTCGTGTTTGGAATTTTTAGGGTCGAATTGTAATTGGCTAAGTTGAGTTGTGTCTGAAAGAGATGTTGAGGTGAAAACAATCCCAAGCGGCGCCGTTGCAGACAGCTTGATCCAAGGTGAACAACATAAGTAAGTAGATGAAACATACTACTCACTTAACTTCATTTTCGAAATCCAATTCTTGGAGAAAAGCCTTCTCAACATAACTTTGAGTATTGCCAGCTTCGTCAGCATCACCCGAGTTGTCAGAGTCCATAGACAAAAAATGCGCGTCTGGCCGCTGATAATGCTCTTCCGATAAATCAACAACCTCATCTCCTCCATTGTCCAAGTCATTGGAGTTTTCTGGCCTGCAAATATATCTGTTTGAACAAAGACAAAGGAACAACAGGCAATATGAAACGACTGACTCATTTGCAGTGTCAGTGTTCAGACCTTCTTGGCTGATAATACGAGATGGTAATCTACCTCTGCGTTGAGCATTCTGTCGTTTGATGCTCCGTTTCGTTGGTGCCTTGGTTGGTGCCCCCTTTCCTTCATTTGACTTCCCTGGAAGGCCACCTTTGGGGTTAACGGTCAATTCCATGACCCTATTGAGTAGTTGCTCGTGAAATTGGGCAAGCCCAATTGTTGTTGAATAGCCAAAACTCTCAATATCCTTGGTGACAAGTGTCTGGAAGTATATCAACATAAGGAGTAACACAAAACATTCCAAAATACCTTGTCCGGGATCAATCCCCAGTCCTCAGGACACTTAGCCTGGATAATACTGTAAGCACGCAGAGGTGCACCATACAACCAAACTTCAGCCTTTCGGTACGACTTGCTACGACTTTTCTCTGGCGGTACATTATAGTCGGTGCCTGTAAATTTTTTACGCTTATCCTCTACGGATATGAAGATTGAACTCACCAATGACATGAGTTGGGTCAAGGAGCCCAGCAGATCTATATTTCTCATATAAATCAAGTGGAACATGGGCTATTGTCCGACGAAAGACCTGGACATGTTTTTCCATGTAGATTCGATTGGAGTTTTCTTGAAAGGCAAAAGGATTATCAGAATAAACTGTCGAAACTGATTTAAGGAACTTTTCAGACGAAAATTGAGAGAGATATTGATGGATATGGTTTTCGAACTCATCAAACAAGGCAGCGTTTGAGCAGATAAGATACGATGGCATAGCTGGGAAAAGGGCCATTTGAAATAAAAAATCGTTAGCTAGGTGCCGTCCAAAGCCACTAAAGGCGCCTAAAGAGTTTGAACAGATTTCCTGTATTATCATTCGGCGAGGTGGCTTCGAGGGTAGAATTGGAGCCGATATACGCAAGTGGTCATCTGTCCTAGTTAATGGGCTATGATGATCTCATTTAGCATTTAGCAAAAATTTTTGAGATTGAAAAACCTTTTTGGCTTTAGGTGGAAGTATTGATGCAGGCTTTGCTGGGTACGCTTCAAGTTCCGAAGTTTTATAATACTCTGATTGTGCGAAATCATTATCTCTTGAACTTTCTCGTCATAGAGCTCACGCTCTTTCAACACGGCGTGACGCCATTTACAAAGTTGACTTAAGGCCAATGGGCGTTCAAGCACCCAGTCTGGACCGCCCTTGAACGATGAAAACATATAGTTCCAAGCCTAAGATGACCATTATTAATGCGAAAATCAATAAAAGACCTAAAATTTCACTGTCGAACCAACAACAAAGTCTTCCTCTGACCAGGGTGTATCTCTGCTTTTCACATGCATCCTGCAGAGCCCTGAGAAGTCACTAATGACAATGACCCAATCTGCCGATACAAAAGCAGCAAATAATTTGACTGTCCGAGGTTCCACAGGAGAGGAGCCCTTCACGACCATTCTTTGAGGAATCTGGAATGTCCGAAGGCGCTCTGCTTTTTCTGGATCTTTGTTTGGACCTGGACAATCGTTAACGACTATTTCCCAGAAGTCTACTGGTTTCATCCCAAAGATATGTCCTTCCAGGCCCAAGCTGATGGCCATGGCGTGCTGTAATAACCGATCAGCGATGAATAATAACGAATATAGTCTGACATACCCTTCCAGCAGCTATTACTGTCAGCTTTCCTCTTGTTACGCAAATTAAACTTCCAGGCATTGTCTGCCTAAGCAAATATTTCCAATGTTGATCCTTAGCACGATTGATCCAGGATGCAGGAGGCCAATTGGGTTGGTATTTTGTCACCCAAGGTGGGAGTGGTTGCCCAGACGAAGTCAGCTCGTCAGATTCCAACAGTGTATATTCATCATCATTTGCTGTCAGGGTTGGATAAGGCCGCTTGTCCGTTCCTTCAGAAAAGACGATTGGACAGATCATGAGATAGACTTGCAATTCAGTAAGCAGCAACACATGAAGATGTCCAGACGTTGAATTGACATACACAATAATGATTTAAAATTGGGCAGCTTGATTCCCGATCCTTTGCCGTTATTGGTGTTATACGCCATCCCCTTGACCTCTGGATCTTCAGGCATGACGTTGTTGGACTCCTGTCGCGATTAGTATTGACGAAAATTTGCATATCATGGATCAGAGCTTTGCATCCAGCGTCTAAGGAATCAATCAAGCCGATGTCTATGCCCAGTATCAACTGGGCAACCAATTGATACTGTCAAAGTAGAATGTACCGTCGAAATAGAATGTATCAACTGGGCAACCAATTGATACTTTCGAAGTCAGGTTTTAAGTGTGTTTGGACTCCGGAGATTGTCAGTCGAACGTGCTCTATTTGTGACTATTTGGCATTACCTTCCATCCACTCGTCGCCTTGGTCGCCATCCACCTTGTTCAAACAAACCGTGCACTGGTTGCCCAGTGCATGGTTTGATTTTCTCACAAGACCTCTCGTTGTTCTGAGACCTCGTTGCTTTCTTTTCACCCGTGGATGGAAACCGTCTGCAAATACTAGCGAGTCTACCTTATTCTACATCCAGTTGAAATTCAAACCGTTATAAATTAACATAGTGGACATTCCTTCTAGGGATTCTTCTTTATGAATCCAAGCTCTGTGCACTGGTTATCCCTCTGCACCTCTTCGCCATGTTCTCGTTACTTCTGCACGAAATTGTCTTCGAGAACTCAACGCTGTAACCCAGCATCTTGCCGCGATGTCCATTATCTCTTCAAATACCGACCCAATCGTAAATCCCAATTTGACGGGGGCTCACATCCGCATCCTCGAACGCCTGGGCGAGAGATCTTCAGTCAACGAAGGCGATGATAGACAACTGATTGTTTTGAATTGTGAGTACGGAACATTCATCCTATTCAACAAACGGCCACTAAAGTGTGTCTAATCTATAGTTTTGCCATTCAATTTCATCCATCTCATCCTCGTTGGACGATTGAATGGGGATCTCTACTTTCCATTCCGTGAACTGAGGTTTATTAGTTCCTAATTCAGTGGCTGTTGTTTTTTGTATGTTATTCATGGCTGTTATGGCCCTGTTCATTGTCTGTTGCAAATATTAATATGCAAATGTTATAGAGTTTTGTATGACGAACCTGTGAGGTAATTGGCACCCAAAATCTCGACGTCCAGTGCAACAAAAGCATGGCTACCAAGAGATTCAAAAGATTGACGACTCTGGCGACGTGGATTCGCTGTCGACGCCACTAACGGTTTTTTTTGATCTAGTAATTGTGAGCATCATGATGTTGTGTTTCCTATATCGTCCTTACTGGTTTTTTCCATATAACAATGTCAGGCAATGCAGCAGAACTACTACTTGCAATGAAATGAGCGTCAGACGTTGAAGTTGCCTGCCAGAAAGCTCAAGTTTTTATACAATGAAATGAGTAATGCTGCGACTTACATCAACTGCCTGGACATCTATACATTTGCTCGCCGATTTCAATACTTGAAGTGGCTTTGATGACTCCATCGAGAAGACATAAACGTTGCCATGATCACTTCCACACACCATTGCCGAAGCCTGCTCAGCGAAACACCATTTTTAACGCACTTTTTCTTCCCGGAACCGCAAATGTATAGGAGGGCGATGAACGTGGCAAGTTATATAAATCGAAACCTTTGGATAGATTGTCAAACAAGTAGCAACTTCCCAGATGAGCTGAGTGACGCATGTCCACTTTTGGATTCGGTCAGTATTGAAAATTTTCCCTTCTACCTGCACTCACATTCCTGATTTTAGGAGCTTTCGCCAATCTTGTCGAGACGTCTCCACGTCACGACAAATCCTTAAAAAGTTTCAAGTAAATTGTTAAAACAAATAATGGAATCCAATTTTTACATTTCTCCGGTTTCCAGGATGAATATCAGGACCTTCTTCCCTCCTTCATAAAACTGGATTGAACGGGGTATGCACACCCTCTTCTCAGGATCAGCCTTCGCAGACCATAACTCCACCATTGTCCCTACACGATTCAGCAGTGACTCTAGCATAATATTTTAATAACTCACCATTGCGGGCAACATCAAACAAAGCAACACGACCGTGATGGCTTGTTATTGCCAGACAGGACTTCTTTGCGTCGAATGCCATCGACTCGACTGGGTCGCTGGCCTCGAATACTCGATCACTTGCCAGTTCAACCATTCCCGCCTTCAAAGCAAAAATAATTATAACGATACTCAAAGCTGAAAACCAGACCGCTTACATCAACTCGAGAGCGTCTGTAAATTATTATCAGTCCACGACCAGTCCCAAAAGCAATTGGCTTTAAGTCGTCAGTGCCCAGATTGCTTAGCCAAGTCAGGCACGTTATCTGACCCCACCGCTTTCCAGGGTCCTCAAGAATATGAAGACACTTCTTGGTTGTGATTTCCCAGACACGCACAGTCTCATCATCACCTACCGTTTCCATAATTTGCGTACAAAAAAAATGTAAATATTGATGATTACTCACCACCACTCGCAACGAGATCTCCGCCAGGACTGAACGATAGGCAGTTGACCGGTCCTCTTGGACCGCTGAATTTAGTGTACTTGTAGTACACCTAACTTGATTTAGTCGTTGCTTATCGCACATGAATACGCGACTCACTTCATCGGTTGCACTGAAAAAAAAGGAAAAGGATTGAAAGACCTTCCAGGTTAGTGCTTTGAAGTCCGGTCCCAAGACTGGAAAAAGACCGCAACATGACCGGACTAAGACTGCAAAAAGACCGGACCAGCAGTCCGGTCTTTTGATTTTAAAAATAAAAAACCGCAAAAAGACCGGTCTTTGAGGACCGGTTTTTGGTCTAGGACCGGTCTGAACCGGTAGTTTTGTTGCCCCGATTTTTACCTTTAAAACGACCTATAAAACATAATTTTAGGTGAAGTTTTGGTCGAGAAATTAAAAAAATCATTTTCAAAGTTCTAAAAAGGTAGGAAATAGAGAATCTTGACATAGAATCATCAATTCCTGATGAAATTTAACGTTCTCGGGTTTGTTTTGAAGGTATTTATAATGCCTACAAACTTTACTAACACTCCTATGCTACCTTTTGAGGGGATTGTGTCGAAAAACCGGTCTTGGACCGGTTCATAACCGGTTGAGACCAGGACCGGTCCGGACTGCAAAAAAACCGATCAAGACCGGTTCTGGATGGTCCAGTCCGGTTTTTTGACCCTTTTTACATTTATAGGACCGGTTGCGGTCCCGGTCCTTGCAAAAATTGTCAAAAAACCGGACTGGACCGGACTTTTAAACACTATTCCAGGTGAGATTGACAAACATTGTGATCAAATGCTAATGCAGGAAAATTCGTTTATGTGATTTCAGTGAGTGCATGGAGGACTCGGTTTTAAAGAAAAGTTCTAATTGTCCATTAACCGTCCGTCTATTGTCCGCCAGATGACGACAACTTACATGAATGTGTGGGAGAAATGTTGATTGTTACCAAACTGACTCAAAATATCAACCACTGAAAATTGGGTTGACTGACTCATACAAGAATGAAAATATTCGAATCAAGTTGGTCAAAATACCAGGGCAGGAATGTTGATTGTTACCAAACTGAAAATTGGGTTGACTGACTCACATAGGAATGAAAATATTCGAATTAAGTTGGTCAAAATACCAAGCAGGACACCTATATAAGAACATATCTGGAGTAAAAAAATCTTGCCACGATACCATGGACGCTCAAATTGAGAATCATCTACCTTTAATTACACCCAGGCTGATATTTGCTCCTCAAGTTTTTGCTGCTCCTCCAACCATTACACCACGAATGGAATTTCCGTCTTTGAACATCGAACCAAGGGATGACTCCCCAGCTCCTGAAAGCGAAGAGCGGTTATGTCGGACCAAGTCACCTTCTAATCGTGCAGTAACTCCTAGCACTGTGCTGAAGTGTGCGGGCACTCCACGGGCTCCAACTGCGCTGAAACAGGCTGTGACTTCACGGGTTCTAAGATTTGCCAGCCCTGCATCACCGAGACGTGCTGGTACTCCAGAAAATCCAGAAACCTCCCAGAGTGAGCAACAACATTGTGGTATCTCCGTTCCCTCCGCTACGGAGGATGAAGAGATGGGGACGAGTGAAATGGAAGGCGAGGCAGTAGGCAGTAAGATCCGGAAACCGAAGGGTGATGTTTCGCGGCTCGGCAGGGGAGGTTATAACCTTCATGATGCGTTAGGTTGGAACCAGAGGGCTTATGATAGTGTGCTGGTAAGTAAACTTAAATTCAACTACGTTTGCATCTCACCGGATTTTCAGGCACTGGTCTCAAAGCTTGCGAGGGAAATGCTCGACACATCCCAAAGCTACAGGGGTCAAAGCAAAAGAAAAATACAAAGCCTTGTAGAATTGGTCAGTGACTTTTCTTGAAGAACAAATTGGATTCAACGAAACTTAAAGGGGCATCCAGGTGCGCAAAGACCATGATTTCATGAGAGATTACGAAGACGACTGGCCGGTAAAAGACATGTTGAAAACATATCTCAAGAACAGCTCTCAAACGGCAAGGAATGCAAAAGGCAAGGAGGTGGCTAGAGAGCTTATCAAGGTTAGTCATTCAATATTTGACCAATATCAGAAGCTTATTTTGACAAGTATAGATAGTAAAGGGGGTAAATGCAAGCACAAGCACGAGTGGGAGGTAAATGAATTCAGGATGTCCAAGTAGTGTTGATAGATGTGTAGTTGTTGGTATGATGCTAAAAGAATGAAGAGATTTGCTGCCAATTGCCAAAAAAAATTGCTCTGGGCAACCAGAACAAATTATAAAGATGTTGCGACGCAATTGAAGACAAAGCCTAGTCGAAGTGGTTGGTCGCATCATGTATGCGCATGTTTGGCTCACAGTTGGAATCTCCACGAACGGTCTCGGCCAGCTACATTCTGACGTTCTTGTACAACCCGCCATTCACCTCCGACGTGTTTTGGTTGCCCAGAATATGTCCTTGTACAACCTCTTCACTTCCTCTAGATCCTTTTTCAACAATGTGCCTGACTATAGTGCACTATGATGCGCTTTTCATTTATAATTATTTTAAGCGTAAGCCGCTCGCATGTTTGGCTCACAGTTGGAATCTTCACGAACCCGGCCTTGGCCAGCTACCTTCTGTCCTTGTACAGCGCCCGCCATTCACCTCCGACATGTTTTGGTTGCCCAGAATATGTCCTCCTACAACCTCTGAGTCACTTCCTCTAGATCCTTTTTCAACCGTGACAACATGCCTAGCTATAGTGCACTATGATGCGCTTGTCATTGATAATTATTTTAAGCATAAGTTCACCCCTCTCGTCACAATGTGCCTGGCTAAACTTGTCCACTAGTAAAATCGTACAGTCAAAATGTATTACGAGAGATAATCCATAGCTTTGAGCGATCCACTATGGATTATGACCCGTATTCAGCCATGGCAGCTATAATTATATATGATGTGTAGCCTTTTTGCTAACCAAACTCATACAAGTATGGCGCTTTTTTGCCAAGGTGGCAAACTTGCCAACAGCATGTATGGCCCTCAAATATACATGCCGGGGGTGCCGGGGGAGGGTATCTGATGGCTGTTGGGGGCAGGACATTGTAAACATCTGTCAACAATGCCTAAAAGGTGCCCGGAAACTGTATTTCGGGTGCTGCTCGCTGTTGGGGGCGGGTTTGGGCGCGGAAAAAAAATATTCAGGGTCTAGTAATATTATCAAATGCATCCCCGCCTTGTGCGCACCTGTCGGGGGGCGGGAATGGGTGGATGGGCGGGGATGCTTATGGATGACGTTCAAATATTCGGCGGGGGCTGCTGTCAAACAGCTGTCAACACTGCCCGAAATGCTATTCCGGGCTGCCCGACGCAGTATTTCGGGTCGCGCACGCCGTGCACTGCGAATCCCGACGCAAAAAAAATTGCAATAGAAAGGCATGATTATTTTCTATTTAATGGTGCACTTTGCGCGCCCTACGGAGGGCGGGGATGGGTGGATTGGCGCGGGTGGCTTTGGATGACGTTCCAAAAATAACCCGCGCCAGGCACGCTATTTTTAGATAGTTTGATGGGATCAAAGCGTTGATACTGGCGTTCGTTTCGCGCTTTCCGCCTCATTCCCGATGTAATTTCACGTATCTTAGTGTATAGCTTTAATACCCTTCAAAATAGAAATCTGACGATACAATTTTTATTGCAAAATTCGCTCTGGAAGGGGTGGATGCATCGTTATCCTTCTGGATGACCCCTTCAGCGCCTTCCATATTTAGAACTGTGCACTTCGTGTTCATAAATAATAGATGTTTGAAAATTTGTATTAAACTAATAGTACAGGCCCTCGTGGTGTACTACAAAATCTAGCTACAGATTGAACAGATACCTAGGTTTGCACATGCAAACCTAGGCCCAACTCGTACAGCAGCACCCCACTCCAACAAAACCGCCGATTCGCCAGCTCCCGCGACGCATTCGTTCGTGGCCAAATGGCCTAACGAACGGTGTGGGTGTACTCTTCGTGTATGTACACCGGCAGCTCCATCACAGAAGAGCGAGCAGGTAGGGAGGTAGCGGACGAAGAATCGAGGCCGTGGAAGCGGTGGAAGGGCGCGGAGGCAGAGAGAGCGGAGGGGCGAGTGAAACTCGCTGGCGAAACCGTCGAGTGCGGGCAGAGTTGAGAAATCGACTCGTCATCGATTCCTCGACTTGACCATCCGCGGTGTACGCCCAGCAACCCACAGCAGCACAATACGATGCTGAGCGGGTTTGCCCGCTTTGCAGGTCGCACCAGCAGCGTAACTGCTGCTGGCACTACTCGAGAACCCGACGAGCGACGTGCCGGTGGTCGTTGCTCTCTCTAGGGTCCGATGAGCTGGCCAACGCGCAGTCAAAACACGAGCAGGAGGAGCTGCACGAGCAGTACCTCCCTACTCGTATCCCAGCAGCCCGCCGTCGTCGCAAACAGCAGGGACGTCCCTGTACCCGCACTGGAAGCGGTTGACCAGCCTGTCTCGAAGGGAGGGGAGGGCCAAGCAAGAAGGCAGGAAGAGCACGTACTCGTGCTCCTCCCCTTCCCCTGCGCCGTGAACGGCCAACGACGTGTCGGTGTGGATACTACTGCATAGAGTACGGCGTGGTGTCGGATGTCGAAGAAGGGGATGCGCGGAGGCAGCGAGGGAGGTAGGTCAGCTGGGCTTGGTTGCTGGATAAGCGAAGGAGGCGGTGGCAGAGATAAACGGAGGAACGAGTCTACCCGACTCGTTCCTCAACGCACCTTGCGGGTCTCCCATTGCATGGGTCTCCCCTTTCGTAATTCCATCCCGCTCGTCGAATCCTCAGGCCAAACGTCGGCCCACAGCCCTCAGGTTACGAGGGGGGGCTCACGACGTGGCAGCACGCGTCATCGCGTTCGATGGCATCTTCTAGACCTGTTAGGTTGGTAGAAAGTTAGTATAAACGTATGTAGAGCCAATAGGAACGACCTACCTTGCATTTTTTGAGGTCCTGAGAGCCGGGACAGGTGGAAGAGGCGGTGTGGTCGTGGTTGGAAGCCAAGATCAACAGCTTTGATGGCTGTTGATGTCGCAAGTGCCGTTTTCGGAACGCGATGCGATTGGCTAGATCACTCGGCCCGAATACCTTCGGGATGCTCGTCGTCGACGAGAACGTCTCGGAAGGTTATATAATGGCAACTTAATACGTATTTAATGCTCGGAATGTTATATTAAAAATACTAGTGCAATAAATACCTGTGTCCGCTGGCACAAAGTGTCAACAATCCAAGTGCACCGAGGCCAAGTAGCTGCGCGAGGTGATTTACGGACGTTCGCGCTCGACGTCTTTGATCTTTGGGATCAATTGAAAGCACTCCAAGTAGAAATAAAGGCGTAGGTTTACAATAAATAACTATTTTAGATAGATTCTAGTATATTCTTTCCGCTTTTCATGGGTACAGGACACTACTACTGCATTACCTTGATTTTGGCATGAACCGATGAATCTTTTCATTGACGACTTCTGATCTTCACAAAATTTTCGTTCTTCTTTATCCCTGGTGCACAGATATTCTTCCCAAGTATCTAGAATACATTAAAATGTATTAGACTCGAATTCTACGTACTTATTTTCTTCTCTAACCCGTTGCAACGAAAGTACAAGGGACTTCGAATGTCAAATGACCCGAAATCACCACTGCATGGATCCAATTTCCAGCTACACATTGGTACATAGCGATTACTCCACCAAATTTAGTGATTTAAATTTTACTTTACTCAAAATTTCCTCTATATATCTAACTAACACGAAATATGCCCCTTAGAATCCCTCCTGGACTCACCAGCGACGTTGTCGACGACGAGGAAGGAACGGAGAGGTCACGGTCCGGGAGTTCAAACTCCGCTCGAACCATTGATCAACGATGTTCGAACATCGTTGATCAACACTTCCTACCTCCTCCATCTCACTTGCGACCCGTGCAGCCTGCGACCCACCACTTCCTCTCCCTCTTCTTACCCAGTTAGCGGCCAGCAGCGAATCCTCGAGCCCGGGGATACCACTGGCCGCGCTGGAGGGCTCTCCACTCTCCACCAACACCTCTCCCCTCCGAAACCGGTGTAGCCCGCCGACACCACGAAGACGAGCACAGCGCGAATCACCCCACACGACATCCGCTCCCCTCTCCAACTCGCTCCCGTCCTTCAACCTCAAGGCTGCACGCCGACGTCGAACTGGGGATGGGGTTAGCTGGGAAGGGAAAGGAAAGGGGAGCTCCGAGGATGGAAGTCCCGCGAGGTGCGTCGCGAGCGAATCGATACGATTCGTCTCGCAGTTCCTTCGTTCCTCACCACCCACCACTCACCTAGCCCTCCATCTTAGCCCAACCCCACCGCGCAGCGCCGTTCTGGACAGCTCATCGGCAGTGCCCATCTCGCCCCAGGACCTGACGACGACGACGACTCGCACCTCGACGTCGTCGCTGGTCATATCGTCGAGTGGTGCCAGCAGCTAGGCTGGCGCTGGGACCTGCAGGGGACGAAGCGAGCAGGCTGGGCACACACCTAGTTGTGCTGCTCGCGCTCATCCTACCCCCACCGCGGCCTCCCTTCCGCGCTCTCGCCTCGCTGCCAACAACCGCCGAACCAGCAGGAGGCAGCCGCTGCCGCTCCCACTGCACGACCAGCACTTTCCGCGTGAGGGACACGCGGTGCTGGCGCAGTTGGGCGTTGGGTGTCGTGGGTCGGGTGCACGATATCAGGAAGGAGCAGCGCAACTTCGTGTTGCTCCTTGGTCTCGCGTTTGGGGTACATCGCGGCTGCGCGGATCGAGGAATCGATGTTCGTATCGGTTCCTCGTCTCTGCACACACTCGACGGATGTTCCTTCAACGCGACGCCGCTCGCCCAAATTCTCCCCTCCCCACCGCTCCACCGCTCCTTCCAACGCGACTCGGCGCCGTCTCCCTCCCCCTCTTCCCTCTACTACCTAGCTGCTCGCCCCCTCCTTCCATCCTCTGCCGCCCTCCAGGCAGCCCCACTCCTCTGCGTCGCAGCCTTTGGGGTACAGGCAATCACAGCACCACCGACGGTCGTTCAGCATGCCATTTTCGCCACGAACGAATGCGCCGCGGGAGTAGGGAAGTGGGATGGAGAGCCGGATACGAGCGGGACGGGTTAGCCCCGAAGTCGATGTATTACAATGTAGTGTAGCAAAGATATATGTATCATTATAATATTTTAATACAATTTTTGAAACATTTATCTATCAATTTGAAGCGGTACATCCAAATAAGGAAGGCGGTCGAAAGGTAATCTGGAAGGATGACGATGCATCCATCCCTTCCTGTGCGAATTTCGCCACAAAATTTATATCCTTAGAATCCTAGTTTAAAGGGGATTGTAACTATGTATTAATATACACAAAATTCTAACGAGAGCGAGGAGCAAAGCATGAACAAGACCCAACTGTGGTCCCATCAAAATTCTAAAAATAGTGTTCCTGGCGCGGGTTATTTTTGGAACGTCATCCAAACCCACCCGCGCCAATCCACCCATCCCCGCCCCCCGTACGGCGCGCAAAGGGTATCAATAAATGGAGAATATTCATAGTATTCTATTGCAATTTTTTTCGCGTCGGGATTCGCAGCGCACGGCGAGCGCGACCCGAAATAATGCATCGGGCAGCCCGGAGTAGCATTTCGGGCGATGTTGACAGCTGTTTGACAGCAGCCCCCGCCAGTATTTCCGCGTCATCCATAAGCATCCCCGCCCATCCACCCATTCCCGCCCCCCGATGGGATAGGCCAATCAGACCTACCCTAGCAGCTCGGGTCTAGCAAGGCTCGGATAGCTCGTCGAGCAGCCGCGCAGTATAGCGATGCGGGCAAGGTGTGTCTTGATTCTTCAACTACGAACCGCAGTGGCACACAACCGTGCACAGCTGCTGATGGATCTATCTATCTAATCTAATCGAGGGCTCGGGCTGCTCGGGCCAGAGGCCACTACTACATGTGCCCACCCACACAAAATGCAATGTCCTCGTTGCATCACGAAAGCCTGACCTAGGGTCTTGCTACTGAAGGGGGGACCCACCCCAAGGTTTTCAAGACTCGGCTCAACTCGAAAAGTCGGGGGTCTGCATCCCAGTCTAGAGGTGGTGGTGTCGGTAGTTCATAGGGCATGGTTGGATACGACATATGGGGTATGTGATGATAGCGAGAGTTGGAATGGAGTTTGTTTGGAAAAGTGGGTCGTTGACGTTCACGCTGGCAGATGGGCTGGGCTGAGCGATGGCGATCACGTCCTTTTCGATGTTGTAAGCTTCGCCATGGATTTGCACCTGAGTTTAAGTCGGAAAAGTCACGTCTAAGGTATGAAGTCGAAAGTGCAACTATTAAAGGAGGTGGTGGCAATAATGGTAAAAGGTCAGGTACGTCAGAAGGTTCTTCAGACCATATGAAAGGCGGGGGTAAAGTAGATGGGGGGTCAAGGTTAACAGAGGATATTGGCGGATCGGAATTAGGGAGAGTTGATTCAAAGGGTGCAAATAACGAGGATAAAAAATTAGAAACTGGTTTGGAAAGGGAAGGAGGCAATGGTAAAACGGATGGGGGTTCAGGTAAAGGTAAAAGAGGAGTAGTTTCAGGAGAGATGGAGTCGGTTTGCATACTGTGGTCAATGTAGAGGGGTTGTTCAGGTTCTGGTGACTCGGTTTGTATACCACAGTCGGCGCGACGAGTTTGGATAGATTTTTGACGTTCAGATTCCGTGCGAAGGGCTGTATCACAGCCGCGCTTGAACTCTTCGTCGCGAATCAGTTTCTTGTGGATTTCGAACTTTGCGGTTGCATCCTCCATGTCCTTCTCGTAGTCGGCCTGAAGACGCTCCCGGACAACGGCTACGTTAGCCTTCCACCCATGTTCGGCGCCATGGTTGTATGACTGACGCAGCATAAGAGCGAGGTCGGAACAAGTGACTCGAACGGCATCTGTCGGGAGTTTGGCAGCAGGGTTTTCGGGTTCGGGGTAGGAAATGGAAAGGGGGATATATGAGATAGTAAATGTAGCGGGCGCAGGAGCTGGCCATGGAGCCGGCGTCGTGTTTTCAGTAGTGGGGGGAAAAGCGGGTATGGCAGTAGAAGGCAGTGGAGGCAGCGACGTGAGATTCACGGTTGCGGCAGGTGCAGGGGTTGACGAAGTAGGTTCCCTCTGCGAAAGCTTGTTGGCGCGTTGACGCGCACGCTTGTCAGCGGAAGCGGCTGGCATGACAGTAGTGGTGGATAGAGTGGCCGTCACGAAGCGGCGGGCACGGAGTTCGACAGGTGTCGAGATTTCCCTGTTCCGGTGGGTGCAGTGAGTGCAGGCTGGTAGAGGTCCAGTAGTTCAGCTCTCGCGGGTATCCGTTTTCAGTTGGAGGGCCGTTGTCACAAAATGTCGCGTTGTTGGTGAGTCCGCTGGCAATATGAGCTCGAAAAACAGGCTCGAAAAGCAAGAAAGCCGAAGGCTTAGTCCGAATCGCTCTGTTGTCACCAAATGGGATAGGCCAATCAGACCTACCCTAGCAGCTCGGGTCTAGCAAGGCTCGGATAGCTCGTCGAGCAGCCGCGCAGTATAGCGATGCGGGCAAGGTGTGTCTTGATTCTTCAACTACGAACCGCAGTGGCACACAACCGTGCACAGCCGCTGATGGATCTATCTATCTAATCTAATCGAGGGCTCGGGCTGCTCGGGCCAGAGGCCACTACTACACCGACGGGTGTGCACAAGGCGGGGATGCATTTGATAATATTATAGGACCCTGAATATTTTTTTTCCGCGCCCCAATGCGCCCCCAACAGCGAGCAGCACCCAAAATACAGTTTCCGGGCACCTTTTAGGCATTGTTGACAGATGTTTACAATGTCCCGCCCCCAACAGCCATCAGATACCCTCCCCCGGCACCCCCGGCACATATATTTGAGGGCCATACATGCTATTGGCAAGTTTGCCACCTTAGCAAAAAAAGCGCCATACTTGTATGAGTTTGGTTAGTAAAAATGCTACATGTCATACATGACACTGGCTGCTACAGGTGCCGTATTATGAGGGGTTCGACTGCACTTATGGTTGACTCATGGCTTGCTTGTTACTAGTATCTTGTCCGATCAGGCACGGTGCTGAGCCGAGCGCTTAGGAGCGCTTAGGACGCTTGGATCTGGAAACCTGATTTATTGAAAAATATAAAAGTGGACGGTGAAAGGAGCGTCCAACCACCAGAACCAGTAGTCTAGCATGCCTACTTCCCGCAGACATACCGTACCAGGACGCAACGTAAGGGAGCGCCGTAACCTTGACCAGATTTTATTTACTTATTCTGTGTTGCAGGCGAGGTATTCTTCAATGCGAGCACAGCTCTTCGGAACAACATGTGTAGATCCAATCTCGGCGCAAATTGTAACCCGGATAACAAATGATCAACGTTGCCCGTTGATAGAGGAGGCGTTTGGAGGCACCAGCGTTCGGGCACAAATCCACGATGTTGCAGTCACACTACACAGAGGGCGCAAAATTCACCGTTTCCAAATATACCTGACGAATCATCGAGACCTTCCACTCAATGCTGCAATTGCTTCTTTAATACCGGGCTGTCAATGGCGCGGTAATGTTCTTGTCATGTGATTGGGAAGCAAAACCAATGGGGTCGTCAACTTGCGCACGACTGATGGGCCACGTATTAGATTTGTTCTGAGGCGGTATGCAAACTTAATGGCCAATGGAATAATCATCTGATTGTGTGTCTTGCCTAGATTCCTCAATGATGCACGACAGGGTCGGCCGTTGATACTTCCAAAGAGTCGAGTTTATTAGTGCTAGTAGTTCAGAACTTAACCGGTCTTGGTCTTGGAAGGCAAATAACGGACCTATGACTTGACTCCATCAATGCCATTCACAATTGTCGTAGACAATAGACAATAAAGTTGCTAATTCTACAGTCAGTCATCCACTTGAGTGATCAAGTTTCCTACCTAAGTATGCAAACACATTTTTGCCCCTGCGGAGCAGTCGGGTTGCCACGCCACGTAACATTACATTATTGTAAAGAAAACATGCGATGATCATTATCCACCCAGAGATTACTGCATTTATTGTAAGATACACGTTAACTTATTTCGATGGGAACGAATTATAGTATGATTCAACGGTGTTCTGAATGAACCTGAGTCTTGCCCTGTGAGTCATGCAACGATAGTGTTTTGAACCTGAGTCTTACCCAATAAGTCATCACGCAACAGTCAAATTTTTAGGATTATATTATAGGGTTCGACGGAGCACAAGAGATAACTATGCCCCAAGTCCCCAACTTTGATTTCGCTGTATGTACGGACACAAACAATATACCCCGACAAGTCGTCAAGACTTCCCAGTAGCCCAGGATTCCCGAGTCGACAGCAGGTCCCTTGAAACGGAAGAGGTATGTCCTGATTCGGTGTTGTAACTTCATCGAAGTTAATATACTCGTAGAACCCCCCCCTGACCACTGCAGCTGGGCACTATGTACCTCGTTCCATACGACATGAGTCTCAGCGCGCCACTGTTCTTGTGCACCCATTGGCAGTCGAAAGACCAATATCGCAACTGAAGCCCATGGAGGTTTACGTCCACCCGGTTTCTCCACCTGTTCCCTCAGTGCTCAAACCAATTGATATACGAGCTCTCCAAGTTGCTGTCGAAAATGCGACCTGGAACCAACTGCAGGCACCCATGACTGCAAATTCCCTGACTCGACCCATAGAAGACACGCAAACTAACCACGCTGCCATGCTGTCAGCACCAAGTCCAATGGATTCACAACCATATTACCCAAGTTCCATAACCCCATCCACAAATACAGTATCTACGGACACCCCTCCACAAATACAGCATCTACGGACACCCCTTCCACAAATACAGCACCTATCTCATCCGCAAATACAGCAGCTACAGACACCCCATCCACAAACAGCACCTATAGACACCTCATCCAGATACAGCAGCTACAGACACCCCATCCACAAATACATCATCCACAGCACGGCCTCAGACTGCAAATCACAAGCGTGGACGAATGGAGGAACTGGTTAAGAGACGTACTCCTGTGATTATAGACAAAACTCGCGTTGTTGAACAGCCGGATCTAACAACGAGGGAGATAATCGAGAATAAGAATCAGATAATAGCCGCATTGCAAGCTCAGGTATCACAATCACGAACTGATCGGCAGAATATGAGTGCTGACGATTAGGTCAAGGACTACGAGAACAAGATGGACGCCTTCGCAAGCCGCATGGAAGATCTGGAAAGGAGAATTCACAAGGCTGAGGCAGTTGCATCCTCGCCTTCATCTGTCTTGAACAGCACTCAGATTCACGAGCAAGATGTTCATATGGTCAACGAGGGTGAGGATGAGCGTCTGCGAGAAGAGCAGACACCAGGAAGAATTATTGTCCCACCGTGGAGTATCAACCAAGTACCAATTTTCATACGGTTAACGGAGATGAGGTGTTATCCAGCGTGAAAAATCCTCCCAATGTCGAGCCTCGATCGAGTATCAATTCGCTCGACAATACAGCCGACCAACTCCATGTCGCGCCAGTGCCGGTCCTGGATATCAACCATGTACCCGGTCATTTTCCAGAGGAGCAAGATGTCCACATGGTCAACGCAGGTGAGCTCGGCGAGGAGAGACTGGGCTAGAGGAACAGACTTCCAGCAATTCGAGTCTCCACCGAGTATTGATGCGTCAGCTAGCCTAGGCATCAAACGTCTGACCAACTCCAGCTGGAAAGCCACCACTTCAGTTTGATGGCGACGATATTAACATGGAAAAGAAACAATTGACAGAAGAAGGCATAGGCATAAAGCGACATGCAATCTCAAGGGAGTTAAGTGACGATGAGGAAGAATTCGGTTCTGAGCTCTATTCGCTAGGTCTGGTGATTCAATGAGGACACGGAGGACGATGATAGCGAGATTCAGATTGACAGAAGGGGAAGGGAGGTGAGGACTGGCGATATTTTCAAACTGGTGAATCCAGCTAACTTCTGATCTTGACAGCATGGCGACAGCCAACCTTCCGTGCCAAAACCCATTCTCCACTTCCAAAGGCCCCGTGGAGGCGCTGGTCCCCGCTTGCGAGTCGATCTCCAAACGCCATCCAACCCCAGCTCAATTCCAATTGCAACGAATGGGACGCCGCCAGCTTCTTTTCCACTCAACATGACGGAGCAACATGTTGCAGCTATCACCAAAGTCGTAATCGAAACTCTGCAGACTACCACGAAAGCGACCCCTCGAGTTCGGAAGAAGAACGTTACTGGCACCATTACGGAGCAGGTACAGCGAACAACAGATCCGAGGAGGAATGTCCTGGTTGTAAGAAAATAGTTCCATTCTGTAAAAACTTTCTTGACAATTTCGATAGACCGCTGTTAGAAAGCATATGAACAATATGCTACGCATAAACAACGACAAGGAGATCAAAGGGCATATGCAGCCCCCCAAAGCTGTCGCAGACGCGTTCGCGAAGGAGGGGGACCTGGCCCCAATCTAGCTCCGATGCAACTATACTTCGATGGCAAGCAAAAGCATGAGTGGAATAGAGCCTTGGCCACCTCATTCGTCGAAGATTTTGCAGAGTACGTAGGGCCACGGATAAGCCTTAAGGATGAGGAGGAGAATACCATCTACGACTTGTTTTGGCAACGCTTTCAAAATCTTAGGCAACTATACAAGACTTGGCTACCTAAAGAAGGGGAGGACGACAGAGCGGTTTCTCATCGGAAGCATCAACAAGATCTGAAGCAACTCCAAAACTCAAGAAGAGACTCTAGACGACAAAGTGTAAGTCAATTATTTATTGTCATCGTGTAAGATGTACTTACTTGGTTTCAGTTGCACCAACTTCGCATTTCCATTACAGAGGGAAATGCCACCAAGCCAGATGGTACCAGGGACGACGTGTGGTATTTCCTCTGGCAAGTCGCAACGCAACTTGGTCTGGGTGGCACAAGCTCAGATGAGAGCGGCGAAGAGGGCGCAAACACCTCTCGGAAGGCTTTCGTCATTCGATCAGTAGCTTGGCGTAGCGACGAACTAACTCCCTATCTCCAAATGATTGACCGCGACTTTAATCGATTCAACCGCTACGGAAACAAAAGGCCTGGAAATCCTCTTCGGGATCGAGTTCGACTGCCAACGGTAAAGGCGAGCGGCAGGCCTGCTATCAGAGGCCTTCCAAGGAACTTTTACGACAAGACCTGGTATGCGAATCTCGGAAACGGGGATGTCGTCTACCTGCGAGCTAAGCCCGATGTACCACTCCCTACAATCGTTCAATACAGTAATTAGCTAACAACTAGTCGTAGTGGGTAACATTGTACTTACTGTAATGAATGGCATTCTTTGAGCTCGAGTCGTGAATGCATTGAGCAAGAAGACTGATGGCCATTACTCTGGGCAACCAGAGCAACCACGGCTAGGAAGTTCGTCGAAAGGATTGAGTGCCAAACATTGCTCTGGATACCCAGAGCAATGTCCAAATCCCATTCAAGATTGGTACAAGGTGCTAGAGGGCCGAGCATGACACATTTCTTCGGGCAACCGAAGCAATGTTTAGGTCCAAGCACAGTAAGTGAGCGAGTGAGTGGGGCACTGATGATGTCGCGGGCACGTGAGTACAGGCAGACAGATTCGTCATAATTTGTGCTGGCGGCTCTGCTGGCGTACCGGTGCTACGTGGTGGACGTTGCGAGCACTAGTGAAAGGATGAATGAGTTTTTTAAATATGAACACAAAAATGGTACTTACTCGCTTTCGACTCCTCCCACCGCGTGTTTGATGGGTTCTTCTACCTTGCACCGCAGACGAATGCGAAATGGGTGCTCCTGGACACGTTCGTATCCTTCCTGATGTGCTGCTCGTACCGCCGCGGGAAGGTGCACAACAAACGAAGTCGGCACGAGTGATTAAAACCAGGCTCTTCGGCGCCGCGGGACTGGGCGACTGGGTGAGGTTCGGGGTGGTAGGGCGGGTTTTGTCGATGCTGGTGGCGTTTCAACGCGTATGTTGAGTCTTAAATTTGAGGTAAGTAGGTACTTGACGACGAAAAATACATTCGCCACTCACCTAAGGTGCTGGAACCTTGGCACCTCCGAGTTTACAGGTCTCGGCGTGTGTGCCTTTGGGCCGGCAGTTCACTATATTGGGACCACGCCGGTTATATAGGAGTTACATTGCTTCGGGCAACCGAAGCAATGTGCAAGTAAGTGTGCAAGTGAGCGGAGTGTGTAAGTGTGAAGTGTGTGAGTGTGTGAGTGCACTGTGACATCGCGGGTCACCCAATGCACGTGAAGTTACAGTGTGTGACAAACAACAGTGCCTGCACCTTTGTTCCGTCCTCGTCTTCTTTCCTCAAGTTTCCCGCTGTGTTCTGGTTTCCCAGAACACGTCTTCAGAGACTTTCGAAACCAAATTCACATCGCAGCTTTGTACTTAACAGTCTACTCCGTGATATCAGCCTCCTCGGGTGTGTTTTGGTTGCCCAAAGCACCGCGTACGTACTGGTTCTTGTCGGTTTCGTGAATTCGGATTCCTTTGGCGTGTTTTGGTTACCCAAAACACGGCATATCTTTGTTCTGATTCCCCATAGTACTCGTTATTTGCTCATAATTCGATCTGGTGATCGAAGGGTGTCAACGCAGCACTTTTGAGTTGTAAGTTTCAAAAAATTGTTCTACCTGTTGATTCTTATGGTATCCTTTCCAGACGATCGTTTACATCTGCCTCAATAACTACCCCTCTCCACTAATCGAGCAACTTCACTTCTTCGTAAGTTCTATACAATCAAGCATCATTTATCTTATAATCTAATTTATTTTAAAGAATGTCTGCTCTACTAAGAGGGAAATTATACGTACCGAAATTCGTCATTCATAAATGGGGTCACGCTTTCATCAGTGCTGCTGGCGATATATTTTATTCGCCCAACTCTGGTCGCGCGGTCGATGTTCCATTGGTCCCAGGAACTTCTGAGGAATACTTGTTTCAACTTCCTAAAGTTCGATTCGACACGTTTCTATCGCCTCGATGGTGGACGAAACCTTATCATTATCTCTCCTTTGTCCCTTACCAACCTTCTTTCAATGGAGTGTTCGATTGTCTTCGGGATATTGTAGATCACATTGTCCCTGTTGAAGATGACCGATTTGCACTCTCAACCTGCAAAATTAATCAATGGTTAGAGCTTGAGGAATTGCTCATAAATGTCGCACACTTTCTGCATGTCAAGTCTGGGTTACGAGCCCGAGCAGCACTTAACCCAATCCCGCCGTCGAAGCTCGGTTTTATGAAGTCTTTTAAAAGCCATCGTGTTGCTCGTCTTCGCATCGCAGCCTCTCGCGACTGGTTCATCATGTGGATAGCGCTAATTACGAGTAAAATTGCCGATATTGAAGCTATGACTGAAGCCGAAGCCAACAGTCGGAAAGATTGGTTCAGTCTTCTCGCTGAAGAAGGATTTTCGCAGGCATGGTTGAGCGCCTTCCAGTCCTCGTTTGCCTGCGACTTCTCCATGTTTTGTCCCCGAGTTGGTACCTTTTTGAATGTCCTTCATCCCCAGCCCGACCAACCGCCAGTGGAGTGGTTCTGCTATTGGCAAATATCTGTTTGGTATCACTGTGGCGTGGAAGATCCTAAACTAGAGTATTTAAAACCACCCCCACACATCTTGCAAAATGCAACAACTTTCATCTCAAAGGCACCATCCTCCTTCCTCATTCACCCTCCCATACTACCGTCCCATCCCTCGTCATCACCACCACCAAGTCCATATCGAGAAGACTCTCCTCAAGCTCTTGAACGAGATTTTGATCGATTATTACCGAGTCCATATCGAGGTGACTCTCCTCAAGCTCTGGAGCGAGATTTTGAGCGAGCTGCCTATCAAAGGCAAAAGTGGGCTTACCTTGCAACAAAGCCTTGGGAGTCTTTCTTTACAGCCCGCAAGGAACGCAACGCAAAGCTTTTGGTCAATGAAACACCGATAAATCGCCAGCTTCGTCTCGATCGTGAAAGAAAGCCTCCGAAAAGTTCAGCTGAGGTCTTTCTTTGGGATTGGAGTGAAAGTGGTACGATGGAGCTTGTTCGTCGGCGTGTTAGGAAGCGTGAACGCGAAGACGCCATTGGGGATCACACAGGTGCCCGGAGGATCTACGACTCCTTTAGCAATGTCTGGGATCTTTGCCGATATTTCGGAGAACCAGATCCCCGTTACGAAGAATCTGATGTTTCCGATGGCGACGACGACAAGGACAACGACGACAACGACGCCTTTGAACACCCCATTGACCCAGACACCCGCAAGAAGAGTACGAGCGTATATTAATGAGCGGATTTCTCACCCTTCGACCCACCGTTCTCATGCAACGGACGTTTCTCCTTGTCTGACCTCAGAGGTCAATCTAGTCCTTCCTGTTGGTGAGCTTGACGTCTACAAGTACCTCGTGTTCAAATTTGGTTTTGTTGGACCTCTTCCAGTTCCACCCAATGATTTAGCCCCAATCAGTTTTAATGACTGGGATGAATGCTTGAAGTCTGTTGGCCTTCGTCCAGGGGACTGCAATCCTCCAGTTCCCGGTCTTGCTGGCCCTATCATATCATTCATTCGCCACCTACAAAGGACTAAACCGATCATGCATGAATTTGATCTTTTGACAGGCAATCGTCATTATTTGACACCCGTCGAAGTTCGTGGTTTCTCGAAACTTGATGATGGTTTCTTCTCTTGGATGATTCCTTATTGCATGGGAGATCAGCCTGGCACATTGTAGTAACAACATCAGCTAATGCCCTCTATATCCTGAGGAGGCTTTCACGGTGCGAACAGCCTCTGTCGGCTGTGGCTGTAGCTCAACAACTTGCCGATGATGGAATTCCGTTCCACACTTTGTTGGAACTTGAATCTCTTCCATCGAGTATTCCGTTCACTGCAATAGAAACCCAAATTCCTCGACGTGTTGCCAAACATGATTTTGGACCTTCAGACTACGCATCATACATTGCTCACCGTGGACGTTTATTGGCCAGTCCTCGTGGTCGAGCGGCTCTTCTGCATGGTGGGATAGTTAGTCGCCTTGCTTGGGAGCCAGAGTCTGCCAGCTTTGGACCCTCTGCAGCGGTCACCACCCATCGGCTGGGTTATTCAAAAGAAATCTCTGGTGTTACTTACTGGGACGATGCCTTGACCCAAAATGAGCTTGAAGTGATTTGTGGTCTGCATTACTGCTTCACCGGTATGTAAAGTCTGCAAGGATTGTCCTCAGTTTGGTTTTTTATTTTTTTGCTAGGGAACGGAGATCAGATTGCAATGCTGTCGTGGTGGCCGCTGCCTGCTCAGTGGGACAACAAGAACAATTCATACAATTGGGGCCATTGGACAGAAATGGATGAAACCTGGTACCAAGAGCGCCTCAAACATATTCAGGACAGGGACCAAAAGGCTGGCATTCCTCTTAACCCAACTGAATGGCGGTCTAAACTGAAAGCTTCAGGTGTCTGGAGGAAGGTCTCTAAGTGTCTTCTTGAACAATCTGATGCTCGATTTGAAACCTGACTTCATTTTGTCGCTGTATTTTGTCATCTTGTCATTTCATTGTAGTCAGTCGTCATGTCGGGCCTGTCGGCACTCTTGTTCTATTTTTGTATTATACTTGTCGACATCTCCCCGATTAGTGGGGTACATGGGGCGATAGATTTTTTTTTCGGTAAAGTCTTACATTTAAGATAGATTTTAGATAATCTAATTTTTTTGGACAAACTTTGCATTTTATAAAATTGAAAAAAACCATCAACTTTAACTTTTTTTCTTTTTCCTTATGAAGTGAAAGTTGAAATATATGAAGATTGAAAAGTTCGATAGAATGAAACCTTTGATGAGAATCTCACCCAGAATTAGATTTATTTCAAATGAAGAATTTACCATAGCCTAAAATTGACAATAGGTATTTTCCTTTTTGTATCCCTTAGCTGCCAAAACATTTGACATTTTAAGAACATGTAATGGAGGAGAAAAAGCATCTAAAATTTTAACAAGCTAGATACTATTTTACTCAGATTTTAGCTACTTTAAAATAGTCCCGTGCCAGCAGTGTTATCAAAGATAATAAGAGAGTACGGGCAGAAATGTTACGTAAGTTCTTATGTAATAAGCTGACTTTGAATTTTGCCTAGGTCTCTCTGTCGTGCCCCAAAAACGACAACGTGTTCCCACACTGCATCGCACCACGTCGCGTCACTGTCCTCCCTTCCAACCGCCATCCCTCCTCTCTCTGCCACCCACCAACCTCATCCCACATAGCTTAAACAACGCGCAGCACGAATCCGAGTTCCCCTCCCCTCCAATGAGGGATGCCGACTGGAAATGGGGGGAAAATGAGGGTTTTCGAGGGGGAACTCCCAGGTGAGCCATGAAAATGACCGCAGCCACCAACTAACCCATCTCCGCACCCTGCTCAGCGTTTGGATGCCATGTCACGACAACCGGCAACGACGACACTAAGGTACGTCGCGAAAACGACCTGCACTGTGCAGCTAACCAACCCCCCCCTTTGCAGTGCTGCCCGGCCCACCCACGTCACCAAGACCACGGCGGTACATTGTCCCGCCTCTCTACCACCCCCCTACTCTCAAGAGCCCGAAGCAACGCCCCGCACCTCCCTTCCGACGAGGAATTTGGGCCAGAAATTGAAGGTTTTCGAGTGGAATTACCAGGTGAGTCACGAAAACCACCGCCCCCACTCTGCTAACCCATGTCGCACCTCCATTCAGTGCTCCGAAGCGACGTCACAACGACCGGCGACGACAACACCCAGGTACGTCGTGAAAAAGGCCCCCGCCGCGAAGCTAACCCCCTCATTGCAGTGTTAGCCAGCCCTTCCCATGTCACCAAGACCAAACAAACCACACCCGGCACGATTTGAGTGCCCTCCCCTCCAATGAGGATTTGGGCTGGAAAACGTGGGTTTTCGGGTGGGGAAACACCAGGTAAGTCGCAAAAAACGACACTTGCTGTCCAACAAACTGATACGACCCACATCCCAGTACCCCTCCTCCCCTTTGTCGCCACGTCCTACCCCCACCCCCCGGGGACGATTGCTGCTGCGACGTCACAACGAGGCTACGCAGATGCTGAGCAAGACCACCCGCCATCTGTTGTATGACCACTCGCTCCGAGGAACCCACCCTGCAGCGATGGGAGGTCCCAGCAGGCAACGAGACTACCTGCACATTGACGCGGCAATCCACCGCGTTGGTGTGGAGGTTCCAGGCACCATGACGCAGTGGTGAACACCACCTTGCCTGTTGTGTCAAGCAAGACACCGATGTGGAGGCTCTGCCATATCACGCCAACGCTGCCCACCACGACGGAATGCACCACCACCACCCGCGACGTCGTTGTAGACGGTCCCGAATCCCCTACGTTGAGCTGCGGGGGCACCGTGACCCACCATGTTGGCCCCCACATCAACACGGAAACCCCCCCACATCGGTGTAGGGGTCAACGCCGGCTCATGACGAGGTGGCGGAAGGAGCCAGCACCTGCAACCCACCACGTCGTTTGAGGGGCCAATGCCAGTTCACGATGACCACACCCACCCCAACCCATCCCCCTTCCTTTTCCACCACCACTAATCTGTAGTTTAATTACTTTTCACTGTATTATGTATATCTGTAATTGGATTTATTTTACTATACTTTCAATGAGTGTACTGAGTACTTTTATAAGTGTGTATTTTAGAACATTAAAAAAGGCAATCATAAGCAATTGGCTATCTTGGGCCTCTGGAGCCTTCAAAAATACATAGGAATACGAAAAAATGAGAGGCAGAAGCAGGCAGGCGAGCGAAGCGAGACTTGCCTGCTTCTGTCTCTCATTTTTTCGTGGACTCAGATGTGTAGGGAGCAGTAGAAAAAATGCCTTGCATTCCTTTGTTCGCTCGATTCAAATTCAAAATGCCACGACAAAATTGTTGAGTTTTTCTTTTAATTACTACGGAGGCGCGAAGCGCCGACTGAGCGGGGTCCAGGGGCGCAGCCCCGGCAAGCTGGAGACCCGTCGCTACGCGCCGGGGTTCGCTTCGCTCACCCAGCGCTGCGCGACGGGTCGTAAGCTTGTGAGTCATGATCATGATAATAATAGACGTGCTTACATACTCGCCTGAAGATGCATCTCATTTGGCTTTAAAAAAACCTGCAAGCGGGTAAATGTAGTCTCAGATTTGCTACGCCTCGCAGCTAGCATATCGCTGGCATTGCAAGTGCGTTGAACCGCCATGTGAGCGTTGAGCGAGTTAAATCTATTAATATAATTCCCTTCCACCCTCAGGACACGGTGACCGCCACTGGACTGTCCCTTTTCCTTGAAAGGCCTGGGAGAGGATAGATAAATGCTGAAAAGCAGGAAATTTCGCTGCCGCCACAGTGACTTCATATGTGTGTAACACCATCCACACCCAATTCTCTCAATGGATGCCAACAAGATGCCAACATCCATCGTCCAGATCCCAGAACGTGACCTCGGCCTGGATCCAGATCTTTCTTTAAAATTTTAACCGATGTCGAAATGTAGAATAGGCATCTCAGGAAAGTTCTACACCAAAAAGAATCTAAACTGAGCGTATTGAATCCTATGTAGGTCATTATGATTTCATACAAGAAGCAATGTCTCGTCGGGCGCCTATTCGTAAGTCGTCAACGTGCGTACAAAACAAAAAAAGGGCTGATAGGAATATCTAGGATTTAACGAAGGGAATTCGACCGAGAAGCAAGTACATGATGGGACCCTCTCGGCCGCAAATTAATCGTAGGATTTGCGCCAATCAGTCCTCTTGAGATACTCTTCAAACGTAGACCCCCTCAATCCACCAAGCTCCTTCATCCTCTCTTCGTACTCCACAAAGTCCATTGTTCCGCAGTCGGCCTTTGACACCCACGGGGCTTCCTCCATCCAGAGCATCATTTGTTCGATATCATCTCTGAATCCCTCTCCTACCATCTCAGACACTGTATCGCCCCAAGCAGAGATCGAGGTGGGTGCAGCTCGCGCAGGTTCACCTGTGACGAGTGTATAGGCTGCAGCAAGATCGTTTTGCGAGCAAGGAGGGCTTTGGATGGGGTAAGTCTTCCCGGCAGTCTGAGCAGGTCCTAATATGAAAACGGCTGTCGTGGAAAAGTTGGTAAATTTTGGCCAAAAGAAGGACTTATATGACAGTAAAACATACCTGCAGCGAAGGCACCGACGTCAAAGTACGGATCTACCCAACAAACCCTCTTATCAGCCGACAATGGCGTACGGAACTCGACTACTCCATCCTCTGCGTTTTAAACACGTCAGTCATATTCTCAAATTTGGCGAGGCAGGCTCACCGTCTCTTTTACAATATTGCTTCCAATTGAGATTGGCATAAAACAAGCTGGGATGAAGGAATGTCGGCACCATTGAACCGAGTTTTGCGAGTGCGTACTCTTCGACCTGCGCCTTGTAGTCGAAGTGGAAGACCTTTGTATAGCGACCTCCCGAAAACCTCGTCATGTTGGGCATTCCGGAGTAGACAAAATGCTGGATACCGCATGCCTATTTGAATAAGTCGCGGTCAGTTATGCAACAGGCATTGGCAAGCAGGGAATGAGATGTCACCAGCGCAGCATCCACAAGATTGAAGCCGCCAATGAGATCATACCGATTGTCTTTTTCGGTTCGTATGGGTAGTTGCCATTGGGTCACAGCAAATACGCCGTAGGCGCCTTTAAATGCTCTCTTCAGGCTATCCACGTCAAACACCTCAGCGGCCATCAGCTTGAGCCGAGGTCCATGCTTTTTTATCAGGGCTGAGGCAGCTTCTGAATCGGGGGTTCGGGTGAGGCCAATGACCTGAAAAGAGGTTTGAGCTAATAGAGCAGCTACGACCCCGCCGCCTTGCTGCCCGGTGGCACCAACAACAACGATAATTTTGCTAGATTGGTCAGACATGAAAGATTAAGGAAAATGAAGACTGTGAAATTACTAGAATGGTGAAACTGACTGAGACGGTTATATACTCTGTCGTTATCATGCAAATGGTTTATCCAACGCCGCTCAAGTAAAAATACTTAACTGACGTTCATACGGAAAATCACTACGTTGTAGTGGTTCATCGCGCCATTAGAAGGTTTGGCCGGCCGGCAGTGATTCGATTCGTTGGACTGGTTTGGCCTTGGGAATCAGAAGCTCAGAACTGTCAACCTCCGGGTTTAACGTTCAACAGGCTGATGTATTTTCTTTCGATGCGGCTTTGTCGGTGAATTGCTGTCGAGAAAATTGCTACTAGTTTTGTATCGTAAATCGTCGACGCCTCGACTCCACGTGATCGGGCCCATGGAAGAAGTTAAGCGATATAGTATGATCCTGTAGGATACTAAAATAGGCGCCCACAAGTTAGAGTCCCTGAAGCTTAGTTAACCTCGGTCTCGATATCAGCTATCAACGCCGAAGCTGAATCAGCTCGAATTCTATTTTTTTTAAAAAAGGGAAGTCTCCCACAGAGGCTAACTGGACAGTCTGATTGGCTCCCCAACGTCAAGGCAACTAGTGACTTGCGGAGTGCTGTGGCCAGTATCCTCGAAGAGCTGTCTGGTTCCGGAATGAGTGGATATGTTATAAGCTATAGGATCGCTTACAAAAACTGCGAATTCTGTCCCCGGCTCTCGAACCCCGACTTACTTCCAATTCCGATCGCTTAGTTGAAGGATTCAAGTTAGAGAGGATTGGCACATCAGAAAGATGGAAAATTCAGTTCTTTCAATTTCCAAATTTATGTGCTATTACCAAGCTTTCTCAGGTGGAGCCCTTCTGGAAACCGAGAAGCTAATGGGTCAATGTCTTGATGAGTGCTTGATAATTAACTGTCTAAATTGAACAGGACGGCTTTACCAAGTTCGTAGTAGAGTACATTGCTGAGCTAATCTGTACTCGAGTATCTTCAGCCGCTAGCAGTTAACCATTGATATAATTCTCCGGTCGTTTACTCATGATTGGCCGGGCGCTTATTGAGCGGCAGAATGGGAGAGCAAGTTGTTGCTGCACAGTGCCTCCGATTTTATTTCACTGCCTCCTCTTCCCTGTGTAAACCAGTGTAGAACACTCTAAATTTACTATCGGTGTAGCTTAGAACAACTGTTGCTTTCTGTGAAAAATAAAAGACACACTAAGAGATGATGCTCAAAGTTCAAGATCTTGACACAAGAAAGGGAACTAAATTCCTATCCAAGCCTCATCTCCGAAATTTTCCTGTCGATTCGTGCCAAGGACTGACATAAGAACAAAGCGTGGTGAAAAAAGCAGCCCAGACCATTGGACAGTTGACAAATCGACGTTGCATTGACCAAAGAACGGATTTTTTTTTGACGTGACTTGAGAGAATAATGTATGCAAAGCCTGGACCTGGTCAAACCTAGGGCAACGGAAGAAGCTAACATGTAATCAGAATGACTTTGAATCAGCTTACTGTATGGGAAATAATTACGTGTTGCGGTTCCTTCCTGATGGAGCTGTGGTCAAGCGAGGACAAATTATTTGCTGCACTACAATAATTCCATTGTGACAACAGTTTAGAAGTTGTGAGTTGCCACCTCTACCGCCTTCGCTACCTCACATTTCTTCATCTCAGCCCAAATGTCGCAAGACCGGAGGCCCTTCCATATGGTTTGTTTTAATATCGTCCACCACTCAGCTTGGTATGAGTGATCGGGTGAACCGAGATAATCCCAGGGCTTCGCGGTCGGCGGCTGGACGTAGGGGTTCAAGACCTCCATCAACTTGAAAGAAGGATGGACAGGACCAGTAAATGGACGACGTTCGGGTCGACGGCCATGTTCTGGATGTTCAAATTTTCTCTGTCGATAGAAGGATAATTCGCATAGAACCTCAATCCCTGCGCGTTCCAAGTCAGGTTTATGGTGATCCAGTTGGACGCGAAATGGACGATAAAGCGCATCCTGGTCGCGGAACTTCGCATCCTTCATCTTTTTGCTGGGCACTACTAAGCCGCTGGGTGTCTAGAAGAGCCTTGACTAGATTCAATAACAGAACACCCGCGTTTAAATACGGCGCCCTCTCCATTTCGTCGTGACCCATCAGGTGTCCTACATCTATGGCGGCCCGACACACTTGCTTGCTAAATCGATGTCCCAAAGTACCTTAAGACTTCGGCGAACAAGTGTATCAGCGTCTAGATAAATGACGCGTCCCACTGGTAGAATCTTGATCATGTCTAGCTTTGCCCAAGTCGGCCTCATCTCAGCCGCCAGGCTACCTTCGGGAAGTTGGAGAAAAACCAAGGTGGCTTTGGCATGCCCATTTTCCGGTCATCGATCACAGGCATATGGATATTTTAAAGGTGAAGTCGTTCCTGATGTTTTTGTCAACCAGAACGGGGATCATTTCTTGTTCCAGCTCTTTCGACGATGGGGTTGTTCCGGGATGTTTTCTTCTCGCATTTCTAATGGCGTTGGTGGAGAGGACGCTGCTCGGTACGCAAAGCAGCAAGCCTATGACCGGACCTTTGATATCCTGGACGAAGCGACATCCATCGTGGATGAACACCTGCAGGATCTTTCTTGCCTTAGTTTGTCTGTCTCTGCGGAGAGGATGATCACCTTGGACGTGGTCATTCCCTGCTATCGTGTTGACCTTTCTATACTCTCCTCCATCCTGTCGTTCAAGCCCTCTGCATCCTGCAGCGTGATGTTCATTATTATCATCGACAATCCAGAGTCGCCGTATATCATCGAGCTTCAGAGCAGGTATTCCCATCGTCCCGACGTTCGCATTCGAGTGAACCAGACCAATTTGGGAGCGTCGGCGTCGCGTAATCGAGGTGCCCGCCGCCGAATGGGTCCACTTCCTCGACGACGATATCGTCCCCGATACAAACCTCTGAAAAACGCTGAGAAAGTCATTCGGGCCCACCCAACGGCGGCGGGCTTTGTCGGCACCTCTGTCTTTCCTGTTGCAAAGAGCGTGTTCACCACTGCCGTTCATCTCGCGGGAGTAACTTACTTCTGGGATATTACCAAGAAAATTGCGGACGACGTTCCGTGGGGTGTTACAGCTAACCTTATCGAGGGGCGAAATGTCAAAGACGGGGACCTGAGCTATCCGAAGACCAGCGGAGGCGAAGATATTCTCTTCTGCCGTTTGCAGTGAGAGTTTTCCCTGAGACATCGAGGAAAAAGATTCGTCGCTGGGCTTGACGTTGTCGTTACCAATCCGTGGTGGAACAATGGCCGCAGGTTCTATATTGGCGATTTTATAACCTGCTTGTTTGGGGTGGTGGGCGTGTTAAACATTTCTCAGAAAATGTCTACTTGGATTTCGCACCGAATAGCTCGGAATCTATGCTTCTCTGGGGCATTGACGCCGCTGCCCCCCCGGCAGCTTCCCAGTGGCGCCTTTCGGGTTGTGTTTGGGAGCCCTTGTTTTTGTGGTCTTCGCCAATATCTTGCATGATTTTTATCGGCATCAGCATCCAGAAAGAAACTCTGGGATGAATACGTACATGAACAGCCGTTGTCGTTCTGCTCGCTCCCCGCAGTGCTCGAAAGGTTCGTTTATCCGCATGTTTAGTGAGATGGGGCGAACTCGCGGTACGGACTTGCGCCGGGAGTATTGGCTTTCGGGTAGGAGGTTTGGCTGGTTTGCTGGACGTGTCGGGAATGAACGTTGAACGTTGAACCTTTGATGGAAAAACGAATGAATAGTCTGCAATGCGCTATTTTCAGCGTAATCTTCCTCTTTATTAAATAGATTAGGCGTTTTTGGCTCCATCATAATCCTGACTATTTCGTTTTTTTAGTGACACGATTCGTATTTATAGTACGGAACTGACTTTTACTGAAGTTTGATGTGAGAACAAGTTCCGGCGATTCATTTAGCTATAGTCAAAAAGACAGAATGACGTCCCTCTATATCTGGAGATATTTCTTGGCGGAGAATCACGACGCGGTGAACTCTATGTCATTGGATAAGTAGAAAATGTGGCAACAAAGCTCGCTGGAAGCCCCGTCTCTGAGTATGCTCGCTCCCAATTGCAAATGGACCTTCTTCTGGAGCTTCTAGCAATTAAGGTAAAGCGAATACGCGTTTGTCAGCTCATGAGAGTGGCGGTCCGGATCCCAACACGATTTTCCTCTAGTTTAGTGAGTACCGCAAAAACTGTTATCCTGTAAGCTGAATGTCTAGCAGTTTTGTCAACATTTTGTAGGCTAAACGGTGTGCCTAGCCGCTGACAATTAACTGGTATGTGGTGGGGTAACGACGCCTCGACCTTACCAAGGCAGTCCACATGACTATTTGTCGGGCTGAAATTAGTCCTTTCCCGAGCCTCATTCACACCCGATTTACATAAATAGGCAGGTGGAAAGTCTGGGGCTATATAAGAGAGGAGAGGTTTCACCCGCCCTGCTTTAATCCACATCTTCCCTCGATTATCCAGAACCATGCCATCCACCTTCTCACATCAATGGGACGCCCCCAAGTACAAGGGCAAGACGTCTTTTAACACAGGTCTGTTTATTGGCGGGAAATATGTTGATGGATCGACCGGGACTACCATCGAGTGAGTCGTCATTGGCCCCTATGCGCCAGATAGCCTTACTGATCATCATGATCGTTATCTTATCGCAGTGTGATCAACCCGAGTGAGCATCCTATGTTATGTTTTGTTTGTTGCCCGCCAGTTCCTGATCACCACCTCGCAGCTAACGGGAAGCTCATCACCAAAATCTCAGAGGGTACTGACAAAGATGTTGACATCGCCGTCGAAGCTGCGCAGAAGGCCTTCGATACCGCATGGGGTTTGAAGGTTTCTGGTGCGGAAAGGTCTGAATTGCTATGGAAGCTCGCGCAGACAATGGAGGCGCACAAGGATGAACTGGCTGCGATTGAGGCTCTTGACAATGGTATGCACCGAGTTGCCATATATCCTTCGTCACGTCATCTTAAATTGCTTCTTTTTCAGGCAAAACATACGACTGGGCATTCGGAACGGACGTGACGTTCGCGATTGATGTAGTGAAATACTTTGCTGGATGGGCAGACAAGATCACTGGTCAAACCATTGAAGTGCGTCAGAGAGTTCACGACTAGTTGTCTACAACTAACTCGTTTCCATCCATAGACCGATGAACGGAAATTGATCTACACCCGTCATGAACCAATTGGTGTCGTTGGCCAAATTATTCCATGTAAGTTCTTCACTACTTGACAAGTCAGCAGCCTCTAATTTTTGTCTCGAACTCAAGGGAACTTCCCTCGTAAGAACTAGAAATGACTTTCTTCAGCTGCATTCTCAACTCGTAAACAGTTTTGATGTTCATTTGGAAGATCGCACCTGCCCTTGCAACCGGGAACACCATCGTCATCAAGGTGCGCCCTTCCAAATCTTCTCTATTCCCCGCACCCAAAACTAAACAAATGTCACCAGCCCTCTGAATTCACGCCTCTGACTGCCATCAGGATGTGCGGGATCATCCAGGAAGCTGGCATCCCCGATGGTGTCGTCAACGTTGTGACTGGCTATGGCCCAACCGTGGGTGCTGCCATTTCAGCTCACCCGAGGATCGAGAAGGTCGCGTTCACCGGAAGCACCCTCGTCGGCCGCAAGGTCATGGAGGCGGCTGCCAAGTCAAATCTAAAGACCGTCACCCTCGAACTCGGCGGAAAGAGCCCCAACATCATCTTCGACGATGCGGACCTCGAGCAGGCTGTCAACTGGGCTGCGCATGGTATCTTGTGGGTATTTTTTATACTCTAGAACTCTAGAAGTTTTGATCCGAATTGACCACGACTTTAGCTGGAACCACGGCCAAGCCTGCTGCGCCGGCTCGCGCATCTTCGTCCAAGCAGGAATCTACGACCAGTTCCTGAAGCTCTTCACGGAGAAAGCTCAGTCTATCAAGATCGGCGATCCGTTCTCGGAGGGTGTCGAGCAGGGCCCGCAGGTCTCCCAAATCCAATACGATGTCTGTATCCCATGCCATTTATCTCTCAGCTGAATTTGCTGACCCTCCTAACTGTTGTCATAGCGTATTATGGGATACATTGAATCCGGCAAGGCGGACGGTGCGACGGTGCACACTGGTGGCGACAGGTATGGGACTGAGGGCTACTTCATCAACCCGACGATCTTCACGGACGTCAAGCCCGATATGAAGATCGTCCAAGAGGAGATCTTCGGGCCTGTGGGTGTTGTGATCAAGTTTGACGATGAGGAGGGTAAGCAGTTCATGACTCTACTCTGTTGTGTATAATGCTGAGGGTTGGATCACTTTCTTTTCTCAGATGTCATTCGCCAGGCAAACGACACTGGTACGTCCCTGCTCAAAGCTTACTCTAACGACCGACTCGTTGACACTCTTCCCTCTTTGTGTAGTTTATGGACTTGCGGCCGCCCTCTTCACCCAAAACCTCAACCGGGCGATCGAGACCGGAAACAGGTTGCAGGCAGGCACTGTCTGGGTAACGCCCTTTCCCTTCCTAGCCGCTTTGGTGAAGACTGACCCCACGCGAATATCATGTAGATTAACTGCGTCAACCAATTGCACGCCCAGGTTCCTTTCGGAGGATACAAGCAGTCTGGTATTGGACGTGAGCTCGGAGAGTATGCGCTTTCGAAGTACGTCATTGTTTTTCAATTACAACCTTGTGGGACTGACTCGTGTGTTGTAGTTACACCAACGTGAAGGCCGTGCATATCAACCTCGGGCACCGCAAGTAAACGTCGCCATCACAATTGCCAATCGAAAATGTCACTTGCTTTTTCACTTTCCAAAACGGAACTTGTCTTGTTGAAAGCGAACCGATGATCGCGATCAGGGGAAAAAAATGAAATGTTGTAGGATATCATTGGGTGTTTTATCTATTTTTTATTTCCTTTGATCGAAGCCACCATTTTGTACTTGTTTTGAGGACGATGTCAAATAAACATGCAAGTTTCGCTGATCTTTTCTTTGAACTGTTTCTGAGACTAACACTGGTAATTTCTGTGACTTCACTACTACTTCTTGTTACAAAACTACCTATCATTGTAAGCCTTCATCTGCAACCTCCTTTGTTCACGAGTGCTGAACTCTGATGGGATGGGCATATCGTGAGTTATCAAAAATTCAGACCAAGCCGTTTACTTACTGGATGAACCAGCGTCCATCATCGGCAACGCAAAGGCCACCGTGCGCGTTCTGAGTGGCCTGGCAGTTGGGAGCGACGAAGTCGATGACGTTCGCCTGTGAAAGATGCGTCGATAAGAAAACACCTCAGATAAATTGGATTGAGGGAGATCTTACAAAGTCGGTACGGCAGTAGTTCAAAGGAGTCGACGCCTGGTTCAGGAAGAAAGAAGTGCAGCTACTGAAGGTCAAGGAGACAATGTTGCTGGACTAGATTTCAGGTCAATAGTTTGGTCAGGAGGTAGAATATTCGCTGTTGCTCACTCCGTTTCCGATCTGGAAGACAGGTGCTGTCAGAAGAAATTAGCGCCTGTTCCTAGACAAAATCAAGGGATATCATTACCGATATTCTGACTATCAAAGCGCAACGCATCCGCAATGACATGGCACTCATTCGGGTCTGGTCCTCCCCCAGACGGATTGAAGCAGTGAGTGGTGCCTGACAAAAGCATAACTGAATTAGAGGCGTCGTTTGCCTGATTTGGACGGTTTGCCACTTACAGGTTGCGCCACACACGTTGGCTGCGGCCTGACGGGGCTGCAGCAACGACCCGGCCGCCTCGTTGATGTCGTCGCAGGAGATGAGGTCCATTTTGACGTTCTTGTCCGCGCCGATGTATTGTGTGGAGGTGATCACTTGGTTGCCTTTGCAAAGGGACTCTGGAGTGTCGTTTGTGAGTTGTTGACTTTTTGCATGGTGGCTGGGGTTGACATACCTGGTGCAACAGGAGTAGCGCCAGAGACGGCGAAAAGTGCAAATGCAGCCAAGATGAAGGAGTTTGTGAAGAACATGTCGAAGTTGTCTGTTTGTTGGATGAAAGCTGAGGATATAACCCGCCTTTTATACCTTTGCGAATAGAAGTGCGGCATATGCTCCCGCCTCAACTCTAGGCTAGCATTGGAGCTCAAACGTTCAAACATCTGACTGCCCACGACAGTGTCGGACGAAGGTCATTTTTGGCCGTTGGAACTTCGGCACGCAATGCGAGGCAATGCGCGAAGTGTGTTCTGTGTCGGTGGTAAGGATCAAGGATGAGGTCAAAATAGATTAGGTCCGTCCAGACCGAGTTACAGAAATAAGTCTTCGAAAGAGAGTAGGCTTATGTTTAGGGGATCCAGAATTCGTGCTTCCTGCCGCGGCTCGTGGATCGAGTCCCGTCTTGGAGCATAACATGAAAATACCTTTCATTTGTTCATAAACCAGCACTCTTTTGCATAAATTGAAGAACACCAGAGACACCCCGACTGCACAGCTGCCGTAGAGGCTTGATCTGACCGTAGCTGACCTTCCTATCGATATCGAATTTCGAAAAGCTGAAACTTGGATATCTCGTAACTTCCATATTCAAGTTCGGTAAATGCATATGTTGGCATCAGTTGTTTCTGTCCATTTGGGATGATATGAATCGTACGAGGTCGGCAGACAAGTCTCGTGGTGCGTAGCATGCGAAAAGACGGCTAGAAGTCGTCCACACAGAGCTGGAGAAGCGCTCCTGAAACGCTCAGAAAGCTCGGGACACTCAAAATAGTTCCAGTTCTGATGCAAATCAGCTTATACGGCTCGATGTGGGGAGGTATAGAGCATGTGGACTGTGGAGGAGAAACAATAATATGCACACGGATTCGAGTCCGAACACGACGGGCAGGCGTCCAATAGGCAAAGCTCTTTGCAGGTGAGGATATCACTTCCCCGCTATCCATTGTCATCGGGGTGGGCAGAAGAAGTGGGGTGTAGACGTCATGAATTTCAAATTCAAGCGTTTTCACTGCCAACAATAGAACTTCACAACTTCTTTAGTCAATAATTACAGAAGACAATAAATACCGGGTCGAACCCACTGGAGTCTGGAAGTAAGATGCACAACTACAGGAACAGGGTACTGAGGGCAGGGTACGGGTTTGACGTGACAGAATGACCGCCATTCTTTCTAGAATTGTCAACCTGACGAGAAGGGCACAGAAATCAGTGTATCGCTGTTAATCATTTCGATGATCCCTGCAAGACAACGTAGGAGCATTTCTTCGAGTACATTGAGTATGTTGGAAAAATTACACCTGTGAATTCACGTCCATGTTGAGGGTCCCCACTTCGAGGTCGAGTTTGTGCCCGATGACATTAGAGAAGAGCGACGCGTAAAGACATTGCGTGTTGATTGCGTGGCGCAAGACAAAGTAGAATCCAGAACGGCAAGAACGAGATGCATACACGGCGGACTCGGACAATCTATTGTCAAGTCGGCACGGAGGTTGTCCTTTATACTATATAGATACCTGTCAAGTGCTTTCCGGTCACACAGGCCGATGTCACCGCCTCCGTCTTCCTCCCTTCTGTGCCAGTTTGTCGAGAAAATAACAAAGAGGAGAGAAAATTGCTTTCGGGCCTCTTAAATTATTGGGAAAGTAAATCTGGTCGCATTTCTGGAGAAGGGAAGGAATTTGACCAAGTTTTCGTGACCGGAAACCACTTGACAGGTAACCTCGCCGTAACCTCTGCATGGCTAAAAAGGATCACCTCCGTGCCGACTTGACATTAAAATGTCCGCCGTGATACTTGGCTGGGTCGAGTGACGTCCAGAGACGCAGACGAATTGTAGAACCTTTATGATTTTGTGCGATAGCAATGGTACTAAGGATCAAAAACTCGATGTTTAGTCGTTGACAGTTTACTCTTCCACGGTGTGGTCGCTTTTTCCTCTTGCCCATCCCGGCCCTCAGTCCACTCGGCTATCCACCACAATCGCTCGAGGTCAGAGTCGAGGGCAATGGAGGGCTGCGAAAGGCCAACCACGACAGCAGCCGTCCTGAAGTTTGAACGAACTTAAGAAGGAAATGGTGAACTTCACGACGACGAACTTGCCGCGTCTGATCGCCTCATAGTGGATGAACCAGTTGCTCTAGAGCTTTCGGGTTGTGTTATGTCGCGACGAAGTGCATGGAGATGGAGGAAGGGCCAGGACAAAGCGAGGGCGTCGAAACACGTGTGGAGCTTGAAGCGATCGACACCGACGCCCGTGCTTACATTCTCCGCTCGCTCCGTGATTGCTCAGACAGAACGGATCTGCAACGTCTTTTTTCATATCATTGCCAGTGGTCGAAATTACGATATTATACCACGTCTCCAATCAAATTCCCGAAAACTGGAACCTGCCTTCAACTTTCAGTCAGTTCAGCCTTCAACCACCTTCAGCATCACTCTCACCACACTCAACTTTTCCGCCTTCCATGGTCCAGTATTTCTAAATTCAAGCATACTAATATAATATGGGTAAGACTCCAGAATTATTTCTGAAGCATTAGCGCTAATAACCGATACCACAGGCGACGGCGAATCGCTGTTCCTCATTTTAGTGGCCAATGAGGTCATTCAAGCCAGGGGAGGACCACAATGGAACCTTACTTCTGTTCTGAAAAGTACGAAAGCGCCTGAAAACAAACCTTCTGTTCCGCACTCACGTGTAGGTCTCACTTCATGACGAAACAAAGTATCAAAATCTATCGCACTTCACGCCTTTGGGGCGGATCGCCCAGGAATTCATTCCCAACTATCTCTACTTGGTCGTTGAGGCCTGGCCTGGTCAGTTCTCTTCGTGTATTCCTGAATGCTGTGAGACCCTAAGATCTTGACAGACAAAGACGAACAGGTAGCATTAGAGTTGAAGAAAGGCAATCCTGATCTTTACCGGTGTTTGGAAGTCAAGGTCAAAGCCGCCTTCCACTGGACATTGGATGACGTTCTTTCAAATGGAGGCGTTTTCGTGGAGGACGAGGGTGGACTGGGCAGGGTAAAGAAACCACCAAAAATGCTGGATCTAGAAAAGAGGTTATGTGGAAAACGCTCCTTCGACGTGAGTTCCTTCCCTTCAGATTGACGTACTTACAAATCTTCCTCTCCATAGGTTCCGGATGATGACCATAACCTCTCTCATGCGCGCTACTACGGTCCCGAATTTGAGTCTACTTATATGCGCAATACCCAGCCAGAGGCCCAAGCAACCGTCAAGAGCAGTAGCGAATTCGCAAATTTTTATGCTTTACTGCATATTTATCTTCCAAACGCACCGCGCTTCAAGGCAGACAAGTTATGGTCGCACATGGCTGACACATTGATATACGACTTCATCTACCCACCGTTCATCGAGGGTCGGAAGTCAACAGACGAGTTCCGGTATCATGAGTAAGCGCCCCTTCAAAGTTGGTTCGCTTATATGCTTGTTCATTTTTCCTTTTTCAGAGAAACGCCCTGGAAACTTCCTCTGATAGTCTCTTGTCCCGTGAGCACACGGAGGTACATCCCAGTCAGCGGCTTTGGCTTCTGGTTCCGGCGCCTTGAATTGCCTTTGGTTATCGGCGAGGTCAAGCCCAAGGAAACTGGAAGGGACCGTTACCATATGCTCTTGCAGGCAATCGCTCTGGCCCGTCTTGTCTTCTATCTCCGTGATCCAAGTCGGCTGCTCATCCATTCGTCGTCGCTATTCATCTGACAGCGGAAATGGTCGCTGAAAGGTACATCGTGATGAAAACGGAGGAGGCCACGAATGAGGTATGAGTTAGTCCTTTGACTTTGACGACGACAGGGTTATTGATGCACTGGTAGGTCTATATTTCGCAAAGAAATTTCGATCTGATTAGTGGAGAGGACGTTATCGCCCTCCACCGCGAGATGTATAATCTGGCATCTGTTCTCGAGTCCATTATTGGCCAACTGATTGCCCGCAACTATTATGATCTGCAAGCCCTGAACAGCAAGGCGGTTGAATCAGAGTCTCCGCAGTCTAGTGGGACATGGGTAAACAAGACTAGAAAAAAGCGCCGAGACTTCAAAATCGACGACGAGGCGGGGTCAGACGAGCCTGATGGAGACGAGCTGGGCATTTTCGGTGATGATAGAATTCGCGTCGATTTAAAACGAATGAATTATCAAGTGGCATACGTTGCTTATGGGGTGTGTTTGCTTTCTATCACATACCATCCCGTGCTAAAGACCATATACTCCTGCAGCACCCAAATATGGCACCAATCATAAACACAACGCATGGAAAAATAGCTGGAGTCCTGAAATTTGTCAAGGACGGGGGGAAGGAGACCGAGATTCTGCAATACCTCGCGGACCTGCCGTCCGAGTTCAACCACACCGTGCGCCCGTTCCGTATTTGGCAGCTTGAAGCCGGGTCGATCATCGGCATGCCGATAGTAGGCAATCCGCTCACTTCCTTGCACGACCTGAACACACATCTGTGGTCGGTCTCGAAACAGCTCTTCGAAGCCGTCAAGTTCATGCACGATCATAACGTCGCACATTTAGACCTCAAGCCGGCCAACATCCTGATCCCAGAGGATTATGGCCGGCTCACTATCGTCGACTTCGGGGTGTCCTATCGGCTTAAGCACCCAGCACAGCTGTTGAGAGGCCGTGTGGGGACCGAGGGGTACATCTCGCCTGAGGTTGGCAAGACGAACTTCAGTCCCATCCGTGCGGACTTGTGGTCGACGGGCAAAGTGGTGGAAGAGTTGTGCATGCTTTGTCGACCGTCTCCTGCGCGTGACTGGTTGTTGGCTCTCAGCGAAGAGCTCCTCTACGATGAGCCCAGCAAGCGGCCGATGATGGCGGAGGTCCTTGAAAGGATGTTGAGTTATGGTGATGCTAGTGAGGGTGATTATAATGCGAGGTCATTACATGCTCGCTAGTATTTTTGAATTTTGCTGAAGAGAACCTTTACGCTCCCAGTATAAGGTCGCCTCCGTCACCGCCTATTTCATGACCGACGACATTGCAGCACCCAGCGGCGGTTTCTAGATACAACAAGACATACCTTTATTACAACCATGCCAGATGTCGTTTATATGTTTTTCTGCCCTGCAAAAGCTGGTACCTCACTACGTTTTTCACCAGTGAAATTTTTTGAAAAGGCAAGTCCGACACATAAAGAAAGAAAGAATTCCAAAGATATACAAAATACTTCAGACATATCCCTTCAGGAATCTGGATCAAACTTTCGGTGCATTCAATTTTTTTTGCCATGCTCCGAGCAGTTTCGCTTTCACGGGAAATGTGCAGTGAAGAGCTGTAAGGTCAGAGCGGGCTATTGATCCAGCTATCACAAAAAAAAAAAGTTCGCGAGTCACGACGCGACGCGACGCGACGCGACGCGACGCGATTCGAACGTCACATGACTGCGCCAGTGACCAAACAGGAACAAAACAAGGCGGGCCACTGACGGATTCGTAGATGAGGCGACGACCCTCCCTTTGTGCAAAACCGCGATCATGGCCGTGACGAGGTTCAATTTCGCGTGTTATTTTCCAGCAGAAGTTCCACTCTTTCTCGTTGTTAACTTAAAGTCGAATGAATTGGTAGACGGACTGGCAAACGCGATCTACGATAAACTCCAGAAGTATGGTCGGGAGGTTAGCCTTGACGGTATCCAGCTTTTCAAAGTGAACTTTTGCTCTTCCTCTCTCTCTCTAAGGAGAACAGCGACCTGTTAGTGCTAACTTGTATGAGTACTAGGCGGATCTTCGGATAGAGCCGAAGGACAGCCTGAAATTACGTGCCCAGCAGTGGCTTCGTGATCAACCGTCGGGCAGTGAGATGTCGAGAATGGCGTCGCTTGAATCGGTCTTTCCCCAAGGCCTTGGTAGTAAGATTGGTGAACAGATTGATATCATTGTTTCGAACAAAGAGGGTATGTATGTTATAGTTGTATTCTTTCTTTTTTTTTTTTTGATTCTTTGTTGCTGATTTTCGAATTCGTGTCAGTTCAGGAGTCGCTAGAAGGCTTGGACGACCCGGATTACATTTATAAGAGGAAAATTAAAAAATGTGCGTACTTATCCTGTTGACATCCCTCTGTACGTTCTCTTTATTCATTTTTCTTCTACCTCAAGCGCTCGACGACCATTTGAAACGCCTACCACCCAGTCCCTCGCCTTCAGAGCTCGTCCAGTCCCCTCACGCACAAGCAGCCCTATTCGGCGCGGAAAATCCCCCCATCTACCTCGGCCGGCCGGGAGGTCCCCCTGTCGCTATATTCAGCCCCGCCCTCGCGAACTTACAAAGACGTCTCGACAACCTCGATGAAGTCCAAGTTTCTGGTGCTGATGTCCGGCGCGCTGCCAAATACCTCCGCTGTGCGGTTGCGTTCTACGAGGACGAGCCGAGCCGGCGGATGGCGATCAAGGACATAGTCGATGAAGTGATCGGAGAACCTGTCGAGTGGGGAGGGTCTATTCGCTCGGCAGGAGATATCGCTCCCGATGCGCGTTGGTGGCACCGTAATTTTCTCGTCTTGCTTTTGGAGGTCAAGAATACCCTGGGCTTGGAGGGTGATGCGCTTCTTCAGGCTGTGGTGGGTTATAGTAAGATCGTGTCGGGAGATAAGGTTCGTTGGTTATCCTATATATATGACGCGCCACTTTTGCCTAATACCTACCTCATTTACCTTTTTTTTATCCCCAGTACAAGCCCTTCCGGGAATTTTGCAACTTCCCCGTCGTCCTCGTCGGCGTCACCGCGCACCGCATCGAAATCGCCATCGCCGTCTGCGTAGGACCGATATACGTGACCAAGGTGCTCGCGCTCGACCTGTCCCTTGGGTTCCATGGGACAGACAACATCGTCCGCCTCGCGCGTGTCTTCGCCGCTTTGCACCAGTGTCGATTGGACCTGCACGGTTATTACGATACCGTCGACGCCATGAGAGCTCCTAAGCTCTCCTGCCAGTTACAGTGTCTCTATCCCAGCCCGACGCTCGTGGACCGTTCCAAAACCCTGCCCGCACTCACATATAAGCGATTTTTCACCCGAGCGGGTCGACCGACGTCGGCGATTGCGGATCTGGGGAACACGACGACCTGCATGTACGTCGCCACGCTCAACGATAACGATAACGATACAGGCGAAGGCGAAGAGAGAGAGGTCATCGTCAAGTTCACCGCGCGGTACAACGAGGCTGCGCACCGCCTGCTCGCGGACGCGGGGCTCGCGCCGAAGTTGTACTTCTGCGAGCGGGTTATTGGGGACCTGTATATGGTCGTTATGGACTACGTTGATGGGGCGTCGGTGTGGCTCCTCCGGGAGGTGGGTGTGCCTATTCCGCAGACGGTGTTGCGGGGGGTGATGGGGGTGGTGAGAGAGGCGGTGGGGATTTTGCATGAGCATGATTTGGTTTTTGGGGATTTGAAGGAGGGGAATATTCTTTACCTCATGTCTGACAAGCCGAAGGCGAAGGATGCACCAAAAGCGATGCTTGTGGACTTGGACTGGTGTGGGCGGGATGGGGTGGATAGGTATCCTGCTGCGCTGAACACTGATAATGAGTGGGCGGAGGATGTTGTGCCGTATGGTGTTATGTTGAAGGCGCATGATGTGTGGCAGTTGGACCGGTTGGCTGCCCTTTGTTGATTCACCTCTGTTTAGCTGGCTATACCCCGCCTTATTCCTTGACTTGGGCCAGTGTATATAGCTCAACACAGAAAGATAAAAAGGGGTCCAAAAAGTAGAACAGCACATAAACACAGGACACTTCAGTCACATTCATTCCGAATCAGACTTTCTATGCATCCAACTTCTCCAGGAACGCCTGCAACTCTTTCCTGCTCACCCCACCCTCCTGCCACGCCTCGAGGAGTTTCGCTTTTATATCCTCAGCATTCCCCCGCAGTTCCTCTCCTTTCTTGCCACGACAGGCATCGATGACGCCCCTTATTTCGACTCCCACTGCTTCACGGGTCCCCTTGGCTGCACGACCATTCCTGCGGAGGGGCTTCAGACCCCTCTCGCCAGTCCTGACCTCGAGCAACTCAAGCGCCACATTGAGCTTCTCCGTAAGATATGCAGCTGCACCTGGCTGATCAGCCTCAAACGGCCAAGCAATTCTATGAGATAAATGAATTGTGTTGAGGTTGTTGCAGCCTGAATGTCTGAGAAGCTACGACTTACAGAGGAATACCGGCTGCAAGAGACTCTGTGATACTGTTGTGTCCACAATGCGTGAGGAACCACCCGGTTGCCTGGAACGTATTTCTTCATGCCTGATCACCAAAGAGATAGCGAGATAAAGCTTACTGGGTGGTTGAGAATAAATTGTTGTGGGGCCCATTTCGTTATCACGCCGAGACCAGAGGACTTCACTCTCTCCGTTAATCCATCCGATATTCTTGCGAACGGCGATGCGAAGCAGAAGATCTGTGAAAGGAAAAGAATGTCAACTTGTGAGCCAACGGAAATTGCGTATGGACGTACGAAAGGAAACTTTTTCTCGACCAAGGCTTCTATGATTTCGTCAACATATTCTGGATTAGTAGGCCAGAATATAGTGCCGAACGAAATCTACAAAAACTTGAACCTTGAAACGAGATAAAGCAGCTCGGAACTTACGAAAAGAACAGACTTTCCACCATGTTGAAGCAGCATATTGTCGAGGAACGCTTCAATCTCGCCCGCACCCCGAGAACTCTGCTGAACAGTTCCATATCCAAGCGGCAACAGAGGTCCAATCACGTATGTATCCTTCTTCAAGTCCGCGAGCCAGGATCTCGTCGCGGCCAGGGCCTCGTTTTCAAAGGCGTAAGCGGATGTCATGAAAAGCCCGTCGCATTGCTGGATAACGCTGCCCAGAGAAATGGGAGACTGAGCAATATCGTAGTCTTGCGGCACTCACGAATAACACCCTCTAATAATCGCGGAAACGGGCAATTCGAAAGGAAGCTACAAGTTTCCTTGATTTATCAATGCCTCTTTTTCTCGTTCATGAGAACATACCTTCTGCGGGAAGAACTCGTAGTCATACATGGCAGGAAGGCCTGAAACTTCAACGACCGTCCCGTCCGTATGATTGTAGATCTACATTAACCAAAACGAGTGAGATATAGACGCCTACGGAAATATAGCTCGCACCTTCTCGCCGATTTCTTCGGGTGCGACCCCAAGCTTGGCCGCTTCGGCGTCTATTTTGGCGCCGAGATCTCCAAGACCGCCCAACGACACTGGACCAAAGGATCTGAGAAGCGAAGTCGCATGACCTGTCATCCAAGCAAAGACTGGCACGGAACGCCCAGTGATTGCACGGGTGGCCAGCAATTGAGGTAATGCAAAAATCTGCAAGAACAAAGCGGTGAGATTGTGAATGACCAAATACTAAAGCAAACACACGTCGAGTATCACAGCGACTGGTCGAGGAACGGCATCGAACACTGTCTCTTTCACAGCGCAAGTGATTGGTTTGGCCTGCGACAACGTTTCATACGCAGCGGCATACGTTTTGGCCATTGACCCAATTAGCTCAACGATATTGTCAGAAGTGAAGTTGACAGTCGAGAGAACCCTTTCACGGGGCAGTTGAGCCGATTGCTAACAATTTCAGTTTGGAAAGTCACCTAATTCTTTGCCTAGCCTTTTCAGAGAGATCAGCGCCAAATTCTGCAGACACTTCGGAATTGGTTTTGTCGAGGAGCTCGGAGCCGACGAGCATGGTGATGACAATATTTTCATTTTCTTTCGCGAGACGTGCTGCTAGGATGCAGAAGGGTCTAACATGTCCTGTTAGTCAAGCTTCAAGGTTAGTTATGTTTGACAATCTGCAATGGACCACCCACCCCAAGCCGGTGCAGCAGAGAAAAGAAAGTGAGTGATATTTGACTGCGACATCGAAGAGGTGAAGGCGACGGATTTTCTCAAAAGTTGCTTGTCTATTTATGCCTTCGATAGATTAGCTATTATCGCCACGCCGTAAGCAATATTTGTCCAAGCTGAGTCGCACAGAAGAACGATGACAGAGAGTCGGGCCTAGAGAATCTTCGCAGGAGGAAGACAGAAGCAACGAGCTCTCCCCACGCTGATTGTCTTCGACGAATCAAACGCGGGATGCCAATATGCATCAAAGTTTATGACACCTGAGGTCTGATGGGACCTTATATCTTTAATGTTAACAGAGGCTTGATAACCATAGAGCATTACTTCGTAATAAACGAAGCGTGAGCCCAGCTGTCCGATTTCCAGGCAGCGTGGCGAAGTAAGCAGAACGGTTGATTTACATAAGTTGAAGACCAGGGTACGAGAAGAGGTAGGCAGCGAAGTATCGGCATGTAAGAACAGGCAGTGTGACAATTCGAGAGGTCATATCGTTCAATTTGAGACTAAAAACAGTGCATTAGCTGAGTTAGACCGGGGACCATGTCGTAGGACAGCTTGCGAGCTGTAGCGTGTGTGATAAACCTCTTCTCTCGAGTCCTTTCATCTATCGATAACATACAGGAACGAAGTACAGTACTTACTCACCATTGGTATGGACCCCGCGGGACCGCCTTCGATGACGATGTCCTTCCCAGAGATTCAGACGTCTCAGGGCAACTTGAATTCATTTCTACACCAGAGAAGCAGACGAGACAGCGGGTCGCATCGACAGCACTCTCAAAGGAGGATAGTGTAGGAAGTTCAAGTCCAAGCACGTCGGTTATGTTGTTGAGTCAAGGATGATATCGTCATGCATCAATTTGCAGCCCCATTGGTGTTCCTTAAAAACTATATGAATTCCACAGCCGCAGTATGCATTTTAGAGAGTCCAGCTTGATAAAGACTATATCTATCTAGAGAAATAAAACCAATATACCACCTGTAGAGATTAAGAGAAAAAGTAAAAAAGTAGTTTACCCATCACGGAAAGGGAAAGGAGGAGTCGCAGGGAGGCGCAGTGCAAAAGGACCAACAGAATATAGTAACACAACAGAAAAAACCAGCCCATCAACATCACCGCCCCATAAGCTGCTTCACAACCTCAGGCTCATCCACGAAAATCTCATCCACATCCGTCCACCCAACACCGCCACCCTCCCTCCACACCCTCTCCCGCTCAACCCAATACTCAACCCTCCCACCCCCCTCACCATTCTCCTCGCCCGTCCTCAAAGGCGCCCACACCCTCTCCCCCGTATCCCCGTCCGTCTCCGCCCTAAACCACCTCGGCCGATGCCCCGGCGCCCTCCCCTCCTCCCTCGCCTTCCGCACCGCCCGCTGCTTCTCCTCCTGCGCCGTCTTCAAGTCGTTCGCGAGCTCGTACTTCCCCAGCTCGAACGCCCGCTGGTCAGGCCGCAGCCGGCAGTCCGTGGGGCACAGGAACGGGCGGAGCGTGTCCGCGGGGCAGTCGTTCAAAGTGATCGCGTACGGTGTGAGGTTGAACGGCGAGCCGGGGGGCTTGTCTGAGTTCCGCCAGAGGAGGATGTATTCGGGCGTGGAGGACGGCGAGGAGGGTGAGGAGACGGTTATGTCGGGGTTTAAGGAGTTGCTGGTGCTGCCTGATCCGGCTTTCTTCGCGACGAGCTGCGAGTTCCACCGCCCGGCGATGTCGTATGCCACCTCGCCGTCGGCGGCTTCGATGACCTGCCCTGAGATCTCGTACGCGTCTTTCCCTCTCCAACCACGAGGCTTGAACGTAAGGATACACTGGTCGCCCGTCCGATGGTTCGTAATCTGCATCATGCACCACCATCAGCTAACCACTCCTACAAAAGCAAAGTATAAGGTAAGAACAGAAAGGACATACCACCATATCCCCATAATGATCAATCGTCGGCGATCCCAGAATAAACCCAGACACATTCGTCGTCACCTTCTTCCAGCTATAATGCTCGACGACCTTGCCCTTCGCACCCTCGCCTTGCGCGCGCGGGTACGTCGGCGCCATCTCCTCAGGCAGCAGCAGGTCGACGTGCGCCACGCCCGTCGGCCGGATCTCGAACGACTTGCCCATGAACTTGTTCTGTGCGTCGACCTTTGTCCATCGTCATCGTCAGCCTCAGGGGGACTTTGCAGGCAGCAATAAAACGACAACGCACCTCGCCGTAGTAGTGCCACGCAGGCGACTCGGCCCAGCACGCCGAGATAGGCGGGTGGTGGCTCACTTGTTCGGAGACGTAGCGGTACTGCCGGTCGATCCGCACGTACTCGAACGTCTCGCTCTGCAAATAAGAGCGCCGTCAGGCCCAGAACGAAGACGAGAAGAAAGAGAGGACGCACGAGCATAGGGTTAAAAGGCTTCGCGATACGCCCAATCGTCGACGAGTAATTCGACATCGCAAACGCCGCCACGAACGCGATCCGGCGGAGCGGGTCCCGCTCGTGCGCTGCTACATCCACTGTTCAATCAAGAGCATCAGCAAACCATCATCCACTCCAAAGAGCTGAAAAAAAAAAAGAAAAAAAAAAAAGAAGAAGAAAAAACTCACAGCACTCCGCGAACTCCATATCCTCCGCCATCCGCTGCAACATGCTCGTCGGCTCATTGAAAAACACCGGAAAGCTGATCTTCGTCAGGTCCTTCCCGATACTGTGCTTCAGCACGCTCCAGAGGCTCGTCGACGGCCGCTGGTCGGAGGAGAGTGCGAGCCGTTGCCGGAGGGAGGCGTACCCCTCGTACGGGGTCGGCGTCGTCTGGACGGAGCCTCTGCCTTTGGCTTTGGATTTACTGAGACTGAGGCGGGCGAGAGGGAGGGGGCCCATCAACGCGCGCCTCGTAAGACCCGCCAGTCCGCCGGGCGACGCCTCCTCATCCTCCTCTTCGTCATCTTCCAGCACCAGTCCTCCTTTCCCCTTCTCCCCAACACCAGACCGAACAGCATCCAGCGCAACGACGCTCACAGGGCTCGTCAGCCCCTCATGCACCACCAGCCCCGGCAGGTTCCCCGACTCGATCGCGTCGAAGAACTCGTCCTCCTCGTCGTCCTCCTCGTCCGAGTCGACGTAGTCGTCGTTATATCTCTGCGACGACGCCAGCGACAAAGGCGCCTTTCTCACGGTCCCTACGAGGGTGTCCGCCGTCCCGCTCCTCGAGGGCGGCTTCTTGATCGTCCCCGTCGGACCAAGGGCAGTGGCAGTGGGGGTGGGGGTGGTCGCCGGCGCAGGTACGACGACGGGCACGACGACAGGCACAGCTACAGGCATCGCCGGCGCAGGCCCCATCCCCATCCCCATCCCCATCCCCATCCTCGGCGCAGGCGCAGGCATCTGCACCCCGAACCCACCCGGCCCTGGCACGCCCACCCCAGGCGTAGGCGGGCTCACCTCCACGCTCGGGACGACGAACTGCGGTTGAGGCATGCCCAGTCCCAGCCCTCTTTGCTGCTGCTGCTGCTGCTCCCTCTCCCGGTCCCTCTGCTCATCCACAAAAGGAAGCCCCTCCCCCCCTGCCTGCCCTTGCCCTTGTCCCCCACCCTGCCCTCCAACCCCCCCCGCACCCCCCCCCACCCCCCCCCCCCTCGGATAAAACAGCCGACTAACCCTCCTCCCCCCCCTCCGTCCCCTCTCCACCAGCTCCCTCTCCAATACACCTCCCCTCTCACGAGCAAGCCCAGGCTCTCCTCCCACACCCTTTGTCTCTTCCTCTCGCGTCTTAGCTGCCGCGCGAACCAGGAGGAGCGCGCAGAGGACATGGAGAGGTATGTGTGGAGCAGGGTTTGGGTTTGAGTTAGGGAGAGGTGGAGGGGCGAGGGGGAGGGGGTTTGTGTGGGTGGTTGGGAGGAGGGCTGCGCGGGTCGAGAGCCGGAGCCGGAGCCACTGGAAGAGGACGTCGAGGTGGACGCTAAAGACGCAGTCGTAGCCGACGCCCTTGTATGCCCCGCACCCGCACCCGCACCCGTACCCCCGCCCCCAAAGTTCGACCCCTGCCCAAGCCCAGCCAAAAGCTGCAAAGTCAACTCCAGCTGCGCAGCCACCGCGTTCCCCTGTAGCTCGTACTCCTCCTCGTACGGGGGCACCGCCCCTGCCCCGCCGTTCCTTCTGGAGTCATTCGACGACGAGTCCTCCTCCTCATCGTCATCGTCGAGCTCGCGCTCGTCTCCACCTTCATCCGCGCCGAAGCTCTCGTCCCCTGGGTCCGTGCCTAGGCCTGAGATGGGGGAGGAGGCCCATGCCGCCCCTCCTGCTGCTCCGCCTGAGGCTGCACCGAGGCTCCCTCCTGACATGGAAGTGTCCAGCCCGAGATAGGCATACGAGGAAGACAGAGAGTCCGAGCGAGAGGGAGGTCTTTCCCCGCCTTTATCTTTTTCCTTGTGCTGGTGATGATGCTGGTGATGGTGCTCCCTCCCCAAGCTCTTCTTCCACATATGGCTCGACAGGCTCCTCGTCTTGCCCTTGACCGATCCTTTGGCTCCTAGTCCTCCTGCACCTGTGTCATACCCAGACCCAGCCCCAGAGCCAGAGCCAGACAACGACCCGCCCATCGCCACCCCGCCGGCACTGGCATCGCTATCCGCGCTCCTCCTCCTCGTCCCCATCCCCGTCCCTCCCACCCCTAACCCACCCGCACCACCAGTGCTTAACGAGCTCGCATCACTCTCCCTGTCCCTCCCACTCTCCCTATCCCGCTCATCCTCCCTCCCACTCTCCCTATCCGTCAACCCCCCCGAACCAGCACCCCCGGAAGAAGCACCCCAATGCGCACTCCCCGGCCCGCGCTGATACCACTCGATACTCCGCCCGATCGCCTCTGCCCAGCGGTGCGCCTCGACGGGGTGGTTCGCTTTCATGTACCATTTTTGCGCCGTGCCCCCACCCCCGCTGCCTCCTCCGCCGCCGACGCCATGTGCATGGTTAGAGTGAGAGTGCGAGTTCGCCCGCGAAGGCGCCGGCGAGGCGGGGTAGCCCGAAGCCGGACCCGAACCGAACGCAGACGCCGGCCCAGACGAGGCAGACAGAGAAGAAATCGTAGAAGGCCCAGCACCCCCGCGCGAAGGCACAGAATGCACCTCGAACCGCGTCCGCGTCCTCTCCTTCTCCGGCGCGGGCGTGTGCAGGACGGCGTTCTTCATCGAGATGGACCCGCGGCTCGCGATGGTCTCGTCGTCTTGGTGGCGGTAGTCTGTAAATGGTTGAATAAAGAAGAGGTTAGTAAGTAAGGGAAGGAGGAGTAAGCAAGTAAAGGGGGAGAAATAAGAGAGATGTATGAAAGATAGACAGGGTACTTACACGACAATACCCCATTCCTCAACACGAACCACCGCGTATTATACCCCTTCGCCACATTCGTATACTTGTTCAGATACCCCTTGAGCACAGGCGGCTCCGTGAGCGGGGCAGGGTTCTGCAAGAGCGTCTTATCCTGATTCGCCACTATCAAAACCATCGTCAGCCCATCCCCCAAAAAACTCGCTTTTTCACCAAAAGAACCAAACACATACGTTGCCTCAAAAACACCCTCACCCTATCATCCCCCCCCCTCCCCACCGCCTCATACGCCATCTTCCCCCTCCGATTCCTTACAAAGACGTCCGCCCCCGCGCGCACGGCGAGCTCGATGAGCCGCAGGTCCTTGCGCCGCGCTGCTTCGTGTAGGAGGGACGTGCCTGTGTCGGCGTCGAGGTAGGAGAGGTCGATGTGCGCGGAGCGAGGGGTGGAGAGGAGGTGGAGGAGCGCGGGGGGCGGGTTGGATTGCGGGGGTTGGGGGGTTGGGGGTGCGGGTGCGGGTGGGAGTGGGAGTGGGAGTGGGAGTGGGAGGAGGTGGGGGGGGGAAGGGAGAGGAGACGTAGGCGTGCAGGAGGGAGCGGTAGGATGCGTTGAGGAAGGCGCGGGAGTCTGTTGGTGTCACGATTAGACAACAAGAAAAGAAAGGACTGAAGGAACGAAGGGATGGGAGAGGAGGGAACAAAGACATACCATCGATAGCCCTAACAATCTCCTTCCCCCTCGCCACATCACGACACGTCTTGCCCTGCGCGTCGCGCCTTCCATCATCGATATCGTCTTGTTCTAGCAAAAGATTGACCACGTCGAGCCGGCCGAGGGAGGCGGCGAGGTGGAGGGGCGTCGTTCCTGAGCCTGGGGGGTGGATGCCGTTTGGCGAGATGGCGCGGTGGGAGAGGAGGAGGGCGACTGTTTGGACTGGGGAGAGGGAAAGGGGGGGAGTTAGCTGGCGTGCGTGGGCGAGGGCAAGGGGAGGGGAGGGAGGACGTACCGGATGCACAGCGCACGGCGAGGTGGAGAGCAGCTGCGCCTGTGTCGATGCCACCGCCACCGCTGCCATCTGCGAGCCCGTCGAAGGAGGAACGTTTGTCTTTGCTGATCTCAGCGAGGAAAGGGTGGATCACCGCCGGGTCTCCTGTAAGCAGCGTCGTGAGCAGCGTCAGCCCGAGTCCAACCTTAGAAACCACAGAGAGGAGAAAGCCACTGACCATTACGCAGAGCCGACAGCAGCTTCACCTGGTACAGCGGTTCAACTGATTCCACACTCGTCAGTAATTCCCCAAACAAGCGAAGAGAACAGACGAGGGACGTACGATTGGGAAGAGCGTCCGCAGAGGATCTGGCCTCTGCCATTAGCACGAGCACGAGCAGCGCAGCGTACTTAGAGTGAGGTGAAGTGAAGTAGTCAAGAAAGCGCGGAGCGGAGAGACAATACAATATCTTGGGGTCAAATGTTTTATTCCCACGCTATCTTGCATCACACCATCGATGATGGTTTCTTTCATTTCACGATTGAATTCTCGGTGTACAGAATCAACGACTCTGTGTGATACAACACTCGAGTCTCAGTAAACTGTCCACAAATTACCGTGCCCTGCGCAATGCATGTCCTCCAATTTCTCCTCGACGACCAATCGCAACGGCCCAAGGGCACTAGCAGTCGTGTCATCACCCTCCCCAAAGATCAGACAAAAACAACCCAGGTCTAATTTAGCTCACATTGGCGTTGGCTGGCGCCCTGCCACGTCTCCTTCCGTCTCCGTCTCCTATCCCGCTGTCACCCCAACCTAACTGCCGTCGCCGAGGAAAACCCCGGACCTACCTGTCAACTCAATATCGATTTGCTGTGGTGCTTTATTTAGACCTCCCAACTTAGCACTCCGCAGCGAAAAAGCGACACAAGAGCCCAAGTTGGTCTTAACGCCTGAAGTCTGTTCATCCGCAATGCCCACAGTGCTCCAAGGCGTGCACAAGCCCATAGGCCACGGTCGTACCCAACTCAAATTTCAAATACAGGGGCACTCAATGCAATTACTTACAACTCGTCTAAATAACTAGACTAAGACTTTTAACAAGAACATACCACCACACGTTCTAAACTTGGTCGATTGTATTACCACCTCGACCACGAAGGACGCGTCTCCCTGTCCGCCCTCGAGTTGCGCTTGCTTGCTTGCGCATACGCACAACGGCTCTTCTATCTATGTCGAGGTCCCTCAAACCTCCCACCTTCCTAGACGGCCTTCCAAGTTCCCAACGATCTCAGACTTCATCCTGCACAATTCACTCCGCCCAAAAACCCCAACTCGGATGGACTACGGATGATGGACGATGAGGCACCTGGAGCATCGAGCTCTGAATCCTCGTCGTGGCGATGACGGACGTGTCTTTTTGCTTTTGGTTATCATTTAAACTGTCCGGTCATTTGACGATAGTAAGCAAGCAAGCAAGCTCGGATCCAGGCCTGATACTTCTAACTTGAGTAGCAACAGCAGCTCCTAAGTAACTTACATGCTATTCCTCCGCCTCGTCGATCATCTCTTCACGTTTTACGTTTCACGTTTCACGCTAAACACAACTTCACCTGGCCTCCCACCGCAACGACGATTCGCCCAGGGTTTTGAAGAGCGCGTTCATATGCGAGGTTAGCACCAAGATTAAGAATGAGTCAGCAGTCCTGTCCTCTTATTAAGACTACCAAGCTGCCCTCTCTTGGCCCTCTCTACAACCGAGCAAGCAAGCAAGCTCACCGCCTCCTCGTTCGGAACGTCGCTTGTCCTTATTTAACCTCTGGATTATGGTCAATTGATCATCACGCTCGACCACGAGAGGACGCGCGAGGAAGGACTTGTATCTCGCCTGCTTATCCTCTGGATCCAGTAGTGCTTACTTGCACATACACATACGCACAACGGCTCTTCTGCCTTTGTCTCTTTCTTTCTTCTTCTCTCTGTCTAACTCTATGTCGAGATCCTTCAAGCTGAGCTGAGCACGAACGATCCCAGACGGCCTTCCGGACGACCCTGCATAGTTCATTCTTCTCAAAAACCCCAACTTGGACGACAGGTGATGGACGATGGAGCACCTGGAGCATCGAGCTCATCATCATCCCCGCGATGACGGACAGGCCTTTTTAGCTTTTATTATTACTTAATCTGTTTGGTCATTCGACAATACAGTAAGTAAGCGCGTATCCATGGCTCCATGGCTTGATACTTACTAAAACTTAATTAAGTAGTAACAGCGGCACCTGTGTGACTTACATGCTATTCCTCCGCCTCGTCGATCATCTCTTCACATTTCACGCTCAACCGCTCCGAGTTGCCCCACACCATCCTTGGACTCGGACTCGGACTCGACTCGCTAAACCCATCTGCACCTATCCTGAGCCTCCCACCGCAACGACGATTCGCTCAGGCTATTGAAGAACGCGTCAACGCGCGGGGGTTAAACGTTAAACACCAACATCAAAAACAAGTCAACAGTCCGGTGGATCCTTTTATTAAGGCTATCAAACCACCCGACCACTTTCGACAACCAAGCTCGCAGGCTTGCTCACCGCCTCCTCGTTGAGAGCCTCCCTCTTCTTTCTTTTCGCAGGAGCTATTGTCTCATTTAACTCACTTTGGCTGGCTGGCTCCCGCGCCTTGCCACGTCTCTCCTCCCGTCTCCTTGTCCTATTCCGCCGACACTGCAGCTCGTTACCCAACTGCTGCAGCGGGTCGTCTCCGAGGACAAACCAGGACCTAACTGTCAGTGTCAACTCAATCGTCTCTTTGTCTTTGCTGTGGTGCTATATTTACACCTCCCAAATTAGCGTCGCTCTATATAGCTGGTCGTGCGCTATGCCCAGCAAGGTTTTACCACCACATCCATATTCAATTCTAGTCCTCGTTTATTTGAAATAACATCAAGCACCTCGTCGTCGCGTCGACGGACCTGTCTTTTCATTATTGTTATTATTATTAAATAATTAAGAGTAAAGCTCTCCTTTCTTCGACCTGGCCTGACAGCAGTTCCTACCTTCTACGGCATTGCCTCCGCCTTATCTATCACCGTTGGGTATGATCATCAGTCAAGTCATCAACGCCATCGCTGATGGCACCTGGTTAAACCCAACTACCCTCGCACGCACCCTTCCAAACCTCGTTAAACCTGAGCTCGCAGAGTACCTGTACCCGTACGTTTGTATGCATGCATCCATGTGCTAATGGTTCCGAAACCTTTCATTGATCTGCATCTAAATCTGCTGCGTTTGTTTCTGGCATTTTTTTTCAGGGCAGAATCGACCACCACGTATACCTGCATTCAAGACCGAGGACGCACTAGCAATGCTCATCGCTAAACCCCGCTCAATTAAGGCCGTCAGTGCCAAACTACAGAAAATGAAAGCCGACTTCGACCCAGTGGATCCCATTGACAATACCATACTAGGCCGAGGCGCGCTCTGAATCCTCGTCGGCTTGTACTTCATAGAATCTCACTCTAGCGTCGTTGTCCTCGATGCTGATAGTCCTGTCGAAACCAAATCAAAATTTAAAGACGCGACCAAATTTTATTTCTGACAACTAGCCGAAACCAGTCAGCAAATCGACCGAACATGGACCCGTATATTGGTCCTGGGTGCAGCAATGCGTCGATAACTCAGTAAAGCTACTAAATACGGTCGTTTACCCAAACAACAGTGGACGTCCTGACGCGAGCACAATAACTACTTTATCAATACCATCTGCGGAATGCCAGTAAAATATTACTCACCTTTTCTCATCATCATTTAAATAACATCCGTCCAGGGACACTTTAAGTAGCAAACTGCGCACAGCAGATCCAATTTATCAAAGAGTCATTGAAAATTTGCTCTTGACATATTCTTTCTGGTCCATAGCTTACTCTGAAGCTCTGCCGCTTCTTCATCTTTTGTTTCTTTCTTTTGCTGGTAGATGGCTGAACTTCTGTAATTCAGGACCTTCAATGCTTAGCCTGGTTTTCAAGATCGAGGTTGGAACGTACCTGTTGTGGTCTGGGGCTTTGCTTATTTTTATAGATTTCAACTCGGCGATGAGGGCTTACTCGGGCAAATATACACCACATGGACAGCTGAAGATATCCTCTATTATTATAATAATCAAAATTTTGTGACTCGAGATGAGATTCAAGTTCAGTTTTTTCAGATTCCATCGCGGCGCACCAATCATTCTATATTTTCCTATAGATCATATGTACTTGTGGAAAGTCGTTCAAAAGGGTTAGCAGGGATTTATACAACTGAACAGCACAGCATCTGGGCGTTAATTATAAGAGGCAACGTGGTTGGGCGGAAGTATCTCACCGTCCCGTTCTGGCCTTCAAACCATGATGATCACTACTTGCTTGAGTCACAAACCCTGGTTCTCTCCACTGCGCGCGCCTACGTTCCAGCACTGATGGACCAACATGCTGCGGGGCGGCCTTTCTGCTGTGCACCACGAGCTCACAGGCAATATTAATATCAATACTTACAGCTATGCATTCATCGTACTCGGGTCAGGTGGGATCAACCCCTGACATTTTTTTCTCATCGAAATCCTAGGAAAGCACCGCCTTACGCAGACTCGGGGCTCTGGCGCACGAACCAATGGCTATCTACGGCCTTCGGATAGGTCTTCCCTCTCAAGGATCACGGAATTACTGCCAATCTGCCGTCATGCTTTTCTTGGCTGCATTGCCCCCCCCGCATTGAAAGAAGTTTTCTGATAGGTTTTCCCTTGTACTAGTTCATTAATAAGAGGCGTGCATGGGATGAGATTCTGCCCTTCTCATCGACCTTGACTGGCCTTCCCATCATCACCTGCGACACACATACGAAGGCACCAGCGTTACCCACAGCGCCAATTCGGCCAGGACAACTTGAAGGAGCTACAATGAAGTGTTCGTCAAATTTCTTGTCGAGGACGTATCGGAAGATCGTGAAGGGTAGCGCAGAGGCGTCGAATACCCTCGCGATGTTGACTGGTCGGTTTCCGTTTCCTCGAGATATCGAGAGAGCAGAGTCGCGGTTCTCGGACAATAGATGTACGTGTCCATGCCCTTGAGTCTTGAGACTTCGTTTCCGGGAATAGCGGCTAACGATACACATCTTGACTTCCAGTTTTCCGACCCGGTTCTCGGACGGGATCTGTGACGACCTCCGCATTGAACGAATATGCGCCTGTGCTGAATGGAGAGCTCAACCCTTTCGCAGACTACCTAGCCGACGACGCGAAAGTGTGGACCATGTATCTGGAGCTGACGAAGTCAAAGGGGGAGGAGCTGATGAGGATCTGGAATAGCGATCTGGACACTATCCTCATTTTTGTGCGTTGACGATGAGTCTGACTCTTTTTTTTGTCTTAACGCCATCTATTACGACATGCAGGCTGGTCTATTCTCAGCTATCCTAACGGCATTCCTCATCGAAACCAGGAAGAGCCTCCAGCCAGACACGCAAATGATGACGAACACGCTCCTCCAGCAGGTCATCCAGCAATTATCCCCGAACACCTCGAACACGAACCCGAACCTGCAACGCTCGTCATCCCAGTCGCAACCCTTCAAGGCGCAGTCACCCCTCGTATGGGTCAACGGGCTCTGGTTCGTCAGCCTCACATTCAGCTTGGCCGGCGCCTTCGGGACCATCCTCGCCAAAGGCTGGGTGTCGCAATTCATCCCCGCCTCCGCCGGCCTGCCCATCATCGACGCGTGTAATAGACATCGCCGCTTCTTTGGCGACGACCAGCGACATCTGCGTGCCGTTATCGCTGCTCTTCCCATCACTCTCCATATTGGGTTTTACCTGTTCTTCGGCGGCCTCGTCATCCTCCTGTTCCAAGATGATCCTCGGATAGCTGTTGTGGTAACAGCTCTCATCGCCGTCACGATGCTGCTCTATCTGGGCTGCAGTGTGCGTCCAATCCTCAATCCCAATTCTCCTTTCCGGACACCTATATCAGGACTTCTTCCTGTGGTGAGTGCCATTGAACAAACTGGAAGGACCACCTATTGACAAATCCACGCTTAGATACCTCTCCTACTCCTGCCCTTCATCGTTATCTGCGACACGCTCGGCCACCTATGCTTCACACCTCGCCAGCGCCGCCACAAACGTCGTCGCGTTATCCACACCGGTACTTACACGAAACTTGACACACTCTGTCTTTCAATCACCAACATGCGCAGACTATGGATGAAGAACATCCTCCATACCGCGACGGCACTATATCAACTCATGCTAGTTTCGAACCCTCCGTCCGACGAGTTACGGACTGATGTACTGGTCGGATTGTTTTCTCTCGCACGTAGCTACAACCTCGAGGACCCTGTTTGCGCACTTGCAGGCCTGCCTCTCACAGCGCGGCTGCAGGAGGCCCTCTATAGCACAGACCCCCTTCCCGCGCTGACACGCAACCTTGCTGAGTTATTTTCTAACCCGAAGAAGACCGAGAATCCGGAAATTGCTAAAGCATATCTTACCGTACTATTATCGCTAGTCCAGACGACAAACTCTTCGTTAAACTGGACGGCGGCTTCTCTCATACCACTCTTGGAACCGGGTGGAATTCTTTCATCTTGGGACACCTATCAAGGTGACATCCTCGAGCTCGTCATCTGCATTCAGATCCACGTTCGTGTGCGGTCCGGTTTTCTGTTTCCTGTCGACTTCACAAAGCGGATCCCTGATGTCATTTCGAAATGCACGAAACCACTCCATCGACGTCTCCTGATTGAAGCGTGTCTCTCCTTGTCGGTTATGGATAACGGAGCTGTTCTTGAGACCCTACTTAAGGATGGTTAGTTTGAAATTTAATTCCGAAAAAAATCTTCAATTGACCTTCATTGTGTTCAGAGCTTATTCGGCAAATGCTTCTGGGCCCGAACCTTGGCACAACACTCATTTATATGATCAAAAATCCACAAAAGAGGGTCCAGAGAGCTGTCCTCAGTTCAATTTCAGCTCTTTCTACCTACCGTAAAATCAATCATTTTTTATTCTGTATATCAACTAATGTTTAATTGATTAGCATCAGGATGTGCAGCATTGGTTCAGCAGAACATCTTGAATATGCTTTTAGATCACATTCCCAACAGTGATTCTCAGTTTCAAGCAGATGCTATTCTGATCTTCTCTGTCTTTCTGAGGCATGATCAAATTGATAATTTGGATGAGAATGAAGGTAAATTCAGTTTGATAACATTCAATTGAGCAGAAACTTATAAAATATCTTTAGAGGTTGTTTATGAGCAGTCTATGCTTCAACCCTGGATTGAGCCTATCTTCTCATTATTTCTGGCTGCCATGCTCAAAAGTGAGCAACTTAATGTGCAGGAAGCTGCTGTTGCAATTCTTTCTGTATTTCTTGGTCATGGTATTACATTTCGGTCTCAAAGACTATGCCTGGCTAATTTTACTTTAAGAATATACCAGACTTGAATTCCTCCAATTGGACTATCCCACTGCATTACTCAGTATGCTGGAAACCAGAGAAAGCAGTCTTCAGATAGCTGCCATTCAAATACTAAATGTTCTGATATCTCATGGTATTTCTTTTCCAAGGTGCACTTAAAGTACTTGCTCACTGTATATCAAGAGGATGCTAGATCTGCAATCAATCAATTGGAATTTTGTCAAGCAATAGCATCTACTATGCAAGACAGTACATCTCATATCCAAAGATATATTCTTGATTTTATCCTGAAATGTCTTAAATTTGGTCAGTCTTGGAAAAGCTTTTTCATGGATCTGCAATTATTTAACCATTTTCTAGATGATTTGAAATCCACACTTATACCAGAGCTTGAAGAGCCTTTCAATGAGCTCTTTAAGTTTGAAAATACAATGTCAGAATTCACAGATAAACTCTTTTCAGTTTTGTATAGCATCTCATGTGATGGTCAGTCATTTATCTATTTTAATTTACCAATTTTAATATCAAGGATTTAGACTCAATTTGTGATGCTCTCTTGACATCTGATGTTCTCTTTTTCCTTCTCAACACAATCACCAATGCTGATTCTGTTACAATTGTTTCTATTAATCTGGCTTATCATACTTTGGTCAATATTTTAAACTACAGTGAGTAGCAAATCTACTTCTCTTTAGTAAAATAAATAATTCAATCCAATTCAGAACATGGATCCCTTAATTTTCTTAAAGAAATTTCCAATAATCCTAAGAAACCTCTTGTACCAACTCATTTGATTCAGTCAATTATCCATCTTTTGGAGAATGGGGATTCTTCATCACAAATTCTTTCTATGGATTTGCTGTTTCATTGCCTTCCCTACTGTGAGCATTTACTTTAAATCTTGAAACATTATATTTACAGTTTTAAACAGTTGATTTGCGCCAACAGCTTAAAAGCTCAAGAATGATTCTTTTGCTAGGCCAAAGACTGGATTTGGGAGGAGCTTCTGTTAAAAGAGCTGCAATAAATGCTCTTTTGAGATTAATTGAATATGGTATGATTTTGAACAATTCAAAGAATTTTTATTCACATCTTGTCAGATCATATTAGACCAGTGATTATCAAACCATCTATTGTGGAATCCCTTCTTTCCATTATATGGAGAGATTGGACAGAGTTATCAGAACCTTCACTGAAACTTCTGACAATCTGCTTGAAATACAGTGTGTGATTGAGCTCTGTTAATTTTTATCTTCTCAATAATTGCAGGTCATAATCCTACCCTTCTTATTCCTGATTCTACATCAGAAATTCTGGAGGATTTATTTGAAAATGGCAGTAGCCATGCATGGCTGGCTGCATTGACTATTATTACTGAGTGCACAAAGACTAATCAATTTAAAAACTGTAAGTCATATATTACTTGTATTATAGCCCACTCATTTGAAGCTCAGACAATATCATCACAAAATTTCTTTCAACTCACATTGTTATGAAAATAACCAATGTTTTTTGCTCAACTGCTGAATTGGTTCTTCAAGAAAAATCTGGAGAAGCTTTGCATCATATTGTCAACCATGGTCAGATAATAGGTTTCAATTTATTCTTGAGACTAATTAGTCAGTCAAGACCTTCTTAGGCCCCTTCTTTCCATTGAAGATTTTGTATCCAGCATTCTTTCTGCATCAATGAGCAGTGATTTATCATTCCAGTATCCTGCCATAGAGATCCTTTTGGATTTAGCAAAGCAAGGTATATTGTAACTTTCTTTTCTATTTTTATTCTTCTAAATTTGTGCTTTTAAAGAACCAGAAAGCCTTTTATTAAATGCTGGTCACTTGAATATCCTTGTGGAGGTTCTCCAAATTTCAGATTACCATGTACAAAATGTAATTCTGAAAATTCTTCTATATGCTTCCCAATCCAGTCAGTCATACAGTATTTATTGCAATCTATCTGATTATAATCTCTCTGTTAGAAAATGCAAGAAACACCATTATCATGCAAAATGTTCTGAATAAAGTACTTTTTCTGGGTACTTCTTCTGATATCCAAGTATCAGCAACTGCTATGCATGTTATTGAAATATTTCTTACCTATGGTAAGTCTTGCATTTAAAATTCTGCATTGAGTCAAGTCTCATATGTCAAAAAGATGACCTTCGCCAAGAAATTGACTTCACTGTGTTCATGCAATTAGTGATTTACAACTTGCATCAGAATAATCCCCAGTTGCATGCTGCTGTCTGTCATACATTTACAGCTATTGCAACTTACAGTATGTGCTATATCTTGGATGATATGAAAATTTAATAATATAACTCTCTTACCAGATGATATTCATCATAAAATCATACACCCTGCCATTATCAAACCTCTTTACCAGGGTTTATATCAAAGTTTCAGTCCAATGACTGTCAATTACAATTTAACAAGTGAGCACTGTTATTTTTTTTTTTGTAACATGTTTCATATTTTTCTGCAATATCTAGGTAGCCAAAGACATTCCTTCTCAGTTGTCCTTGAAGTCATGAAAGGCATTGATAATTTTGGCCTCCAGGATATAATTCAAGATATTATCCCTGCTCATTCACCATTAGACCCTGACATTGCATCCCAACATGCTTCACTTGATTTCCCAGATGACTTAGAGTCATTCCAACACGATCCCTTTGTTCTTGAAGATTCAGATAGCAGTTTTTTTCATATAGACCTTTAGCAAATATTTGTACCACCAGGACTCAAAGCACAAAACATTTGTAACACCACATATCATCAGTAGATAGCTTCAAAACATTGTGATCCATCCTTCATTAAGAATTGCTTTACCATGAAAGTCCAAGTTTCTCGACAATGTATGATACTGACTAGGATAATTTTCTTACAGACACTGACATATACTGGGTACCAACTTTATGCCTTCGTCACTCTGTATAAAGAGTCAGTAAATGGTTGGGTGGACAAAGTGAAGTGGCTTGCTTACGCTGACGCAGCAACAGTTTGATCTGTAACTGTTTGTTGGGCACCAGACCCGGCATCAGCATTTGGGCAGGTTAAGCTGAATCCACGTTGCTCGAGCGTTGAATGAACGGAACGCGAAGGAATAAAGAAGCGGCTTGGTGAAAGCGGTCTGCGCGAGAAAAGTTGAGGCATGGATCGCCGAGCAGGAGCATCCGAGCCAAAGCATTTCTAGTAGACATACATGAGCGGAAAAAAAAAAACTGGGAAATACGTAGAAGCATACTTTGAATAGTTCAAACTTCTTGTTGAAAAGGTCAACTTTCGTGTTCTTGTCAAATAGTCCGAAGAAACTTCCATCGGCGCCAGCATTTACGTCCAAAGCGGAATCGACGGTGAAGCATCCTCCAAATGTGGTGCTGGTAGTTAACGCGACTTTCGGTGCAGGAGTAGCAGCCGCGGACTCGGCAGAGTCATCAGCTGTAGCTGTAGCAGATGGCGAGGCGTCAGTCGATGAGTCAGATGCAGCAGAATCGTCGGCATTGTCGTTGTCAGTCGAGGAGTCAGTCGATGGATCACTGTTGTCGGAGTTGTTGGCGTCAGTCGCATCGCTACCGTCAGAAGCGGCGTCACCCGAGTCAGCTGGATCTGCGTCGTCGGTCGAGCTACTATCATCTGTGCCAGCATCGGTATCGTCGTTGGCCGAATCTGCGTTGTCTGAACCGTCAGTGTCATCGGAAGAGTCGGCGTTATCGCCGTCAGCGGAAGGGTCGACGTTGTCGTTTGCGCCCGAGAAATCACCGCCGGTGTCGTCGTTGGAGTCGTCAACGTTGTCTGAGGAGCCATCGTCAGCTGTATCTGAGCCACCATCCCCGGCGTCATCAGAAACGTCGCCGTTGTCTCCAGTGTCGACAGACGCATCGGGGTCGGTGTCGTCTCCAGCATCGGCTGACGTATCTGGGTCGGTGGTGTTGTCGTCATTGCTGGAATCATCAACTGGAGCATCTGCAGAGCCATCGTCTTGTGAGCCGTCTTCATCCCCACCAAAGGCATCGGAACTGTCATCAGAGCCGTCGAAGTTGTTCGCTGAGTCGTCTTGCGAATCGTCCTCGCCATCATCGCCGAAATCATCGAACTGGCGAGAATTCAACGAGGGCGGGCTTAAGAAGTAAAATCCTCGAGCGGCTTTTCCAGTGCTCTCCAGGTCATTCCTTGGGTTAATGGTCGCATCTGCATTAGCTCCAGCTTGGGCGGTGAGTTCCATGGTAGCACTCGCATCGAGGGCGAGGAAGACGTTGGCGCTGACGATGTTGTCCAAGGCGGAGATGCCAAAGTTGAGTGTGGGTATGAGATGCGCCTCGACTGTGCCCGTTGCCTTTGCGCTGGGGCTCGCAGAGAGCTTCAAGGCTAAAGGAAGAATATGAGAATGCTGACAGCGTTTCATTCTCGAGGAACAAACGTACGGGTGTCGCCAATGTTGAAAGATCCACTGGTTCCTTTCTTCGGTGGGAAGGTAAGCTGGGCATTGTCGATTTTGTAGCTGATGCCAACAGTCATGTCAGCATTGAGGTCCAAGTTGGCTGTGGCCTGGCCATTGATCTGGAAGGATGGGCCGATGGTCAAGATTCTGGTAGTTGTGTTAGTCACGAACTAGGAAACTCATGAACGTCGTAGACATACCCAGGAAAATCAAGGCCTGGGATGCCAACTTCGAAAAGTTTGATCTTTCCTGAGTCTAGAGACCCAGAGGCTGTCGCGTGCATGTCGACACTGCCATCGATTTCAGCAGTCAAACCTAGGTATACTAGTCAGCCAAAAGGGTTTGTAAACCGAGGAGAATTTGGCTTGCCCGCGATAAGCGCGAAATCAGTGACTTTTGGAGGAACGATTGTACCACTAGCAGCTATGCCGATGGATGCTACGGCGTGTGCTTTGGCATCAACGTCGATCTTGACGCTTGCGTCTACTGGCGGGCATGAGATGCTCTTGTCGACGAGGTTGAAGCTCTTGTCAACGTCGAGAGGAGGAAGGGTCTTGCTTTGATCGACATTGAAATCGTTGAGAGATGCTATGTCTATAGAGAGAAGAGGATCAATTAATTAGAACCACCAGAATGTTGGGAGAACATACCGTTAATAGCCCCACTCACAAAATCGCTTATTCCACGTCTGAAAACACGGCTGTTGCTTCGTCTTTGTTGTGAAGGGGATGTGGCAAGATCGCCGTTAGCTCCTGGAACGTTGGCTGCTCGAATGGCGAAGTTGACAGGCCCAGCAGATCTTGAGACGAAGGTAGGTATCAAAAAAAATACTTCGTCGAGAGAGAATAAACTTACGTAGGGTTGACAGAAGAGAAACTCGTGTCAATGTGCAAGCCTTTAACATCAGGCTGGGTACCATCACGACGAGTCAGCGAAGAGGCAACGTTCGATGGGATGGACTGGTCTTGAGGAGTCCAAGCTTTAGTAACGACAGCGAACGCGCTCTTTCCACACTAAATCCAAAGAACGACTGTTATATTTAATCACGTTAGGTAATGTTAAGGAACGTACGCTTTCAGGCAGTCGAACGACCTTCCCTACTGCAGCATTGTTGTTGCTAGTACTTCCATCATATAAATGCGCACAGTCGGCGGAGCTGTCATCTTTGCAGACCAGGCGAATGTCTTGCTGTAGAGCGTCGGGCGAACAATTGATGATCTCCCATCCAGCTGCAGGTGTGATGTCGGAAATCGCGTTTTCGGAACCCCACTAAAGTCCAACAAAAATCTGTTATTGATGTAATCAAGGAAAAAAATGTGATACGTACGATCTTCAAAGTGCCAGAGGCAGATCCATTTGATGCGGGTAAGTCTGGATTGATTCAGTACACGACCAATTGATAGCAGATAAACACAATATACCATATTGGCAAACTCCAGACAAGCACGGTGTCGACCAGTCATTATCGGCGAGTGCAGATCCCGCGAGGAGAGAGACGAAGAGCAGAGAGGCAGTCAACATATTAACAAAAGGCAACACTTATAAAACTGCAAAATAAAGAGGGTGAAGTGACCGGCCTGGGTCAGGGGAAATGAACGAAGGAAAAGGAAGGAAGGAAAAAAAAAAGAGAACGAAATCAACAGACACGAAGAAGGGGGAAAAGTGCTGCACGCCCGACGATGGGGCTTTTAAATTGTTGCTCAGATGTTGGCACACGAGCATGCACACTGTGGGTTGATGTCATCAACATAATTCCTGAGGCGTGCAACAATATGTCAGAGTAGGAATTATAGTCGGGCAAGGGGGATCAAAAAGAGCAAGGTCGTTGCCGGTTACTGTTGAACAGGGACAGCCTGCGAAGTATGCGCCTCGGGCTTCGAGAAGCCTCGCTGACTTTGGCTGATCGCTAGTGATCGTCGTCAGGCGCATAGCGACAACTGACAGCGCTGCTTGACGATGAGTTGTAGATCCCAGCACATGCAAGGTGCACTCACTTTTTGTGCAGAACCGTGAAAAGCGTTCAATTCCGCGTGAACGCCTATTTCCTCATCGCTAGCTTTAACTCTCTTCCGGGTTCGGAGTTGCTTTCGCAAATTTGCGAGCATTTTACGAGGTCAAAATTTCCAATGAGTCGACTATAAATCCTGGTAAATCGTTCAAGTGTCATGGTCTAAAAGTATGCTCTCCAACCGAAAGTGTGGGCTGAAAGAAGAATACCTTCAAAGCTTGGCAAAAGTCAGGAGGCAAAAGCCATGATGGGGTGGCAGTGGCAGTGGTTGAGTCTATGGGAACATCGTGATGCCTCCGAATTTGACGTTCTCGACAAGTTCTCACAAAATCTTTTTTACCAACAGTCATTCAGACAAACAGTCGTCGTGCAGCTGGTTTCTTCTAATTCTTGGACTCTGACTGAGGCTAGCAATACTTATTGGACTGGCACTAAGCTTGACGAGGACACCGAAACAGCTTTAGCAACCTAGAAGTAATTCTTGGCCCAAATGTCGGAGAAACCAAATTGGACGAGCATCGACAAACACGGAATGCAACTGGCACTTGAGGAGGCTCGAAAAAGCTATGAACAAGGCGGTATACCCATTGGATCCGTCCTGCTCGTTCCAGACGATGCTGAGGAAAATGGGTTTAAGATTCTTGGCTCTGGGCACAACGAAAGGATACAAAAAATGTCACCGACTCTGCACGGCGAAATATCTGCTTTGGAGAATGCAGGACGTCTCAGAGCAGACGTCTATCGAAGGGCGACCATCGTACGTAACCTGTGCCTCAAAGTCCAGTCTAAAACTCATTTCTCTTGACTGCAATGCCAGTATACGACTTTGAGGTGAACGCTGTCGTTCCTCATCCAGTCTTATCGTTGACATCGTTGGTCGGTCTCGCTTTTCAGTCCATGCAGCATGTGCTCTGGGGCTATCTACCTTTACAAGATACCACGCGTCGTCATCGGCGAAAACCAGACTTTTATGGGCGACGAGACTCTTCTTCGGAGTCGTGGCGTTGAAATCGTTGTGGTAAACAATGATGAATGCAAGAAGCTAATGGGAAGATTTATCTCTGAGAAGCCTGAGGTGACCTTTCTCACCGTACTGCTGAACAATGGTTACAAATTGACTACGCTTCTAGGAATGGAACGAAGATATTGGTGAAGTGATGTGAACAAGCAACACTTACGCGACGATCATGATCATGATATCTCTACATGTTTTGTACGCGATAAAAGATAGCTCTGTTTGAAAGGACATCCGTCCATCAAGATTTTCCGAAGACAAAGCACGTAAGTAAATGTTGTTGGTTTATAAAACCGTGCTTTTGCGCAATTGGGTGAGCTGAGTCGTTCTCTAAATATTGTTACGATCAATCAGATTGCCGCATTTTTTGTAATATCCAGGCTTGTTCTGAAAGCCTCCGTTTTACAGATTGGGGACATTCCACACAACATTGAAAATCTGATTGCCATGGCTCTTGGCAATCACGAATTCAGTCACGTGTTTACGCGTTCTTTGTCTGTATTTGCCTTCGGCTTCCCTCTGAGATGTAAATCCCAATTTAGCGATCTTTGTTTTTGCGCCTACTCCTCGACTACACACAACTCGAAGCGTTCTTGGTCATGGACATAAATCTTCTCAGCAACGGAGCACTCTGACGTTACTGAGTCAAGGCCGCATAGCCAATGTGTCTACTTGTTTCGGTCATAGTTTCTCAGGACATAAAACATGTCCTGTTTTGTGGGTCAATCCCTCAACGGCCCCCAGGCGGTATATTCTTGGGCCGCTGTGTACTTCCATTTTTTGCAAATGGCCTCGCATAGTCTTTGACTGCCCGTTCCTCCGCCCCACGGACTTTACAAACGTCTTCCAGGCCGATGTTCCAAAAATACGGACTCGAATGGCGGCCTTTCTAATGAATTGCTCGGGGAATGGCTGTGGTGTACCAGGCCTCTCCATTTAATTCTCACAGTATCTCGTAAGTACACGTTTTTTATCGCGAGCCCTCAACCCAAACGGCGACTAGTGCACTCAGGGTGAAGCGGATCACGTCGAAAGCTGGCTTGATTGGGCGTCCCCGAGTCACTTCCTGACAAAAGGTCGCTTGGGTGCTTGGGTGCGCTGTGGTCTTGCCTTAAATGTAAAATGCGCTGCTTTGACATTAAGTGCATTTAACGATGTTGAGGAGGTAAATAAAAAACACACTCTTCGTCTCACCAACCAACATCGCTCTCGCCACTCCATACAAAATGGCCACACAGATACCTACCGCCGACAACGTCGTCCTGAAGTTTGGTGTGCCCGGCATCTCAGGCGTAAATGAGAGCGAGGACCCTGTCGATCTCGTTACCCATCCTGTACTCGCGTCGTGTCGAACACACACCATAGTTCTGGGAAGTGGATTGAATGGCGCAGACAACGAACGGCTCATTTCTTATTTAAACAGCGGCGCTCTTGTTCCTGATACGGACGCGCTGCAGATCATCGCGCACAAAGATATCTGGACCCCCGAGCAGGAACAAAAAATAGAACAACACCTCCCTTCGGTTGTGGCATATGTCACTCGGACAATCACGCCGTTAAAGGGTATAGAAACGACTGTCGTCAAATTTGATTTTCAAGAGTGTACTAATTCCTCCGTTTCCATCCCCATCGACCAGCTGTTCGACGACACCGTCGACGACATTGTCAACCTTCCTGGTCTCGACACCCTCATTCTCCTCCCACCTCTCAATGACGCCACTTTTCTAGCGCGGATCTATGTGTTCCAACGACAACTCTTGCGTGTTTTGAGCAAAGTGGAAACTCTTAAGAAGGCCGTCGTACCCTTGGACTTTTTCGCGTGTACGAAAGACATCATCGAGGCGCTGAAAGAACACCAGGGCCTTACCTCCCTCGAATTGGTCATGCCATCCTCCTTTAATCTTCTCGACCTCGATTCCCGTTCCCAGATACTCCTGGAAGTGGCTTTGCTGACGGCGTTGGAGCCGTTCCCCCAGCTCGAGGAGCTCATCGTCGGAAAGGATCTCTTGGCCATGTCTGAACTATTCGTGGAAATGGCTCGACGTATGTTCGATACCCGGGTTGAGAGTGCCGACTCCCAGACTGTCTGCTTTAAAGACCCAGGACGGGACTTGTTGTGCGGGAGGTCTAGGTTATCCTTTTGGGGTATATAATTCGTTCCATTTCACGGAGAGCAGGTCTTCTGAAGTCATAACCTGACCGACCGACACTCATATACCATTTATTTTTTTAATTACTGTATCCACATCATCATACTTAGCATAGCATTCCGCCACTCAGTCCATCCCTTAGCTTTCGAAAAAATAGTCTAGAAATACTTGCACTTTGTTTAGTGTATATAAAAGTGCAAACTGTACACTTTCATTTTATCTTGGTCGAGATGCACCCTGCCGAACGAACGCGCAAAACCAGTTACACACCGCCGTGATTTGGGAGGTTGACTAACTATAGATCTGGTCTCTTTTTAAGCCCACGTCCACCTAGGCATCTGATATCATGCTAGTAAGAATAAAATGAGGGTCTTCTGCCGGGAAAAAATAGTCGTTTCGGTCTAGACCGGTGACCGGTCCCTCCTAAAGAGGAAACAAGAACCCAGAGGCTTTCCTCGCCAGAGGGACCGGTATGACTGAGTTTGAATTAGCAGAGAATCCCTTATCACTCTGGCCATCAGACGGCATCGTTTGTCGTTTCTTAATGTAGGCAACACCATCAATTCTAATTTTAGAGCATGTATTTTTGGAACACCTCTGTTTTTCTCTTAAGTCGTTTATACGTTTGCTCTATGTGCTCTCCCGTACTCTGCTTCAATATGTCTACTGGAACAATGCCTGTCGAAGGCGTTATGCACCAGTTACTTACGGACGCTCAGGTGGAGTTCCCGGTGCCTTCAATGATAGCCACAGCGCGAATTCCAAAGCGTTTTGACTTTTGAGTTGCTTCACTTTTTGTAGTCGCTTGAGAGGAGATATGACGGGCCACGTTGGTCAGCGAGAATAGAGCGCAGAAGCATTTTACAAGGCACAATTTTCCCTTGAGTAACAGCCCAGCACACCAGAGAGGTCCGAAGACATGCTGTATGGTCCAGCGCTGCAAGTCCTCGAAGGTAATCTTGCAGCAAGCAGATTGACAGCTCCGAAATTGCATCGACCAGAGCAGAGATAACGGCAAGGGAAGCATTTCTCAGAAAGTCTAGCCTCTCGTTCAGGGTTAGTACATAGTCCATACACGTGGAAGCCATGGAACTTGCTAGAGAACGGAAGGGAGAGGTTGGGAGACAAGAGAGGCGTTCCAAAAATACATGCGCTAAAATTAGAATTGATGGTGTTGCCTACATTAAGAAACGACAAACGATGCCGTCTGATGGCCGGAGTGATAAGGGATTCTCTCCAAAATTCGATTCTGTTTCACCAGGCCCCACCCTTGGCAGCAGTTAGAAGCACCAAATGGAAGGGTTTCCTTCGAGAGAAGAACCCACCTAACAGGTCCGTTATCGACGGTATATCTGCCACTTATTTCCTGAAAAGGATGCCCCGATCATGGAGGCTCCTAGGTGGAGATTATACCCGCTCGAAGGATTATCACGGAGGCTACGGAGGATAGTTTACACCCTCTGAGGCCGATGAATGGATTCTCCGTCAGAGATACTTCCTCTGACGACTCTCCTGAGCAGATTGCATTATCTCGGATGCCCGACTCTCAATGTATTTTCGTTTCTAGATAATTATTTACAACGGTGTGATCATTATTGTGCAAGAAAGTCAAGTGGTATATACATGTATTCAAAAGCAGCGAAAACAACGACGACATTACAATCAACAAGTTAAAGAGCGTCCAAAAAAGAGTGTCCAAAGTAATCAACGAGCAAGATGTGGTCAGATATCTAGCAGTGAAGCCAAGCGCCCTGTCGGAGGAAACAAGAAAATAGGCCAGCGCGACCTGCAAGAAACAACAAAAAGGTTGACTGAAACCACAAAACGAGGGCCCAATACAAACTGTAAACGCGATTGCTGTGAAACTATGAACCCCTGATATTATCGTATTCACCGCGATTCTCCTGAGTTAGGGACATGGTTGGGCTGTTGGTGCCGGTGAGGCGGTGGTGCGCCAGATCGAAATGGTTCATGATATTGCCGTGGGTCGTGGTAGGCTGGTGCCGGCTGGACGGTTGGTGGCCAGGAATAGTTTCCTGGCGGCCCATATCCGTAAGAAGGATGTTGCTTGTCGGTTCCTGCAGGCCAATTGGGAGGAAGTGGTGGATATGGCATCGAATAAAAATCAGGCGCCGGGTACTGATGGGGGTACGAGGCTGGGCCCGGTGGGAATGTTCCATGCCAATGAGGAGGGTAGTTTATGTAGGGGGCAGGCACACCTTGTGCAGACTCGCGTGTAGGCCCCATGAAGCCCTTTGTGATATGAGGCTGGGATAGGTCCTGGGGTCGAGAGGGATCATGAGCAGGGAGAGAGCTGGGAGCTGGGGTGGCCTCCCGCGTTGTCTGACGGTCAACCTGCTTGTCCCCCGTCGCCTTAAATGGAACTGAGTCATGAGTGGATGAATGATTGACATGCTCGAGCCGCTGCACGACGGTAGTTGGAGCTGAGTCCTCCGAAGTCTGACCGTCTTCATGATCCAGTTTCGCCTTTTTGACAGCATCAAAGAGGCCTCGTGAAACCTTGTCAATGGCATCTTCATCAGCAACAGACTTTCGTTTCTGTGAGGTCTGGGAGGATGGAGGGGACAAACGGAGAGTCTCGGATGTATTAGCGCCATCGGCCAATGAGTTTCGATGCCTTGAACTGGCGTCGTCTGTCCAAGTCGACGTGCTGTTGGAACGATTGCCTGGTACACACCATGAGCAGAGTAACGTAACAACAAAAAGGGAAGGAAACATACCGGTCGTAGATTTCTGTTTCTCGAGGTCGTTCGTGAGACATTACGCTCTTCAGGAGGAAGAGTCTCGGGTGTATCAGCGCCAACATCTGCAGATGCGTTCTGCTGGTTCGAACTGGCGTCGTCTGTCCGAGTCGACGTGCTGTCGACCGTTTCGGAACGGTTGCCTGGTACACACCATGAGCAGAGTAACGTAATAATGTACAGGGAAACATACCGGTCTTAGATTTATGTCTCTCGAGGTCGTTCGCTGAGACATGGCGCTTTTCGGGAGGATGAGTACTGGTCGCACTGCGTAAAGTGCGACCAGGAAGTTCCAGCCCTACAGGAATTCCAACATCACCCGAATCTTGCAACGGTTTGTCATCAGAGTCGATACTGGACGAATCCTCGCTGGCGTTTCGCCGTGCAGTACGCGTCTTCTGACTCGAGATCGGCTTTTTGGCTTTTGAAACTACATTCTTCTTTCGTCGAGAATTTGTTGGGGCTAGAGCGCGTGTCTTCTTCGTTCCAGGTTTGGAAGCAGCGGCCGAATGCTTTATCCCTGTTGAAGCGGCAGGTAGAAGGCGAGGTGGGCCATTTCTATCTTCAGTAAAGTTTTTGTCCAGAAATTTTCGCCTTCCAAAGGCATAAGGAGAATCGGAAGGTGGGGGTGCTCCAATGACCACGGGATCTGAGGGAGGAATGGCTTCTTCATAGAATAATCAATAAATCAGAGATGGCTCCGAAGATGTGAGAAGGCGACTCACTGTTGGATACCTTTCGCGCACCCAAAGGGTTTACACAGTCATTGAAAGCGTCTATGAGAAGACTACGTTCTTGGTTTGTCAGTCCACCAATTCCTTTTGATCTTCCGTCATCGCACATAAAAATTACGCCTTCTGGCCAGTTTACAACTATGGACCCGCTATCAGCGAACAACTGGAACATGCATTTCCACCTCATTGATGACTTGGCCTTGACGGAAACTCCAACATCATCTGAAGATAAGGGCATCAGTGGGTACAATACAGGAACAATATCCTGGCATGCATACCTCCCATAGCAACAAACCTCTCTTTGAGAAACTCGAGTTCTTCCGCTTGTGCCAGGAATGGTACTCGTAGTTTCAGATTTAACATCAGAACTATCAACCTCCCCCTCATTATCTTCGAGAGTCATCAACCTTGACATTTGGTCGCTGTATTGTCGAGTGAGTGGCTCATCCCAAAAAATATCCAGGGAATACGTACTAGACATGGGCCCGCATATGACCCAAGGCTTTTACATCGCTACTGCGGTAGCGCTCTGTGAAGAACTGGATTATATGATTAAGAAATTCGTTAAGAGATGAGATAGCACGAGAGTAACATACGTCCACGGCAGCGTCGCTTGATATAAGACGGGCAAGGTTTTGATCTTGATTAACAACACCACCAACAACTAAAACCACCGTCTGAAAGCTATACATTGTAGCGGCATTTCTAACCTAAAACAAATTAGATCGTCAGTTTCTTCAAAACAGAATCATTGTGAAATCCTACAAGATTTTCAAGGCTATCCGAATACTTGTGAAATTCGCGATGTCGTCGCGAAAGGGTCATATCGTTGGCTTCAGACATCTGATGGAGTTGATACCACGATTTTAATATTTCGTCGTATCTGTCGTTTGCGGCCTTGAAACGCTCATATGCGGCAGAAACCACCGAAATGCTGACTGGTGCACCTACTGAACTGCATTTCAGAATACAATAAGCTGCAAATAAAAATCAATCACGTACACGCTGGTCGTACATCATCCGGTAGTCGACTCAATTCTGCTTCTTGTCGCTCTAGAAAAAATGATTGGTAAATGTTCCAGGTTGTGGTGCAACGAGTTTGGACACGAGTCCATCGCTCGATAATTTGAGGTACTGATAATCCTGTCTTAGTGCCGATTGTTAGAGCAAGAGCACTGAGGTCTTTAAGTCCCCGTTTTAGGACCTCACGGCGATCGTTCGAAAGACGGCCAACGGTAGGCGACTCGGCCAGAAAGGCGATGCTGTCCTCCTCATCCTTATCAAGGTCCTCAATATGTGACTCTTCGTTCGGTCTTTTGGGGGTGAGGTCCGGATGAGGCGTCAAAGATTTTTGAGTTGGGGCAAGTAGAGCCTTTGTAAATTTGGAAAGAGTCACCTGGCTCGCCGGCGGAAGTTCACTTGGGGTAGGTGGCTGCGGACAAACTCCACGGGTGATCTGGCTTGGCGGGGGAAGCGATTCTGTAGGATTGTCCTCAAATGTGCTGGGCTTCTTACTTGTGGGTTCACAAGATGGACGTTGAGATCCTATTTGCTGCAAAAATGGGGTCGGTGGCTGGAGGTGAACTGAAGGCACTCCACGGGTGATCTGGCTTGGCGGGGGAAGCGATTCTGTAGGATTGTCCTCAAATGTGCTGGGCTCCTTACTTGCGGGTTCACAAGATGGACGCTGAGATCCTGTTTGCTGCAAAAACGGGGTCGGTGGCTGGAGGCGAACTGAAGGCACTCCACGGGTGATCTGGCTTGGCGGGGGAGGCAATTCAGTAAAATTCGCGCTTGGGAGGGGCTCCTCGGATGGTTTGCTTGCAGGTTCGCAAGAAAGACGTTGAGACTCCATTTGGTGTGGATAAAGAGCCAGGTTCTGAGAGAATGCGTTACCAGCGTGATCGAGTCCATCAGACGGAAAAGCCTGCGGAGGACCATATGACGGAAAGGAATATGGGTAAAAGTGAGGAGGATACTGAGTCTGATCAGATGGACGGTGTACATCTGGAGGCAGATGGTAGGGTTGCACCGTCCCATTGGAAGGAGGATGCCCGTAGTAGAACTGACTGGGGTAAGCGACATTCCTCGGCTGAATCTCAGGCAGATGGGGTACACCCATGCTCGGCGTTGGAGAACATCGCATTGACATTTTAGCATCCTCTGGAATCGGGAGCAAGCTTTCGATGGCCGCTTGTTTTCCACCCGGGCTTTTCGACGGATTACCTTGACGAAGAACATGTGGACTGTTAGGGTTGTACCCTGTTGTTGTGGCGCGTTCGCTGCGTTTGGGATTGCTGCGCAGCCGCGAGTCGGTCTCCTTTGCGGAAGAAGAATTCTTGCGCTTAGCTCTGGGTCGACGAGAAGGCGTAACTGGCAAGGAGCCAGACATGTCTATTGGACGTCCCGATGCACCTCGAATCGAGTTTTCAACACGTTCTGTTTCTCGAAGCTCCTCTGGAGATGGGTCCTCGAATGACTGTTCGTACTCAAGATCTACGCGAGGATCCACCGCAGATTGATCCATTGAGGCCTATGTCAGAAAATGGGAATGGGCACCGACTCGGGCACAGAGTACATAGGAATGACGATAACTACCTGAACAATAATCTGGTTGGTGGACCTCCGAGCCCGATAACTATAAGTGCAGCGTTTAGGGTCAACAATGATGCAAGAAAATAGCTGATCGTCACCAATAAAAACTTGACCTCCGAAGGTAGGATGCAACAAGCGCAACAAGTGAGGAGACTAGGCAAAAAAGACGATTGACAGTCAACTAGAGGGGCATGAAAAAAATTGTGTTGAAAGATACCCAAGTCGAGCGAAACGCGAAGTCTGTGAGATCCTCCTTAATTCGATCCTAGTGACAGTGTTTTTCATCCGGCTCTGCTTCTCCCGGCTGAGAGGTCTTCGGACGCGGATGAACGAACATATCCAATGGCTTTAGTTGAATCCAGGTACACATGAAGTATCGGTGTTGGGATACGAGTTCGAGGGAAGTGGTTTGTCCAGGTCCCATGATATACTCTGCAGAACAATCAATGCTTGTGAACAGACTCTTTGAGTTTGGAAAAAGAAACACTACCATCTTTGTCAAAAGGGACATATACTCTAAGAACTAAAAATAGTCATGCCGCTGTTTCGTACGCATTTGGTAAGACAACTCCAACATTTCCGACCGATCGGTAATATCGTTCATCTTGTTCAGCTCTTTGCCTTGACGCTTTGATCTGTCCTTTGTCTCTCTGGGTTAAGCTGCAGGCAAATGTCCCATGTTTGATGTTTTGATAGCCCAGGGAACATTCACCAAGCAGACCTGCGCAATAATTGCTAGAAAAAAGCGATCTCAGCTTGGTGTTCTCGTAGTAGCGTCCATTACTTACCCGCGATTCTACTTCCTAAAGTTAATTTTATCTGGCATACTTCTCCGAGGCGAAATGAGAAGCTTGAAACAGATTTTCATCCCAGCAAAAAGGCATTCTGTCTCAACGTCGTAGTTCAAGGCTTGATTATCGTACGATATAACTGCAGAGGTTGGTAATATAACTTGGTCCATTCGTTGCGCTGGCCAAAGGGACGCTGTATTTTGTTTATTCTATTGGCTCACTGAGTCGTGTCCTGAATGGCAGAAAATTAGTCATGGTTGTTGCAAAGAATCCCGAGGAGCGATAAAGTGACGTCCTCATTCCGTAAGGCAGGCCATTGAATGGAACATAAAAGTGGGTCTCTTACCGCGTCGTTGAAACACCCCCCTCCCAAAAAAAATGTCTGTGCCTTTATCGAACGTGAACACTACTTCGCCTGACTTACCCCCCCTCCCTCCACTTGTGGCCTCCAACCCGCTCAACGAAAGCATCGACGCTGCGTCCATCGCTTGCGTGCATTGTGGCATACAGCTCACGAACGGATGGAGATGTGGGGCCTGCCAAGCACTGTCATACTGCGTAAGTCATGGATTACCAGATGACAATTCAGATATCTAACAAACCTCACAGGGAGCAGTATGCCAGGCTGTGGACTGGCATACCCATCACCACTTCTGTGTCCACTCAGATCGTAACTCAGAAGCCGACAATGTCAACAGCGCTATAGATCGCATTTATTTTGACATTTTTGGGCAATACTGCGTGACTTCCCTCGGTATCAACGAGCTCAGCGCCGACTTCTCCTCACCATCCACTCAAAATGCCTGGCTTGCGCTTTCTCAAGCCCAGTTCCTCCACATCAAGTTGGGGGCTGTTACCAATCCACCGAGCGGTCGTCACAACCGGGCCGCTTTCCTATCGGCTGAGTTAAGCCCGCTTGACTCGCTCCCGGCAGACCGTGCAACCCAGGTCAGAAATCGGCTGGCCGTTCGTGCCCCAGCGCTTTGCCTCGGGTATACGTTCAGCGAGGATCCTGAGTGGCCAAGTAGGCACGTCACCACGATCACTCATCCGTTTAACTGGCCAGCGGTGCCTGGGGCTTGTCTGAAGATATCTCTCGACGAACTCGCCCGCCAAGTTCGTCAACGTCAGACATCGCTGTCCGATGCCGCCCGCGCTATAGATGCCTCCGCCCTCGCCTAAAATCGCCTCAACCTCATTGCTCCCCACATCGTCGCCATCATCGAGGCTCTCGGCGCAGCTAAAAAAAACAATTCTTGAAGTTACAAGCGAAACAGTAATCCCTCGACAACCTTACTTACCTGTTTTTTATATTCGTCGACGTATTTCCATAGATTTTGTACTCTCAGACAGAAAAATGCTCTTCCTTGTTGTCTTTGTGATACGAGATTCCGAATAGTTCTGCATCCATAAAAATCAAAAGCCTAGAACTCGTTCAAGTGTTTGAATTCGGGTCTTGACAATGATTCAGCCCTTCTATTGTAGTTCCAGTCCTAGATTTTTGTTGTGAGTAAAAGCCGTGAGCAAAAAATAAAGTTTAGGGATAGATGCCTTTAAAGTTTTCTCAAGGTCGCTGTTGTTCTTTCTTCCCCGCCACTGAAATTCGTCTCGAGGACTGGATTTTTTTCAGACGTCTTCTATTCCTCCCACAAAATCTCGCGTCATGGACGTGGAACTCGTGCTAACTGATGAGGAGAAAGACCTCATCATGGAACTCATGCCAACTGATGAGGCCGACAGCTTGAGCATGGTCGATCGACCGCCAAAACTCGTGGATGCAAAACGTTCCACGGCTAGCATCCAAGGTTTAGAAGCGTCATGCGATGGGTGTGGCAGCCTTTTTGGGCTGGATGTGATCCTCAAGTGCTCAGCGTGCTGCTCCGAAGGATATTGCGTGGGTTATAGTCCCAGTCTCCCAGTCCCTGCCCTGTGGACTAATGTCTTTTTAGTCCGCTGAATGTCAAGAAGAATATTGGTGGTACCACCAGACGCGTTGCGTCAACCGTGATGAGAAAACCGAAGTCGATGATATACTCACTTCTGTCGATCTCGTGTTTCGAAAGATCTTGGCCATGTTTTTTGTCACGAGGCTTGGTATAAAAAATTTCACCACCGTTCCAGAATCGAAGCGCAAGGCCGCTTGGACTCGTCTCTCTCAATCCCATTTTCTTCTTGTCGAACTCGAGCCCTCATTCAACCCACCGCATCGCAGGTATAACAGGGCCACTTTCAAATCAGCCGCAATATTTCGGATGGAAAGTCTTCCGGCTGCCCAGGCCGCAGATCTTAGGGCAATAATAGCGGCCAGTCCTCCAGCAGTGTGTCTCGTATATTCATATATCACCAACCAACTTGCACCAAAAACGCCTACCATGACCTGTGTGTACACCTTCCGCTGGCCAGAAGACCTAACTTCGAGCCAGTTTGAACAATTTCCAGACGAAGCTCTAGTCGAATTCATTTGTTTCAGGCAAAACCGACTGTTAGAAATTGCACGACAGGAGGAAAAGGAGGACACTTACAACAAGAGCGCCTCGGCCACAGTTCAGAGGTTCCTAGAAAGGGGACTGACGTCAATCGAATTGGGCTCTTCGTTGTAGTATGCATATTTCCTTACAGATCAGTCTATCACTTCGAATCAGTCGCCCACTCCGCCGAGAATTTCCGTTGTAAATTCATTTTAACTAAGTTGCACTCTTGACTTGAATAATATACGACATTTTCGAGACGCTTCAAATTGTTATATCACTTTGAATAATGTACTCTGCCCTGTGAATTTCCACCGTAAATAAGTCACACTCTTGGCTTCGATGATATAGGCGTCTTAAGCGCGGTTGATGGATATCCTTATAAGATTATTCAACGCAGTGTCCAAATTTGGAACAGGAAGCACCTTAGATATCTCTGCTGCCATCCGGGATTCTTGCTTCTGAACTCTATCCGCTGAACTGTACAGTATATCAGCCACAAACCCCATGGATCGATAGGCAGGGAACCAACAAGACCTTGCAACTTTCGCTAGCCATGCCTTCCCGCAACAACTTGGAGTCGACTATTTCTCCTAGAGCTCTGGCGAACGTTTTCTACTCCTTCGGCAATTTTATCAGTCGCCTTGGCCCGATCTCAGGCAACTCGTATTGTACGTCTTTCCTTTCAAAATTGTCGGCGCACCTGACGGTTAGTCATAGCCCCAGATGGACCAGATTTGGAGTATGCTTTTGAGCAAATCGCATTCTTATTGAACAGTAGGTTTTTGCTGCCTATTGGCCGTTACTCGTGCTGAAGCTGATCTCAAAGATCTGCCGACTTCACTGCCCCCGTCACCCGAGGAGGATACGTTTTTGCTCATGGATCCAATTGGTATGATTATTGTTTATGTGCCTCAGTTCGACGACTAAATTACGACCTATAACAGACGTTCCCGTCAGCCATCCAACAGATTATCAAATGGGGAACAGCAATGACGAAAAGATCGATGCCTCAAGTCTAGGTCAGCCGGATATATATCCGGTGGGCAACAGAGAACCCGCAGTGGCTACTTTTAGTCAGGAAGAGATGAAGTCCCCCCCGCAAGACATGTTAGAGGATGTCGGAATCTTGTCCCTCGACCCCCCACCGCGCAGGAGATTCATGGATGAAGACGTTACAGCACCCCCCCCAAGCCCTGCATCCCCAAAAGCCGCACAAGCTACCATGGCTCTTGCCTCGTTTGAGCGAGATGACCAAGTCATCATCTGCCACTTCTGTTGCTGGTTCTGCAACGCCTCAAATGAGGGCAGAGCCGAAATTCCATTCAGAGTTGAGTTGGACTGAAAAATCGGGTACATTTGATCGAGTGCTTTTCATGTATATATTATTTTGCCTTGCGAGTCACCTTGAGACTCAAATTGAATTTCCTGCATGTATAAATTCTGAATATTTACATCTGTTTTATACTCAAAGCGAGCTGCTCACCAAGATAGCCTCGGAAACATCCATGTATTAGAAACCCCGCGCTTATGAAAACACCTTATCTCCGACCATCTCAACCATCTCGACATGCCAAATCCCTGTACTGATGCCGAAATGGTAGCCGCAATGGTCATGACCATGCGGTCACTTGGCCTATCAAGGCTCCTCAGCCTCGATTTGCGAGCAGGAACGAGTGCGAAGCTTTTTTTTTTCTCTGCAATTCCTTTTCTAATCGATCAAATAGCCAATACGATTTTGGATAAAGTCACCACAATATTGAAACAGCGGCCCCCCGAGCTGAGAAGCTTGACAGCAGACAACTTCAACGGTGTCTTTGAAATCGAGTGCAGCGATGTTTTGAGGCTGCGTCATCCCCTAATCTTTAGTGATGAAAAGTCGGAGGTGGATCCTTTTGAAGATCTTGAAGCCCGTCGTGCGGAATCTGAAGGAGCTCTTACTTCTCCAGAGGAGCGCCTTGGATCAGAGCTGTGTCGCGGCCGAGATGGGTGGAGTTCTTACTTCCCCCGAAGAACTCGCTTTGGGTGAAGGGTGTATCACCGCAGAAGAGGGCCTCCTTGCTGAAGACGTGGCGGAATACGAAGTATTTAACCTTAGGCTACTCAGCATGGATATTGAAAAGCGGGCCTTGTCTGCCGCCACTGGGATTTCAGATGTTGTCGACGGTCATATCGAGCAAGTCGAGTACAATGTTTGGCACGATGAACGATTCGGCGGGGATTGTGATTGTTACAGCAAGTTCGGCAAGGACGACGGGGAAGTCCGACACTATGATTGCAAAGTCCTCAAGCGACGCGAATACTTCAGTGACCTTAAACATCATTATCGTTAATCAAGACTGGATAAATAATGCTATACGTACTTCACTGTAAACCTTGTGTTGCAAAATAACATTGCGTTGGTACCTGCAAACGAATGAGTCCGTTTAATAAACGAATGGGTCCTTTTAATAAGAGGGAAGGGAAGAAAATTAACATATTGCAAACGGTGTCTGGAGTAGTTCGAAGCATGGGACATTATATACGGGTAGTTCGAAGTATAGGACATTATATGCAGTTAGTTCGAAGTACAGAATACTATATACACTTGGGCTCTGAGCAAACGGCATATACATCTCAACCCAGGGTACGCCTGCGATCGTTTACAACAGGGAGAACTTGCACAAGATCCCCAATCCTGTAAGTCAGATCCGGATTTGTCTTTGTTACCCTAGTACCCTTCTTATAAACCTTACACATTTCTCCGTCGATCGACCGAATCGCAAGAACCTGGCCTTTTGCAGGCCCATTAATTGGCGCAACAAGTTGTCCATTTGCTGTTGCCAAAATGGGTTCTAGGGAGTCGAACTGTAGGGTACGGGTAGACATGCCGTCTTGGACAACAACGCAGTCGTCTCGGACCTCACGAAATGTCAGGAATCGAGCGTTGTCATTGTCTCCGTATCTCCTTAGTTGGACTCGGATGCCAACAAATTCGGGGTCCTTGAGCCAATATGGACCTTCGTAAGACTGGGGGCTCAGGGAGGACGGGTCCCAGGCCGGTGAGAGCGAGCCAGGAGATGTCGAGGTTTCGGACGAAAGGTTCCAGACAGGGGTAGGAAGTGGTGTCCTCGGGGGCGAGTCTTGACGGCGTAATTGTAATGTTCTATGTAAAGGGGGCATAGAAGGTCTTTGCGGCGTTGATTGGACGGGTGTAGTATGACCGATTTGGAGAGGCGATGAAGGAATTTGCATAGGTTTCTCGATTGGTGCTGAGGGCATTATTATTGTCGGCTTAGCGACTCCGAAGGCAGACTCGTCGGCATTTCTGTAAGGCTCGACTGAGGTTATTTAATCTCAATGGAGAAATTCTTACATTGGAATGGCTAAATGAGAAATCTTCAATTCGACGCGCCGTTGTAGACGTGCTTCAAGTTCAACTTGAGCCGTCCCGCCTGGGGTCGTAGACTTGATTAAACCTTTGTAGCCTTTGTAAAGGCTGTCTCCGACCACCATGACTCGTTTTCCAACAAATACGTCATTGGGGTCACGTTTACCTAGCTTGGTGCCCTTTGCTTTGAGAGGCCTCAGAGTTGCAGAGACCAGATCCGAGCTGTGAAATTCCAAGTCGGTCATGTCCACTACAGTCTATGATCCAGATTAACAATTGACTGGAACGTTGAGCAGGAACGTACTTCTATCCCTTTCGATACATTCATGACCTTCAAACGCCCGCTGTTCTCCGAAATGACCCAGGCAATCAAGCCAGTATATGGGGGTGAGAGTATTTTTACTTCATCTCCAATTCGAAATTCTGCGCGGACATGATGCCGAGCGATTGTCTCCGTCAAATCTTGTGAGGGAATATACACCACGCATTCGTCCTCGCATACCTCCTTCACTACTCCCAGGAGTCCATGCATACTTCCGCCAACAATCTTGACCCTGTCGTACACTTTGAGACGACTTGCCAGTATCACAGACTCAGTGCGATCGAGAACGTGGGGTTCCAAAATACCACTCGCTTTAAACAAACTCCATTCGACCATACTTGGTAATATTTCGCGTCCGTTGATAGTGTCGAAGCCATCGTAGTCCACCATCAGGAAACCCTTGTCGGTGTACCTTCTATTTTGGAAAAGAAAAGTGTGATCTCCTTCATCTCGGATAGCCTCGGAACCAAAATTTGCAACGACAGTTGTACGCTGCACCAGGATCTGGGCTGGACGTTCCTCCGACGGAAGGCCAGGAACAAGGGGAATTCGGGGAACCAGCAATATTGTAGTCTTTGTACGGTGTGTTTCGATCAAACCAACATCACCTCGGTAGTGCTTCCAGGGTTTTTGGATACCTCGTACCCTAATCCAGCTATGGTGTTCGACAGAGAGCGAATGGATGGTAAGAATTCGATGAAGTTGGTCAGAGGGTACTGGAACAAGGACTTTGTTGTTGAGATACCCAATCGCATTTGCTACTTGCCTAGCTTGCTCGATCGTCTTGACTTCAGCAAAGATGCGGCCTGGCATCGAGGGGTGCAATAGCTGAACGAGCCGGTGTATTGGCGTTCAGAATATTGTAAACAGCGAGGTCTTCGTGTCCAATCTTCAACGGTAGTCAGTACCGAAGACAGATGATCTCTAGAAACGTACCGAGCATCCGATTTCCCAGAGACAATCGCCGTCTCTGAAGTTGAAACTCTCCTCTTCTTCTTCATTCTCCTCCACGGGCGCTGGGACCGCGCGTTTGCCCGCCGCAAAAGACCATCCCAATCACCTGTTCCCTCATCTTGCTCTATGGCTTTCCGAAAACGCGCTTGTCTCACGTAGCAGTCTTCTATGTCTTGAGGGTAATCATCCTCCTCCTCTTCCTCGTCGCTGTTCCTTTCCCCGTCGTCTTCCTCGTCGTCGCTACAAGCTGCTGCATCATCAATGAACATGTTCTATTCAATTGTCGTTTCGATCCATTAGTAAATCTGGTCGTTGCCTCACATACCCGGTTTAATTTCTGTCTTTTAGCTGGCCTATCTGCCATTTCTTTCGTTCTTATTTGACTGAGCGTAAATTAGTCTACTAATTGAAGTAATTTTGGAATCTAATCTATCTCTAGTAGAAGAAAAGAAGTTGGAGCGGAAGAAAAAGTCGAAGCCTCTGTCGCCAGTGTATATACCGCTTGTGTTTAGGGCCGGTTACGGTTTTTGCTTATTCATCAAGCCAGATGGTTCGATGAATAAGCAACACGCCGAGGTGAACGGCACCGGCCATCAATCTGCTGATTCATCAAGCCAGATGGTTCGATGAATAAGCAACACGCCGAGGTGAACGGCACCGGCCATCAATCTGCTGATTCATCAAGCCAGATAGTTCGATGAATAAGCAACACGCCGAGGTGAACGGCACCGGCCCTAAAATGACTTGGGATACAAAAAGAGAACGGATCGAGATGAGCTTCTCTTCTTTTCCACCACCCGTTCCACAGGTTCTGAACGAATAGATATTATTAGTTTACTTTACTACATAATTCATTAGCTCGACTAATAGAAGGATATTATGAATAGTTCCGACCTTAATCTACTACCCTTAAAGAAAAGTGAGTTCGTCCTTGAAAGAATGTTTTCATGGCGTTCATCAAACCTAGTGGAGAGCAACCAATATCGCTCGAAGTCACGCACGCTGGTCGAATTCCCTTTCCAAACGCAACTGATAACGGATGAGGCAGTGGAGTTGGGCGAACTTTTCAAAACCGATCATCGGTTGGCAGTGAGTCCTCAACATGCAAACGAGTAACCGCTCATTAATATCATCCTCCAGCCATTTATCACTTCCTTGCTAGCTTATGAGAACCACATCTTCACAGCGTTCGATACTCCAAGCCTTCAACTTCGTAATGCCCTACAATATGAGCGTCCAATGCATCTCTCTACGACGCCCGACCTTGCTGAAAGGTATTTGCCGGTGCCTGAGACCTACGATGCCCTTTGTGGGTTGATTGCCAGCTACTGTTTAGTCGAAAAATGGGCTGGATGGGACGGGCTTGTTGAGATACCAGCAATTGGCTCGATTCCCAAGCGGTTGAACGACTCTATCATGGAAAAACTTAAGGTACGCCCGTCGAACTCTCAAGTAAATCCTACCTATCCACACAAAGCAAGCAGCCTCCTTACTGGAGTAGGCTGGAAGGGTTAACCAAAACACTTAGCCAAGCAAAAAAACCGTGGAAGGCCTGGTGTCTCCACCTTCGAACCTTAAACATCCACATATCCTGCCTCACCTAAAGCACCTGCGAGACCTTGCAATGGGCGAAGCAAAAGCTACTGTTGATGCTGTCGTCGACAACTTCCGGGTTGCATCTATGCATTTATCATACATCCTTTCTCTTCCACCTAGCCACCAATCTGCGGCATTCCTGCCCGATCTACCTAAGGACTGGAACCACCTGACAAGCCAAGGTAGTACTTGGACTCCAGCTGAATTACAATCTATCTCCCTTTTCACTCAATCGGCGAATGCCTCCACAGCGAAAATTCGGATGATTCTACACTTGGCTTTATTGGTCACCCCCATCTATCTGCTAGTGCCTTATTCCCTTCGTAAATCCAAGTCGTTCACCCGAGAAACGATGTTTAAAGTAAGTTATCCATGCTCACACCAATGCCGATGTTGATTTGCGATATAGCTTGCATCAGCTCTTGGGAATCAAAAACCCCAGCTTTTGAGGAGATTCGAAGGCGAGATATGGTCAGCCCTCATGAACGTGGTGCTCAACAATGCTGACCTGGAAAGCGCCCTCCTCAACTTGGTGCAGTCATCCACTTGGTCAGAAATGGAACAGCTATTACCTGTCGCTCCTGCCGCCACATTCTTTTGCCGACTAAAGACTACTATGGTGGCTATGCCTCCGCTCCCCATGTTACCGGCGCCGCCTCCTCTGCCCCAGTGGACTTTGCCACTTCCTTTCGCTGAGCCTTTGCCATCGCCACCTATAATACCCGCGCTTTCGATTTCCTCTCTTCGGCCAAATTACTCACCTCCGACTTCCTTGTCCACATCGTCATTCTCCACATCAGTCGCACTCTTGCCAGCTCCACGCATACCCTCTGTTTCGATGTCCCTTTCCCCCCAGACTGCGTCATCAATGCCATCGCCGTCCATGCCCTCGCTTTCGATGCATCTGCCAAGGACATCCTCCGAGGCATTGCTGCCCATATCATATGAGCCCAACGCTAGTCCCACGACGTCATCATTTTCCTCGCCTTCGGTTTTCAACCCCATTCCACTGACCTTTTCATCCGTCCCAACAAATTCCTCTCGATCGCCTCCTGCACTTCCAACTGTGCCCACAGGTCCGATTGATATGGCAGATTTCCTTGTTCATCCATCGATGGCCGTCAGACCCACCTGCCCCTCACCATCGTCATCACCTACACTTAACGCAACCAATGTCGCAAGTCCGGAACTCGATCATTTCGGAGATGAAAGGGAACATCCGAGTTCCTCACCTGCGAATTTTGGCTCTTTGCATGCTGGAAGCAACACTGGCAACCCGGATGATGATGATATTGACATGGACCGACATCCATTTGAAAATTTTGGCCATTTGGAGAACAAGCGAAACAATTACGTGGATGTACACTCACCTGCAACCTTTGGCCGTATGGACGGTATGAATGGTGATTTCGAATCCCTTGGTGACGGTGTGAGCGGGTACCCATTGGTGAACTTCGATGATGAGGATAGCGTTGAGAACAACTCTGGTCTCATTGATAGAGGCAGACTCAGCGCTGAGAATGTGGACAAGGACGTGCACCATTTAACGAGAGGAATTGAATCAAGCAGAGATGAGGGTGAAGACAGGAATAAAGACGATGGAGAACTTGAATTAGGCTGCAATGATGATCCACGATGTTCGAGCAGCAGTGAGGGGGAAGAGGAAGAGGAAGAGGAAGAGGAAGAGAGGAAGAGAAGAGAAAGAAAAGAGAAAGAGAAAGAGAAAGAGAAGAGAAAAGAAAGAGAAAGAGAAGAGAAAGAGAAAGAGAAAGAGAAAAGAAGAGAAAGAGAAGAAAGAGAAAGAGAAAGAGAAAGAAAGAGAAAGAAAGAGAAAGAGAAAGAAAAGAGAAAGAAAGCTGAAAGGGAAGGGAAGGAAACAGGCAGGGAAAAGGGAAATGGACATGGAAAGGAGGCAAGGGGGGGAAAGGAGGCAAAAAAGGGAAAAAGTCGAAAGAAATGGTTGAAAGCGACGCTGACGACGAAGACATCTTCGAGCAGAAGGGTGATAAGCGAGGTCGGTATGATAACGACATCGGAAGTTCTCCAGAAAGGATGTCCAAACGGCCCCGTCTCGGCAAGCAAGATGACCAAGACCAGATCTTAGAGAGCGAAGGTGATGAAGATAGCGAGCTGGATGAATTTGGTAACAAGATCCCAGAGTGGAGGCTGATTGAATCCCATGTTTTCGTAGGTTAATAGTCTTTGATAAATCTACCTTTGACCTAATGCATTGCAGGCCTCCCCAGAACCCATCACATTGGACATCGATGTGATACCAACGGTACGTCGTTCAATATGCAAAACTTATGTTTCCTGAAAATGCGCTTGTAGGAACACAGGTCGGCCGAGTCAGTGCACGCTTTTGGCCCTGCTGACCCAAACCCAGTCGTCTTCACGCCAACCGTCCAGGTATTCTCCTGTCTATTGGAGGGTTTAGCCAGAATTGATGCTGTGATAGGATCCTGACACACTAAAGACTGTCGAGTCGATAGCCGCCGCCGTGAAAGCATGCTATGTGAAGGGTTTGCCATTGCATTTGGCAGATCCCCCTAATTCCGTGATCAGGATAATCCCCCAACCCGAATTTGTCCGACTCTCGGATTCAGAGGTGCAGAAAATCCTGCAGAAAAAACATATTCTAGTTACGGGTATCCCCCACGAGGAAAACACCTTCAAAGGAGCATTAAGGGACACTGCATCGTTGGGCAGTAGGTGTTCAATCCAAGGTGTGTAAGTAATTGTATCTCCCTTCACTTGACTGATCGTTTCCAGATCAATCGGTGCCTATAGGCGATAAGGCAGACGACCGTGTCTACAAAGGGACATTGCGCATGCTGGTGGAATGTTCAGAGATTACCGGTGGCAAGATTCTTAACGCTTTGGACATACCTCAACCCTATGGAAGTCGGGTGCGGAACCAGTTTACCTCAGAACTGCATGCACTGATGTCAACACTTCACGGGATTGGTTGGAGACCCGGAACGCCCCTATATACAGAAGATTTCCGATGGGCGATTGCATCCTTGAAAGGCTGTTTCCACGGCTTTCACGTAGACAGTGACGGCTTGGGCACCTTCATCAAAGCGCTCTGTGGAAGTAAATGGTGGATCCTGGCATCACCCAAGCCGAAGAGTACTCAGGCTAACTTTTCCAAAATCAACACCTTCCTGGCTGGTAATTTTGATTTAGATAATGCCCCAGCCGAGTGGCATCTGGAGGGCATTGTACTCACACCTGGCATGGAACTGTAGGTCTCAGTTTGCCTTCTAACACTGATTGATTTTAAAAATCTTTATGCAAGTATCATGAGGCCAAACACACCCCACACGGTCATCACCCTGGAGCACAGTGTCTTTGAGGGCGGCCATTACATTGCAACCTCAACCATTAAGGACACGTTTTATGGCCTGATTCATACCTTTGTGGCCGGAGGGTATATCAGCAACACTCATCACTGTGCTTCACGATTTGTCCTTCGCCAAATGCTCGTGTTTTATCACGAAGCTTTGGTGTTGGGGAACATTGAACAAGATGGTCAGTTCTTAAGCTGATCTCTGAACTGGAAGCTGTCTAACTGGCTCTCAGACAAAGCATGGTCTCATGTACCTAATGTACTGACAAGGGATGGCCGGATAGGGTTGATGATCCTCTGTAGCTTTGGAATCCTCTGCAACGTTCTTGATTTTGATACCTATCGCTTTCCGAGACAGGGCCCAGATGACGAATTGAACCCAACAAAGGCCAAGAAACTTCATGAGCATGATTTCAATGCCATAACTCCCTTGAACCGTGTGCATTGTTCGCACACTCGAGCATTGGCGCTCGACCTTGTGGAGTGGCTCGAGTGGAGATATGAGGGCGTGGATTGGTGGGAGCACTTTGGATACACGTTGGGTCGGCACGCTGGGGCCTTATATGCTTATAAGTTGAAAGCAGAACAGGAAGGCATTAGTGGTGCTCCATTTTGCACCCTGGAGGCCCTCCATGCTCAACTGGGCTCTATCTTTCCTCGCAACAAGAACCACAATCTACAACATTATATCGATCGTGTTATTGTGGATGTCTTGGACGAGGATACAGACTGTAGCAATGCGTCTATGTTAGTCGACGATCTCTGGAGCAATTTTTCAATTCAAGAAAGGCATCAAGATGGGAAATATGAAAGTGCGTATTCGATGGACATTCAGGCAACTACTTACATCAGTCCATTATCAGGTCCTATCGACCTCAAGAACGACGGAGTATCTCTGCGTGACATGTTGTACATGGATTACACTGAAGCCTCTATGGTAGTGAAACGGGAATTCCCTGGTAAGTCGACTAGTGTTTTGTGCTTTAATACCTCTAACTCACTCGGTCTATCAGACGAAGGTGACCACCACCTGGCTAGTGGTTCCGAAGACCCCATGGATTTTTCAGAGTATGAAGATTAAACCGCCTACGTCTGCCATACCTCGTCATGCGATCTTCCGGAAAAGAGATTTCAATGCAGCATTGTAGTCTACCTTCATTCCGTCGATCAGTATCCAGAAAAATGTGCCATTTTCAAGACAGAGATTAGTTATTTGTAGATCTTATCCTTTTATCCCATCAACTGTGCTGAACATTCTGACCTTTATTTCATTCACCCGCGAACGATTGTCCAGCGGATACTCTGCTATGTGGCGTAGGTGGAATCCGTGTCATTTTAACTTTATCGCACCCGTCGGCTGTAAATACATAAGGCTATGCACCGAGCAATTTTCCGCACTTTCTTCTTCCTGTCGATATCAACCCACTAGACGAGCACTGCAACAAAAGGTGAGTCTGTATCAATCACCAGTCGTCAATTGTACTTACCTGCACGTAGATGACTTCGCGTGGTAGTCTTGACTCTGTAACGGAAGCGGTCTCTGAGTCAAGCAGATATCTGATTATCGACGACCTGCCCCCTGAGGCCGCCTTACCAGGACAACTAACACACGCACAGATCATAGCTGTCCTTATCGTCGCACTTGGACATGTCGGTGTTCGTGTCATAATATCTCAAGACCTCCTTGCACGTAAAGATGCGTCCTTTTCATTGTTCCAAACCCTGCCCTGACTTCTTTAGCAGGTGATGGACTGGCAAGGGAAATTGATGCTGCGATTTCCGTCGTGCTTGGGTTTGATTCCGCCTCCAGTAAGTCATCCTCTGACATCATCTGAATGCCACCTCGACTAAATCATGCTTTGATTCAATAGCTTAGACTGCTGACGCGTTGCACCCTGGAGTGTTCCAACAAAGAAAATTGCAGACCTATGTAATCAGGTAGCTCAGCTCTTTGATTCCAATGAAATTTAGCCAATTGGGAAACACAACAAGTTCTATTATCGATGAGCAACAGTATTTCTTAGAATGTATATAGATTGTATAAGCACTACCCAATGAGTGGCCTGCGTTTTGGTGGAGGAATGATTCTCACTTTTGGTCTTGGCGGTCGGCCACCAATCTCGAAGATAGAATCCCCGTCGCTATCAAAATCGATGGGCTGAGCTTCGCCACTGTTTATTTCGTCGCCTTCTACCTCATCACCTTCTACTTCTTCACTGCCGCTTTCTGTTCCACTGTGTTCATCTTCAACTCTGTTTGAATCACGCTCCCCCTCGCAGGCAACATAGTATATGGCCAACGGGATTCCAAGACGAATGGCAATGTCCTCATAGGAAATCTGCGAGGAAAAGAATGAAGATTATCGCAACCAAGTGGTGGACAAGTCTACTCACCCTTGCCTGACGATCTTTATCAAGCGTGAGTTCGACTGTCCACTGCTTATTGCTGAGCTCATGGTTTATTTCTCCGGCAGCGGTGATAACTCTGGTCTTTATATCCTATTTCGGGTTATTGGCTGCCAGGAAGAACATAATGAGCCACCCACCTCTTTTACCCTAGCATCCAGCGGTGGCGTTGGCCACCGATCCCTGTAGAGTTCGTATACCCTTTCGAAAAAGGGTCCTAGCTGACGTTCAAAGTTTGCTCTTTGATAATATTTAGCCACGGATCGCGCGAACTCCGTCTTGGCTGCCGAGTCGACTATCTCCGGAATAGATGGCTCCCTCATCTACGTTCTTTTGTTAGAGCGATTAGGCAATCAACTGGGATGGCCTACCACTGCAGCTTTGGTTTTGAAGTGATGGTGTCTGTGGCTTTGGCGTGGATCAGCCGCACTTCACTGTACAGTTTATAGATTAAACTTCTCCACACGGTTGGCGCGGAATGCATCGCTGTTCTAATCAGCCTGTATTGAATCGGCACGAACCAGCGGTTCAAAACATGTTTCCTGCAGTGACAAAATGATAAGTATTCGATCTAGTCGTCCTACCAATCGTTCAGGGGTCGTTGGATATACGGATATACAATGTATGTATTCGACGACTGAACTAACCCTTGAGGCGCCTTTGGCGCTTGACCGTCAATTCCGAAGCTCCGCTCCAATTGGCGTTCGCGGGAGCTAATTGCGCAGCGGGAACCTTATTTCACCCTTATAAACCGTTTCCACCAGCCAATTGGAAGTTTTTTTTTTTCACTCAAAATCAGAGTAAGTTGTGTGTCATCTTTGTTCTCTGCTTGTTCCATTCTTGGACTCATTGACGGTTGTGATTCTTACTAGGCTTGTTTCAGAAGTCGCCATGTCCAGCGTTGAGAACGTACTCGCAGCTCAGCAGGCGTTTGTAGCCCAACTTGCACCGTACTACAAACCTCTGTGGGAGGCCGAAAAAGCTGCCAAGGAAGCAACCAGGAGCAGTGCAGTTGAAGAAAAAACTGCCAAGGAGATAAAGGCCGCATTTATTGATCGGCTTTTTAATCTTTGGTTTATAAAGTGGCCCCTCAAACTCTGTGACTATGGGGATCTCACAGTTTTGAACTACAATATCCAGTTGAAAAAAAAAGTTTGTCCATTCATTCTGGTCCTGTTGGCTTCGATATAACTGCCATGTAGTGGGTTATCAGAGAATTGAACGTGGCGGCGAGGATAACCAAAATCATCCCCACTCGGTCTTGGGAACAATTTTTTATAATCTGCGAAGGCCGACAGGGTATAGCCAAGGTTTGTATGTGTAATTTGTGTTGTTTTTTTCTACTAATGAATCAATAGGCGCTGCCTGAGGGTGTTGTTCCTGGCCCACGTCCCAGACCCATTAAAAGACGGCGAATCGAGGAGTCAGACTTGTAATATGGAAACAAATAATTAAATTGGAGAACGGAGTTTACCACTGCATGGCTTGAAGGGGGGGTAGAAATTACTGCGACTGTGTTTATTTGGTAGGCATAGCACGAATAAATCTACTGACGAGGTCTCTCCAGGCTGGCATTACCGCCTCACTTATTGAATGTCCTGTCGTCGTGTACCCCCTCAGTATTGCAGCAATCCATGCGAGCACCCACAGGCCACAGTCATGCCCATTTGACTGAACTGCATTGACCTAGGAAGTGCATAATACAATGAAAACAATTTTGACCCTCTGAAGAAACAGAAAGTACATACTATTACAGGCTGCGCGACCCATCTAAGTGACGAATGGATGGACATCGAGTGCCCATCACGACTCGAGAGTTCCATCAACCTTGAGATAAGTGTCGAGACATCCTACAAATCATTGTCAAAATTGCAAAGATATTGATGGTTTGGACAGACCTGGACATCCTTTTTCCAAAGTCGCTTGCCAGCGAGGCTGTCGAAGAGGTGTATTTCGCCGCGCTCGAGATAAGCAACCGCTAATACCCAATGGTATTGAGATGGACGATGAATTGGGATTATCCAGATGTCCTTGTTCCAATATTCTCTTTTGTGGGTGCTTCTCCAAAGTTCTGCATCTGTGGCTCTGTAACGAATGCGCGTCAGATCGTGTGTTGAGAATATGGCACACTTTTTGGCTGAGATATGATGAATAGGGTCCCGGACAAATATTGCTTGAAGAATGGCTGCTGACCCACTCAAGCAAGTGTCGTTGAGCATGGCGTTTGGGCTGTCGAGTATTTTGAGCTCCTTTTCTTCAAAGTGGAAGCTTTCGAACACCCGGGTTTGAAAATGGCGTCCATGATCAGGGGCGACGACACTGTTCTTTATAAAGTGGACTAGATCGTTGTCCGGTCTCGGAAACTTCATAGAAGAGTAGGGATAAGCATGTCGCAACACATACTTGGGCAAACTTACCAATGGTTGCCAAACCAAATCCGCCACACTTTCAGTGTAGTCTATATTTGAAGTGTCTTCGAGCTCGTCTTTTTCCCCCTGGAAAATATCGGCCACTAGAATTTCTTCGACATCTTCTTCTGTAACGACTTTATCATGCTTGTTGACTTCATCACAGGCCTCAGAATTTTTTTCCCTTTGTAACTCAGGTTCGTCAAGTGCTTGGATATCATCGTCGTCGAGTATTGGGAGCTCAACTTGATGAAGTTCACGAATCCGCTTGATTATCGGGACATCTTGACCACTGGCCAACTGAGACACGATTTTGTGCGCCAATGTCACATTGGCATCAAACTGGATAGAATTAGCCAGTTGACTTGCCCATCTTGACTTTAGATGGAGAAGGTGGTCTCGATACTGAACGAATTGTAGGCTGAGTAAGTTACCTATGGATTCGCATATCAACAGTGTTAAGCGGGCAATTGCAGGAGAACACTCACAAGCAGGTGTTCTAATAGCAAGTTCTACTGCGCAAAGTTCTCTACCGAACCACCGACAGAGGTTATCGGCCTCAAGTCCAAGCCGACGCTGTTCTTCGAGGCATCTGTCAAGTTTAAGCATCGCTTGGATGCCCAACCGAACATCTTTGTCCTCAAGCCAGGGTTGCTGTTTGGTTTCGGTCGGTGTTATCCAAACGTCTTCCATGAGGTCGGAATTGTCGCGCAACTCGGCCAGTTTCGTGGGGAGAGAATTAGGAAGAGGGATATTCCATGTCGGGTCATATAGCTTTTCAAGCTTCTCACAATAGCTGTTGAACTTTTTTATGGCGGTCATCAGCGCAGGTGTTCTCTTGGTAATTGCCTTCCGAGTTTGCTGATGCAGTTTAGTTCCTAGCCACACATGAATTTCAGATGCCACGAAACCAATATCCACATACCGAGTGCCTGACTTCGACCACCAACTGCCTGACCCAGACGATCCCATTCGAAGAAACTTCCAATAGCCCGCTTTCTAATGTTCATTTTCAAGTCGCGAGCCATTAACAAGGTTCTTACGAAGTCCAGATTAACGCCTTTGAGGTCCGGGTAAGAGTCAGGTATGTTTAATGAAACGTACAACTCTTCGACCTTCTCCGTGAGCTGCTGGTGCATATCTCGAAGTCCAGCTAGTAATGACTTGGATTCGTTGGGTGCATTGGATGTCGCAACCAGTGCTTTAGCTGCAGTGAGAGCCTTCTCGACAGTCTCAAGGTCGCCCTGTAAGCCAAGAATGCTGTCCAGCTCCTTCTTCAATTTTGCGGGCGCATCTGAGATAAAATGAAAAAGCAATCTACATGATTGGTATTGTTCCTAGGATGAAATTCACGTACGTGATCTGATTGATAGTTGTGCTTCTTTCTGAAGCTCCCATTGCTGGCGAAGATAATCCATGTCGAACCCACATTCGTCAACAATGTTCTTGGCCTTCTTTCTTTGTTCTAACACGCCTCGTCGGTGACGGCGGTTCAGCCAATCCCCGAGATCATCCCTGAGTTCACTTGCAACTGCTGAAAGCTGGCGATCCGTCAGCCACAAACGGCGAGCGCGCTTATGAAGAACGACGTCATCTCAAGCAGTCAAAGTATGGTTGTTTATTTCATGCTCACAGATGATGCCCTGACTATCGGAATGAGTTTACGCAGGCGCGACCACGTCCTTTCTACTCCTTCCCCATCGGTAAGACCCAAACCTTTCCGTAGTCGCGGGTTGTATTCAAGTTGACATGCCCATTGATGACCGTACGCGTGCATGGCGGTTGTGACGAATAAGACACGGTCCACAACCGAGAGTGGCAAGATTTCAAACTGAAATCCTTTCAGTCAGTACATCATGACTTATGTTCTTAGCGTGGCACTCGGGCTTACCAGCTGAACACTACGATCCAGGACGCATCCAATATCGTATAGGACGGTTGTCGTGGCTGTGGGCGGAATTTGCAGAAAAAACCAGAGAATTAAAGCAACTGCGTATTTTTGTTGCTCTCCAGGTGTGTCAATGTTGGCAAAGAAGAGTGGGATGTCGTGGCGGCATACAAGCGACATCCAACCACGGTCATCGTAACGCGAATCATCAGAGGAGTTCTTCTTGTCGCCATCAGCTGCATCGTGCGACTTCTCGCATTCGTCAACTGCGGAGTCGGGAACCTTTGATGATCGTTTCTTCGGTGGTGATTTACGTGCCTTCAAAATTTTCGCCAACGGCGTCGACAAAATCCTTCGGAATGACATGCTTTGGATTGTGAAAAGGGATGCCCTGACCGCCAGAGACAAGATGTCGGTGGTGAAAATTACCATCGGTGGCAATCTGAATGTCGCCACCGCTTGTGAGGTCTCAGGAGCTTTATCACAAGGAGGATATTGATACACTTACTCTTCAAGTGATCTCCCAAACTCTTTGCCTCCAAAACAAGCTGGGCAGAGTTGACGAAGCATTCTCGAACATTCTTGGAGGGGTGCTTGAGCTGTTTCTTCTGGTTTATTAGGCAATGTGCTACTAGTGCTAGATCCAGTGAGAGGTGGAGATGGGGGAACGGAAGCGATGTTGGGAGCACAGGTCGACGGAATGGCTAGAGACGGGGAAAAGGGAATGGAAGGCGTTTGAAAAGAAGTCACAATTGAAGTTGACACCATTGCAGGGTCTTTTACAACTTGAGTCTCGATATATTCGTCGGCTTGGTTCAAGACCGAATCAACTTGCTTTTCTATCAGGACACGTAGTCCATCGAGCCACTGGGAGGCATAACCCAGTCCCCGGCGGAATGGTTCCTTGTATCGTTCGCCCTATTGAAGTAATTAATCCAGAGCAACAAGAGACATATAACTGACATGGTTACCTTATCGCTTGTCAAATAATATCCGCGCCTTGTATAGAAGTCATTTAATGCCGCCGCCATTGCATTCACTGCATCGCAGGAGCGTTCAAAAAGTGCTCCATAGAAATCAAGAAAATCGATTGAAACGGCCATTCGAATTTGACCCGGAGCAGTGGGAAATAGACCGTTTCGTACAAGTATCTGGCTGATAGATTGGCACGCGCAACTTGTCAGGTTGATGGTTCGAAAATCTATGTTATAAAATGAAGAAATCGGTGAATCAGAAAGCCATGTCACTTACGATCAAAATATAGGCAAAGGATCTTCGTGTCCTTCGTCCCACAAGGTAGAGTGTTGGAACTACACACTCCTGTCAGGCTTTCACCAACAGGCTGGAGTGGTTTTCGGATTGATTCAGATGTGTAAGTGAGAAGAGGCTTGACGAGTGATGGCAGAACAACTTTCCATTTTGCGTAAAGGTCAATTGCTGCTTGGTGTGGAGTGACGCGTCGCTTTTTCTTTCCAGCCAAGGTAGCATCCTCCTTTGTAGATGCCGCAAGGTGATTTTCTTTGTGTTTTGATTCACACCCGTCGTGATCTATGTCGTCCTTTACCGGAACTGGGCCATGATCTATGTCGTCCGCCATTGGAACCCGTTCGTTCTCGTTCTCCGCATCGGTCGTTATGGAATCCGGTATCTTGGGGTCTAGAACAGGACCGGGTGGAGGGATAGGTGGTGGATTCAGTAAGTTTTCAAATTCCATCTCTAATCGCCGCCGTTTGGTTTCTGGGTTGAGGCAAGTATATGCCTTGGTTTGCGTTTTTTTTTGGAATTGTTGGACTTGACAGGGGAGGAAAAGGGAATCCCCAAGCCGGAGGAGGCTGCAGGCTGTTGCCCACGTTCACGCGAGATTTTCTGCATGGATAGTGAAAAGGTGAGTGCACTGTGCTGGATGCCCAATTGAAAATCGGAACCACGAAGAGGAGCGTGTGGGATGATGTCAGTTTCCGGGAGGCCTAAGATTCTGCCTGAATCCTCCCCGACGCGATATATTCAGAGTCAATTCTATTCCTGGATACCGTCGCAAAAGTATCCCTGGAGGATATCGCGACGGGAGAAATCTACATTGGATTGTGAGATCTATTTTTAAATACCACGATATCTACGGCGGGAGAAGCACTTTAGGGGTGCATAATCCCTAGCAAAAAGGGACCTAACAGGTTACTTATCCTTATATAAAGTGTTGCCTTAGGTGCCAGGCCCTCTATCGAGGAAACCCTCCGGGTTCTTGTTTCCTCTTTTAGAAGGGTCGGTCACGAGGCTAGTTTCGGTCAAAAAGAGAGAAATGGCTGCGTGCTACCTAATATAGACATGTAGGACGGGCAACTCCGAAGCTCCGCTACGATGAGAAACCGAAATCGTGATCATTGATTTGGTCTTTTTCTTGCATTTTTCTTATCCTTCTTTTTCCTCTTTGTCCTTCAACTTTTCCGCGCACCATGTCTTCCAATGTCCCCATCTCCGGCGCCGGAAATATCACAGCCCCAACGCCCCAAAATACGCCGCTAAACCAGGCCCCCATCGCGTTGGGTCTATCTCGGCCCACCGTCCCAGACATTTCTGAGGACAATGAAGGCGAAGCTGCGGGTGGCGATGGCGAAGATGCTCTGCAAACGTTTCCAGGCATGGAGCAGCACATGCTCGGCATGGTGCAAGGCAAGCTCGCTAATTTGCTTGGGAAGAGCTCGGGCTACATCGAGAGCCTGCCCGTGGAGATCAAGCTGAACGTCGAGGCACTCAAAGGCGTGCAGGTGAAGCAGAATGAGCTGCATAACCAGTACAAGAAGGAGTGTTTGGAGCTGGAGAAGAAGGTAGTTATTTTATCTTTTTTCTTTCATATTTCACTTTCACCGTCACGGACGGATCGATGGCTCGAACACGTCCTATCTTGCCCATCTGGTGCTCTTCACGCCTTCAGGTGCTGTCGCACTCTTGCGGAGGCGAGCATGGGCATCAGGGCGATCGCGATTTGGCTCCACGGCCTGGGATATCTGTTGCATCGCGACCTCCCTTTGACAAATCGGGTGTGGACCAAGCCATTCTTTTCTCAAACAATTGTTCTCTGCCCCACTATCTGGTCGGCCTCTCGCCCACGATGCCAGATGTGATGTTTCATGCAATCCGATGAACGATCTTTTTGACCTTTTTGGATCAGCCCTTGCCCTGCTTTGAAATCACTCAGCTGATCTTTTCCTTGACGCTGACGAAATTTCTCTTAGTATCTTGAGCTTCAAAGACCGCTGTACGAACGCAGAAGCGCGATCATCAATGGAAAAGCAGCAGCCTCAACTGAGGAGATCGAAGCTGGTGAAGAAGCATCACTAAAGGACGACGAAGATTACACCCCCTTGCCCAAGGACGTGACCCCATCTCCTTCTGGAATCCCGGAATTTTGGCTCACTGCGCTAAGAAACCACGTTGCCCTGAACGAGATGATCACGGATCGGGATGTGGAGGCCCTCAAACATCTCATTGACGTTCGCCTGGTGTACCTCAAGGAAGGCGAAGGCTCACCGAAAGAGACCCAGGGCAAACCTGGCTTCACGATTATCTTCCAGTTCGAAAAGAACGCGTTTTTCGAGAATGAGGTCCTGGAGAAGACGTATCTTTATCAAGAAGAGGTTGGATACTCTGGCGATTTCGTGTATGATCGTGCTCTTGGCACTACGATCAAGTGGAAAGAAGACAAGGATCTGACGAAGGAGTTCGAGATCAAGAAACAGAGGAACAAGAGTGCGTATTGACAATGATTGTTGACTCTCGTTTATTCTAATTTCGTTAACTTCTTAGACACGAACCGGACTCGTCTTGTACGCAAAGCCAAACCGACTGATTCGTTCTTCAATTTCTTCTCGCCTCCTGTTCCTCCTACCGAAGAGGCCATCGAGAATGGTGATTTCGAAGATGATGAACTTCAGGATCTGGAGGAGAAACTCGAAGAGGACTACCAAATTGGTGAAGATCTGAAGGAGAAGGTCAACTCATAGCGACATTTCAAACATCAGATCTATATTCTGACGATTTATACAGATTATCCCTCGGGCCATCGACTACTTCACAGGCAAAGCTCTCCAGTACGAAATTCCGGACGACGACGACGACGACGATTTCGAGGACCTGGATGATGACGACGATGAAGCTCGATTCGAGGATGTGAGTGTTTCTTTCTTCCTGCCATATCTCTGCCCCCACTGACCCCGAACAGCTATCGGACTCGGACAACGACGTTCCGGTCCGCCGGCGCGGACCTCCGAAAGGCCGTGGCGGTGGGCCTGCGACAGGCGCGAACGTGAACCCAGAGGAGTGCAAGCAACAGTAAACGGCGAACGTGATCCGGCACTTCGCCAAGGCTCTCGCATAACGCGACGCGTCCAAATCTTATGAACTTCCTTCTTTCTTCCCACCTTTGCCTCCTGCGCCTGCGACCCTCCTCGATTCGTCGACTAATTCATACATGTTCTGGCCACCCCTTATATACAACGTATTGAAATATCCTTCTTCCCTTCTTCATGTTTCCCCTTCTGCTAATTCATTCATGACCGACCGTACCATATGTACTTTTCCATTTACTCACAACGTACTTAGTGCCGCATCCACTTTAATGGACTTTTTCTCAATCAGTTAGCGCGTTGGTTTCTTGTTCAATCACACTTGTTTTTTCAGGTGTATAGTCCTTGATATACGGTCTCCGCTTTAGAACTTGCGAATCAGATTTCTCTGTGTGCGTTCAAGCGCGGATCGGACAACGCGTTTGGCCGAAGGCTTGCCCGAGCGATGGTAAGCAAGCCGTTGACACTGCCTTTCACAGGCAATTGACCCTTTACCCTTGAGTAGTTCATGATATACAGCACCTAACATGAAATGTGGACTGCGGCAAGACGTCTAGTGGCTATAGTAGCAACCGACTCAGATGACGTTACTGCAACCCCGTGGCCACTACTTGTGGCGTGTTGTATGAATCAAACTGCGTTTTCCAGGTCTTGAATAATTATTTAATACATAGCAGATATACAGTTCCTTGTCGCAGACATTGTGGTCGGCTGGAGAAATTAATTATACGACCTTGATTAATGAACGTCGGAACTGGCTCCCCACCCTGGGTGACCAAGTAATTAAATGCTCCTAAAAGTCACAACCATAATCACAAGCCAATTAGTTCAAAATGGAGAGCATTGCAATGACTCTTACCAAGCACACAATGCCTAGGACGACACTGATGACTGAAGAGCTGAAGAATCCATGCAGTGAAGGAAACTCCGCGAGCATCGTGGACTTGTCGTGAACAATTAAGGCCAAATAACGCGTAAACACGTCTGGTAGGTTTCACTGATCATCGTTCGAAACTTCAACCGCGTTCACTATTCACTATTCACTTGTACCTGAGAAGCCTTTATCTTCTTCTCTGCGAGAACTATGGCCCTTTATTGATTGTCGCATTCGATTCTCTCAGCCCGTCATCCCAAGTCATCACTTAATTTTCCCAGGAGAGCCAAAGGGGAACAAGATCTGATCTGGACGCGAACACAGCAAGGACACCTTTCATGGCCTGGTTTTTTTGCTTAAACTACGAACCAAACTGCGATAAGAAGTTTTGGTCCTTTCTTTCCAACCTGAAGGCTTTTGGTACACGCATTCGATCGGCTTGCTCTCCGAGGAATTGATAACTAAACGGGTCGTCATCCTGCCAAATTCCCCAATACGTAAATGACTCAGGCGTCCATTTCTGTTCTCTGCAGAATTTCTAACCATATTCACTGTCACATTCCGACCAATTGTCTTGGGAAAAGCTATGCAGTCTGTTTTCGTCCTTTTTCTGCTGTGTAGGTCCTGAGCCATGCCGAAAGAAAAAAAAGATCGGAGGACGCGCTTTACAGCCTGTCACCTGAGAAAACGCGCTTTGCCCTCTGGCTTTTATAATGGAGACGCGTCGATAGTTTGTGTGGCTATTACATCTTTCCCTCGACCTTCCTCCAATGTCAAGCGAACTTCAGACCTCCACCAACGGCAACGAGTTGTGGGCTTACGGCCTGCCTCAACAAACTGTCGACCTGCATGGGACGATGGAAGGAGATATCGTCATTCACCCTGCGTTGCATGCACGTCGGATCCTCGGCGTCATTTTTGGTGAGGAAACCACCGAAGAAGACAAAGGCGCCTTTGTTTTCGACTTTGTCAACCGTATTGCCCTTGTTCCAGAAATACAAGGCCTCCTCATGACAATGCCTTCCCACGTCTGGACGCTTCAGTTCGAACTACAAGTTGAACAACATCTTCCACCCTCGGTTTCTGTCTATAGAGTGACTCTCACAGAAACAGCTCGCGACCATGAAGCCACTATGACCCATATTCGAGGTCACGACAGCATAACTTCCTGGTCGTCTGTCTCGGTCCCAATCGGTGAAATCGACCTAGAAATGGCCACTCAGATTCTTTATTTGCCCAGTTTGCGCATCCTTAACTTTCTTCCCCCAAAGGAGCCTACGACTTTCGACAAAGCGGCTTCCAAAAACTCAGTCCGAGATATGTTGATGTCTTTCGATACTTTGAGGTCTATCAAAATACCTCTTGACTTTCTTGGCGACATCTTCGATATTCTCTCCCCATTAAAACAGCATACCAGCCTCACCTTTCTCGAACTTAAACTTCCTACGACTGCCGACTTGTTCCCTCTCTCCACCAACGACGTGGTCCGTGAAGAAATCTCCTTTGCGTTGACTGAAGCCTTGATCCACTTCCTTGGACGACTTGAGGGCCTTTCGATTCCTATGGAGGTCGCTTCCCCAGCCGTCCTTAGGGCTGCTGGAAATTTGCCGCATTTAAAAATGCTGAAGGTCACCCCAATAGGCGACATGGGTGGGGCGACCTTTCTGAATGTCGCCTTGATGAATGGTATTCCGTCGCCGGGAAGCTTTAATGCTTTGCGGCTTTTGGATATCGATAGACGCAGAACATCGGAATCCGACTTGGCAAGATTCTTCAGAAGGTTTCCTGGGGTTACGATTGCGTAGTCCCAGGCAACGGTTAGATCTCTCAAATGTCGCGACTGGCTCATAAAATTTTAATTATTTGTAAATTACTCCAACACATTTTACTACACTCTATAGCATCATTCGGTGATTAGGACTTGAATAATATCATAAATATATCTATCTTACTTTCACTTTCGTACCTCATAAACGTCGCGCATTCCCTCTTGTCCCTTCGATTCGAACAGTTGACGTCCGACCCTTGTTCCCTTTGAGTTATTAGGGTTATTCAGAGTAGACCATTTGGATGTCATTTGGGGTTTCATTTGAGTTGTTGATTTGGACGTGGGTGACGAGCCCGTGACAGAGCAAAATTGGGCGGAGCCCGAAAAGCAAAGTTCAACTCTGATCGTGTGTTCATTTCGCCCATTTGTCCGCAAACTTTTTGAAATGAAACATCCTGCCGAAATACGGCATTTTTGAATGATCCGTTCCCTCGGCACCTGCGACTGATTCAAACTGCGAATGGACGTCACTCAGTGACTGTAAATTTCCCGCGTTCAAAATCAACTCTCATCGAAAGTCAAATGGCCGCCAAATGCAAGCCAAATGGCCTACTCTGAATAACCCTAATATACCTTTGCACTAGGCCATTTGCCAATTTCAAACCGGCCTCTATTCGAGTCGGATTCGAAAGCTCACGTGCTCCAAACAGCCAACGGTTTCAGAATGCGATTTTAGACACGCTATCTCATCCAATTTTTCACTGTTGATCTCATGATGTTCAAGCTCTCTTCTGTCATATCTACTCAATTCCGTCGTTTGGCCTGACCAAATGGAACATAATTTGGTAGTGATAGTGACGGAATACTGAGTTTTAACCAAGTTTTAACATGCGAAGTCGAAAACCAGTGCCAAAAGGTGCGTACCATCACCATCCACTGCATCGACTTTTCCTCACTTCTGTACAGCTAGCGGCGTAGGACCTCAGACCTGCTCGTGCCCTGATTAATGGTCGTTTGGCAAATTTTCTATGGACAGCTACTGGCTCTAACTCCTTGCCACATTCAGAGCCTAGGTCGCTCCAAAATCCCTATTTGATTGCCCCACTGCCTCCAAAAGCGAACAAAAGTGTGGCGTTGGGAGATCTGGCCTTTCGATTCGCCGTTATCCGTAACGCTCAGAATGCTCCACTTGCGTGTGCTCAGGTTGAACGGATCTTGTTGGTTTGGAGACCTCGTTTGTCAGAGAATAACATCGTTGTTCCGTTTTAGAAAACGACACTTCTAGACCCTCCCGCCAGATAGCAGTCACTAGCCAGCAACTTAATCATGCAAGATATCGCACACGAACTCCGGTGAAATTTTTCTGAATGATTCAATCGTCCTCGCTGGCCTTTCTACTGCCGCTCATTCATTATACACGAAGCTTCTCGGACCTTTCGCCCTCGACGCCAGCTGCTTTTCACTGAAGCACCATCACCAGTGTGCGATTGCACTCATTTCACGTCTACACCGATCAGGCTTTACTCTGAATTCTATGAAATCTGATACGTAGCCTGGCCCCAACGGGTTCGATGAGCCCCGGGAGTGTTTGAGCGCCGTCACAGCTATCCTTTGCCAGCGCCTTAACCGGAGTAGTTCGCAGCAAGACTCTTTGAGTACTTAAGAGAAGCCTGACTTTGAAGTTCATACCCAATCGCCGTTGCTCCTCGCTGTGTTCAATACTTGAGAGCTTCCCAACCCACTTGCGCCAATGGCGTTTTTTCCCCTGGAGCTGGCTTCTCAAATAACAATCGCTACATATGCCCTCGTAGGGTCTGTATCGGTAAGATTCAGATTATCATTTCTATGGGATAATAAAACGAGCCTTGTGTTTGCGATATTCTAGGTCTTGATTTGGGATATACTGATAAATCTCCCAACGGACTTGAAGATGTTGTTAAAGTACCCCTTACATATGCTGACAATCATATATTTTATCTCTAGGTGAGTGACTCTCGACTGCTCCGAGCGTATTTCCCTTACGAAGGTATGCAAAGATTCAGCTCCCTAACGTACCTCTTGGGTATTACAACGATGCAAAGTCGGTCTCTCCCAGTTTTCCGTGCTCTCCTACTTGTTGACATCGGTATTGACGTCATTTGAAGCTTCTCCCGTCGGGCAATGCCAAAACGTGCACTACATTCAATTTCTCTACCCGATTGTCCTTCGACCTCCCTACTCTTTTCTTTCGCATCCGTGCGATATATATCGGAAATAAGTCTGTCGTTGTATTTTTCTTTTTATGTGGCTGGCAGTCGTCGGAGGGTCCTTTACTTTGACCCAGGGCATCTCTGCAACCAACATCGGGACGACCAAGTATTGCGTCAATTCCCGCCTTGAATCCTATGTTGCTGCCGCTTGTATCAGCCCTTTTGTCAACGACACTCTCGTCTTTTGTGCCACAAGTTGGCGCCTGATGCAGGACTCTTACGTTGATACTACTGTCGAAAACGGTGTCAAAGTCATGATACTTGGTCGTCATCTACCATCGTTCTCTAGAACCCTCCTTCAAGACGGGCAGGCATACTACTTGTAAGTCGTTCTCCCAAACCAGTTTGTTTATGAATAGACCATGAGACAATTGGCACTTAGGTCTACAATTACTCTCAATCTCGTCACAGTTTGTATGTTCTTCAACCTCTCGATCCCGGTTATCTACAGATCGTTTATTGGCGTTCCCAACATTGTCCTTATGAACTCGATGGCCTGCCATGTCTACAGAAATGTTAGGCTAGGTGCTTATAGAGAGTTTTTGCCTAGCCAACCGAGTATATTGGCCAGGAAGAACAACGTCACTTCGTTTACTCTTGCCTTCACCGGAGAATCGTCTAGTCTTAGACAATCGGTCGACTTAAGCAAGCAGACGAGAATTAATGGCAATGAAGAGCAGGATAACGCTTCGCTTGGTTACGACGAAGAGCATGTTCCTAGGGTAGAATCTTCTGTGCAGACTTCTCCTGCATAATTCGAGCCAGGTAGCAAACTTAGATTATTCTAGTCCGAGATATTTGATGATGCACATTGACAACTCTAAATATCTCAGGACGTCGTTTTTCAGGTAGCTTCACCGTTGCATGAAACTAGGAAACTTAAATCCAAAGATGTTTCCTTGCAGCTTATGCTCAGGCCAAGCTTCATAACTTCACGTTCTCGTTATTCCTTTAGCATAGTGTCCTGATTTTTGCAAGTGAACTCCATTCCTGAAATATTAGCAACTCTCTTTATTAAGGAACGATAAATGTAGCCGAAAATGTGGTCTGCCTGACTGGTAGCCGCAGGTGTTCCATTATACTCGTCAAAGGCCATGCTCTCCGGAGGCCAAGCGTTAGAGTAGCGATGAAGATCGCGAGGACTTTGAAGATCCTTTCCGTCTCTTGTTAGAAAATCTTAGCGCTGAACACGGATCTATTACGAACACAATATAAACAGACTTTTCGACAGGTTCTACTGTCAAGCATTGTCGTCCTGTAATTCGTCCAGCAGAGTTCGTTATTTGCTGCGAGTTAATATCTGTCAAGGCCTACTAAACTTTCAAATTTCACCCGTAGTCCAGAGTGAGAGTACATCTTCACTGTTATTGAAATATTGATCCTTCAGGTACTTCATACGTTGACAGGGTGTACGACTGGTTGAGTCGCATATAGCACTCACGGGGCAGGCAAATGTATTGAGACGCGGGAGGAAAATCTCAAGACCTAGGCCCGTCTTGTTGAAAATCTTGTACCCTCAGTAAGTATTACAATTAAACGTCAAACTGACAAGATCCACGGTGTTCGACATCTGAGCCATCGAGGCTCGAGCCAGGGTGCAGCGTGAGTGATTTGCGTGGCGCAATACATTTCTCAGAATATTCCTATTTTAGAGTTCCTACCATCGCTTGGGCTCGGCCCCAGGACCTAATGGAGCACTCTAAAATCCTACTCAATTTTGGGTTCGCCAAAGTCGTCGATAGAGTATTTAGAGGGCAGATTATTTTTGTCCTTTTACTGGCCGGTATCAATTTGTAGTGGGTCTTCGGCTGTATACAAAACTGCAAAGAAAACATATCCTTGCCAGTGAGTAGAATATCGGATCCCAGCCTTTTTAAACGCAGAACAGCAGAAGGGGGAAACCATTGAAAATTTCCAACTGAGGCGTGTTTTATTTTAACTCGGAATTCACGGCTTATAAGATGATTTCACCCCATGTTTGTAGACAGTATTTTCCGTCTAAACGCCTTGACTTGTATTTCAAGTAGGCGGTCCAAGCGAATCCGGGCGCTGAGCCAGGACGGATTGAGGAGGTCCACCGGTGCTTTGTAAAAATCCTTCTCAAAAAATAATTGGACCTCCAAATTCAAGGTGCTCTCAAGCTCGCGTGCGTAAAGATTTGGAAGATCGAAGCAAGCACGAAGCTCAGAGAAGCCAAGAAGCTGTTCGGTGCTTCAGTCAGCAGCCGAGCTTCGCGGCTGACCTCGCTCCCCGTCATTCGAACCCTTGGGTTCTCGTGAAGCAATAAAATAACACGAGTTGGACACATACAGGCCTATGGGATCAACTTAATTGATGGGCTTTTGATGGGTTTATATTACTTTGCGGTCTGCGTTTCTTGGCAAGTGCTCTCTGGCAAACCTGCTTAAACGCTTAAACCTGAATTTTTCACATACGATCTTCCGGAGCCAATGCCTTCCTCTCCCACCAGATCTGAGTGTCTTGGTACTTTGCAAGAGAAAAATCTTGAAGAATGCCGTTACTTCGAGATCGATTGCTGACGTCGCTCTCCTTTAACTTTATTTATATAAGTAAAGGCATGGGTGATTGAACAATATACGTAACACGCCATTCGCTATGCTCGCGAGCAAAGACAATTTCACAACGAGCTCCAATAGAATCAGAAGCGCTCTCTTCACTATCAAGTTCGAACACTGGTTTCTTCCAGCGTGGCTCTTCAAGAAAAAAATTAAATGGATCGGACTGTTGGTCGGAGGATGACAAACACACTTACAGTTTGCCGTTGCGTTCGAATATTTGTGAACTCAGTTGAAGCCGGCGGTTGCATCCTTCTTCCCTTCAGTTTGTGTGGTCCAAACTTTGGCGGATTCCGTATTCGATCCTCCTCGCCTCCCGCGAAACGGGGAACCGTGCAGATTTGTCTGTTTCTTGGTTCTGCGACCGAAGTTTTGGTGCACCACCCCATACTTTGAGTATTATTATGCTCCCCGTTTAAATCTCCAATCTTGAATTTAAAGGGGGGCTCGGATGCTTATCGCTCGGGCCCACGATCAAACCCGAGGATTAAGTACCTCAAATTCAGGGCCTTCAGAAAACTGTTTGTCTCGACCAGGGAACGAGGTAGAACATGAAATACCCAAAGCCTGTCAATTGCAAAGCCGTCAGTGTGGCGGTTTCATATGAGTTGGTGTGTCGTCTAGAGTAGCCAGCGTGCTCCCGCATGTTGGCAGTATGCTTGCGAAGGAAATTATAAAAGGTTACTTGACGGGCGAAATGGATTGGGTTGAGAAGACCGGCTACCCGGCGAATAATCTGGAGGAGGCTGAATGAACGGCGAGTTAACGCACAGAAAATAGAGGCATGGCTATCATGTACCCCTGGCATTCTTTCGGTAAGTTACAAGCTGTGAGCACTGAGCACGGATGGGAACTTTCTCTGCTTATGCTAGGTGGCCTAGAGTGTTAATACCTTTAGCTTGTACCTTGTGATTGATACGCTTCACAATCGTCTTGAGCCTTGGGGATGAGTGAAGTTTTTCGTTTGATTGCTAGCAGTTTGATCAAACACAAGGGCGAATTTTTATTAGGTATTGGAATGGACTTGACCGAGTCTACCGCCACAGCGAGACATAAAATCCTAGGTAAAGTGCGTCGCCGATGGTATTCGTGGGATATTGAAACGTTGACTCGGTCCGACAACTTTGATACGCGTTTTGGAGAGGACTACACCAAAATGAGTGGGTGTGAAGTACGAGATCGAGGCCCGAATTTAGATTGGATGGCCCTGAGACATATCGAGGCACCGTGGAGAAACACAGATGAATGGGGTAGACACAGTAGATATTCCTGTCCCTGAAGCCAACAAAGAAGCAGAGGTCCAGTGCGATGAATCCGTTCTATCCTACCATTGTGACAGGATAAGCCTTTGATAGCAGATATTTGCTTACATTTTATGTATAGTATGGTTGCCTGTTTCTTAGTCACTATAAGTAATGAGCCACTGTTCGCGGGTAATAAAGAACTCCGGTCGAAATGAAATCAGGCCAAGTTTGACTCGATGAACACCTGGTGCTTTGTCAGTCACTTATTGGCAGTCAATCACCCTAGGCAAGCTCTTTTTCTTAAATGTTTCTAGTGGATTTGATTGAATTGGTGTTGATTTGTGTTGACACCTCGCCCTGTCAAGGACGCCGCCCGTTGATAGATACAAAAAGAAGCTCAGGTGGTTTCTTGCACACCAAAGACGGTGGATACATGTGTCAGTCAATACATGAGGTCAGACAAAACGAAGACGAGGAATTGATGCGGGCAGGTGGTGGTGTACTGAGGCAATTATTGAAATATTGACGCCCGGATTGGGTGTATTTGGTCCTGCTTGTTGCCGCGGACACTGAAAATTAGCCGAATTCGATCGCCCGATCTGGTATGTGCCGCTCCGAAACCAGAAGTATGTAATCTCCTTAATTTGTGCAACTTGCCTCCGTTCCCGCTCCAGGCCGCGCGAAAGAGATTTTGCATGTAAGAATTTCGAACACAATTTTATTTCTCTCTTGAAGCGAATCACCGCGTGTTGTCCTCGGCCCCCCTCTGCCTGGTTCACAGGATTGCCGCGAATAATCTGGATCTTGTGGCCAAGAATCCGGGGTATACCAAGTCCGTCTCCTTTACAAATTGGATCTATATTTACGGGCGTCTCGATCGTTACATAGCTTTTACTGCGACACCGGAGCTCGGCAGCACCTCAAACATACATTAACTGCCAAAAGGTAAAAAGGCCCCACGCACCAAGATTTAATTCAGTTGCTTACATGCTTAGGTTCTCCTCTTCTTTTCTTTTTCGAACGGACGATATAACCAGCGCCTAGATGTCGTCCTATAATGACAACAATCACCCCCTTTCACACAGAGGCAACGACGACGAAATGCACTACACTCAGTTTACGGATTTCGATTCGCGAGACATGCACCAGTTTCCCGCTTCGTCCTCCCAGATCCATCCGCACCCGCACCCACACCCGCTATTCACCCGGCAGGAGAATATGAACACCACCGCCAATCGCTCTTTAGACCCGCATGTTCTCAATTCCCATCATTCCGTCTACCATTCCCCCTCGCCTTTTGCCATAGTTCCACACCAACAGCAACGTTCCCCTAGCCATGAATCTCCGCACGGGTGGCCTCCTTACCATCACGGTGTCTCACAGTCGTTTCCCCAGTCAAATCACGATCTCGGGCCTCTAGCTTATTCACCGCCAGCATTCCCAAGTCCATCACCTTTTCCGCCGCCTAGACTATCACCGCCACCGGTGCATCAGCCGTTCCACTTCAAAGGACAAAATTTAGGACCAGGACAGAGTCACGGAAGCCACTCGCCTTCTGCGACGTCAAATCATCGTCTGACACTCGCTGGCTCGTTGGACCCCGCCACTGGGATATTCTATCGCACTCCAGAACATCCACGACTACGCACGGCACAAGCATGCGAGAAATGTCGCACGAGGAAAGCTAAAGTGAGCAAAGACCTTTCATTTATTCCCCTTTGTTCGTGCATGCATTTCCCTTTCGTTTTCTGGAACCCTGTTTTATCGTCGTGCTCGAAGTCGAGAAGAGTAATACTGACTCCTTTATTGTCTTTGTGTTTCACAGTGCAGCGGTGAACACCCATCCTGCAAACGCTGTCTCACTCGAGGCCTTGTGTGCGAGTACGCAAAGGAAGGTCGTGTACGCGGACCGAACAAGCCTAAGCCCAACAAGAACGCAGCAGGGGGGCCAAACAGCTCCGTCAACGCTTCGCAAGCTGCCTCTTCAAGTCCCACAGCTTCAAACCCCCCTGGATCAAGGAGGCCGTCTGAGACTCGCACCCGCACCTCCAGTACGCACAGCAGTAACGCAAGCGGCGGGTCCTCAGAACATCATTCACAGTCCCCTCTCAATTCTAATGCGGTGCGAAGCGCTCTGATACGCACTGGCCACTTCGAAGGGTCGTTGATCTCTGGGTCGTCTGGATTTGCGTCAATGTCCGCAAGCCGCAGGAACAGCGTCCCCGGGCATAGGAGTTCGCGGAGAAACTCTCTGTCTTTAGGTGAAAACAGGTCGTCGAGACCTCGCCCGCCCGACTTACAATTAGAGGCATCGTCCAACTTATATCGGCTGTCGGCTGGGGACGTAGGCATGGCTGGAGGTCGGGATGTCTCACCAGTCATGGGTTATATGTTCCCCGCATTTCAGCAGCAACAGAATCTGCACCAGTTTCACCAGGATTTTCAGCATCAAATACAACGAAGCGGGTATGCAGGGATGCAGGTCGACCAGCTACAAGTAAGCCGTCGTCTTATTCACTCTAAGAGTTTGTCGTTGAATGTTTTGATACAGCCGCATCACTTCACGAATGAGCAAAACGATCCGCATGTGCACCTTCAGCAGCGGAGTGTTCCCCACCGAGAGCGCCTAGACCACCCTTCTCAGAATCACTACCATTTGGGAAACATGATGCACAACGGGAACGTCGGTATGCAAGGACACGGTCTCGTCAACAACCCAAATGTCTCACAAATGGAAGTTGGCCTCAACGTTTCAGACGAAGAGTTTATGTATCCGTCCCCAGAGACTTTGTTTCGAGAGCACCCTCAATTGCAGCCACCGTTTAACCAGGAGCAGAGGCCCTTTGCCAGGCAGGACCAAGTAGTAGAGGACGAACACAGCCGCGAGAACATGTTGAGGTACGTCCAATTTACCTTGTCGGATCCACGATTTCCGAAGTTGACGAGAAGGTTTTAAGTTCTTATGCACCGACCACGGAGCCAACCCCGAGCTCGAGTCGTCTTAGTTCGCCGCACACGAGTATGGGTGGGAGCGCCGGGACGACAGTCGACTCTCCACTTGCCGTCACGACGAGTGGCAGTGGTCCAATGGTCCAAAATCAAGCAGGCTATCCTCAGCACCCACACCAACAGCAGCAACACCACCCTAGCGAAAACGGCCGGCTCGAGTTCGCCTTGGACCCTCAGTTGTGTCCGCCTGGCGGTCCGTCTGGTGGTGTCCACGACGGACGTTTTGGGGAAAGCGAAACCGTGGTCCATAGTCAAACAGGTCAACACTACTCCGTGTCCGATTCCCATGTTTTAGTCGGGGATTCGACCTCGTGACTCACTCCCGTCATCGCAGTTGGACATCCTCTATGGAGTCCAACATCTCCCTCCTTCTTCAGGCCTTGACTTCCAAGAAAAAAACTGACCTCACCCAGAGTCTGGGTGGCCACTTCCACCCATTGACGAGGCAGCGTTAACGTGATTCGCATTGTATATATTTCTTTTTTTGCTTTCAAGTTTCTTTACTTCAATGTATTTAGATGGCTGGAGATCGTTGCATGGGCAGGAGACTGTACTTCTTCTCAATGGTCCTAGGTTTCATGGCCGGAATTTGGGGCGCTGTATTTATAAACCTTTTTTGTGAACACCGTTACTTTCCCCCTGCAAATTTCCTCACTCTTTTCGAATGCGTTCCATTCACGAAACTGTACGCAAAGTATATTTGTACCCTATACTTACTGAAAATCGGTCCATTTTGGATGCTACATGCTTTAGGCTTTCTAATTATTTCCTTAGAGTTTGTTCCACTGTATCCATTAGTATTTGACAAAGCATCGTGTATGAATTTCCATTTGACTTCTGTTTCTCTAGTCCCCTTTGTGGTCAAGGCCCTGACTTTCTGCGAAGGTCGCACAAATTCGACGGTTTTCCTGCCACAATGGTAAGGGTATCAACCAACTGTCCACCTAGTCATCGACTCGGTAGAGAGCTTCCCGTGTCGATTAGTTATCTCGTAACTCCTGTAGTATCACCAGTCAATAAACCGTATCAAAACGCCAGGTGAGTCGCAGTAGAGCCTATGAAATTTGTGCTTGTTGATAGTGATGAGTTCCCCTTCATAGTAGAATCGATTGTATTGACGCCACAGCAAGCCTCGTCAACGAGGTACATAGGAAGCCCAGGGAAGAACAGGCGAACTCCTTAGGGAGTACAGTTTCCGTGTGCGATATTATGTGACGTGAAGAGCATGAAGACTCCGCTGGATGTGACTAGGCCCGTCGATAAAAGATGGAGGAATATGGTAAACCAAGGTGGTTAAATGAGGGGAAATTTACAGGACAAAATGTACAACCAGGTCTCCGAGTCTACTATGAGACTTAGGAAAGTAAGTCGGTGAACAACTGTCATTTTCAGATCACCAGATTGGAGGCGGTTTCCATCTTCCAAATTTTCCTTCTTGAAGTTAGACCACTCATCTAAAAAGATCTGTGGAGACTGCACGGATTCAAAAAGGAATGTATAATAAATTGATAATCAGGCATGGCTCCAGGTGATCAGAGAAGGGCATTGGATTTCCGGGATAAAGAGCACAGGTGTGATGGTTGGCCAGGGCTATCTGGTGGCAAGAGATATGAAGTACACGGAGAACCGACTCTGATATTGATGACATCTGCTTTTTTTCGGGGGTACGATCTAATAGGCTTTCGTGAGTCGTTTATCGTTCCTTGGGAAATTCCAGAAGTAAAACACCGAAATCGGAGAACGAAGACAAAGGTGCGTTCTAGCTTGGAAGGGGACGCCTCGTCATTGGTGAATCTGAAACTCGTCAGGAAATCAGTTAGGTACGTCCTGCACCAAATCCATCTACCGTCAGCGCGTTATACGCCCGCAGGCACCGTTGGAGGCTGTTTGCTATAACTGGAGAAAATCTGGCCAATGAAGGCCGCTGCGGCCTTTGCTTAAAAAAATCATTGATGACGAAAACCAGCCGTGGCGCTCAGTCAGACTTAATAGACCAGAAAGCTGCAAAGTGGCTTTGAATTCGTCCCAGAAGAGCTTAAATTGCTGATAGAGGCCCGTTCAAGCGAATTTCTTGTTGTTCTCGTATATACGCTAGGAATCTCAATATGCAGTGGTCGAAAATTCAGCAGGAAGAATGTGGCCTAGGGACCTGAGCAGATAAGGATGTTCAAACTGGTCAGAGAGAGAAAGACGGTTTCCTGCAGTTAGTCTATTGTTTAAACGGTTGAATATTCTTGCTCGACGAACTTCGAAGGATCAGGTGAGAGTCGGCCAAATGAGTCTAAGAATAGGGCACTTACCGGTCCGAAGTGCACTGTTGCTTTTGGTCTTTGCGCATCTGATGTAAAGGAAGAACAGACTAAACTATCAACAGTGGTCAGCAGTGTCAAGATGCCTTCAAACTCTTCAGTTCAGCTGTCCATCCATATCAGGGCAATGACAAAAAAAACACACCATAAACCGCGACTTTCGGACAGTAGTGCCCTGCATCTGAGTCTAGGCATGCCCGTGTTACCCTTTTGAGAGACGTATGCGATGGCTCTGGCAAGGGATTCGAGAATCGCTTCGATTTTGTTGAGACTTTTTGGAACTGGTGTGGCTTCAAAGCCCTGAAATTCCATGATCATAGGATGTCCAGACCCCCTATGTATACCATAAAAAGTTAGCGAAAGAGAAGGCGCTTAAGACCAAAGCTCGTGGTTGGCCAGTTGGGAATGAAGTCAAATTTTGCCGCGATGATGATTTCTGTCCGTTGAGTCTTGGCAATTTGTGGGAAAATATTATCTAATTTGACAAATGTTGAGTCGCCGTCACTGCGACCTTCACCTCGCGAAAACTGTAAGAACATGGAAAGAGGTAAGAGCAAAAGTAATTGAACGACTCCTATCGAATATTTGTTGCTTATACACTCTTCGATAGTTTTTCCAGCTCTGAGCGGCAGAAACCACACCCAAAAACTTGACTACGACTAGCCCATGGCAGCAGGGGCACACCGACGTTGGTTGTAGAACACTTACTGTGCCTAAAGCTGACATGTAACACACCATAGCCCTTTGGAACATTCGATTGAAAAGAGAAAGCCCTTGGACATCGGCCAGTATTTTTGGAAACAAGAGGATTCTCCGATCGGGTATCGCGGAAAGTTGTGTGTGTGTTGACGAACGTCTGACCGTTTGAAAGTATTCTGAGCAGCAGATGTGCTTTGCAACCCTTTCTTCAATGTCTTGCACCGTGTAACGTTGAGTGGACCTTCTATTTGGTATTCTCGGCTAACCGGCGGATACTACACCAGTGGACTGGTATAAATTGTCAATTGAATTGCAGAAGGTTTGTTACCTCTCATATCAGCTTCCCATGTCTTTCCTTTTAAAGTTGACCGTCTCTGCCCTTTACTTCGCCAGTGCGTGTGGTGCTCCTTCTCTGCAAAAGCGGTCCTCGGGGGTCACTACTTCTGCCTCTGTGGTTAATGGACAGACTTTTGATTACATTGTTGTCGGAGCTGGCCTCACTGGGACCACAGTGGCTGCACGACTTGCGGAGGACCCGACAGTGACTGTGCTTCTAATTGAAACTGGGGCAGACAATAGAAACGACTCCCGAGTTTATGATATTTATGAATACGGCGATGCGTTTGGTTCCGAACTGACTTACTCATGGTCCGCAGATCAAGGGAAATCTATCCTTGGGTCAGTTCCTCGTCTTCTATCTTTCTTTGACTTTTAAATCAATTGCTTTTCCTGGCGGTAGCGGGAAAACCTTGGGTGGGAGTTGTGAGTCTCCAAATTTTGACACCCTGGATGTCTCGGTGTTAAACGCGTCCCAAAATACACAGCGTCCATTAACGGTGCTGCTTACACTCGTGGATTGAACGCCCAGTATGATTCTTGGTCAACCCTACTCGAACCTTCAGAAGCCAGCGTTGGATGGAACTGGCAGGGTCTCTGGGACTACATGAAAAAGGTTGACATCCACATTTTCCTTCTTTATCGTGGCGTAAGCTGACAATGAACGAACCATTATAGTCGGAAACCTTTTCTGCTCCTAATAGCCAACAAGCTGCAAAAGGAGCGCAGTCTATTGCATCTTACCATGGATTCTCTGGTCCAGTTCAGGTCACCTACCCAGACGACATGTACGGTGGACCGCAACAACCGGCGTTTGTTGACACGATTGTGGCAATCACAGGTATTAGCCATTTTAAAGATCTTAACGGCGGAACGCCAAATTGTGTTTCAATCACCCCCCTTGTGAGTGCCAGTACACTGTTCGATTTATTTCGTTGAGGCCCGACCTTCTTTCAGACGATAAACTGGCATGACAATGATCATCGATCCTCGTCAGCTATGGCATATCTTACTCCAGTGGAAGGCGTCAGAACGAATTGGCTCACTTTGGTGACACACCAGGTCTTGACTGTTAACTTTAAACAAGTATTGCGCCACTAAAACTGGATCATCAAAGGTCACTAAAATCAATTGGAATACTGGCGTCATACCTCTGACGGCTTCTGGTGTGGAGTTCGCTCCAGCTAGTGGGGGTTCGACACGTTACACCGCATCTGCCAGAAGAGAAGTCATACTTGCTGCAGGCGCGATCCAGGTCTGAAAGTAGGCTGTTCTGTTGTTTTACATGTCTGAACTATCCTTTAGACACCAGCTCTCCTTCAGCTGTCAGGCATCGGAGACTCAGCCTTACTCGGTCCACTGGGCATTACAACATTGATTGACCTCAAGACGGTTGGTAAGAATCTACAAGAGCAGGTACGTCTTCATCTATCCTGTCTATCCACAAGACCAAAACTCAGATGAGTTTCTAGGCGATGAGCACCCACGGTGCAGGAGGAAACGGGTTCGATGAGGGAGGAAGGGGACCTACAGACACTATTGCCTACCCCAATCTCTATCAAATCTTCAGTTCAAACGCCAATGCCACAGTCTCTCATATTCGATCTTCTATCTCTTCTTGGGCAGCATCGCAAGCAGATTCGGGCTTGTCTGCCGACGCCTTACAGCAAATCTTTCAAATCCAAGCGGACTTGATCATCAATAATAATGCACCCGTCATGGAACTCTTCTTCGACATTGGATACCCTGAGTGAGCGTCATTGAAAATAATAATAATCTTTCTGTGCTGACTTGCAATCCACCGACTCAGCACCTTAGGTATGCTAGCATGGAACCTCCTACCGTTCAGCAGAGGAAATATCAAGATTACAGTAAGTTTGTTTTCACGTCTTGACGGCGTCCTTCAACTTTTGAAATTGCGACAGAGTACCGATCCTTTCACCCAACCTCAAATCACAGTCAACTATTACAGCGTCGACTTCGATCTAGACGTTCAAGTAGCTGGTGCCCGCCTGGCTCGAAAAATTCTGACGACACCTCCACTGAGGTAATCATAATCCAGAATCCCTTAAGATCCGAATCTCAGTCCCTTTTTATCAGCTCGTTGTCCACCGGAGAGACAAGACCTGGGAGCGCCGTTCCAGATGATGCAAACCGGGGTACAGACGCGGCTTGGAAGTCCTGGATTAAATCAACCTTCGACTCAGTCGCACACCCTGTTGGCACTGCGGCTATGATGAGACGCAGTCTCGGAGGTTAGTCTCCTTCAAAAAAAAAATAATAAAAACCAGTCGTCGTTTACTGTTACTTCAGGGGTAGTCGATTCTCAACTGAAGGTGTATGACACTGCAAATGTTCGCGTGGTTGACGCCTCGATTATGCCGTTACAAATCAGTGCTCACCTTTCCGCCACCTTGTATGGTGTAGCAGAGAAAGCTGCTGATCTTATCAAGGCGTCACATTGAGGTCATTAGATGTTTGTTATATACAGGCCATCTGACATGGACATCAAGACTGATTGTGCGATTCAGCCTAAACAATTAATTCTGTGTGTTCGAATATGTGGTATTGACGATTATGCACGTATAAATGGACACTTGTTTGAGAGCAGGCTATGCAATAAACGAAAGCGAATCGAAAGCGAATATAAAAATCGAAAACACTTGGAGAATATGCGAATAACAGCAAGAAAACACTATATGAAAGCAGGAAGAGATGAATAAAACAAATATCTGTTGTTCAAGAACCGATAGTTTAAGAAATTGTGTGCTCGTATCCCAGCGGTAGTGATTTGCGCAATGTCAGAATTAGTGAAACTAACCACTAGAGCAGCTAGAGGGATTTTTTCTTGTCAATAAGAGGCGAGAACGGATGAAGCGAACTGGGTCCGCAAATCGCTTGAGTCTAGATAAGAACCTCGACTCGAGAGTGAAGGTATCCTCCAAGTTGTTGACGGCGACATGTTCTCCTTCGGCGAAATGATCCAACGCTATTGCCAGATGGTGTTCCAGCTCTTCTAGCTGTGGTTGCGATTGTGATGAATTGAACAAGACGGTCGTTACTTTTTCATCCTTGAGCGGAAAATCTAGTGGAAGGCTTAGCCGTCGGAGGTGTGTTGTTGATCGTAACGTATCAATGAGGTGGGTTGAAAGACCATAGTGATTGAAGAATGTTTGAGGTGAAAGTGGTGGAACAATCTTCGAGAGAGATGCTGTAGGCGAAGACGAATCATTGGCCAATCGGTCTTCAATCCCGTTGACTGGGATAACGAGAAACCAAAATTGCATGGTCTGCCCATGATTATCGACTTGGATCGTGGCCGTTTCAGTCCGCAAAGTGTGATCCAAAACGCGTATTTCGCTCCAAAGGCAGAACGGACCCAGGCACTGCTTTACGCGGCTCCAACGCTGTGGTGTGAAGGAACCTGCGTGAAAGACGACAGAAACACATTCCAGAGTAAGAACAAGGCGCGTCCCCAGAAATAGATCAAGGGCCGCGTCTGCAACGGCATCCATATTTGGACCAATGACGATCTGCAAAAAGCGAACTGGGTACAAGGTCGTGACTGGAAACGAGTCGGCGATGAGAGGGGGTAAGGGAATGTCCCTAGGCCAGCCGAACACGAGGGGATAGCCAATTTCTGGGTGCAGCAGTGGCGTTGGGTACATTGGGTAGGTTGATTGGGCTTCGACTGGTACATTTCCCTGCCATTGCGCTAGGGACTATGGCTGGCACTTGGATGGTCCAAAACTTGGCTGACAGGTAGCACAGCATAGCACTGCGTAGCATAGCTTTGCGGTGTGGCTCAGCCAACAGACTTCTAGAATGTCGCCTCCGCCATGTAAAGTTACATGAAGTCAGTCAATCCGGCCGATTGGAGGTCAGATAACTCCCAGGTTGCGAAATCCTGTTGAATAGGCCTAAAGAACACTTGCAGCACGCTCTAAAGCATTGCTATGTGATATACCAGAATGTTGAAGGCGAGCCAGTGTGACGAGATACCCAGGCTACTGAGTACTTAGAGGTCGTTGGGCAGAGCTTGTCAGCAAGTATAGCTCTAGCAAGGCGATGAACCTGGCCGGATTCAAAGCATACAAATCCGCGGGACTCCCAGGAGGGGCTGGTCCGTTTAGCAATTTGTGAAATGGAGGCTGCGTCGACGTAGAGCTGAGTCAATGGCAACTGGGACCTATGGAACTGCATTTGAGTGCCGAAATTGTTATATCGGGGACAATTTTCCTTTTGTAAATGAGTCTGATAGGGAACTGGTGAACAACTTGTAGACGTTTGGTATACAGTGAAAAGATACATGGAAGTCCGAGTTGGAAGGTAAACTGAGTCTGGACGTTCGGACAACCGCCGGCCGAATTGGGTAAGTGTTTCCTAACACGTGCAAGTCGGCGCCGTCCCGACTGGCGCTCAACTCTATAAATAGCTTTGCCGCGCAATTCAACTGGGCTTTCTTTGCACCACAAAAATTCATCATCATCAAGAAGGCCTCAAGCTCAAGCTTAAGGTTGAAATGTTGGATTATGAATTCTAAAAAAGCATCTCGAATTGCCAGGAAAGGAAGAAAATGTAGAAAATTCTACTGCAGCACTTGCACGTTTCTTACTCTCACTACGAGTCCTTCGAGTCTCCGCTCACCAACCTTAGAAGAAACTCCTCCGAGACACGACACTGATCGGAATAAATCCTGGAAATTTGGCTCCCCCAGGGCTTTTTAGCGTCATTGACGAATGAAGCCCACTGTTCGTTCGATAAGGGCTGTGGATAATCTTTCAAGTTTGAAAAAAATCGGGGCTTCTTGTCGTTACGCTCGAGCCTCTTCAGTCTCTTTATATAAAATTCCTCTTGCCACTCGCTCCAACCCAACTCCCCCTGGCTCACATACATTTCCCACATCTCAACAAAGGGCCACCAAGATTTATCAGCATACTTAGGCCGTGTTGAGTTTTTGCCCGATGATTCTTCTTCGAATTCCTTGTCTGCCTCGGTGCTGACACGAGAGTAGTGTCCACAGCATTTCTTGAACAGGTATCCGGTACTCATTCCATAGTGACAACGATCTCCACCCAACCACCAAGGTCTCGCGTTACTTTTTGGTTCGAATTGCATTTCCTCGCGAAGGCTTGCAAGAAGTTTGTCAAGGCCAACCCAAGAATTGGACAGTAGCTCAAAAGATGCCTCGTTGTCTTCCCAGTCGCCTTCGTCTTCTTTCCAGTCTAATTCCGAGTCACTTTCGTCTTCGCTTTCGTCTACTTCGGGGTTACTTTTGTCTTCGCTCTCGTCTACTTCGGAGTCACTTTCGTCAGGTCTTGGATCCCCCTGACCAAGTCTGGACAAAATTGTCCCACCCTTCATGATGCGAAGTCTGTCCTGGTTCTCAGTCGGGTCCCAAGTAGCACCCAGCCGAGTTGCGTCCGATGTATAATAATCCCGAGTGAAACGATACCCCGACCTTTGGTAAGGCGGACCAGTTACCCGCGCCGTCATTTTTATCCCCCTCAATTGATTGTAGCACCGACTGCTGTCTCGGTTACGAAGGAGAAAAGGGGCCCCTCGTCGAATTAATTCCTTCAAAAGCCCTAGGTCGTCCAAGGCAGGATCAAGTCGACATATAGAGAAAACCTCTGCGGGGGAGGTCGCGCACAACATCCACCAACTGGCTGGTGAGGATGGTTTTGAATATGTCTCGCTTTCTTCGCTTCCATGATCTGCTTGAACTCGAGCAAAATCGAATGCCCAGAGATTCTCTTCTTCGCTCCTGACGGCTCTCAACCTCTGACGTTTTACTTCTTTCTCTCTCGTCGGATCCCCGGCTCTCCACGAAGGGACGACCTTCGTCCATTGTTCTATATCCATTTTCATCGTCCTCTCCGATTCTTTTTCTTCGTCTCCATACCAGCCTGGAATATCAAATTCGCCCCACTCTTTTTTAAATTTGCCTTCGCAGGTCAGAAAACCCACGATGCTCTCAGCATAACAGCTCGCAAAAAATGGGCCTAAATCCCGCCTCGCGGAGAAACCCAGCAGCATCTTGATGTAAGTGCTGACCTCCTGGTGCTTTGGAAGGTCAAGTGGCAGAGAATACGGGAGGCTGGCGGGTACGAAGCCATAGCGGATATAGACTTTCTCAAGAACCAGTATCGTGATTGGATCTGTGTCTGGATTCAATACCGGTTCCGGACAAGAGATTGGTGTGAAGTCAAGCCGCTCCATCTCAGGTTCGATTTGTGCGAGCACAGAATTCAAATGAGTATCCTCCGGTGGAAAATAACTTTCAACGGTTGAATTGGCAGGGCAGGTTGCTGGTTCGCTAAAAAAAAATTACAGGATACCTTGTAAGTATTAGAAAGAGTAGCGATTAAGAATTTGGCCTCTCACTCATGGTGTATTATTTGAGTTTCAACGCCAATCCTTAGGGGTAGCAGGCTGTTGCAAATTTTCATCGACTCCAGTTTCTCCAAAGGGCTGGTGTTCATGGGTAGCTTCAGAAAAAACAAGGTCAGACGCCATTTCAACGTCTAATCCCAGAACCTCGCGTTCCAGGAATGAAGACACTGCGTTGTCGACGGGTCGGCTTCGAGCAAAGGTGATAAGTTCTCCAAGCATCTTTTGACGCGTCGCGAAAAGCCTATCAGGATCAGACGCGTCGTCAAAGAAGGGAATTAAAGAGGAAAATTCCAACTCCATTGTAGAGTTCAAGTTGCCCGTTATCGGCTTCAGAATTTTTCTGCAGGTAAACGAGAAAGATGAAAGGCGCTCGATGTGCCTCACTTGACCGTGATTGGTTCCGAAAATGTTCTCACGCATCGCTTAGCACTTCTCAAGTTCTTTTCAACTTCCTTGCTACGATCTATACGCTCGCGAGTACATTATCCATTGCCTCAACCTCATATCCTCAAGCATTGAATGGCAGGCTAGCAGACTGTCTTGGTGCTGTTGGCGAATGGTCGTCGAAAGTGTTCCGGGCTCACCAGAATGACCGAAGAGGGCTTCCAGATTCCTTGAAAAACGCGAATTTTTTGCTCGGTAAGTGAAGTAGGTTACTATAATTGACTCTGCAGTTGCTGAGTCTATCTTTTATCAGAGACTAATCTATAACTTACACCAAGGATTATCGTTATTCCAAAGTAAGTAAAGCGCAGCTCCACCTGTTTGCCGATATACATATTCTAATCTTAGGAAGACAGCCATGTTGCATATCTTCAGTTCGTGATTGGACCTCTGTCCAAGTGTCGAGGCAACTCCATCAAAGAGCGATCCGGATATAAACAGGAGGTTCTCAACTCCAGTCTGTCGATCCCTATTTATATTTTTTTGCGTCAGCTGTGCTGCTGCTCTCCATCCCCGAGGATGATTGCGGAAAATCGACGTCAGGCTTGAATGACCTGCGAATTCATGGAACCGGGTAGAACCATGTCTTCAGCGTCGTACTTATTCCAACGCCGTCCCTGCACTTTTTCACAAAACCATCTTACCATTACGGGATCGCGACCGCGAACCAGAGTTCTGGCTATTCATCTCGAGGACGGTGGCAGTCTTGAAGGAAATCGACGCTCTAATTTTAGATTCCTGATATACTAACTGACAGGCAGGACAGCGCGCTGACCGCCGAGGGCGGGGTAAGTGACAGCCAATGGCCCGACCTTGGTTGGAAAAGTATATAAGAGTCATTCGCGTTCATGATTCTTTGGTAGAGCCTTGGTTGCGCTATCATTCTATCTAGCATCGATTCACGAAGGATGTTCTTTATACCTGCTGCTCTTGCGTCTCTCTATCTCTCGTTCTTTGTCCTGGCTAATCCACTGCACTTGGGTGAGTGTTTCCTGTTATTTTTTTTCTACCTCCTCAGACGTTGGACTAATTTTACTCATCAGATGGCCGAGACACTGTGAACAATGTCTGTGCAGAAATGCCTGATTGTACGTAGTTTTTCTGAAGTCACGCCAGCAACATCCGCTCATGTCTACGTTCAGGCGCTTTGGAATGCCTATCGCCCCAGCCAAAGCTGGAAATCGTGAAGAATGACTGTCACGTCATCTTTGATACCCTCCTTTTCATCAGTCAATCGTCAAGTAAGCATTTAGTCTAGCATTATCTTCCGGTACTTACTTCTTGACTTCTTAGGTCCTACGAACACGATCGCTGTACGCTGCTTCCTATCTTTCCATCATAATATTTTGACAAGAATTCCAGGCCGGCACTAACCTAACGATGAAATACAACACCTGCAAATCCTTCTTCTTCAATTCGGCGGACGTCTCTACCGAGTACTGTCGTCTTATATGGGTGTGTATAAATTGCTTCAACCGTCCCCTTTAAAATTCTGTAAACTAAACTCGAACATCAATAGGCCGACAAGCTTCAACTCATGACCTCGACCTGTCATTCGCGAGGTGCAAAATGCGTAGGGTCCAGCGGTACTTGGTACCTTGAGTGAGTACTCACGCTGATGTCGCGAGAAGCGCTACTCGGTTTTTGAATGTACTGAAATATTTTTAGGTATGAGCACTCCTGATGGGGAAATGAGCTGGTGGGCGGTCGGTGTGGGTTTATGACATGCACGGACGGTTTACAGATCTTCGATCTCATGCACTATGTCCTCGAGAATTGTACTTGAGTATATATTCAAAGAAATGAGCGAGCACACTGGAAACTGACTGCGTGCAATTTGAAATTCGTAATTGGGAGAATCTTTGCGAGAGCGCTGGTAGGTTAGCGCCCATAACTATGGTTGTGCCAAGCCGGGTAACATAATGAATGGCTATTCTAAGCCTCGGAAGTAATCTATGGATGCAAGTCATTCTATTTATGAGTTCCATACGAATTCCGAAAGCATTTCAACACTTTGTCCAAGGCAAACTTCATCCTTCCCAACAGACTAGCATTATGCTCAACGGCTCAGCATACGAAGAGCAGTGTTGGAGGTAGCAAGTCCCAAATCGAATAAAATACAAGGCCAGAAATAAAATTACATAGTACATACTTATGCACGGAACAAATACAAAAAAATGTCCACAAATTTCTCTATTCTCCACTCCTCCAAAAATCAAATACCAAATCATTGTCACCCACCCAAAGCACGCCCCGAAAATAAAATCGCGATCGTCACAAGGACGGCAGAACTAAGGAGCAAGCGACCCAACCGAACGTTGGAAAAGGCGAACGAAAAACCAGTGGAGATGCAAAATGGCTCCTTACTGTTTCAGTGTCATCTTCCTAAACATATCCACCCAGGAACCCTGCCCGAGGGGCGATTGGCCTTGGTCGTCTTCATCTGGCGAGTAGTGGAATGATCCTGGCATGGGGGGCCCGAATTCGTCGTGCTTCGAGGGATCTTCTGCTTCTCCGGTCGACTCGGGCTCGTCTTGGAGTGGCGCGTTGTCGGTGAATATACCGCCCTTGTCTTTTGCCGGACTCGAGGGTTTCTTGCTTTGAGGTTCTTTGCTATCCTGCATTGGTTGGGGCCCTGGCCGTGCAGATGAAGTTGAGGCATCTCCGTCAGGTGCGGTGACTTGTACAAAGTCGTTTGACCCAGGATCGCTCCCTCGTCCAGGCTGCGCGTCGATCTCGTCGTCGGACACATCGTCCTCGCCCCAGCCACCAGTACTCGGCGACTTATGGATCTTGCTGCCAAGGCTATGCAAACGGTGGATGGCACGAGCTGATGCAATGGCTGCACGCCAACGAGCTTTGGGGTCGAAGTGCTCGCGCAACCCAGTAGACAGATCGTGCTCAACGGAAGGTTCGTGTGTCGTGAGCCACTGAGAATGGGTAAACGGATCAGGCTAGAATCGTTCCAATAAAAAATTACATACGGGAGAATTGAGGGCTTCCGAGGTTGTTGGTCGCTTGGACGCTTCTGGGTTCAAAAGCGACCTAATAAGATTCTTGGCTTCATGAATGGTAACGTCAGAGCCCGTTTTTAAGTGTGTGTTCGAAGACAGACCTTCATCTGAGACATTTTTCCAATAACGGTCATGAAACTCGATTCGTGCCGTGGTCGTCTCTTTAATCAGGACTTGGACATCATCCGACCTAAACGGCGAATATCCACATAGCAGAACGTAGATGATGACGCTATAGCGTTCCTTTAGAAATTGAAATAAATGAGAAGATATAATATACCCAATAGACCACATGTCAACAGGTTTCCCGTGGCCTTGTTTGAGTAAAACCTCAGGCGCGACGTATCCAAAGCTTCCTGCAAGGGAGTGAAGCTGTTCCTCTGGAGAAACGAGATGTTTTGCACTTCGGCAAGTTAATGATGAACATATTGTTGTGTAGGTGATACATACATTCCGAAATCGGCGATGACAATATCACTGTCAGCTTCTTTGGTTCGATATAAAATATTTTCCGGCCTATTGAGGCGGATTTAGCACCCAGTCTCAATAACGCTTGGGAAACGACAGACTTCAGGTCGCGATGAACAATATCATGTTCATGGAGGTAGTTAACGCCATTAAGTATCGATCTTGAAGATTTATATTAGAACCAATCTGCAGAGAAAATGATATGGCAAACCTCGTAACAGTAACCGCGTCCTTTTCCGTGAACTTGCCCTTCTGCAAGATACGTTCGAACAACTCTCCGCCGACTGCAAGTTCGAATGAAAGGTAATATTTTGTCCGAGTCTCGAACCACTCGTAAAATTTAACCTAAAGGGCGATTTGAGAGGTGGAATTAGTCAGACTTCGCAAATACCTACAATATTCGGATGGTCCAGACCCTTCAACACCTCCATTTCGCCCCAAACGCTCTGTTCATTCCCCTTGACCTTTTTCTTCGGGATAATCTTCAGAGCAACGTCCTTAGTAATTCCACTAGGCGCAGTGTTCGTAGGGCCCGGAGATGGCGACCTCGAGCGACCATTCTTGTGGGAGCTTATCGATAAGGTCGACTTCAGTTTCCCGTTGTGCACTTCGAGTTCATTGCTTGCTGCTGCACCCCTCTCAGCCGTGGTGATCTGGTTCGCAGGCACATTCCAGGTTGCTCTCTATTGGAAGCAGATTTCCAGATCAGATGATGAAGGAAGGAGTGTGAGGTGCGAGGTTGAGAAATGAAACCACAGGGACTCATGATGATCGAGAAGACGTACCACGACCTTCCCAAAAGTGCCTGTACCTAGCACCTGGTGCATCTCATAATTCTTCTTCTTGACGTAACTTGGTGGCTGCGGGAGCAGCGACTCTGTTAGATTCTTCATCATCTTGAACCGTCGGGCCTGTTGAGCGGATGTCTTTGTCGTCCGACTTGATACTGGAACTTGAAGCTATTTTGAGAACAGGACCCTGGCGTCGTACTCGATTCTTGAGAGGGTTTTCACCACAAATCCCTAGTAATGGCGGGAGGGGATGACGGTAAGAAGGGGCGATGCTGGCTGGCAGGAGGTATGTCGCAAGTTATAATTATTTCCTCGTTGCATATTTTGACCGCTCCACACGTGCGAGTTCTGCGACAAAACACAGATAAGATTCCGAGTCGGACTTGTTTCGATAAATTTAAATTCAATCGTCATCTTGCCTCTCGCTTTCGATTTTTTTTTTGGGTACAAATGAAATACTGGGACCCTGACAAACCTGATACCCTTCAATTGTCAATTCATGGTCTCGTCCATAATCCTGACTGCATCTTATATCTCTCTGGCTGGTCGAAGAAGTCGTGGAGATCGATATCACACCCTTGCCGGGGTGCATAGCCTCTCTTCTTGCCTGAGACGAACGCCTTTAAATTGGTTATCTAATCTTCGGAAATTAGGCCCCAATTGAACTTTGTCCTGCTAGGTCGATGGCTGGCAAAAGGTCCAGACGACATTCTTCGCTTTACTGACTCCGGACTTGCTTGACATTCGTATAAAGAAGCTTTCTTGAACATCTTTCTCTGTCTCAGTAATGTCCACACCTGGCACACGATCTGGACTGATCCCTGTTCCCAAACGAGTCCTCGTCATTGGTGCAGGTCCAACTGGTCTTGTCGCCCTTCGGAACCTCAAGAATCGTGGTGGCTTTGAGCATGTCGAGCTCTATGAAAGAAGAAACGACGTCGGCGGTGTCTGGTGAGCATCGCTTTCACTTATGATTGGTTAACAATTGTAGAAGTCTGTAGGTATTTTGAGGAGCACGAGTCTTCCGATCATCAGGGCAAGCCTCGTTGGCCGTCTCCAGCTTATAAAGGTCTCATAGGCAACGTACTCCCCGAGTTCCTCTCCTTTTCAGAATTTCCCTTCCCTGAACCGCCAACAACTCCCCATCAACCATTCCCGACATTGACGGAGACTCACCAATATCTCCAAAGGTTTGCTGAACCGTTCATTAACTCTGGGTCGATCAAGCTCAATAGGGAGGTGTTGCGCGTCGTGGAACTTGAAGAAAGAAAGGGCTGGGAGGTCCTCTCGAGGAACTGGAGCGATGGGTACCATGGACAGGAGGAAAAGGAGATATGGGACGCCGTCGTGGTCGCTGTCGGTTGGTACGATAACCCAGTCTGGCCTGAGACGGAGGGATTGGAGGAGTTGAAGAAGCGGGGATTAGCAAAACATGCAAAGTGGTGGCGTGGGCCCAAAGGGTGCGAAGGAAAGGTGAGGGTTTGACTGGTGTTTCCTCTAGATATACTCATACTATACAAATGAATTTTTAGAAAGCCCTCGTTATCGGCAACGCAAATTCGGGAAACGACATCGCAGCCCAGCTTGCTCCAGTCGCTGAGCTTCCTGTATACCAGAGCATCCGCCGAACTGCATTTCCGGGTTTCGTGAGCCTGCCTGACGAGCGCATCAGGATGGTCGCTCCATTCTCTAAATATATAATCAAGTCAACAGCAGAAGGCACCAAATTCGACGCGTTGCTCTCTGATGGTACCGTGCTTACCGACCTGGACATAGTGCAAGTGGGGACTGGTTATCGACCGTTCCCAGACTTCATCCATGTTCTTGCACAACACGGAGATCCCGCAGGAAACGTGCCCCTCATCGACGAAAATACGATTCCGAACCGTGTTCCGTCCCTCCATCGGCTCACAATGTACGCGTATAATCCCTCATTAGCCTTCATGGGCGCCCCAATGGCGTACACTCCCTTTACCATCGCGGACGTTGTAAGCACCTGGCTTGCACTGGCTTGGCTCGGCGAGACGCCCTACCCCGATTCAGTGGATGGAAGACTGGTATTCGAGCGAGACAGGTTGGCGGCGATCGAGAAATGGAGGAATGAGATGGACAACCCTTCCGCACTTATGGTATATAACGTGCTGGGTTATGGTGAGCAGGAGTATGCGAGAGCTCTGAAAGCAGATGTGGTGAAAGCTAGACCACATCTGCAGGACGTATTGCCCGTTTGGAGTGATGAGAGAACGGCGTTGAGGGAGGCAATGCACAGGACAAAGTTCGAGGCGCTCAAATATGCTAAGGAACATGCTGGAAGATGATATTTAGTTGTAAAGTGGTCAGGGATTCATGTACTCGTTGAATTTAAGTTGACTGGGCTTCCGGGATATCAGGGCATCTTGTTCGCTGTTCAAGTCTTTGGAGCAGAGGTATGAAGCCATTTTACGCAGTGGCAGAGCTCTGAGCTGGGCACAAAACGCGTCGCGTGTACCACGTGATTTACGCGAAATCGGATCACCGGCGATAGTTCTTGCCGGAGAGAGTAAAGCCTCTTTAGCTGGATCCACCATGACACCGAGTGCTCATTCTCTCGTCAAGTATCCTGGTTCTAAATCTATGGCTTAGAGAATCTATGTATTTCAACATAGTTTGCAATTAGACACCTTCCGTCAATGGCGCACTACTCTTCGAAATGGATCAAGGTCTCCGAACCATCACCTCACGTCTTGCTGGTGGAGCTAGCCAGGTATGTTATAGCAGTTGCTTTCGAATGACAACTCGATGTGATTTGGAGTTGATAGAGGACCAGTGAACGCCTTCTGCACTGAATTCTGGGTTGCCTACGGACAGCTATTCGATGCTTTAACAAGCGACGGATATGATGTTCGAGCATTGGTCATCTCCTCCGCTTTTTCTAAATACTTTTGCGGTGGGCTAGATTGTACGTTTTATATCACGTCTTTGATAATCACTGAACCTGAATCTGCAGTGGAGGATGCCGCTGCCCTTGGCGCAAAAGGGTCTCTGGACGGCGCACGCGCAGCCCTATCATCGCGGAAGATGATCCTAGCATTTCAGCGCGCATTGGGGGCTCCAGAAAGAGCACCATTCCCTGTCATCGCCGCTGTACATGGTCACTGTATTGGTATCGGAGTTGACTTACTCGGGCCATGCGATATTCGCTATGCTGCTACCAACACGAGCTTTGCCATCAAGGTAGGGTACTTGCGAAATACCAGGGAAGAATAACTCTGAAATGACTTTTCTATTCAGGAAGTCGACGTCGGTCTGGCAGCGGGCATCGGCTCCCTTGCATTCTTACCCAACATAACTGGGAATCACTCCCTTGTACGCGAGCTCGCCTACTCTGCACGGTCATTCTCTGCAGCAGAGGCGGAGAAATTCGGACTTGTCTCCAAGGTCGTACAAGGTGGCCGCGAAGAAGTGGTAAAGGAGGCTCTGGAGCTTGCCAGGTTCATTGCCAGCAAGAGTCCAATTGCCGTGTCTGGATCGAAACATTTGATCACCCACTCTCGAGATCACAGGTGTGGATTTTGTTTTCTTTTAACAGATCCTAATGAACTGATTATTTTTGCTAGTGTTTCGGAGAACCTGGCCTATACTGGTGCTTGGAATGCAGCTGCTCTTATGACAACCGTCAGTCTCGTTTTATCGGACCCGTCCAGTTTCGCAAGTTCTAATTGATTTATTCAAAGGATATCGGAGACAATCTCGCAGCAATGATGAAGAAAGAAAAGGCCAAATTCTCCCCCTTGTCAGTGGAGACTAAACGTTCAAAATTGTAGGCTTTGGAGAAGTATGGGCAGGCCAAGAAAGTTCGATGGAGCTTGAGGAAGAGTCGGACATGTTTCTTCTCAGGATATGGATAGAGTGGACATCATTGCTTGAATGTTATGGAGCTTTCTACACACCGACTGCAAACTAGGTCATCTACTGGGTACATATATGTATATTATCATGAATACATTTTCAGGAAATGGTTGACATTGGTGGTTGTCCTCCAAAAGAGTTGCGAGGTCCCTACCGGCTTCGGCAAGTTCATGTCGCCGGTCGACATTTTGATCTAGACCCACAAATACCACCGCTCTTGGACCTTGATATACTTTCGATTTCCTCTCTTTTCTAACCTTTTCACCGTGTAATTTAGCGCTTAAGCCTCACGACAGAAAAGAGGGCTACTGCTTAGCATCCTCTCAGCAAAACCCACAATAATGTCAAAGTACTCCTCAAAATGGATCAAGGTATCCGAACCTTCCCCACATGTGCTTCTGGTTGAACTTGCTAGGTATGTCCTAATCATCGAGCTAATACGATAACTAACTTGAAAGGTGGCCACGCATTTAGAGCACCGGCAAACGCTTTCTGCACCGAATTCTGGGTGGCTTATGGTCAATTGTTTGATGCGATCATCAACGACGGATACGACGTTCGCGCTCTGGTGATTTCGTCTGCTTTCCCCAAGTTCTTCACTGGCGGACTGGATCGTACGTGTACAATTCATCTCTATTGCATTCTAGTACTAAGCATCTCTTACCTCTTACAGTGAATAATGCCGCTGCCCTTGGTGACAACGGGACGGACACCTCTCAAGACAGCGCTCGCACATCGCTAGCAACACGCAGAAAACTTATCGCCTTTCAAGAGGCAATCGGTGCTCCAGAACGTGCACCATTCCCCGTCATTGCTTCTATACACGGATACTGCATCGGACTGGGAGTGGACCTCATTGGGATTTGTGATATCCGTTATGCCGCGTCGAATGCAAGCTTCGCTATCAAGGTAACGATTTTTTTTTCATTTCTGCTGGACAAACTTCATGACACTTTACATAGGAAGTCGACATCGGCCTAGCACCTGACATCGGCTCGCTCGCCTACCTCCCAAAGATCACAGGCAACCACTCTCTCGTTCGAGAGCTCACATACACCGCCCGCTCGTTCTCCGCTGCAGAAGCCGAGAAAATCGGGCTCGTGTCCAAGGTCGTGCAGGGCGGTCGCGATGAGGTGCTAAAGGAGGCTCTGGACCTGGCCAAATTCATCGCTAGCAAAAGCCCGGTAGCCGTCGCTGGGTCGAAGCATCTGATTACGCATTCTCGGGACCATAGGTGTGTTTTCTTTGGTGCATGATAGTTTTTTCTGATTGAGCTCTACTGAAGCGTTCCGGACAACTTGGCTTATACTGGGGCGTGGAATGCTGCAGCTCTTATGACGAATGTCTGTATTTCTTTGTTGTTTGTTTCTTCAATTACTGATATTTCGTGCTCAAAGGATATTCGAGATGGTCTGGTGGCGAGGTCGAAGAAAGAGGTTCCCAAGTTTGCACCTTTGACAATACAAACCAAACTCTCCAAACTGTAGACATACTGTACTTGCCTATATCCTAACTGCTTTAATTTAAATCGTGTACAAAAACCTGTGATATTCCTCGAGGAAGGTGGTGGTGGTAAACAAGCAATGAAATGTCAATGAAATGCAATCTATTCAAAACGAAAGCAAAATGTCGCAAAAGAAAAACATGATCGGACCACAACACAACATCTACAACAACGGTGGCATCCAACGTCTCTTCCACACCACCCTCCCCTTCTCCTTCAGTTGAACCTCGACTCACCATTAACACCACAACCACAAGCACCTCCACAGTCGTGAACCACTTTCCAGCATCTTTGGTCTTGCCTTTTGTCTCAATCCCCAGCTTCGCCTGCGTGTCAATCGCACCGAGGAAAGTCTCCTTGGTCACTGTGCGGTGCTTGAAGTCGACTTCTTCAGGTTCATCGTCCTCGTCATCATCCTCGTCCGACGACTTCGATTTCGCTGGAGTCACTTTCTCCACCCGGATGCCCTCTGAGACCTCCCATACTTCGAATGCGATACGTTTCGAGCTTGCAGTGAGACCGACGTCGAACGAGACAACCCGTCGCACGGGCAGCGCCGTTTCCTTCTGCACTACTGGCACCCACGTCCCGCCGACCTCCTTGTTCTCTGGTAGGTCGTTGGGGAAGAGGATACCCAACGTCTTGGTGGTGGCCTTCACCTGGTGGCCGTCCGTAAACGATTCCCGGAGCTCCTTGTCCTGACGGCTGTTGCCTAACGAGTCGATCAAGGCGGCCTGGTACGCACATCCCCTAGCAAGAATGGTGGTAGGGTCGCCCACACCGCCACCCACGACGGTGCCACGGGCAAACGGCGTGTCGATGTCTTCCCGAAGGCCGACTTCGATGCACAGACGGTCGTCCAAGCCAGGCAGGCACCCGGTGCCGCCGATGTAGACCACCTCGTCCACCTCGTGGGGGTCAATAGCGGCAGACCCTAGGAGTGCGGTGATATCGCCGGCGACGGCAGCGTAGATGGTTGATCCGAGCATGTCGAAGCGCATGCGGTTGATGCTGCCCGTGTAGTCTAGGCCGTCCTTGAGCGACTCGACACTGCAAGTTGCGGCGCCGGGTGAGGCACTGATCGTGCGCTTGGTGTGCTCTATCGCCAGGCGCAGCTTGGCCTCGGCACGCTGGTCCGCGGGGGAGGAGGCTGGGCAGACGGTGAGTGGGGTTTTGGTCTTCTTGGTAAAGTCGGCGGCGAAGAATTTGATGAGCTTGTCGTCGATTTTGTCTGCACCGACGGCAGAGCTGCTTGATGAGGCAAGGATGTAGCTTAGGCCTTCGCGGATGGAGAGGAGGGTCAGTGAGACGGCGGAGGAACCAAAGTCAACTAGGAGCTGTGTTCTGTCTGGGCGAAGGCTCTCTCCACTCCAGAGAGAAGTGGTGGTTGTGGCAGCAGCAGCTCCTGCTTCGTCGAGAAGTTGCAACACGGTGACGCCAGCATCGGAGGCGGCTTTTTCGAGGGCAGTTTTTTGTAATTCAGTAAATGTCGATGGGACGGAGATAACGGCGCCTTTTATTGATTTTCCAAGGAAGTCTTCCGCAGATTGGACTAAAGACTTGATGAAGATGGTTGTGACTTCCGACACGGTCAAGATACGCTCTACAGGCGTAGGTTCAGAGCGTGGCGTCGGTGCGTGAGATGCAGCTGGGGTATTGATAGCAGAGGTGACGGTGCTGCCTGCGGGCAGGGGTGCTGGTGCTGGTTGGAGAACCTGGACTTTGTACGCAGGTGTATCAGGTAGCTCGGGATGTTGAATAACTGGAGCTGATGTGGTAATTTGAGATCGAGGAATCTCAGAGAATCTATAATTTTGTTGGATGGTCAGGACGACATTTCACCAAATAAAAGCAGAACAAAAGACCCACTTTTTTCCGAGCAGATTTCGGAAGCCAGTTATTGAATTTTTGGCATTTTTCACAAGCTGTTGTTTGGCTTGGTTTCCAATGTACTGTATCACGGTTTTAATTGGAAGAAGGGGAACGAGAACATATTCAACATACCATCTCTTCTCCATGGAATGCAATCGCACACGCTATTTGTCTCTCTCCGTCCTCGTTTGCTATACATTCCGCAAGACCTTCCTATAAATAACATAAGATAATACTTTCTTTAGCTTCGTAAATTACAGAACAAAATAATACCAAAATTCACCTTGGTGAATACTGCGATTGAAGCATAAGAGTTGCCAAAGTTGATGCCTACGACTGGCGGCAAGGACGATAATTGTATAGGAGCCTCCGCGCTCCCATTCAGCATTGGTTTTGCGGCCATCGCCCGTCTATTTTGTGGTATCGACCGAAGGTCTGTGGAATGAGGAGAGAACGAGTAACGAGTTCGGGATCAAAGAAAATCTAAAAAATCTCTGATAAGCACGTGCCCAGGACTTGGTTGATGACTCAGCAAATTCGGACGCGTCGCATGCGGGCTCTTGAAGAATCCAAATACACCCAACCCATCATGCATTGCCATCATGTATCAGGCCTCAGGAACCAAGCAAGACCTGCGAGAGGTACATTTCGTGGGACCTGGCTGTCAAGGAGGCTGTGGTCGACACATCCTAGTACGCCAACCGCTTTTCCGGACATGACCACTACAACCAAGCCTCTTAACCAGCTACCAGTTGTGACCACGACTAACGATAAGGAAGCACCTCAAGGGTTTTAACGGCGGCGGAGCTTATGCCACCAGACGCATCTTCAACATCTCTTCAACAATGTTTTCACGGGGGAAGGTCTCATCCATAACCGGGGGTATGTTCAACAGTGTGCAAGGCGATTTGCACGTTCACGGACACGATAGCAGAGGTATTTCCTTTATTTCGTCAAAGTTCTTGCACTGGAGTGACTTTCGCACCTAGGACTAGAGCTCTTGCGTGAACAGACTGCACCAGGGGCCTTCCACGACTCTTTGGAGAGACGCCCAGCACCACATTGTCATCCCGACACGCGACGCGTAGTTCTCAAGGAAATCATGGATTGGGCACGAAACCACGAACAAACTCATCCGTTTCTTTGGTTGTCTGGCCAAGCCGGTTCCGGAAAGACCAGTATCGCGCAGACTATTGCAGAAATCTGCCATGAAGAAGGCATTTTGGCTGCCGGCTTTTTCTTCTCTCGTGTGGCAGAAGGCCGGAACAACGACAGTCGTTTTATTGCAACCCTCGCATACCAACTATCATTGTCAATTCCCGGCACCTCTTCATTTATAGGCTCAGCACTGAACCGGGATGCCTTTCTCTTTTCACGCTCCATTCAGGCTCAAATGGATTCCCTGATCATTGAGCCCCTCAGGAACAAGGCAGTTCGCCAGAGCACTGGAAAAGGTGCTAAACCAAGTTCGAGTCCAGGTCTAATCATTATAGACGGCCTGGACGAGTGTAGCCAGTCAAGGGGCCAAAACGACATCTTAAACATTTTAAACATGGCAGTTCAACGATCCTCCTTTCCCCTTTACTTTCTGATCACCAGTCGACCAGAATACGACATTAGAGACGCCTTCGACGAGGATGACCTCAATTCTCTTACACGCCGAATCGTTTTAGACGAAAAATACGACCCCGGCGCAGATATTAAGATATTTCTTCAGTCACGCTTTAGAGAGCTTAAGCAACGACATCCCTTGAAATCCTTTCTCTCCGCTTCCTGGCCCACAAAACCCGTTCTAGACGAACTTATTCGCAGATCATCAGGCTTATTTATCTATGCGTCGACCGCCATGAAGTATATCCAGTCCCACAAGCACTGGCCCACAGAGAGGCTAAACGTTATCCTCGGCCTCGCCCCCTGCCCAAGAATAGACACGCCTTTCGCAGATCTAGATGCGTTGTACACGTACATCTTTTCCTCAGTCGACGATCTCAAGCCAGCACTAGAAACTTTCGCCTTTCTCCTCTTCACCCAGTCCCGACTGATAAACACTGCAGGCCTTGTAGAAGATTTCCTCTTCTTCAAGCGAGGAGAGCTCCAACTCATATTGAACAGTCTACATTCTGTCATTGATGTGCCCTCGTCTGAACGATTTTACCATCGAGAGCTTCGAATATTCCACGCACTTGGCGACTTTTTGACGGACGCGTCACGGTCAGGAAGATTCTTCATTTCTCCAGGAGAAGCGCACAACCGCCTAGCAAAATATTGTATCAAGCACATGTCGCCGTCTCCAACTTTCTGTAAGCATGGCTGTCGTTGAATCAATCCCTTGCTGAAGACAACTCTTTCAAAAGCCTTGCTGAGCCATCACCTCGTTGCGTACATCGGGCTCATGCAACACTGTTTGAAGGCGGACGCTACTGAAGACCTTCTCTGCGACCTATACGACTTCGACTTCGCAGCCTTCCTTGACCTCCCGCTGCAGGGTGACTTCCCAAGAACACTCGTCCAGATCGATGACTTCCTATCAATGACACCTTTGTTCATGCAATGGCTCAAACGGCAGGTCTGACCCATTTCTGACTCAACAAGATTGTCTTCTAAATCTCTTTATCCCATAGAACAGCCCCTACAACGACAACGAACTGTACCATCGTTATCTCGATCACTTTGACAGGCACATAAAGACGCGACTGTCGTACTACCCTCAAGAACCTTCGCTGTTTCAATTTCTTACAGCTTCAACGCTGACCGAATTTCCGAGATTTACTGCGATAATCTGGCGTATTTTAGTGCCGAACAGCCCCCAGCCTGAACCATCAGTATTCGCCTTAAGAACAACTGACTGGAGCCAAGCTGGACTGCGACTTACATCAGAAGAACGAAAGATGGAGTCGTGGGCCGCTTATTACACTATGCTGTCTGAATTTTTTACCGATCCTCGCCGTGCGGGGGACTACTACGTCGGGCGGTCTGGCTACATAGCCCTGGCTATGAAAACTATGGACTTTCTTGCTGTCATAAAACAGTAAGTGCATAAGCCGATGAATCATTGGACCTGGCTCATTTTCACAAACCTAGGTTGTACCCTGGAGACTCACACCAGGAAAGAATGGAACGGCAGGCCCCGGCTCAATGCAGTCTAGATCTTCTCCTAGCCTGTCTCTGGCATGTTCCAAAGGAGCCAATCCTCGTGGAATATATACAGAAGGTCCTTGGTGATGTCGTCATCACGGATATCGAAGAAACTGAAGAAAGGAATAGTGCGCTCCTGGCAATTCATGCGTATATCCAGGTACTGTGATTGTCAATCTTATACCTTGCCCTGCTGCTCATCGCCATCAAACTCTTTGTATAGGACTGCAAAGCTGAACAGTTGTCTGATGAAGATGTCGATATGAATCAGTATGGCTATATCATTGAACAGGATGTAATTGGGTACACCCTGGATATCAACTATGGATGAAGTCAACCGAGGCTCGCTGCAGAGCCGAAGGATCGACACCACCAGGCTCCCTACTTTCTCAGTGATGGAGAATGTAAGAGGCTCGCTTCTTGGTCAATTGTGACCAGCCTCAAGGAGTTTCTCGACAGGGCTGTCCAACGAGCAAGAATATCGCTTTTGTTCCAGGAGGCACTATCAGGGATCCAATGCCATGTGTATATTGGCCCGGAGATGAGGCAGAGGAGAGATTATCGCATTTCTTTCGCAACCGTAGACTTCCTCTGAGACTGATTCCCCACTAATTCAACAGACCACGAGTCCTGTCGGACCACCGATGTAGTGTTGGTTTTTCGCGGTCTCGTTTGTATGATTCGAAAATACAATATGACGCAACTTACTGATTCGTCATGACCGACAGTTCAGACCAAATTCGATTCGCCTTATTCCAGTTTGAGCCCTTATAACTTTCGAGGTGTAAAATATTAGTTAGGAGATAAAAGATGGTCAGACAAGGCAAGCGTGGCTTGCAGGAGCTTGCAGGTCAAGTTGACATGAGTGTGATAAAGTAAGCATTCCCGCTTGCTTCCAACTGCATTCTCAACTTTGATGTAGACGGTGGTCGTTGCGTGGCCAAGGCTCATAGGCTCATAACAATGCAGCCAACCAGTGATATATGCCGTTAGGACTGTCATAAAGGCTGTGATGCAGTGACGCATCCGTACCCTGGAGAATGCTGTGCACTCTTGAAAGAGTGTCGGACGTTACCCGAATTTCCTTACAGCACAGATTTCGGAAGAGCAGATCAAGCCGAGTGCTTATATTAATACGTACACGGGGTATCTGGGTTACCTTCTTTTTCCATTCTCGACCCCCACCCTCAGGCCCTCCATTTTGTCACCGACACGGGTAGTAGGACATAGGCCCTATAGCTATCCACTTGAGGTCTTCGATGCATGGACCAAGGCGTTCTCCTTCAAGTTGCAACCCAGACTAATGTTTTCGCATGCACACATTGGGAGAGTAACAGGCGGGACCTTCACTGCGGTGCAAGGCGATTATCATACCCATTACAATACAAACGGTGATGTTGGACTAGGTGCGTCCGTTTTTCCAACTTTATGAATACTAAAGAACGCCGACATCTATGTCCGGTGCTTATGCAGGTGGAATCAGGCTCCTTCACGGACATATAGCTGTTGGCGCATTTCATAACTCGGCTGAGAGATTCGATCCTCCAAAATGCCATCCAAGCACACGAAAATCCATTCTCAAACGGATAATGGATTGGGTGAAGGACGACGAGAAAACACACCCATTTCTATGGTTATATGGGCCAGCTGGATCGGGGAAAACAAGCATCGCTCAAAGTATTGCTGAACTATGCGAAGAGGAAGGAATCTTGGCCGGCGATTTCTTTTTCTCTCGGACATCTCCTGGACGCAACGACGACCGTTATCTCATCCCCACTCTCGCTTATCAACTCACTATTTCCATACCAGGCATTCGCGAGTACATGGTGGAAGCCTTGGACCGCGATGCGCTCGTATTTTCTCGCTCCATTAAAGCTCAACTAGAGACCTTGATTGTCAAGCCCCTTACCGAGCTCGCGGCCTCGTCTTCCAAGAAAGGGATTGTGACCAAACGGCAACCAGGCCTCATCATCATAGATGGCTTGGACGAATGCGGCCAACCCAAGTCTCAGCGCTACATACTATCAGTACTTTCTTCGACCATGAAGGCGTCAAATATCCCCCTGTTTTTCTTCATCGCCAGTCGAGCGGAACAGGACATCCGAGATGTTTTTAACGGTCAAGAAATGAGCAGTATTTCCCATCGGCTTGTCCTAGACCATACCTGTGATCCCGACGCTGATATAAGGATCTTCTTGGAGTCAAGATTTGAAGAAATCAAAAGCGGTCACCCATCTGGTTCCTTTCTCCCCGCGCGCTGGCCCCACTACTCTGATATCGACCGACTCGTCCGAAAGTCGTCGGGTCAATTTATTTACGCCTCCACAGTGCTGAAATTTGTCGAATCTTCGCGCCATTGGCCTCCAGACAGATTGAGCATCATATTCGGCCTTACGCCTCCAGGGGCTAATACACCGTTTGCTGAGTTGGACGTTGTATACCCACATCCTCTCCTCAGTCGAGGACATCGAAAGGGTACTAGAGATATTCAGCTTCCTTTTCTTCAAGGAATCAAACGTGAAAAGCAGGGTGGACCTCGTTGAGCCTTTCCTTTTCTTCAGGCGCGGAGAACTGCAGATGGTCCTGAGCGATTTGCACTCGATCATTTATGTACCCCTCCGGTGATGGCTCGCGTAGCCTTCGCTTGTACCACGCATCTCTAAGGATTTCCTTCTGGATAAATCACGATCTGGGAGATTCTCTCTGACCCTAGTTTGGCATATGCTCGTCTGGCGTTGCATTGCATCAACCATATGTCATTTCCTCGGATATCATCCGGTAAGATTTATGCTTATAGCGATGCTAATTGTTTAATATAATTTTTTTCTTCTTTTACTTCTTAGCCCCAAGTCTTCTAAAGCTCACTTGCTACACGGGGCTTATGCAGTACTGTATGAACGCCTATCCGACCACAGCCCTTCTCGAGGGGTTATATGCCTTCAATTTCGAGGCATTTCTTGGTCTTCGAATCAAGACAGAAAATGATATCGCTCAACGAGGTTTTTTCCACATTTTACCCACTTTTTTGAGTGGATTAGAGCACAGGTTGGCCATTCCTATCTTTAAACCTGGGTCCTTTTTAACTTCGGCATGCAGCGTTATCCAAACGACAAAAACGACCTTCGATCGATATCTTGCCCACTTTGACGGATATCTGAAGGCAAAACTTTCGGAATACCCACAAAACCTACGACACTCCATTTCTTAACGGCTTCGACCATAAATGGATTTGATATCTACTCGGTATTTTCTACGTTTGGCTTGAACGCATGAAGAGTACCACGATTCATACAAGTATCACCTGATGCGCATTGACGGCGATCTCCTTCACCTGGGATCTGCTTTTAAAATGCGCAAGGTATGGGGCGGGTACTACTCGATGATCAACGACTTTTTCAACAATGCTGAGCGGTCTGGGTGTACTACGTTAGTCCATCGATATCGCGACCTTGCTATATTTTTTGTTGATATTTTAGCGGATCACAATAATCCGTGAGTCCAGCGGCGTACCTCTCTTTGAAAGAAATTAACCTGCATTTGCTTGATTTCTTAGCTTCCCAAAATACCATTTACAGGACGACAAGATCGAAAGTGCTGCCTTGGATACTTCTCGCAGTTCTTTCACGCCTTCCAATGGACAGGAATTAACAAAGTATCTCCAAGCCAAACCTATCGAACGTGGGACGGGCTACTTCTCTAATCTGCAAAAGAGAAGGGAGGTTGCTCTCGAAATCAAAGGATACATAAAGGTGACTCCTAAGCGTTGCTAAAATCTTTTGATGAGTTCTAGTAATCCCTTATCTCAAAAACAGGAATGCAATATGCGGAACCACAAAACCAGAATCCGAACGAACTGTCCTCGCTGTGCAATGATGTCGAAAAAATTCTTTCTCCACCTACTCAGCCCGAAAACCTAGTAAATTGCCTATCTTGGGTTCAGCTTACAGGAGCTGGTTACCTTCATGGCTCGAAACGTCGACCTGTACCGGCTTTCTTCCAGTTTTGACTCATCTGTATTACTTTATTACCCTCTGCTTTCCAAGAGACTTTTTCTATATCACTGCTATGAAATAGTGAGCCAAATTCGTGGAGATTGAAATGAGAAGGCTCATACGACGTGAAATAATATTTAAGTATTCTTACTACTCGGCTCTATTTGATTATATCGTCCAATTTTATTAGGATTTTTAAGTCGTGTATGGTGTAACGGCTAACATTACCGCCTTTCACGCGGTAGCTCGGGGTTCGATTCCCCGTACGCGAATTTTTTTCGTTGACAATCTATCATCATGCTCTGCTCTGCATTTGACTGTTCTCCTTTGATTCGTGCAATACATTTTGGAGGTTTGTCAGGCTTCTCTTTTTTGTATCCTCTGACGTTCTGTCGCGGATGGTGATCAGGTAGCTTTCAACAATGCATGAAACCGATCAAGAGCCAATTCCAAGTAGAGATCGCAAAGTGAATTGCATTTTATGACATGTTTTTTAATATATACATTATATCTCAAATGATTCTGTAACCGGCCAAAAACCCATTGAGGAGCAACTAAATACAGCACAAATAAGGTAAGTAAGATGGTGGCTTTCATAACACACGGAGACACAAGGTTGCTGCGGAGGGAGAAGAACAAGATGAAAAGAAGTCTTGTATGATACAGGAGATGAGTTGGATGCTGGTACAGTATCATATTCGATGTCGTGTCTGCTGTGCTTGCTGGCTGAATCCTGATAGAAGTACACGACGCTCAACGTCTGGATGTGGGGGTGTATCTGCGTGTGGGGGCGTTATAAATGCAAGGGGTGGGGTGGGTGGTTCTATATGTTTCGCGGGTCGTTCGGTCGTTCGTTATCGTGCAAATGTCCAGTGTGAGAGAACCTGAAGCTATTAATGGGACAGGCCGTTGAAGGCGAGTCTCCTCATGATACGGCTAATGTGCCGCGGACGACGAACGACCACTCGTTGTCCTGAGGAGAGGCTGCGCGCTTCTTGATCTTGCAGACTTGGATGCGGCTTCGTCGACGAGGGCTGGGCAGGAGCGGTGCCGGAGCCGGTGGGAGTAGCGCTGGAGCTGTTTCCAGCGGATGCTGTTCCAGAGACGAACTCGCGATCGCGGGCCGGGGAACACGTACTTGGCGTTGGTGTCGAATACGCTGGGGTCGAAGATGCCTGGGTCGTTGTCGCTGTAGGCGCCTGGGAGGCTCACGAGCTCGCTGGGCTGCGGGCCACCGGTCTGGGTGCCGCCTACACGGAGTTGGGCACATGCTGGATAGAACTCGGCACCTCCTGGGGATGTGGCCAGGTGAAGCGCGATGATCTCGTGCCGCAAGAGGTAGTTTCCGGGTGCGAGCGTGCTCGGGATGGTGGCACTAGCCACTCCGCCGGTCACTGGAGAATAAATGTAAGAAAAAAATCGAACAAAGTAGACTCGAAGGAAAAACGCACTGAGATCAGCTTGGGCCCAGTCAGGGCTTCCGCTTTTCCTGCCAATTTGCTGGATCTTGAACCATTTAGCTTGAGAGATATCGAACTTGTCGCAAGTTGTGGATCCACAGGATGCCATGTAGGTCAGCATCGGGCCAGTGTTATGAGGCCACTAAAAATAACACCGACGATCATCAGTACCGACAACGTAGAAGCAATCGAGGGACACGCACATGGCTGAGATCTTCGCCGCGCCAATCGAATGTCAGAGCGTCTCCGGGGTTGGCGTCTGCGATGAGAGAGCCGGCCGTTGAGCCTGGTCCGCAGGTCAGAGCTGGGTTGCTTGCTCCCTTGTTGGGGTCTGGGGTGGTGATTTGGCGAATTACGCTGGGTGAGGTGCTGCCGCTAGGAATATTGCCTTTGAAGGCTTTTCCGTTGATTGTGAGGGTGCTCAGGAAGCCATGGGCAGAGACGCAGGCCGCGGTGAGGAGGGGGAAGAAAAGTGCTGTTGTCTTCATTGTAATAGTCGGTGAAAGTTAGGTTGAAGGGTGTGCTGAGGTGTAGTCAAGGAGAGTAAACTTGAAGCGTGAAATAATAAAGTGTGATCGCTCAGCGACGGCTAGAATGAGAATTCGTAAAAGAGAAATGAGTCTCGAGACTGGGAGAAGACAGACAAGCTGTGGTGGGTAATTACCGACCTGGCGCTGGCTTGACTTTATAGTCGGGTGGAGTTCCCTTAGGGCCACCGATGAGCTTGTGAACAATCCCATCATTGTGCCGACTCCTTTTATTGTTCCTCGAGGTGGAGGCAATGCGTTTTTTTGTTTTCCATCAACAGACTGCGCCGGCTATTACCATATTTGGTACCGGCCGAGGCACAACAATGGAAACTTTTGTTTGGTCATCTCGGAGAGACAAACAAGTCATCCTTCGTCTCTCCCAACCGACCATTGTCCTCTTCGATGTCCAAAATAACCTAACAAAGAAATTTATTTTTGAACGTAGCGCCTTCTGCCAGATACAAGCGAAGGAATGTAGGTCATTACGACGGTTGTGAACACTTGTTTTCTAAATTCCATGAAAAAGCCGTTGCAATGGATCCGGTAAATTTTACCCACTGCTTTGGGCAGTGACAGAAACTGACTCAGTCATATTTCAAGCAGCGATAATAAATTTACCCATAAACGACGCACTGTTATATATAGTTTTTGGCAGAACGCCGAGGACGACCAGCAACGGTCGTCTCAGGATCTCCTTCACCTCCTTCACTTTATTCTCGAAGTACTTGCCCGGGCACATAAGACCCACCGGGATAAAAACGGAACCTGGACCACTCCCGTTGCCTAATCCAGTCGTCCTGGCTAACTTTGGCCGGAAGTCGTGGTCTTGCCTGTCTTGGCCCGACGTTTTACACGTTCGTCCTCGAGGCTAGCAGCATCTGCCTCACGATATCTGGGCTGCTATCACGCTGCAGGTAGATGTGATGCATGTACCCTCGGATGTATCAATGTACACTGATCTGGTGACGGACTGACGAAGTCGACCTTTTGGGTTTACCTTTATGATTCATTGAGAGCCTACCTGCCTTAATATGATGCACCGTTTGGGAAGACGCCCGTTCTCTTCATCTTGAGCTTTGAGCCTTCCTCTGGAACTATCACTGATTTTGGCTGGACTGCAGATACTGCGCACCAGTTTCATCTCATACTGACAGGCTCCTCGTCCCTTGCCTGTTGGATACGCATGGCAGGCGATGATTGGCCTTTACAGGTTTGACCTTGCGTTATTCGGTTTCGATATCTTCACTTCCGGTGCGATTGTACTCGTGAATGACCGATTTTCATTCGAGTCTAACTTGTACTGCGAGTCAGCATCTACGGTACCCTTCTACAGTGTTACTTTCGCATCTGTCTGTGAGTGAGTCATCTTCGATTCGATATTTTATTATCGGTGACGTTTGACGGTTGTGTTGAACAGGAGATATGACTTCCATTGCATGTTGAGCGCTATCTCGTTTGTGGCAAGTCGAATTTCCATAATCACCGGATCAAATGGTCGGAACTGGGCTTGACTTGGTTTTGTTGTCGCGTTTATTGGACCAATGATATCTTGGAATTTTGTCCCTATTCCAGACTGACTCAATACTCAAAAAAGCACATATATCAAACTTTTTCACCGTTGAAAAAATGTTGACTGGAAAAGGAACATCTGTGCCACCCCATAGACTTCGACACGCGCGGGGAACGGACCACTTCCCCTTCGAGTTGCAATCGGCAGAAATATATCCCAAGTCTACGTGACTGGACATCTTTATGCCGCCTTTCTCATAGGATCCCTTGGATGTGGTTTCATGCTGACAGTGCGCCAGAGAAGGAGCCGTTTTGCGTCGTACATCGCACAAATTCGGGGGAAATCTCATAACTATAAGACAGGTGAAGTGAAAGGCTTGTAGGTCTAACAGTGCCCTCTATTCTATCCTCAAATGGCCTCCAAGCCCATCGAAGCTGAGTTTTCCCTGCCTCCTGCGCTTTCTCCTGAACAGGAGGCATAAAATTGAGAACCTCCCTTCATACCTCTCAAATTACTCGACCGAAGTCTCAGCCTCACAAGTCACCACTGGGGATGCAAACTCTCAATTTCCTCATATCAAGGACTTAAAAATTGCGTTCACTAAAGAGGGCTACAAAATAGTCACTTTTGAAAAGGGTCAAGGCGATGACCCGAGAGAATGGAGCCTTGGCAAAAAATGGTTCGAATCTGAACAGGTCTTCGATCATTCACTATTTAACCATCTCCTAGGTATCTTACTGGTGCTACGGCCATGCTTTGCCTTTCAGTCACCATCGGAAGTTCTATTATAACGGGAGAGTAAGTGCAACATTTTAACTCCATTGCAGACTACTTACCGGCCTATCCTATCCAGTATTGTCGGGCCCACCAAAACCTTTCATGCTCAGCAAGAGATCACCAACCTTTCTGTGACATGTTTCGTCATGGGCTTCGGAATTGGGTGAGTGTTTTCATATTTAATATCGAATTCTAGGTCTCTGATGCCTGTGCTTCTCAGCCCACTATTCATGGCTCCTCTATCGGAAATTTTTGGTCGAAAACCTATCTACTCTGCAAGCATGTTCCTATACTTTATCTTTACGCTTCCAAGCGCTCTCGCACAGAATGCTGCCACCCTTGTTGTGGGGAGAATGCTTGCAGGTCTTTGCGCAAGTGCACCCATGTGTAATGTTGGAGGAAGGTGAGGGCTTAAGCATGGCTTTCCGCAGAAATATCATGCTGAGGCCATACTAGTATCGCGGATGTCTGGGCCATTGAAGAGCGGGGGGTTCCAATGGCGGTCTTCTCTGCCACTATCTTGTAAGCTTTCATCGAACCTCGTCCAACAGTGTATTCAAATTTTTATAACAGCCTCGGACCATGTTTAGGCCCGATTATTGGAGCGTGGATAGGCATGTCTGCTGGTTGGCGATGGATTTGTGCGTTTTCCCAATGTTTAAAGCACGTGTCAGCTTCATCTAAAAATTTTTGGTCGTCTCCAGATTGGGTTTTGTTTATCTTCACGGCGTCTGTTTCTGCCTCACATTGTTCATTCCCGAGTCGCTCGTCCGTCCTGCTTCGCCGCAAAGCCTCGGCCTTGCGACGTTCCACCAAGATGACGCATATCGAACTCTGGAGGAACTCGAAAATGAGCCATTCAAGGAGAAACTCAAAGTCGCTCTCGTTCGGCCATTCTTAATGCTTTTTCAAGAACCTATAATAATATTTATGAGCTTCTGTGAGTGCACATCACACCTGGTCTCGTCTTGCTTTCTTTCTTGCTAATAGCGGCATGACTAGATCTCTCCTTTGTTTATGGTCTCCTGTGTATGTCCCTTCAACCCAAGAACTACTCTCCATTGAACTTATAATTTCAGACCTTCTATTTTTTGCGTTCCCTATCGCTTTCGTTGAGATTCGAGGCTTTAGTAATGGAATAACAGGAACGACCTTCGTTAGTATCATGGTATGGTTTATTCTTTTCTCAACCTTTCCTTCTAAACCTCATAAATTCATCTCCAGTTGGGAATTGTCTTCGCAATGCTTTAATACCGATTCAAGAGCGGTTTTATGACAACGCTACGAAGCATGGGTCGTACCCGGAAGCTCGGCTGTATCCTATGATGTGTGGTGCTTTGTGGGTTGCCTTCTTTTGATTCATACTCTCGCTGAGGCATTTTTCCGACCCTAGCATTCTTCCGGCCGCACTTTTCTTGTTCGCCTTCACTGGCGCATACCCGTGGGTCCACTGGATTGGTACGATATTTATCTGTCAGAAAAATTCTCTTTTAGACTAACCTTTCGTCATCTCAGCTGTGTGCATTGCCGGAACCATCTTCGGCTTTGCTATGATTCTCCTCTACGTCTCCGCTAATTCGTACATAATTGACTCGTACAGCAATTACGCCGCGAGTGCAATGGCAGCCAAGACCCTTCTGCGTTCAGAAGTCGGCGCGATGGTCCCGCTGTTTGTGAATCAGATGTTCCACGGAATTGGCTTCCAGTTTGCTGGACTGTTGCTAGCTCTGATTGCGACTCTGATTGCACCCCTTCCCTTTATCTTTTACAAGTATGGTGAAACAGTGCGTTCCAGGAGTAAACGGGCGACGCAGGTCAAAATGGTTAGATATCCGGATGGGAAGCAGTTTGCTTGATGCACAACCGACGACAGTGCGGTTGATTTTGTGGCTCTTTCGTGCTTTCTTTTCTTTTTCTGGTACAGATTTCTTGTGATTCGGTTCATGTCCGTCGTCATTTAACATTTTAAAGTATCACATTCACCTATATCTATTGATTTCTTTCCCAACCTTGCCCCCCAAGGTCTTGAACGGTCGGACGTCCGGAGCGGGGTCCCTTTCATCAAGAATTGCCTTTTCAGGAATGCCCCTGATCTGGCGATGATCTCGAGATTAGACTTTTCCCTTGACGCTCATCCGCCATTTCAAACCATTTTTTGTCTTTTGATACTTCAGCTGACATGGCGTCGCAGGATGTAGCTATGGACGTGGATGAGCAGGCACCGGCAGCATCTCCAACAACAGCCGCGCCCAAGGCCCCTCTCTTCCCAGTGGCAGCTGCAAATCCTTTGTTCCCAGTGCAAAAACCTAAACCCATCTGGGTTGCTGCGCCGGCGCGTCCTGAGGACCTGGGATCCAGTTGGACAGAGCAAAACTCAACCGAAAAGAGACTCGTGCACTTTCTATCTCGTTGGCCACCGAGTCGCACGCCCGCATCTTATGGTCCATGGATTTTGGCAGACAGAGGAGGGATGAAGAATTCCGTCCCCAATCTCGCTGGACTCGCGGCTGATTTTCAGTCCCTTCTCTCCGGAGACAACGTTAAAATAGAGACACTGGACCAAATCGCGAAGACAAACAACGTGCTTTGCGGCAAGTGGATGGTGTTCGAGGAGGCGGCGAAGATCGACATGCTCTGGGGTAAGATTCTGTACGACATGTGCATCGAAAGGAAAAAGGGGCAGGCGAAGGTGTCCACGTTTAAGGAGGACGAGAAACACGTTATTTGTGTTTATGTGGACGACTATACCGACAAGGAGGAGGTTACGGCTTTGAGGAAGTCGTTGAGGAGCGTTGGTGTCAAGTGGAAGATCGGCTTCAAACCCGACGCGTACACCCACCTGAACATCTACAAAGATAACCCTTGGAAGATTCGACCTTCTCGATACTTGGAATGAACGATTTTTTGGGAGCCGACGGCGATTTGACATCCGGCTCTTATTTTTTTGGCTCTTCGTGTAAGAAATTTTAGCTTTGCTACTTTTGAATGGAACTAACGGATCTTATTACGCTCAGCACTTCTAATACCCCCAAACAGTGACCTCACAAAATTTGTCAACATCCTTTTCCTCACTCAGTTTCCCCACCCCCCATTTCTCTTTCCAGTTCTATTTATCCTGCATTTGTACGATCTCTTACTCATTACCCCGCCGCCATACTGCTGGGAAAATCCAGCAAAACTCCTTCAACTCACGAATCTGTCAAAAGACTATCATCGACCTCAAAATCCGAGTCTGTACACTGTATGAAACATTTATGTAAAAAGAAGACGAACTGAATTTTTAGAATGCTGTATCTTGCTGCTGTAAAATCACATCGATATCTTTTATATCCTCCAATCTTTATTCATTTCTTTTGAGCACTATATAAATTTGAAAGGTAATCTGGCAAACCTCAGTGAAGCCGACATCTGCTTTATTTTTAGCCTTGTTATCTTTTTTGATGACCCTTCCTTTCTTCATCACAGCCATGAAAGCCAACATCGACACAGTACTCATCGGATCAAGAGTGGTATTGGTCCCATATCGGCCAGAGCATGTTCCAGTGCGTGGACGACCATTGGTCTAATCCAACCCGAATCGGTCGCAAAACTCACTATCTTGCTTTTGTTCGAACCGCCTACTCTCCTCGATTAATACACATACGGTTACCTTGGCTATGACAGAAGTACCACGAATGGATGCTCGATGAGGAGCTAAGGCTATTGACGGCCAGTGAGCCCTTGAGTCTGGAAGAGGAATACGAGATGCAAGGTTTGTCTGCTTTGTACTAAAACCACACAAATAGAAGTCTTGACGTTGTCTTTGACGTAGAAAAATGGCAGCTCGACGAAGACAAGCTAACATTTATTATTCTATCTCGTGAATATGAGGATGGCACAACTTTTGAGCTGCCTGTGCCTCCATCGACGTTGTCGCCTACTAGCGACCTTATAACAGGACTTCCGATGGTCGGGGACGTGAACATATTTCTACATGGAGTGCCACCTCATCTTCGAGAAAAAGATTACTTGATCGTCTCAGACACGTCGGGCCAACAGGAGGAAGGCGACGAAGATGAATTTTATGCCGAAGTTGAGATAATGATTGCGGGTACGCGTTCGTTCATTCAATTTCATTTCTTCCTTGTACCTTATCTCTCTCATCTACGACCTACTGACTGAGATATTCTTCCACCCAGAACCCTCATTCCGACGAAAAGGCCTTGCTATTGAAGCCCTTCAGCTCATGCTAGGATACGCAACAGGCCAACCACCAGCACTTTTTTCGACCGTCTTACCAGAATCAAGATTGCCAGCAGCCGACACTGGCATTCAAGATTCTCCTCTGAAGATCCCCCCAGAGTGCTTGATCACAAGAATATCTGACAGCAATTTTCCAAGCATTCGACTTTTTGAGAAGCTCGGGTTCGAGATCACGAAAAGGGTGGAAGTGTTCCAGGAAGTCGAGATGAGGTTTAAACTGCAGCCTTGAGCTTGAGGTTCACCTGTGGTGGGTGGGTACGGCACTGCAAGTTGGAGGACTAACAGTCCTTCCTGTTTCATCATCCTTCATCGTGATTGGTGCATGCAAATATTTACCATATGTATGTATCTTCGATTTTCCGCAGGTGTAAATTACAAAATTTATGCCTTCTTGCAGACGCCAGGTCAGGTATACATAAGTACAGCTTTGCTTCGCATCTGTGGCGCAGCCACAAACACTTGTAATATAAGAGAAATAGCAGCACAGAGCAATAATCCAAATCCAAATTAAATAAATCATACATAAACCCTCTAAAGTGCAGGCAGCCCTCGTTCTGCTCCTACTGCACCTTCCTCGGTTTCTCAACTTTCCAGTTGGGTCATAATGGTCGGTCACGGTCTCCATCCCTTCCACCTTCCCCAGCGAGAAGGGCAAGTCAGAATATATACTCCGTCAGCGTGAGTGGTTTCACCCGAAAAGCTTAAAAGCTAGCGGACAACACTCCATCGTCCAAGTGGCCCGTGAATGAGGAGCTTAGGATAAAATACGGGAAAAGACACGCTCGTTTTGTGGCCTCGGAAAGAGTTGAGTGAACGTGGTACGGGGGGTTCCTGGGGTGCGTCGTTCGTGGGTTGATGGTCCGAACAAGGTCGTCAAAAGACGAGCTCTTGCTGTCACCGTGGATGGGGACGAGTGCACGTTGAACACATGGTTTCTGGAGTAGACAGTTAAATGTCAAACGAAATAGATGAGATGACTTGAACACTTACACTGGGCAGTCCATTTGGTTTAGATATTGTAAATTCCTTGACTGAGTTGCGAGCTGGAATACGAGGTTCGGTTGTGGAAAGGCGAAAGGTGATGGGTCTGCTGATGGTCGCCCAAGGGCCTTTGAGGGCATCGGGCAGATATGGGGCCAAACGGAAGGATTTGTCGTCGTACGATGGGTCTAAGGGTCGAGTAGAGAGCAAGATGTTTAGCGAGCCGTGTGTTTCTTCGTGGAGCAATGGAATGGACAAGGCAGGAGCTCCGCCTGAACCGTAGCCAATCGTAAGAGAACCTCCGTCCTTCTTCAGCGGTACATCCAGATTGGACCGGCTGCAGGAAGGCCGATACCAAGGATCTGCAACTGGATAAGATTTGATGGCAGCTTTTGAGAATCAGAACAAACATACCAAATTCAAGCAGATTGTTTGAATGGACAGTCGGATACAGATCGTAAGGGCTGTTGTTGGTCAACTTGAGTCCGTAGGAGCGCCCATGCTGCAATATAAAAGAACCGTTTTCATTAGGGACAGGAATACCACAAAGTTCCGCAACAGGAGAACCAGAGAACTTGTACTGAGATTGTTGCAACTCGTACATCTCGACCAGGACACAGTTTGTGATACCAGGGAAGTCTCCTGTGGGAAGTCGAGACTCGCGTGCGCCTTTGTTGCTCCGCACAGCGACAGCATTGGTGGGCAATTGAAGGCCTGCAACAGGAGGGTAGGCGATGGAATAGAAAGAGCCGACTTTGCTTAAGATTAATTTTCCAAGGAAATCCTGAGAGTCAATCTTGGGGTAGATATAGAATTCGTCACCGACAGCCAAACCGTGGGCTGCCCCACCGTTTAAAATGTGGCCCAATGGACCGTTCATCGATATATTGGTGTATGCAGGGATAAAGTATTCGGTCGGAGGAGACGATTTTGTCGTGAATATGTATCTCTCTCGGTTGAGGCCTTCGCAGTGGGGAATTTGCCTGAAGAAAAGCGTCAGCGTGTTTACTCTCAGTAATATTGACAACTGGGTAGGTGATGTCACGTGACGCTTACTTGCCGTCGATGTCTATTCGCATTATAATGTCACAATACCGCAAGTTCTTGATCTGGCTATCTCTCAAGACGTCCAGCAATGCGACTGTGAAGACGCCGCGACTGTCGGCTTCCCGAGCTAGGCCAGATGATCCGCAAGCAGAGAGGAGGACGTGTGAGCGCAGGCCGGTAAGAGGCGAGAATGATGTATTTGCTTCCAATCTTCCTCCAAATTGAAAGTCGGAGGGAAGAGGTACACAACGCACGCAGTCAGATGAGTTATCGAACGACCTTGTTCCTGATGCAGAGAAACACGAGTCCATTATAACGACCTTGAATAAACCAATGTTATCAGACAAACACGGGAAGTAAATCCTTAATGACGACACACAATATTATCGCCTTTTTTCTCCGCTATTGCGTCGAGCAACGCCCCGAGAGTACGGTCTGCAATAGGCGCAACCACCTCCCCTTCCGATTTACAAAAGGCGTCATATGGCAGGGTAAGTTGGATGTTGGCATTTGGTCCTCCACTTTCCCATTCTAGAGCAACAGCTTCGCTGCCATGGCCGGCATAGTAAATGATAATTGGATCGCCAGGACAGATACGAGGATCTTGAGCGAGTTGTCGAAGGCAATCGAGGATAGCATGCCGTGTGGCAGTTTCATTTTCGAGGATTGTGATATGGTCCTCAGGAACATTTAGCTGTCGAAGGTAGGTCACAACCGCTCGCGCATCGGCCACTGCGCCATGAAGAGGTGGGATGGTGCTTGACTTATATTCATTGATACCGATGCACAGCGCGAACCCATTTTTACTGTGAAATGATGGTTAGTTTGATGATAGGAGATTTTCAAGTTGGGCACTCACATCGTCAACGCCTCCATACTTCACTATAAACGAAGTGGAAAAAGTGAGCCTATGTTCGAGGCATCGCATATTGACACAAGTCGCACAGTCGTAAGAAGACCTTACGTAATGGGATTGTCGGCGGTGACGGAACCAACAAAACCCCAGAGGACAATGAAACTGAAGCTTCAATCGGCATAGGATACGTTAGCCAGTTCAATTGCGACCTGGGCTCTGCGTGAACTGGCGAAATTATCCAAGACACTTTGGGACAAAAACTTCCGGTGTGATAGCTTTCCACCTCCGATCCGACGGTCATCTCGCACTGCGTTTGGCTAATCGCACCCAATAGGGAAGCAATTCCGAGTGGCAAAAAGCATTTGATCAGTCCGCAAGCTCACAATTTGTTCCAGGTCAAGATGATGGGTGAAGTCTGAATGACTGAATTCGGCGGAATTTGTCAGCCGTGATTTCAACCTCCTGAAAAACATACCATCGTTCTTCGCCATACCGCCACGCCATGATTCGCCGTGAAGGCGAGTCGGGACAATTGGTGGAGCCACAAGGACGGTAGTAGGTCTTATAGCAGAGCACATCTTCATTTTGCCAAATCGATCAATTGATCCATGTAACGGTGGCTTACACTTGATGATTTTCTGAATTTTCTCGATAAAAGAAGTAAATGGTAGAGGAAACTTCCAAGACGTACCTGATCTTCAACAGACAGTGCCGGACGCAACTGGTAAGCAACCGAAAAGTCTTTGCTTGGGAATTGAGGCTTTATTGGTAATGGGTCCTAACTATGCACCATCTTGCACTGAAGAGCATTGGAAAATTCCGCTCTTACAGCCATCATCATGCGAACACATTTCCGGGCAGGAATTCGTCTGCTATGCGACAAACATTGTCTGAACATGGGTGGGGGGAAGAAAGACACTCGACATTAGATGCTCGCTAGAAGAGGTGATAAGATTTCTTCCGAACAGCGGTTGTAGAAGGAAAGCAAAAACAACTTGAATAGAAGAAAGAGGAATTATTCGAGAAGACAAGCTCACCAAACTATGAAGTGCGAGTTTTCAGGATGGCAGTAGGACGGTCGTCTTGAAGTGAAAAGCGATGTTCGTGTGTGGCTCAATGTGAGCACGCTACGTGGACGGAAGTGTTAGGCTTTTTCGGAGATATCCGAGGGTTCCTAGGAGTCAAGTACGATTAGGCAATTGGTGAGTCAATAGACATCATTGAAGTCGACTCCCTCATCGTACCGGACACATGATTGATGTCGCGCTTTGGGGCAAAAACTACTCAGATTTTCTCCAAAAAATTACATGCTCGTATTACTGGACATATTAGGAATGTCTGTGCTAAATTTTAGGTTCATTGAAGAGGATTTGACGTCCCAATATCATTTGCGAGAATTTGAGGCGTTTTTGATGGTGTTCACTTGACAAAAATGGAAATGACACACATCGATGACGATTTTCGAGCTTTCATTTAATTAAATTTTAACCTCTGAGCTCTGGCTCTCTGCGGTTTACTAGGGTATTGCCAGTTCAATTGCCTAAATCCCAAAAAAAAAATTGTGAACGAGGGGTGCCTTTTGGCAATGCTATCCACCACACCAAAAGCCAAATCAGCCAGAATTCGACATTATTGGATCCAACAACGGAACCACACAGCCTAAAATCTTCAAACTTGAAATACATGAATATATAATATATAAAAGCTTATATGCAAAATTTCTAAGGATTTTATTAAGATTTGAGGTCAGGGGACCAGGTGTGTCAAGGAGTGACGGTGTGCCGGTACACTGTACCTCTCACAGGACATACTCTCCCATAACCGGCTACCAGACGCGCAAAGTTACACCAAAAGCGCTCCCTCAAAACCCATAACCCATAGCCTGAATTGTCCACCGAGGAGTATGGGTTATGAGAGAGTCGACTGTATGCAAGGATCTGTTTCCGTAAATATGAAAAAGGAGGGGTTCACAGGCTACAGGACCCCTGACATCTACTGTCATCATTCATGCGTCTATTTCTGTAAACGTATTGCAACAACATGGACAAGCATGCGCCGTCGCTTAGCCTCGCTTAACTTCGGCTTGTCGGCTTATTTAGAATTTAGAAGCGTTTGGTACTGTACTATTTCGGTCAATTCGTCCAAGGGTGTGACATGGGACACAGTGGACGAATTTTTACATTCGACCAGTCTGTGAGAGACGAGGGACAACGGCCGGACTTTCGTCCAAACTGTGGGGCGCTTGCGCCCCGCGGAGCGCTCCGGCAGGTGACACGGTCCCCAGGCGGCGACCACGACCTATGTGACGAGGAACATGGACCGATTTCGTCCACGTCCACCTCCTGTGACGCGGGACTGGACGAATTGACCGAAATAGTACAAACGAGGATCAAAATCCGCTGTTTACATAACTTACATCTCGATCCCATCTCGGCTTTTCCCGCCTGCCTAATTTGGCACCATCATCGCAGGTTAATAATAAATCTATAATAAGTAATATAATGAGACAATGATGACTAATAGCTGACTAATAGTGTCCTCCCATATATAGACGGGCCGCTCCGAGCGAAGCGAGGAGTGGCCGAACCCCGTCGCGAAGCGGGCAAGCGGAGCTTGTTCACCACTATATCCGATTGATGACTAACCTTTCCATATACAGGTTGCAAGTTAATTATAACAATACGAGCATGTTTTCTCGCAAAATTTTTTCGCCATTTAATTACAAGACAATTCCTTGTTTCATAAGTTAAAAAAATCTCAGGCTGAAGTTCACGGAATGGTCTTATATCCAACAGATTAGTCTCGTTCCCATCCTGTATTAGGCAATTCACACGGTGCTCTGATCGCCATTTTTGATGGCTCCCATCATTTTCAATAGTGCTGCCGCAGAGTGCAGTACAGTGCCAGTGAAGCGGTTTTGGGTGGAGCTGTGACACGCTTCACTGTGATCACAGTGTGCTGTGAAGGACTGTGAAGTTTTGACCGGATCTGCTTATAAATCGTTCTAAATTTGAATCTCTTCGACATTAAATAGCATTTGAAGCATATATTCAGTACCTACAACAAGATAATCATACGGTAAAGCGGAGAGATATGCTCTGGTTGTTGAATTTTGATTGAGCTTAAGAGGGAAGCGGGATAACGCGAAGTTGTGGCCAGAGCGCAGACGCGCAGACGACGCGACGCGCAAAGTTCCCGACATCGACAAACGCACAATGACATCATTGAGGAATGGTCTAGAATTCGGTGGAATGCGTTCGTTGATGTACCGCCGTGTAATCAGCCTAACCCATTCTAGGCAACAGTAACCAGCAAAGGGAAAGGGTCCATAGGACGATGAGGAAGAGGCGAACTTCACACCGCTTCACATGGCACTGTGTTCCGCTGTGCAGTGTGATGGAGTTCGAAATCTCACAGTGCAGTCACAGTCACCTCACACTGACTGCGCTGTGGCGGCAGCACTAATTTTCAATGATCAGATGAAGTCTCACGGTAGAATTTCCTTATATATCACCACTGCGGATGGGACGAGACAACGGATACGCCTGACGGATATCTAATCTACGTTTTGATGGCGATCATATCTGGTTACCGAAATCGTGTGAGCTTTTTGAACTTGCCGCTTGACTAAGCCCATCAAATGTGAGATGCGAGCTGCGTCTGCGAGCTGCGCCCAGCTTTGTACGTCCCTAATCCTGGTCAAGATGACTCGGACCCTTGCTCGAACCGTTGATAAAAGTGACTCATTTAACTGATTTCATTTAACTTGGCCATGTCTACGTCCTTATTTATTCGAAACTTTACACTCTTTCGCCAACTTCGCACCCCAAGACTTTCCCAACACCGATACTTTTGTGATTTTCACTACCAACCAGCAAGCATGCAAAACTCAAAAGCCGCTCCTCAAAACAACCCAGAAAAAAAGTACAACAAGAACAGGCAAGCGAGACCGCTTCCGCCCGGTGAGGAGCACCTCCTCCTTCCAACACCACCCTCCGAGCTTTCTGTAGCGGACACGCACACCCACGTACTGCCGACTTTCGACTTTTATCGGCGGAATTATAGAAACGGAAAGTACACTGATGTGTATTCCTTCATTAGAGGGATGTACGAAGGCAGGAACGTTGACGCCATTGTGGATGTGTGGTGTGATGCCCCGGTTAAGAAGCAGTGGAAGGAGTACGCAGATGCTGCAATGGACAAGGAGAAATGGGGTGGAATGGAGTATTGGTTCACGCTCGGTACGGAATTTTATGGGTTTTATATGCTCAATTGCTGATGGTCTCCCTGCCGTGGCTTAGGTGTCCATCCGTAAGTCGTTTCTTGTACTTTGAATCAAGCTCAAAGACGTTTCTGACTCTCAAATCCCAGTCACGACGCCAAAAAGTATAATGATAGAGTAGAAAACGACATGTTGGTCCCCTTCAATTCTATTCGTTGAACCACTGATTGATATTTCCAATAGCCTCGAGGCTATGAAGCACCCCCGCTGCGTTGGCCTAGGCGAGATTGGGCTGGATTACCACTATGACCATTCGCCCGTGTTCACACAGCTGAAGCTCGCTGTCAGGCTTGGGAAGCCGCTCGTTATCCATACCCGTGAGGCGGATGATGATACTGAACGAATAATGAAAGCTGAGGTGCCCAAGGATCATAAAATTATTCGCACCTTTCTTTATCCCATCATGTCACCTTTTGTTGAAATGACTCACCCCTCTTCTCTTTGTCGAAAAACCTATACGAAACCTGACTTATTTATAAAGCTGGTGCCCTTAGGGCGATTTCCCTAACGTCGATACGTACCGAGTTTTCAAGGATCAAGCAATTTCAGCAAGCCGACACCAAGTCAGCCTCGATAATTCAACAGGACGAAGGCGATGAAGGTGACTTTTAAGCAGAAGTCGAGATAATGATTGCGGGTACGCGTTCGTTCATTCAATTTCACTTCTGCCTTGTAACTTACCTCTCGAATCTACGACCTACTGACTGAGATATCCTTCCACCCAGAGCCCTCATTCCGACGAAAATGCCTTGCTATTGAAGCTCTTCGGTCCCAGTGAAAAGTCCGTCGAGGATTTTCAAGCGGATTCAAGGCGGACTCTAAAAAACCGAGGCACAGCGAGTGTCCCCTTGTTTCCTCCCACATCTTTCCACAGCCTGCACCTCATTCAAACGGTCACCGCCTCTTTCTGTAAGTCGATTTTCATTACAAGACACTATTATATGACGTTCTCATTTTGGTCTACGTAGCGAAACTCGTGTACCAGCCAGCATTCAATACGATTGAAGAACGCTACCCACCCGTCCTGCCTCTTTTCAGCCTGTAGCTTGTTGGAAGTTTGGCAGTCGTTATTGTAGGCAAGTGGCCTTCTTTCTCCTTCACGTCGGTTTGCTGACAACGTTGTACAGTTTGATTTCATTCCACCCGCCTCTGCAAGCCTGCGACCGCGAACCATGCCACGTAGTTGGGAAGTTTGGAACATTAGTGACAAATGTAGGGGAAGTCGTTATGTGGGCGGTAATACTATCTGTAGATACTATGTAGTTTGTTTATTGTCTGTGTAATAGTGTAGAGCGAATACATATATTTACTAGATCCATTCTGTGGCATAATCGAGGGGATCGAGGGGAATCTGAGAACGAAATGCGCATCACTCAATCTACGACAAGCCTTGGCTGGCCTCGGTTAGCCTTGAAATATTTCGGCTATTGACCTAAAAATCAAGCTATTTCAAGGGGATTCAAGCTCCTCAAAACTCTTGAAAATCCTTGACCACGCTTGATTTTGGATTTCCCTCGACGGACTTTTCACTGGGCTTCAGTTCATGCTAGGATACGCAACAGGCGAACCACCAGCACTCTTTTCGACCGTCCGGCCGGAATCAAGACTGCCAGCAGTCGCTCCAGGCATTCGAAACTCACCCCTGAAAATCCCCCCAGAGTGCTTGATTACAAGGATATCTGACAGCAATTTTCCAAGCATTCGACTTTTTGAGAAGCTTGGGTTTGAAATTACAAAAAAACTGGAAGTGTTCCAGGAGGTCGAGATGAGGTTTAAACTGCAGCCTGATCAGCTGAAGTTTGAGCTTTAGGTTGACCTGTGGTGGGTTGGTACGGCACTGCAAGCTGGAGGACTAACAATCCTTCCTGTTTCTTTATCCTTCGTCGTGAGAGGTAGGAGACATGTGGAGTCGTGATTGATGCATGCAAATATGTATGTATCTTCGATTTTCGGCAGATGTAAATTACAAAAATTATGCATTCTTGCAGACAGCAGGTCAGGTATAAGTACAGCTTTGCTTCGCGTGTGTGGCTCAGCCACAAACGTTTGCAATATAAGTAAGATAATAGCAACACAGAGCAATAATCCAAATCCAAATTAAATAAATCATACATACATAAAAGTCTCTGAAGTGCAGGCAGCCCCTCGTTCTCCACCTGCTGCATCTTCCCCAGTCCCTCAACTGTCCAGTTCGGTCATAATAGTCGGTCACGGTCTCTATCCTTTCCGCCTCCGCCAGCCAGAAGTGCAAGTCAGAATATATACTTCGTCAGCATGAGTGGTTTCATCCGCCGGAAAGGCGGATAGCTTAAAAGCTAGCGGACAACACTCCTCCGTCCAAATAGCCCATGAATGAGGAGCTTAGGGTAAAATAGGGGAAAAGACATGCTCGTCTTGTGGCCTCGGAAAGAGTTGAGTGAACATGGTACGGAGGGTTGTCGTTCGTGGTTTGATGATTCAATCAAGGTCAGAGATAGGCAAGCTCTTGTTGTCACCGTGGACGGGGACGAGTGCACGTGGAACACATGGTTTCTGGAGTAGACAGTTAAATTTCAAAAGAAATGGATTAGAGGACTTAAACACTTACACTGGGCAGTCCATTTGGTTTAGATATTGTAAATTCCTTGACAGGATTGCGAGCTGGAATACGAGGGCCAGCGGTGGAACGACGGAAGGTGATGGGTCTGCTGACGGTCGCCCACGGGCCTTTGAGGGCATCGCGTAGATAAGGGGCCAAACGAAAGGATTTATCGTCATACCATGGGTCTAAGGGCCGCGTAGAGAGCAAGATGTCTAGCGACCCGCGTACTTCCTCCTGAACTGATGGAATGACTAGAGCAGGAGATCCGCCTGAACCGTACCCAATGGTGAGAGAACCTCCACCCTTCTTCAGTGGTACATCCAGACGGGATCGGCTGCTGGGAGGCCGGTACCAAGGACCTGCATCAGGATAAGATTTCTGGCATGTGTTGAGAATCAGAACTAACACACCAAACGTAGGTAGATTGCTCAAATGCACAGTTGGATACAGGTCGTGACCGCTTTTGTTCGTCAACTTCAGTCCGTAGGAGCGTCCATGATGCAATATAAAAGTGCCGTTTTCAGTCGGGACGAGAGTACCACAGAGGAGCTCCGTGGTAGGAGAATGAGGGAACATGTACCGAGATTGTTGTAACTCGTACATCTCGACCAGGACGTCTTTTGTTATCTCAGGGAACTCCTTGGTAGGGATGCGACGAGATTCATGTACACCATTGTTGATCCGTACCGCGACAGAATTTCCAGGTAATGGAAAGCTCGCAACAGGAGGGTAGGTGACGGAATAGAACGGACCAACTTCGCTAATGACCAATTTTCCAAGGAAACTCCGACAAGTGATGTTGGTGTAGATATTGAATTCGTCACCAGTGACTAAACCGTGGACCGCGCCACCATTAAGAACGTGGGTCAACGGACCATTTTTTGACAATGAGGTGCATGCAGGGACAAAGTAATCGGTAGGGGGAGACAATGTTGTCGTAAATATGAACCTCTCTTGGTTGAGTCCTTCACAGTGAGGAATCTGCCTAAGGATAAGTGTCAGCATGTTTACTCACATGAACGGGCGGCATAGGTCATAGGGTAGTGACAGTATGCGACGATTGAGGTATCCCTCACCTGGTGTCGATATCCATTCCCATTACAATGTCACAATATCGAAGTGTATCGATCTGACTGTCTTTCAAGAAATCCAGCAATGCGGCTGTGAAAACGCCGCGACCGCTGGCTTCCCAAGCTTGGCCAGACGATCCGCAAGCTGAGAGGAGGACGTGTGAACGCAGGCCACCACTGGTAAGAGGCAGGGACGATATATTTGCTTCCAGTCTTCCTTCAAATTGAAAGTCGGAGGGGAGGGGTATACAACGCATGCAGTCGGATGAGTTATCGAGCGACCTTGTTCCTGATGCAGAGAAACACGAATCCATTATAACGAACTTGAATGAACCAATGCTATGAGACATAATTGGGAAGTAAATACTTAATAATGACATACAATATTATCGCCTTTTTGCTCCGCGATTGCGTCGACCAACGCCCCAAGAGTACGGTCTGGAATAGGCGCAACCAGTTCCCCTTCTGATTCACAAAAGGCGTCATATGGTACGGTAAGTTGGATGTTGGCATTTGGTCCTCCACTTTCCCATTCTGGAGCAACAGCTTCGCTGCCATGGCCGGCGTAGTAAATGAGAATTGGATCCCCAGGACAGATACGAGGATCTTGGGCGAGCTGTCGAAGACTTTCGAGGATAGCATGCCGCGTGGCGGATTCATTCTCGAGGATGGTGATATGGTCTTCAGGAACATTTAGCTGTCGAATGTAGGCCACAACCGCTCGCGCATCAGCCACTGCGCCATGAAGAGGTCGGATAGTGCTTGACTTATACTCATTAATGCCTATGCATAAAGCGAACCCGTTTTCACTGAGAAATGGTATTTAGTTTGATGACAGGCGGTTTTCAAGTAGGGTACTCACATCGTGAACGTCTCCATACTTCACTATAAACGAAATGAAAAAAAAGTGAAAATCCTTATGTTCGAGGCATCGCTCGAACGCCAAGTTGACAGTCAATCACAGGTCATTACGTAATAGGAACGTCGGCGGTTGCGGGAGACCTCAGAGGACAAAAAACCTTGAAGGTCCAGTCGGCATAAGATCAACGAAGGATTAGTTATTGATTTCGTCCTGAGCTCTGCGTGAACTGGCGAAATCACTAGGCTTTATCAAAAGGTCCTCAGGGTAAGAACAGAGCAATCGATGCTCGTAATAACTTGATCTAGAAAAATTTGGCCTGGCCTGGAGAAAAAGTTGGTCACCACTGAATGCTCAACAGTCGAAAGCAAAGCTCACAATGTCCAACAGCTCGGCACTTTCCGACATCTGGCTTGTACCAGAGAAATGACTTCGACGGACAGGTAAGGAGGAGACGGCGGCAACCTCCACACCTGGCCTTGCCAGTTGCCAATCGCCAGTCGACGAATCAAAACATTTCAAAATGATACTGCGAGAGCTGGCGAGATAATGCTGTGTGGTGACCCCTTTGCGCCGAAAATTTTTAATGCGATAGCCTCTCACCTCCGAGTCCACGGTCATCTCGCACTGGATATGGTCGATCGTTCCTAATGTAGGGGCATTTTGGTTGGCGAACGGGGCTTACGGTTTGAGAGTCTCGTCGAATTTCTCGGTAAACGAATAATTCAGGACAAGTCGTGAAGGGGAATGGTAGAGAGACATACCGAAACCCTGGAAAACAATGTAGGACGTAACTGGTAGGCGATAGAATACAAGCGTTTGCCAAAAGCAACTGAGGGAACAGGCTGAACAGTAAACAAGGGTGTTGTCCAAGGTGCTTCAAGTTCGAGACCATTTACACCGTTTTGACGTGTTACGCAAGCTGGTTCAGTCCACATTATCAGATGCCTCTCGCACCTCACAGCCATTAATACACCACAAGCTGTAATTCGTCTGCTATGCACTGAGCATTTCTTTACGATCGGGAGGGGAAAAACTTCAAGAAGGGTGGTTGACTGGTGGCTTCGAATTCATTGGGAATATGTACTCGAACATCACCTACTGTCTGACATTAAAAATGTCACACGCTGTCAAAGTCCGAAATAGGTTTTCATATCGGCCCCGCCTATATTAAATAGCAGTATTAGGTCTTCATATCGGCACCGCCTGTCACTAGTGCACCTCTCGGACCCGAGAGAATTGGTCGGAGCCAATTAGCACCTCTCTACTTATGAATGACACGCGCGAACTTTAATATTTAATAAGATTTTAACGGATTGCCAGTAGGGGAAGGAGTGCATGTAAAATGAGTTCATTAAGATTTTATTGATTAAGGCTAAGTAAAGTTGAACAATTCTCAAGTCCCCTGCCGTCCAAAATATCGTATAACGTACAGACAACATTTTTAAGAGGAAATCCAAAAAGGTTATGACCGAATTTGGGGCTTAAGGTTTGTTCTTGTTTGTGCGGGCCTCTCACCCAAGTCAAAGATTGTTCGCTGCAATTTATTCCATCTTACATTCTATAGGAATTTATTGGCCCTTAGGTCTAACAATCAAGGTTCAATAGTTGCCAAGAGAGAAATTTTTACTCGAATTGAGTGCCTTTGACTTGAACAAGAATAAATTGTAGCTGTCACACCCGCCATGGGCGGGTCACTGATGGCGGGCGATGGGCGGGTTTGGCGGAGACACGTGCCGTGGAGTTTGCCGTCCTTACATCCTTAGAACGAGTTGAATATTATTATTCACTTGGTACCTTCCGCCCGTCTTCGTCCTGAGCATGGCCAGGCCAGGATGACTCGAATCGTCAACAAACGTGACCCATGTACCAAATTCATTCAGCTTAGCCATGCATATGTCTTCATTTATTCGAAACCCTACTCGTGCACTCTTTCACCAACTTCGAAAATCCAGGTTCAACCAGCACCGATATCTTTGTGATTTTCAATATCAACCAGCAAACATGCAAAACTCAAAAGCTCCTCAACACAACCCACAAAAAAAGCACAACAAGAACAGGCAAGCGAGACCGCCTCCGCCAGGCGAGGAGCACCTCCTCCTTCCGACACCACCCTCCGAGCTTTCTGTAGTGGACACGCACACCCACGTCTTGCCGACGTTCGACTTTTATCGGCGTAATTATAGAAATGGGAAGTACGCTGATGTGTATTCCTTCATTAGAGGGATGTACGAAGGCAAGAACGTCGACGCCATTGTGGATGTGTGGTGTGATGCCCCGGTTAAGAAGCAGTGGAAGGAGTACGCAGATGCTGCAATGGACAAGGAAAAATGGGGTGGAATGGAGTATTGGTTCACGCTCGGTATGAGTTTGTATGGGTTTTATTTACCTGGTTGCTAACGGTTTTCCTGTTGTGGACTAGGTGTGCACCCGTGAGTCGTTCAACACGTTAACTTCATCCTCAAAAACGTTTCTGACCCTCTGACCCCCAGTCATGACGCGAAAAAGTACAACGATAGAGTAGAGAACGACATGTTGGTCCTCTTCAATTCTATTCATTCAACCACTGACTGATATTTCCAATAGCCTTGAGGCAATGAAGCACCCCCGCTGCGTTGGCCTAGGCGAGATTGGGCTGGATTATCACTACGACCATTCGCCCCGCGACAAGCAGCAGGCCGTGTTCACACAGCAGCTGAAGCTCGCTGTCAGGCTTGGAAAGCCGCTTGTCATCCATACCCGCGAGGCGGATGATGATACCGAGCGAATAATGAAGGCTGAGGTGCCCAAGGACCATAAAGTATGTGGGCATCTTATGGTCATGAATTCAAATCTAATTGGACGCGACTAGATTCATGTGCATTGTTTCTCCGATACGCCTGAATTTGGGAAGCGACTGCTGGACCATTTCTCCAATCTTTATATCGGTATCACAGGTACGCTGCATCCCATATTCCACCATCCCTATACATCTGACTGACATTCTCCCCATCTGCAGGAGTAATCACCTACTCAGGCAACAAAAACACCTCCGCCGTAATCCGCAACATGGCCGCCCCCCCTCGATCCCCAAACACACCCAACACCAGCACCCACCCCAGAGTCCCTCCGCATCCTCCTCGAGACCGACGCGCCGTTCATGGCCCCCAGCAACATGTACGACGACCTCGCCCTCGCCCGCGGGCAGAAGCTCCCGCTTTGTCATAGCGCGATGATCCCCTGGACGGCGCAGTTCGTGGCGGACGTTGCGAATGGTGCGCGGGTGCCGAGGCATGCGCCCCGGCCTCCTGGGGTTGAGCTGTGGAGTGCGGATGATGTTATGAGGGTGTCGAGGGAGAACACTCGTAAAATGTATGGGGTTTGATTGATTGTTAGACGTCTACATATTCCTGGCATTATAATTAGAAGATACCACCACCATCATTTACTACCACCATTCACCATAATATCACATTTTGAAAGTCCTGAAATGCGTGAAGTAAAGAATCCAATCGGGGAGAATTTCAAGCTTTAGTCTGAAGACTTTTTCGAAATATTATTGTTGTCAAGTCCCAAGATTTGCCTCTCTGGACCAAAAATATTTGTAAACCTGTCGTGACCAAGGACAGGAAATCACTGAGAGCGGAAGTCACACGAAGGTAAACAGGACCGAGCTCTGTTGGGGTGGACGAGTACGTAGTACGACTGATCTCTACAAGATGAGTTCGTGCTACATGAGGAAATGTGTATGTAAGCGGTGACCATCCTTACACTATTGTCCAACGTAGAAAGGAGAAAAATCAGCACACACAAAGGCTATGATCCTTTGACTGCTCGCGACCGGTGAAAGGTAACGCAGTCGCAAAGGAAAATCATTTGCCAAAAGGCGGTAGGCTGCTCAAAGAAATGCTGTGCCGGTACCGGAAACCAAGGGACCACTTGCCACTTTCTTCATCCCATCATGTCACTTTTTGTTGAAATGACTCACCGCTCTTCCCTTTGTCGAAAAACCTATACGATACCTGACTTATTTATAAAGCCGAAGCCGTCAGGACGAATTCCCTAACATCGATACCTATCGAGTTTTCACTCCAAGGATCAAGCAATTTCAGCAAACCGACACCAAGTCGCAATGCCCAAAGTGAAGAAAAAAACACCAACACCAAGCGAAGACCACCTTCTCCTCCCAACGCCGCCTTCATCACTCCCAACGGTGGACACGCACACCCATCTCGCGCCTACGTTTGAATATTACCGGGCTAGTTATCCAGAGGGCAAGCACCTCGACGTGTATGGCTTCGTGAAAGCAATGTACGAGGGGAGGAACGTAGACGCGATCGTGGACGTGTGGTGTGACGCGCCAGTGAAAAAGCTGTGGAAGGAGTACGCGGATGCGGCTATGGAGAGGAAATGGGGCGGACTGGAATATTGGTTCGCGTTGGGTGGGTTGAGTTGCTTGGCTGTTATTCCTTGATGCTAACAGGCGTGTTCTATGGCTCAGGTGTCCACCCGTGAGTGGTTTGTGGGGTTAACCATAAGAGTACTTTTGACCGTACAACGACAGACACGACGCTAAAAATTATGATGACGATGTAGAGAAAGACATGTTCGTCTTAATCCCGTTTTCGCGTTGTTTTTCCTTACTGACATGTCAAACAGTTTAGAAGCCATGACCCACCCACGCTGTGTTGGCTGGGGTGAGATTGGTCTAGATTACCGCTACGAGAACTCGCCTCGGGAGATACAACAAGCCGTATTTACGCGGCAGCTGAGGCAAGCCGTTAGGCTTGACAAACCACTAGTTATCCACACCCGCGAGGCAGACGACGATACTGAACGGATACTGAAAGCCGAAGTGCCTACGGATCACAAAGTATGCGGACTTCGTTCAACTGTTTGGAGAATAACAGGAACATAACAATCGACTAGATTCATGTCCATTGCTTTTCGGACACGCCTGAATTCGCGAAACGATTATTGGATCATTTTCCCAATCTTTATATCGGCATCACAGGCGAGTTTCTTATTCCAGTTACTGCTGTTGAGGCTAACAACATAAAAACAGGTATTATAACTTATGCAACCAACAAAAACACTGCGACGGTCATCCGCGAAATGGTTTCTCCCTCCGAATCACCTTCCAACGCGACAGCCGCAACCCTAAGCTCTCTGCGGATCCTGCTTGAAACCGATGCGCCTTTCATGATACCTGGCAATCTATACGATGACCTCCGGAAGATTGGCCGCAAGAAGCTTCCGATCAGCCACAGCGCCATGATTCCATGGACAGCCCAGTTCGTGGCTGATGTTGCGAATCGCGTGAGGATGCCTACACCACCAGCAAATGAAGCTGTGGCTGGAACTGAGCCTGCTGAAACGCCTGAAGTACCCATCACAATGGTATCTGAAGGTGTAGAGGGGCTAAAATCAATGGAGGAGCTCGAGACAGATATACCTGACTACCTAGAAGGACGGGGCGCGACTGAAGAAGAGACTGAGGCGTTCGAGGTGCTGCTCCCATCGGCAGAGGTAGAACCGTGGGATGCAGACGTCGTGATGAAAGTGGCGAGGGAGAATGCACGCAAAGTCTATGGCGTGTGATTTATTGATACGCAGATTTAATTCTAGAGAATAATTCCATAATATTAACATTAGACGAATTTCAGGTTACATGGAACGAAACGGGTCAAAATCGTTAAGATTCGTCTTGATGTCCGCATTGAAGATTGAATTTCGCAAGCAAGGCTATCCAAGATGCACGTTGTCGGTCTTTTCGCAACTCTACTTCTACTAGACCAGCCACGTTCGGAAAGGCGGATTCGAGTCGCGTTTGCAACTGCCTCAATTCCTCCTTGGTGGCAAGGCCCCGCTCGTGTTCGCCCATAGCACATTGAAAGATGCCTTGCGCACGCAGAACGGCTGCAAGGCCAGGAAAGGACCCGTTCTGACTTTGAACGGCTTCGGTTAGGAAACTTCGCACCTCAGCGACGAGGTCCAGGGCTCGAGGAAGATTGCCATTTGCCGATAGACAAAGTGCCAGGTTAAATTGGGCTGACATATATATTTCTTCAACTTCTGACCAGGGTAAAACAGGATGCTCGGATTTAAGGAGCAGGGCCTGGTCGACGGCTTGTTGAGCGTGAATCAACGATTCGGTTTCTTTGCCTAGGTCAGCTAAATTCTCAGAAAGGGCCTGGATGCATTGGGGGAGGTGTAGGAGTATATACTTGTTGGTCCTAGCCAGCTCCTTCATAGAATCGGATCGGCAGAGCTCTAGGACCTCATTAAGAGGGACCATGGCGTTCTCCGGTTGTCCGTTGAGCTGGAATGCCCTTACCGAGGCCTCTAAACACCCAGCGAGGGCGTCCACGTCCACTTGGGGCTGTTGACGGGCAGAAGAGATACTGGAGCAGCATTCTTGGAGAGCTTCCTGTTCGTGTCCGAGTTCGCAGTGGAAGTGGACCAGACGATACATGGCGCTGATTGTCAGCGAGGTCAGCGTAGCGTGCTCAGGGAAACGTTTGCCAATCTCGATGGCTTTGCGGATGGGCTTCGTTGCCTGCTCTGCCTCTCCTTGATGATCAAGAATACATGCATATAGGATCAAATAGTTCATGTACTGTTCGACTTCTCCCGGATCACCAATTGGGTTATTGTCATACAATTCGAGACCTGCTTGCATCTGGCGACTGGCTTCCGTGAGTCGTTTGTATCGTATAAGAATGTAAGAGTAAATTTTGATAGCATGGCTCAATGCCGAGCTCGGAATGTCGGTAGGATATTGCACGATCAACACCCTGTAACGGCGAATAACGTCCTCGCAGCGTTCCACCGACTTCGCCTCGTTGTCTGCAGCCAGGGATAAATTCAAGTTAATATCCAAACAATCGGCGTAGGCGGATAAAGTACTGGGGTCATTTGAGAGCAAGTTTTCGTAAAGTTTAAGTGCTTCGTGGCCTTCGTTGAAAGCCCGGTCGTACATAACGGCACTAATAAGGATGCTTGTAAGCGAGCTAAGACCTTTCGCGAGGTGTATCTTGAAGACGACTGGGTCTTTAAAGGCTAGAGTACGGTATTGCGTGATAGCATCTTGAGCGGCACAGATCGCGTCCTTATGTTGACCAGCGAGCGTAAGGTCAATAGCAAGATCGCGATATCCATGGGCCGCCTCTTCTGACGATGCTTCAAAGATGGATTGATAGACCTTTACAGATTCTGCCCGAGTCACAGCCGCCTCCTCATAACGTTTCAAGCGACGGAGGCTCCACGAAACTTGATATAGAGCATCCGCATAAATAAGTAGATTTTCCTGCAATTCCCTGGTCAACATGGCCACCTCGTTCCATTCAGCCCAAGCTTCGTCATGTCGCCCCATTGCTTGCAGTACACTTGCACTTCCCCAGAGAGCACTGCAGAGTGAAGTGCCATGCCTTTTGGGATCCTTCTTGAAAAACCTTCGACAGATGCCTACGGATAACTGCGAAAACGAGAATGCTTGGTCGATCGGAACTATAGGACGAAAAACCTCTTGTGACAGGCAAGTTAATGCTTCTGCGAGTTCCACTTCCAGTTGACCGCCAGGATACAGAGAAGAAACTTCCTGAAATATTTTTGATGCGCTCATCAGAGCGTTGGCAGCTTCTTGGATCCGCCCCATTCTATGCAGGCTGTGGGAGAGCTGATGAAGAGCTCTGGCGTGATCGCAGTTCGCTTTGTGAATGGAGTGCAAGGGCTGTTGGAAGACCGGAACGTCGTTGTGATTTGCTTTCTTGGAAGCAGTCGAAAAAATATTTTCAAAAATGTTGACGGCTTCTTCCACTTCTATCAAAGATCTTTCATTGAGACCCCGCAATCCTGATATTGCAGCAGCAGTAGTCAAAACGCCGCCCAACTGACTCTTAAGTTCTAGCCGTTCGGAAGCGGCCAAATGTCGACTAATGGCTAGACATTCCTTAACTGCGTCTTCTGCGCCATCGAGGTTACCGATGTCGGTGTAGAAACTTGAGAGGTGGCGAAGGGCATGGACAAGATAAGGTAAATAAAGGGTCGAATTCGATCTCGCCAAGACTTTGAACAGGTTGACAGTCCAAAGGCCGATGATACTAGCTTCTTGCCGCATTCCTAAGTAAGATAGGTCGACAGAGAGACCGACCAGATCCCATGCGCCTCTTTGAATTGATAAGGCGTCGGAATCAGGTCTTAAAACCGCCTGGATTTCTAGTGTTCGTCTGGTTACATCTTGCTGAAAAACGTTTCGACTATCGATCGGGAAGGGAGGTTCAAGGAGAGGTTGGAAGGGAATTGTATACAACTCCAGTGGTTCTTCCTCAGACGAAGAGTAAGTGGACGATAATGCGGTCAAGGACTGATGGATGGCGTCGATTTGAAGGCGAAGATAGGCGTCGCAGACAATGTCCGCAGAAATGTTGGATGGCAATTTGGATAGTGTTGTTGAGCTTGATCCGATGAAAGCAAAAACCCTTTCATCATTGACATCGAGATTGGCCGTCTCCTCGTGGATACGGTAGTGTTGCACCTTGTCCACAGTTTTCAACTCTCGCACTCCATTTTCCACCCGCATGATAGCGAACATCTGTGAATATGTGGTTTGTCGGCAGCGTTCGACATTCGAAGCCTGTAACACACCATGAATTGCATGTAACATGTATTAACTCTATTTTTGAGTTCCCGAATGTTTGATTCCACCTTATTACGATTCTTCCATGCACCAAGTGTAAGTTTTAGCTTGCCGATATTGGTTCCAGAAGTTGAAGGAAGTAATTCGCGACAGGCATCGTAAATTGACGTCATGTCCCTAACATGATAATTCCGACATTAAGTAAAGGTAAAGATGCATCCAAAGGTCGCTTACTTTACGAGGTCGATCAGAGCTCTTTTCATGTGATCCGAGTTGTTTAGAACCTCGTAGTGATCCTTGCAGAAGTCATATAGTTGTTCGACAGTCTTGAGGACCTCAGCTGACAAATTTCGGGCATTTTGAAAATTCCGAGCAACCTGACGCCGAAAAGATTTGAAGTAAGCTTATAGTAACTTTGTATAAGAAAAACCGAGAACTTTCGAAAACGAACGCTCGAGTTTCTGAGCAAGCTCGAGAATGTCCTTCAAGGCCGTAGCAAGGGTTATCGCGGCGAGGGTAACAGATAGAGGGTCCGCCATTTATTGGAGACGTTGTCATCCAGGTTCCAAGAACGTCCTATAGTTGCACTTTATAATGAACATACTTCGCAGGCTGTGGCAGTTGTAGACCGCGTGATTTTCACGTCGGAACTAACTTGAATCATCTTTTGTCGTCTTGGAATAAATCGGCTTGCATCATGATCCTGTTCATCAGATCCTTTGGATGAAAATAGTTCAACCTGTGAATGATTAAGGGTGAACGAAATGTCAGGTTCAATGATCAAAGGATGCACAAGACAATAACTTACTACTTAAGACAATGGATGTCTCTTTTTTTGAGAATTCTCCAATCTACAGTTTCATGGCCCCGCGGGTTCACACTGTAAAAAGTTGAGAAACTTGAACGATGGAATTTCGATGAACGTCGGGAAGACAAGATCAACAGCGCGTGAGAACGAATTGACAAAGCGCACTGGTTTCTACTTGCAACAAATGTCGAATAGCGATTGAGTAAAAGCTTGTCCAAGAGTAATTTAGTAAATGTAAGTAAGATGAAAGATGACTCCAGGAAATTAGTCCCAAAGTTTAGCCAATAGCTGTGACATGAACAGAACATGAACTACATATATTATTTAATCATGGTGGTGGCACTGAAGGTCAAGTTTGGCGACAAGAGCAGTCCAAGAAGCGAGGTTCTTTTCGCCATTCAGTTCGATTTCAACCAAACGTGCAAGACTCGGGAAATCCTTTTCTAATTTCTTCTGCATCTCCTCGAGTTTGGACTTGGCCGCCAGCCCTTCTTCGTGTCGCCCAGAAGCACAGTGTAAAACCCCTTCTGCAAGCAGTACGCAGGCTAGTGCCGTGTATGCCCCGTTTCGGGTCTCCGAGCGTCCTTCATAGTAAGTTCGGCATTGGATTGTCAATTCTAGAGCCCGCGGAAGATCGTCGTTTGCTGCTAGGCGGGTTGCAAGATTGCTCAGTGCACTCATGTAGGTCGGCTCGATGTCTGACCATGATAGTGTCGCTAGTTTGTTTTTGAGGTTCATTGCTTCGTCTACAGATTCCTGGGCTAGAGGAAGCGCTTCGGCTTCCCGCCCATCAGCTGCGATGCTGCTGGAAAGATATTGAAGACATTGAGGAAGGTAAAGGAGCAGAAGGACCCTCGTTTTGGCGAGCTCCGCTAGAGCCTCACCACGGCAGAGCTCCAGAGCTTCTTTGATGGCATCGATAGCCTGCTGTGCTTGCCCAGTATATTTGTACGCTATGGATGCAACCTGCAGGCAGCCAATAAATTCTGCTATGTTCTCGAGCGTGGCTCCACGGGCATATGCCACAGCTTCCTCGCTGGCGGCAACGCCTTCAGCATACTGGCCCATCTCAAGGAAAAGCTGAGCACGACGATGCATCGAGCCAGCCACCATTGACGCAACGGGAGGATTGGAGGAAAACGGTTTCCCAACATCGACAGCTTTTTCGATAGGCACTAATGCCTTCTCGGTGAATCCTTGGTGGTCGAGGAGACTCCCTATTTCGATGAGACAGTCCATGTGCTGGAACGCCGCTTTAGACGACTTCGCGGGGTTTTCGTCGTACCAGTCGAGGGCTTCTTGAACGATGACACTGGCTTCTGGAAGGCGGTTGAAGTTGGTCAAAATTCGAGAATGGTTGATAATGGCCCTAACGAGCAGGGATTCCTCCTCCGCTGTAGGCGGGAATTGCTTGATCACCTCTCGAGAATGCCTGATCACATCTTGAACTCGTTCGATAGATTTGTTCTCGTTGCTCGACACCACACCCAAAAACGCGTTCAGGCTCAGACAGCGCGTATACTCTGGCAGAACACCAGGATCGTCGTGGATGAGCGATTCGTAAATTTTCATGGCTTCATGACCTTCGTTGAAAGCTTGTTCGTGTTCATTAGCATGAATGAGGATGCCCGTGAGGCAATTAAGGCCTTTCGCCACGTTCTTCGTATATTTTGCTGGGTCGGTGAAGGCCAATGCACGGTATTGCGTGACAGACATCTGTGCGGCGCGTGCAGCTTCTGTGTATCGCAGGGCGAGCTGCAGGTCGACGGCGAGGTCGTAATATGTATCAGCTTCGGTGACGGACGTGGTTTTAAGGACAGTGTTGTAAACTTTGACAGTCTCTGCGCGAGTTGAGGCTGCCTCGTCATGGCGTTTCAAACGACGAAGACTCCATGACACTTGCTCCAGGGCGTTGGCGTGGAAGAGCTGGTCAGCCATGATATCCCTTGCTAGGGCGGCAATTTCTTTCCAGACGGCAAGAGCCTCGTCATACTTGGTTTGTTTGCCCAAGATATTCGCTTGCTCCCACAAGGCATGACAAAGTGATTTGCTGTGCTTTTTCGAGTCCTTTTCCGCCAATTTCCGGTACACCTGAACTGCCTGCTGAGCGTATTCGAGGGCCTCGTCAAGAGGTACGACGTCATGGAAATCCTGATGAGAAAGTCGGAAATACATGTCCGCAAGCTCTGGCTCCAACGTTCCTTCAGGATAATAACGCGAAATAAAAGCCATAATGGTCGTGGCTTTCTGTTGAGCGTCGATGGCTTCCGCAAGTCGCCCTGCGTCTTGGAGACTGTTCGAAAGTTGCTGGAGAGCACGAGAATAGTCGCACACCGCTTTATCCGAGAAGTTTGTCAACGCCTGGGCCCATTCTTGCTCAGTCCGTAATAATTGAATGCTCGACTCGCTAAAAGGAGGACGATTCTCCTGAATCATGCCTTCGAATATCCTGACAGCTTCTTCTGCATCTTCGAGGGCTCTGTTGTTCTCTCCGCGTCGTGACGCCAGAAAGGCGGACATAGTTAATACTGGGACAATTTGCCCCTTTAGCTCCAGGTCAGTAGATGAATTGTGCAGCCGCCGGCTGATAGTAATACACTCCTGGATAGCGTTGCGTGCACCGTCGAAATCATTGACTTCGGAATAGTACCTGGCGAGGTGCCGGAGACTGTGTGCAAGATAGGGTGAATAGATGGCGGAATTGGTAGCTACAAGTGTTCGAAAGAGGTTTACAGTCCACAGGCCCATTGTCGCCGCCTCTTGGTACATCTCTAGCGAAAACAATCCAATGGAGAGGTTAACCATCTCCCAGGCTCCGGTTTGCACTGACAATGTGCTGGAATCGTTGCGTAGAAATTCTTGAATTTCCACTGTCTTGGCAATAATATCCTGCCGTAGAGTATTGGTGTCTTGCGAACCGAGGGACACGACAACAGGCTGATACGGTTGCAAGTAAGCATCCATAGGTTCTTCGACCGGATACGAACCCGCAGACGACAACTCGACTAGGTACTCGTCAATGGCATCGATTTGAAGGCGAAGGTATGTGTCGGAAATTATGTTGAGGCTGATTTCCCGAGGTAGTGTCGATAGCATCGCCGAGCTTGTTCCTAGGAAAGCAATGAGTCGGTCATCGGGAGTCCGCATCCTCGCGATCTCTCTCTCGATTATAGTGAGGATTTGTGAACTAGAATTCTCAACAGGGACCAGCTGGCTTTCGGTATTCATGAGCGCAAACATCTTTGAAAAAAAATATACTGAATAAGAAACTTATAAAAATTTAATGGAAGCACTCACCATGACCTGCGTATGACATTTACTAACACGATTCCGGAGCTCCAGAACGTCAGATTCGATTTTACTACGATTCCTTCTGGCGCCGAGTGTGACCTTTAGTTTCCTAACTTTCCCTTCTGGTGGGGCCACCAGTAAGTCGCGACATTCGGTGTATACTAGTTTTAAGTCTCTGCCATCTTTCTAAGTGTAATCGAATTGGACTAGGTGCATTTCACTCACCTAACTAGATCGAACAGGGCTCTTTTCATGTCGTCAGACCCGTTACAAACTTCGAAGTGCTCATCGCAGAAGTCTTTCAGCTGTTTCACAGTCTGAACTATCTCGGATGCTAGACTGTGCGTATCTTGCAGGTTGTCGGAGGCCTGAAGGAGAATATGAATAAGGAAACTAAATAAAACAGTGAACACTAACCCTTATAAACAGGCGCTCTAGCGTCTGAGCTGCACTGCTAATCTCCTCCAAAACGGTGGTGAGGGTTCTTGCAGGAACAACCGACAGAGTATCTGCCATGCCGGACTAGTACTCGTAGGGATAGTTTGGATGAACCAGCCTGCAGATGGGATGGGGTATAAAAGACCCAAAGTAGCTCATGCGCCTTGTTCAAGGCGGTGTTCACTATTCACGCCCAGTGTCGGGCTCTGGCATCGGATCGTAGACGGCACTGCCAGCTTGTAATTGGGTCTTGGCCTAAATTAAGCCTGTCTCCTGACTGAGCTGACTCGGACCCTGGTCCCTGGTAACCCCAAAATGAAGTTGATGAGATGAAGATAAGATCTTCTTTAGATTCTTCGAGTGATATTCTTGGAATGGGAGCAGCGGTGAGTCCAGGAGAATCAATATGTATGGTTTAGGAGATTCAAAAGGACAACGGCGCTGATCAACGTTCAGCACAACGCCAATAGAATTTCAGACGGAGATGAAAAATATTTCCACGCCTAGGTCATCAAATGATCAATGTCAATTGGATCGTTGGTCAGACTCGAATTCCACCAGGTAATTGCTTGAAGACTATAAAATCACCCTAACTAACCATTTGGGTGTAGATATCATGTTTTGTTTTCTCATACTCTCAAAAGAACGCGGTCGAGAACACGGAAGTGATGCGGAACGCGATCACATTCTAGCCATGTTATAAAAAGTTGATCATGAGAACACGAGAGTTGTGGCAGTGAAGCCGGCTGCCAGAGTTTTGGTAGCAACGTCCAACGGCCGCACTCATTGCAAGCATCAACGTCAATGCAGCCCATCAAAGCCCTGTTGTTTGACGTGTTTGGAACCGTAGTGGATTGGAAATCGAGCGTCATCGGCGAGCTCCAGGCATTGGGCGAGAAACATGGAATAGACCCAGGTACTTATGGTCTAGATAATTCTCGATGAAAATTTTATTAAAATCGTACCTTAGGGACTGACTGGGGTAAATTCGCGCAAGAGTGGCGAAATGGCTATTTGCAGAATACGTTCGTGGATTCGCCTCTGCATTTCAGGTCTCGCGATCGCCTGCTGACTGCGCCTCTTATATTAATCCAGACGTCGTATTGCTGAGGGTGGTTCTGGGCCCAATAATGTCGACACTATGCATAGAGAAGTAGGTAACTTTCCCATCTTCGACTATGCCGTAGGCTTACAGAACTCACAAACGTCAGATCCTCGACAATCTTTTGACAACTTCAGAATGGTCGCATATTGGCGCTCTGTGGGACGAGCCAACTCGCGAGCATATAAATTTGGCATGGCACCGTCTGAACGGTAATTTATCTTCATTAAACTCAGAATGAAGTTCATAGCTAATTTTTGTCACATTGCAAATTCAAGGATGGCCGGACACAGTTGAAGGGTTACACGCCCTCAAGAAGCAAGTCATTATATCTACATTATCGAACGGAAATGTTCGTTTATTGGTCGATATGGTAAATGTTCTTGATAATCGAATTTAATTGCATAAACTGAGGAATCGCGCCCATTTTCAGGCGAAACACGCAGGCCTCCCTTGGGATATGGTATTCTCTACCGAGCTTTTCAATACTTTCAAACCGTCAGTTTCTCTCCGTTCTTGCCCTCTTGAGTCAAGGTCAATCCACTTCTAGAAACCCAAAAGCCTATCTAGAAGCCGTCCGTCACCTTTCTTTGCAACCGGAAAACTGTGCGATGGTCGCGGCCCACATCTACGACCTACGTGCTGCGGCCAGCCTAGGGTTGCACACCGTATATGTCCGCCGCCCGGATGAGGACACAGAAGCACTAAAAACAGTGCCGGAGGTGAAGGGCAAAGCAGACGGTGGGGAGGTGGACTACGTTGTTGATTCGTTCACAGAGCTGGCTGAGATTCTTGCGGCTGGTAATGTGTAGGCTATCAGGAACACGGAACTACACGGAGCTGATACGGCAGGCTATATTATAAGAACTCGGTCATGGGTTGAGCAAAGTCAAAGTGTGGGAGCGCGAATGGAGCCAGCAGTTGTGACGACTGCCTTGACTGTACTTCTACTTGACCGCCGTGCTAAAAGTTTCAACATCAACGCCGATGCAGCCCATCAAAGCAATGTTGTTTGATGTGTTTGGGACCGTGGTGGACTGGCGATCAGGCATCGTTGCTGAACTTGAGACACTGAGTGAGAAGCACGTAATAAATCCAGGTATCGTGCAGACAATATCTTATTGAAGACATCGTTACTCCTCCACCTATACATCCTGTGTCATAGACACCGACTGGGCGGAATTTGCGCAAGAGTGGCGAAATGGCTACATGCAGACTATGTTGGTGAAAATTTCAAGTTCCACTATCTTTTGCTGAATACATTCCTTGACCAAGACGCCGCCTCGCTGCTGGTACTTCAGGGTCACAGAATGCAGATGCTATACTCAGAGAGGTAAGCGCCTTTCCATCTTTGATAAAATGACGTCGGCTCACCAACCACCCCAGATCCTCGACGAGCTCTTGAGTTCTCCAAAATGGTCACATATCGGCCCTTTGTGGGACGAGCCAACCCGCCAACATTTAAACCTTGGGTGGCATCGCCTAAATGGTATCTTGTTGGCACAGGACCCAAACGAAGCTACGCTAATGACTTGATATTTCAAGGGTGGCCAGATACTGTCGAGGGACTTCACGCGCTGAAAAAGCAAGCCATTATTGCGACATTAGCGAATGGAAGCGTTCGTTTATTCATAGACCTGGTGATTCTTTTCAACAATTTGCTTACCGCAGGAGCCTAAAGATTCCCTACCTTTTTATAGGCGAAACATGCCGGTCTCCCTTGGGATATGATATTCTCTCCTGAGCTTTTCGACACTCTCAAGCCGTCAGTCCCTTTCCATTCAGTTCATTTAATTTCTCTGAAATGTTATCCAATTTCAGAAAACCAAAAGCCTACCTGGACGCTATTCATCACCTTTCCTTACCACCAGAAAGTTGTGCAATGGTTGCGGCCCACATCTACGACGTGCTTGCTGCGGGAAAGCTGGGGTTCCGTACTATATATGTACGCCGCCCCAATGAGGACGCAGAGGCGGTGACAGAGGTGAAGACCAAAGCGGAAGGCGGAGAGGTGGACTATGTCGTTGATTCTTTCGCAGAGATCGTTGAGATCGTGGCGGCTAGTAATGTAGAGAGAGTCAGATAAAAAATTACAGTGACTTTGCATTATATACTGTGTAACAGTACATTGTGGGTTTATGCGTTTGAATTAAACGTTTGAGGCTAAGCTGATTGAGCATTTGCCTGTCACTCACTTTCAGAGGACGGTGGGCGCCAAACTTCAGCGCTTCCAAGTGGTCGAGGCAGGCTGCCTGGCCACTTGCTGGCCACTATAAAAAAATTTGCGCGATTAAAAAAAATAAAAAATTTCGGAAACCTGGCTAGAAGCAACACAACACCCAGAGAGCATTATGATGCTCAGTAAGTAAATAATTTGAGTTTCTGATGTCACACAATGGGCAGAGGTCACGATAATGTCACACCTGGACAAAAAAAGTCTGGATGAAAGAAATCTCGATGAACAACACCGCCAGGACGACCTCGGCCGTCGTCGGCCAACAGCTACCATGCCAATGGCAATTTCCAAGAAAAACGGCAAAAAGAGGACAGCGCCGACGCAGGCAGGTCCAAGAGCCAAAAGATCTCAGCTAGAGAGCACAAAAACGGACAAGAAGCGAAGCCGGCCTATCACTCAACCTATTTCCGACAAAGAAAAAGAAAACGACTCTGAGTCCGAAAGTGACGCTGAGGATGCTAATTTTGGCGAGGAACAAGTAGATGAAGCAGCAGAGGATTATGAAGGGGACGAACAAGAGATGGAGGTCGACTCCAAGGTAGACCAAAGACCGAAGGATCCGAACGGCATGTTTTTACTGTTCAAAAATAAAAATCAATATAATGATCTATAATTCGTAACATATAGCTGCTCGAGAATCTCATAAGGTCCAGAAAGCTCTCCTCGAGCAACGGCGTGCCGCCAAACGGCACTCGACGCTTCTGGTCGATGCCAAAAAAGTTTGGTCACTTGCCCGAAAGAAAAATATTCCAACGTCGGAACGACAGAAGCACGTCAAGGCCCTTATGGATGTTATCCGAGGGAAGGTGAATGATATCGTCTTCAAGCACGATGCCAGCCGTATTGTCCAGACTGCTGTGAAATATGGAACTCAAAAGGAGAGAGACGAGATCGCAGAAGAACTGAAGGAAAAATACAGAGATTTGGCCCAGAATAAATATTCAAAGGTAAGCTTTACTTCATGCCTCGTCTAGAACATACAAATTCAAATTTTTTGCAGTTCCTAGTGACAAAACTCATCAAGCTGTGTCCAGCACACCGGACCTCCATTTTCCTCGAATTCCAATCGCATATACTGCGGATGCTGCTTCATCGTGATGCGTCGTCCGTCCTCGCAGATGCTTTTGAGTTATACGCGAATGCGTACGAACGAACAATATTTCTACGAGAATTCTACGGCAAAGAGGCTTCCATGTTCACTCTGACGAGGGGGAGTGAAGAAGAGAAAGAACGGGCAAAGAAGGGGCTGAGTGGGGTTTTGGAAGGCGCCGACGGCGAGCGGCGGCGAAGGATATTGGGGGCTGTTAAAGACAATCTGGTGACGATGTGTGTTTAATTTCACTCTTCCAGATCTCGCCTTGACTTTTTTTTTATAGCTTTAACAATTCTGATAAAGGCGCGATCACACATGCAGTGGTGCATCGTGCGTTATGGGAGTACCTTACGACTATCAACACTGTCACTGAAGAGGCCAACCAAGAAAAGATGAGACGTGAAATTTTCGACAGGTATGTGTTCCTTGTAGTCTACGGATCCCTCATCAACTTTTTGCTCTTTTGATAGTTGTCAGGATTTACTAGCCGAAATGGTCCATACAAAAGACGGAAGCCGAGTTGTCCGTGAATTCATCGCCCAGGGTACAGCTAAGGTCGGTTATGCGACATTTCTTTGTTGTTCATCAGTTTGACGATGTACGTTGGCATAGGACAGGAAACAAATTTTGAAAGTCCTCAAGCCGCATATCGAGCGAATGTGTCTCGACGATGAAGCCCAGCTAGTTCTCTTTACTGCACTGGATGTCATTGAGTTAGTCATTTCCATTTGTCAAAGGTGACCTATTATTCATTACTCATCTTTTTCCAGTGATACCAAACTCCTAGCAAAGAGCCTTGTTTCCTTAATCACGGCATCCGCCCAAAAACTACATTCAAGTCCGCAAGGCCGCCGCAGTCTGCTTTACCTTCTCCTTCCTCGCTCAAGGCGACATTTTACGCCTGCTATGATTGCATCTCTATCAGAGACAGACGAAATCCGGTCACGGACGAGCAAGAAAAGCGCAACGAGCAGAGAAGAAGTGCGGCGAGCAGCAAGCGAGGACCTCATCCGCTGGGTAGAAGAGTCAGGAGAAAGCCTGATTCGAGAACCCGCTGGGTGCTTGATCGTCGCTGAGGTTATGTTGTACGCTGAAGGAGGTTAGTGTTATCATTTTGAAATGGTTTATTAGTATTAAACTATTTGATTTATACAGACAAAACAGGCCCTGTTCAAGTTCTCCTTAATACCCTAGCTTCTCCGACAATAACAGACCCTCGTCCTATCGACCTTCCACCAACATCTCGCATGTACAAAGCCCTTCTCCAAGGCGGACACTACAACCACAGCTCTAGTACCATTGAGCGAGTCTCTGCTGCTTCCTGGGACTCTGCATCGTTCGCCGAACAATTTCTGAAGGTCGTAGGCCAGGAGCCCACAATAGCCATGTGTCTTGGAGATGGCGCATTCGTCGTCGCGGAGCTTTGTGAGGCGCTCATTCGCGGAGAGGCTGCAGATGGAAGACGGACATTGAAAGATTGGTTTGGGCCGGACATCAGAGAGCAGATAGAGAGTAGCGAGGTGAAGGGGAAGAAGGTGCTATTAGAGAAACTGTCTTTGCTCTGAGATCACACTATTCTATCAGCCTCTTGAAGGATGTTGTACTGTAGAAATTTATTAGAAGGTTGTGAGTCTGTTTGGATTGAAGGGCGATGACCTTCGGACCCTTTTGAACAACGTTATTATTAGATTCTTGCCCAGTTCTTGCCAGTTTCCTCCAGCTTTACTCGCCGTTACACGCGTCGACAAACGCCAATGTAAGTTGAATTCATCTACCGCGTTGCATTTACAGAGCCAATCGTCCCCCCAGGCCTCCGAAAGGCGGATTCAAGAAAAAACCACCTTCAGATGGAACCTCGACGCCCACGACGCCTGTGAGTATCCGAACCTATATTTCAGTAGCAGATGTACTAAATAATCACTTGAACAAGTCGCTAGCCGTTCAATTATCCTACTTACACCAACCTCGACCATTCAAGAACCCTCATTACGCCAAGAACGTCAATCGGAGAGCCAAAAACCTCAAGGCCGTCCTTGGGCAAGAACGCGAACGGGAGAGGGCGGAAAGAGAGGCGAGACGTCTTGAAAGAGAGGAACTGGCAAAAACGGACCCTCAGGCGGCCATAGATATCCCTGAAGAAGTCCCTACTTGTGAGCAATATTTATTTGGAAATCAAATGATTGGCTGATTCGTTCTTTATCTGCAGATACCACTATAGAGGCACCCCCGTCGGTTATCCCTCATAAACACCTTTGCGACATCACGGGCCTAGAGGTGAGATACGCGGAGTTCGTATAAGGACGCCTTTTTGATTTCTTGCTCTAGGCTCCATACACAGACCCTGCAACAGGTCTACGTTATCACGACAAGAGCGTCTATGAGATCGTGAAAGGGCTTGTAAGTTGAACTGTCCTTGGCTTTTTTGAACAATTCTTCACATAATATCTAGAGCATTAGCATCGCAAAAGACTACCTATCAGGTATTAGATCTTGTTCAACGATTTGTCCATTTCCTGACAGCTCCAACATCAAGCCCGAGGTGTCAATTCCATTGTCAAATAATCTCAATGTCCATCCCATGTTAATATTACGACCCAACGAAGGCCATTCATTGTATTGCAATTTCTATGTATGTGTATATATATATAATAATAAAATGAACAACAGTATAGAACGAATGTTATGCTACGAATTGCGTATTCCACATCAAAATGACAAGACCAAATTGCGAGTAGTGCACTGAATTAAATCTCAGGCATCAACATTAATCGGGGGTGAGGATAAAGAAAACGACGATAGATGCGAAAGCGAAAAAGCAATTATGAAAGCGAAGTTAAGCGTACATTGCCATTATGAGGGCAAAAACCCGATTTCTCTCCAGTAGGCGACCCATTTTTCGACGTCGTGCTCGTTCAGAGGCTGGAATGTCTCGTCCCGCAGTGTCGGCGACGCCTTCAGACCCTTGTCGGTGGCGACCTTCGGAAGGAGGCCCATGCTCTCAGTGTTGTGCGACGAAGCACTCAATCCAATGCGGTAGAAGTGGGTGAGCTTCAAAGCCGCCCTCCTGTCTTCTGCGCCAGGTCCAGTCTCGTCCGCGTCGTGTGCCGAGCTCTCCAGTCGAGCAAGCCACTCCACATAGGGAACGAGAGGAACATTGAGAGTTGTGGCGAGCACCTGCATGATGTCGTTCCACTGGACCGGTTTGGGATGAACAAGGTGAAGTGTCTCGTTTTCCGCACCGCGCATGTCGACGATGGCTGCGGCCGCCAAGTCAACAGGGATCCACGAAATTAGCTGCAAAATAGGGTTCAGAACGAGGAAAAGGAGGTGAGGTATCGGATGACTTACATCGTCTCCTTCAGGCAGACACCCTAGATACGTGGCAGACTGAGCAATAGCAGGGAACCATTGAGAAGGATCCCAGCATCCGTTGCGACCTCCGCTCAGAAGCCCAACTCGGATAACATTGGTGCGAAGTCCGTGGTTCTCCGACGCGAGCTGGAACAGTCGTTCGGCGACCCACTTCGACTCAATGTACCCGGTTTGGACGGAGACTTTAGGGTCCAGGACAGGCGACTCGGGTGCTTCGGTGACGGAGGTGTCCTTGGGATCTGGAAGCAATATCAGTCACTGGCCCTAACGTGTAACCTGCTGACTTACGCTGGAAGACGCCGATGGTACTGATGAAGGATACGGTGGGCTTCACGGCGAGCGTCGACAGCTTAGCAAAATCGAGCAAGTTTCTAGTCCCTTTGATCAAGTCTTCGTGATCATCTAAGGACGTCGCGAAGTCGACGGCCCAGGCTGAGAAGAGATGAGCCCATTGTCACTGGAGAGAGCAATCGAAGAGCTTACCATTGTGAATGATACGGGAGACTGACGAGAGAAGCTAGAAAGGTATAAATAAGCCACGCAAAGGATAAGAGACAGAAGGAGAAATACCTTATTAGAGACGTCCATCGGCAGGTTAAGGTCGTCGGCAACGAGGTCGCCTTCGAGGAGTACAAGTTTCGGAGAATCGAGAAGTGATAATGGGAGTCCTTGACGAGAGAAGATGGATTTGTGGCGTTGGATAATCGAATTATTGCTCTTTCCGGATCGATTGAGCGCATATACAAGAGTTATATCGTTGTTTTGAAGTAATTGAGAGAGTATATTTGATCCTAGTGTACCTGTCGTCCCAGTAATGAGGACGTCTTCATGGGGGGTGAAAGATGGCGGAGTCTCGACAGCCACTGCCGACGTGGTGTTGTTCATCCCTTGACTGTACTTCGCAAGCATTTCGCCCATCAGTTCAGCTTTGACCTTGGCCGTTGCTGCTTTCGGACGTTTCTGAGTCTCGGTGGGTGTCGAGACCTCACTTTGCGAGGAGCGGAGGAGGTCACCAAGGGAAAGGTCGGCGAGCAACTGGATTTGTGTAACTTCGACGAAAGGTCGAAGAAGGAAGGAAATACGGGAAGCGGAAAGGGAGTCGATGCCATAGGCTGTAAGTGGGACGTCGAACGAGAAGTCGGCCTCCGAGATGTCCAATACGTTCCTCACGATCTTGGACATGTGCGCGGCGTCGTCCATATCTGATGCGGCTTCGACAGTTTCGTTGGGTAAGAGGTGTCGACCCAGGCGAGGCATTCCTTGAGTTCTGTCCAAGGCTTCCCAGTTCAAGTCTGGGAGATAGCGGACGACGCGTTGACCTCTTTGGAATCGGGACATGGAGTCGTCAAACCATTGAATCATATCTGTGCGATCGAACTCAGTACAACGCATGGACGATAACAAACGGAGGCTTTACCTTGCGCAGAGACTGACCACGGTATCAAAGCGCTCAGTCGGGATTCATTAGCTTCTCCAGTACCGGCAAGCATCAATGTCGAATCGAGAATGCCAGGACAGACGAAAGAGAAGCCATTTGAAAGTCGTGACATCTCTTCCTCCAAGGCCGTGTTCGCGCTGGGTAGATTGTCAATCAAAGGCCATGTGTAAAAGGGAAAAAAAAAGACTCACGCGCCATAATTCGTCTGTCCTCCAAACCCGAATAAGCCAGACACCGAAGTGAAAGAAACTATGAAGTCCAAAGAATCAAGATCAAGAACTTGCTTCAAGACCTCGTAGGCTCCGAGCTTCGCAGAAAAGACAGTAGAAAAGTCACTCTCTTGTAGATGGCGGAAGATGCCGTCAATGAGTACTGCAGCCAGAAGGATGCAACCGCCGACCCTGTATTGACCAACACTGTCGAACATTGCTTTCATGGCCGAGGCATCGGTAGCATTGACGGCGAGAAGGCTGAGACGAAGGTCGTCTTTTTGTTCCAGATATTCGACCATCCTCCTGACCACGACATTGGTGTTGACTTCGAGGCTCTTCCGGCCTGAGCGAGACGTTAGAATAATGTGCCTAGCACCTCTCTAGAGTGAATAGTAAGGCGTTAAATAAAGTTGCTAGAGGTGACATTACTCGAAAACTTACCTCATACATGAACAATGCCAAGTGCACGCCGATAGTACCAATACCCCCAACAATGATGTATGTCTTGTTGGGGTTGAAAGAGGATACGCTGGGAAGTTCTGCAGACGGTTTGACGTAAACTTCACGGCCTAAAGTCGTCGCCGTTGCGTTGGCGGGTCCTTGGAAGGATTCCACGTCGTTGTCGAACATTGAGAATGAATATCGGAGAGCATCTGCAATGGAGCATGGATCGCGACGGAGAATACCAGGCAAGCCGTTCGTGTCGTCGTTCCACAGGAAAAGCCTTCCATGACGTGGGGACATTAGAGTTTGCAAGATCTGGATGTAGGCTTGGTCGGTGTACCCAGAGATGATGACGTCGTAAGGTTCGCCTTGAAGCTTGGCGAGATCGTATAAGCTCGTTTGCTGGCCGATACGATCGATCCGTAGGCCGTTCTTCGTAGCGAGGTTGCCTACATTGGAGCCCATTACGGTGTCGGCATGTGTGAGAAGGACGCGAGAAAGCTTCATGCGACAAGGTCGACTGAACGCGCTCAGACCTGGAGCGAGAATGGCGGTGACAAAGCCAGGAATAAGAGCGGGGATCATGCTCGCTTGCTTCGCAAGCTCTGATGGAACACACGTTAAGGTCGCGGCGTCGACAACCATGATTTCTTCGATGGGCACATCGACCAAGCCGACGACTATTTCGCCTTCTTGGAACCCTGATGCCGGTCCTTCAACGATAGATGCCAGAATTCCTGTAACTGCGCCTTGCTTCGAAAACGAAAGAGGTCGTAACAGGACGTGATGTGGGGGAAGAACGCGCTGGTCGTTGGATTGACGTACTTCGACGACGCCTGCTTCGATTTGTGGGACTGGGACGATGCGAGGCACAAGGAGCTTGCTAGGGTCTTCCGCTGATACGATGATATCTTGCTCATATCGAAGTTCAAGAGGCAAGTGGTCGAGGAATTCCTGTCTCATATCGTCGTCGTATTCCGGGGGGACAACCAATCTGATTGTCCACGAGATGCATTCTCGTCGTAAAGCGCGGGCTAAACCTTGCGCCGCGCTGCCACCCCTCCCTTGCGTCGCAGTAATCCAGAGGTCCAGTGTCTGGGCAGTGTTTAGCCCAGACAACTCCCACTGCAGGTCAAGCTCCTTGCCGAAGGTGTATTCGTAAACGAATGACTCTGAGGAGTCGAAGAGCGGTGTCTCCGGGGTCTCCTTGACGGTCCAGGCGCTCTTCTGACTTTCGATGCAGAAATGGAAAGGATCCGCGTCTTCGGAATTATGCACCCTGAGAACCTTGAATTTCTCCAACGATTTCAAGTAAGATGCGAGTGGGTAGATTTCCCCGTTGGTTGGAGCACCAAAGGTGGAGTCATACCACATCGTCCCAAGTGATCCCATATCCCAAGCCTCGAGGTTCCTCTCCGTGAAAATGAAGGTGCCACCAGGAACGAGAAGACTGTGAGCAGTTTCAATGGTGCGCTGAGGGTCGGTTTGGCCGTCGACAACGTTAAAGAAGAACACGATGTCGAACAATTGGTCCTCAATGCCGGAAGGGCCAGAAACATTGACCCGAGCATTGCGAACCATGCCAGACGACACTGTCGGAAGAGATTGGGACGGATGTTTGTTGTCGACGAAAAGGCTGACATGAAGGGAGGGGAATTCACGAATGACTTCCTCAATACCAACTCGGAAGATGTCGGTTTTCACTAGATGAAATAAATAAGTCGAATGTTAAACAAAAATTAATAAGGCAACTTACCAACACTAGCAACGAGAATCTGAACCACGGTGGTATCAGAGCCATCAAAGCCTTTCAAGGCATTTCGCAACGAATTCATGCTGCACATTATCGCTTGATCGAAGTGAGGGCCTTCTGAAGGAGGAATGGCCTGGTGCCAACGTAAGACAACGTCTGTATAAAGTAAAGAAAAGCTTACTTTATCGCTCTCAAGATGCTCGAAATAAGCAGCCCAGCGTTCGTTGCGACCAAGGGCAGAAGTTGCAGACCCGGACCTGTAAAACAAATTGATGACTCGCCACTAATGTAGAGAAAATAATCTCACTTCGTGGCTTGGCCGGCTTGCATGCGCATTTTAGTTCGAATAGCCACTTTATCCAAGGTGGCAAAAAGGTCTGAGCGATCAGCGTGGTCGCACTGCTCACCCGCTCGCACGCAGGGCGGATGGAAGACAGGCTGCATAACGACCTGAAGGGGTCGAGAGGCGTCTGAGACGGGATTGATGTAGTGCTTGGCGACTTCGAGTCCTACAAAGGTGCAAAGACGGACACCCGAGTCGTCGACAAGGCAGATATCATACTGCATGGAAGCTAGGTAACAACATATGAGACGAGCCAGCATACATAAAGATCAAACATATGCTTACTAGGTTTCCACTTCTTCATTTCGACATGGGCATACAGATGCGCGGGGAAATAGGCAGTTTTCAGCTGCTGGTGAACAATTACAGCGTCGACATGTGCGGGCAGATAATAAACGTTGGGATCGTAGTCGCCGTGGAAAGGCTTGTAGGCCGACACTTGGATACAAGCATCCAAAATGGCAGGATGGAGGAGATATTTCCCATCACTAATGACCAGTTAGCAGAGTAATAAAACTGTGGGCAATTCGAACTCACCTCGCTAAAGTAGAGTCCATGCCCTTGATAGACGCAAGGGCCTCATTCGCATTGTAATACATATTCGTCACTCTTTGGAACCGTGTCCCATACGACGAGAAATACGACAAAGAGGGGTAGAAGTCTTTATAATAGATCATTAATTACATACAAAGAGAAGCGTAAGCACTCACCAGAGCCGATGTGACCAGTACATCTGTTCCTAACTGCCTTGACGTCCAAAGGTGGGACAGCAGTTGGAATCTCGAACGACAAGTAGCCGTCCGCGTGCAAACGACCGTTCTAGAACGAATTATGAAAAGACGAAATATAAGAGTATAAAATGAGTGCTTACGCTGCCAGATCCGACATCTTTGCGAGACTTAGGAGTCGAAGAAAAGGACTTGATGGTCCAGAAAGCTCCGTCAAGGTGAATGTCAACCTTTACAGGTTTCTCGGAAGAGAGCGACAGGATCGAGCGAAGGTTGACATTCATGAGCGTAGATGCTCCAAACTCGAGAGCCTGAGAGAGGAACTTGAGTAAGAGGAATGTTGTAAAAAAAGATCACGTACCATCTCGAGATACCCAGCAGCAGGCATGATCGGCTCTCCTCTGATAACGTGCTCCGCCAACGTTGGATGTGTCTCCTTGTTGATGCGAAGGTAGCCATGATTGAGAGGTCCACGAGGGCTTTCCATTTGCTTCATTACACCGGGCGTGTCAGGATACAATGGATACTTCTTCCTCACGAACGGGTACGACGGTAATGGAAGTGTGAACTCGGAACATTCTCGACCGTTCAAAACTGTGAAATCTACACAGTTGTGGCCAGCGACGGTGACCTTGCCGCACAGGCGAAGGATGTCTAGCTGTTCGGCGGATGGGCTACCGCGCTTAGGACGCTGAACGGTATGGAGAACTGTCGAAGTCTCCGACGACATGGTCACGATGTAAGACGCGAGGACTGGGTGAGGAGCGAACTCGACGAAAGTGACGTTGGGGTTTGCCGCTCTGATGGCCTCCATGGTTTCGGTAAAGCGGACAGGAGAGCGAGTGTTTCTCCAGAAGTAGTCGGCATCGAAATGATCTTCGAAAAGTGCGGCAGTAAGAGTGGAGAATGTCGCGGTCTTCGGGCTGTGAGAGCCGGGATAACGTTCGAAAAGATCCTCGAGGGCAGTGCAGTACACGTCCTTCGATTCCTCCATCATCGAAGAGTGGAAAGGCACCTTGGTGCGAAGCTTTCGGGCGAAGATACCGCGAGCATCTGCTAGGCTCACAACGGCATCCACTGCAACTTCTTCTCCCGCGATGGCGACGGCAGATGGAGAATTGAAGCAAGCGACTTCGACAAGGCATTGCGGGTGCTCCTTGCGATATTCGAGCAAGATTTCCTCCATGACTTGAGCGGTGCACCCAACGGCGGCCATGGTACCACCAAGTTCCTCGATAGGCGTGAAAGACCTGCCACGGATGATGGCCAGTTCCACCGCCATCGCCTTTGGCGCAGCTCCCGAGGCGTACAAAACGGCGGTTTCACCAGCAGAGTGGCCAACAACGGCATCGGGCTTCATGCCCAGACTGACCAGGAGATCGAACAAAGCGATCTGGAAGATGGCGATGGATGGAAGGACGAGGGCAATAGGCCAGATTTCTGGCAAACTCGGAGCAGACGAACGGTCGAAAAGGCCGTAATCGTGGATGATCGATTTTCCTGTGGATTTTTGGAAAACGTCGTCCATCTCGAGAATGCTCTGTCGGAAGACAGGGAACTTCTCGAAGAGCTCGCGACCCACTGGAACAAACAAGTCAGTAAGCACGTTGCTAGATTGATACAATGGACGAAAGCTTACTGTCTTTGTGTTGGGGGCCTTGGCCTGAAAACACGTAAACGAGGGAGTTGACGTTGCGAGGGCAATGTTCAGGAGAGCTTAGATTGGGTAAAGTGGCCTTGTCAACGCCAGCAATCGTAAAGGCCCTCCATGTAGCTTGCTTAGCTCGACGACCGAGAACTGTTGATAAACCAGGGAGGTCGGACAGATAAAGAGGGTAGTTCTTCTGGATCGACTCTGAGGAAGCTGTTACAGCCCTCGAAGAAAGACCCCCGACCATGATCAGGACAGGGCTATTGTCACTGCGTCGAACGTTCGAGATGGTCGAGAAAGGCTCGAAGATTGGAGGACTCTCCAAGACGACGTGACCGTTAGACCCGCCGATGCCAGAGCCAGCAATGGAGACGAGAGACTTGTTCTTGGAGCGGACAGAGAGCGGTGTGGGCTCCATTGGCACCTTGAGGCGGTACTCTTCCCATTTGATGCCGGGATTTAATTGACGAACATTGATCTGAGGGGGGACAGTCTTTCGCTCGAAGATGGACATAACCTTTGAGAGCGAAGCGAGGAAGGCGACGATTTCGGTGTGTCTGTTTAAAGAGCTCAGCAAGTGCGAAGAAAAAAAGAAGTCTAGAACACGTACCCGATGTTACCCTTAACACTTCCGATAAGGAGCTCGTCTTCCCGGTGGAAGTGCTCGCCAACCCAATTGGCTTCTGTAGGGTCGCCTTTGGCCGTACCTGAAAATCGTCGAGGTCGTCGAGGTCAGTAGATGTAAAAATAATAATTCGGGAAGAGTTACCTGTGGCGTGGAGTTCCACGTAGTCGACTTCGCGTGGACTCTTTCCTGCGCGTTCGAAGGCTTGAATCATAGCATCGCGCTGAGATTCTGCTACTGGGGCGCCTGGTGGTGCGGCGGAACCAGTGGAATTAATGGCAGTCCCGAGAATCTATACCAAGTGAGCGACGATACATGAAAAATGTGGTTAAGCCTTACAGTCGCATATATATGGTCTCGGTCTCGGACGGCGGCTTCAAGAGGTTTGATTACCACGACGGCACATGCTTCCGCTCTTGCAAAACTGAAAATTCATCTTGAGTAATAGTGAAGACGGAAGATCGATAAAAAACGCACCCATCCGCGACCCCGTCGAAAGGCTTGCACTTTCCGTCCTTTGCAAGAAGAGATCCTTGACTATAAGTAATCCAATCGGCAAAGCTGAAGGTGGGAAATCGTGATTAGCCCAAGTGAAAAGACGAAAAATTAACTACTGACCGATGGTTTAACTGACATCCTCCAACAACAGCGGCTTCGCAATCTCCGTTGGCGATCGCCTGAACGGCAAGATGCATAGCAGTAAGAGTAGAGCTACACGCAGTGTCGACTGGGAGAGATGGTCCCAGAAGATCCAAGTGGTTGGAAATGCGGTTGGCTATCATTGAGGGATAACCGGCAAATGAACCTCGAGAGTCGAACTCGTCCTAAATGTCCTCGAGATCAGGAAACTGATCCAAGTCAAATGTTCATCACTCACCGGTTCTGATACGTTCATCAGGTCGATAGAAGTGCCTGACGTAAAGCAACCGACTTTCTTCATTCTGTAGTCGATCCCAGAGTCGAGAAGAGCGAGGAAGCTATTTTCAAGGAGCTTCCGGGTCGCTGGCGCCATAGCTTGCGCATCCCTAGATGAAATGCCGAACTCGACATTATCGAAGGTGTCGATATCTTTGAGGAAGGCGCCTCGATTGACGTGAACTTTGCCGATCCCAGTGCCCTTCCATCTAATCCGGATAACCTTCAGTAACACGGTGAGGACGGCTGAACGAGAGAACTTACGCTTCTACGTTGAATCTCCCGGAAGGTATCTCCTCGTATGCTTCTCCGGACGACAAAAGGAACTCGAAAAATGATTTATGGTCGAAGTTTTCGGTAGAGTGGCTACCGCTCGGCAGCTCGACGGACACACCCACCTTCGAGGAAAATCAGTAAGCCATCGTAAAGAATGTGTTGCACTTACTATCGCTACAGGAGGTGGCATATTAGACCTCATAGAGCAGAAACGCGGGAGCAGGGTGTCATAAATTTGGATGAACGAAATTCCTGCGCCGGGTCCTACTTATATTTCGGGATCTATTCAAGTAGCGCTCTTCCGAGTCCTCATTCCGGCAATGAGATCCAAGAATTGTTTCGTACATCTCCGCGCGGCCTCAGTAAGGGCAGCAGGAGACAATGAGAGCTATGATCGTGGTAAGGCATGAAGGATGTATGGAGTCAGGCGGGCCAGCCCGATTGTTGACGCGTTGTTGGCCCTTGTTACGTAAGGCAATCCGGGGTCCTTACGGATGTTTTTATTGTCCAATCTTGGTCCCACCACAATTTGACGCCGAAACAGAGTGCAGTCAATCTAATATCCGAGTGATCGTCCGGGCTCGTTATTGTTCTCGTCGGCTGGATATACACAGGAGACATGTTTCGACCATTCATTCATGTTTTTTCTGCTTTTGCTCGATAATTCATCTGAAATTTCTTGCTGGCCTTTCTGGGGACCCAAACGGTTTGAACAATGCGTGGGCACTTGGCCCCCATCTCAAGAGTATCTCCATATTTCCATTGGACCTGCTTATGTATCGCTTTCTCCGCCTAATATGCTACATCCTTGAGAAATTCATGTCATATTTTTCTTGATCGGCGCGAAGGTTAAATCAATGCTAGCGCTTGGACAGTTCCGGTCCCACGTCCCTGTTCAAAAAGCTTTGTCGATAGCCTCGAATGGTATTTCAAAAGCACGAAACTCTCTCCTGTCGCGAGGCTCTTGTGAATTTTTTATCGATTGTCTCACCGATCCGAGGTCCCGATGGATATACATTCCACTGCCCCTCATATTCAAAATGATCCACCCTTGACTGCCCGTCGTCCCAGCCAGCAGATCCAAGACATGGACGCGAAGACCATGCGATGCGTTGTCACCACAGGCGACGGAAAATTCGAGCTCAAACGCCTACCTATCCCCACCCCGAAGGCGACTGAGATTTTAGTCAAGGTCGAGGCTTGCGCTCTCAATCACACCGACTGTATGCCCATTTATCTTCTCGCATTTTCACGAACAAAATTTACATTTTGAAACAGGGAAATCCATCATATTGCACAAACGACCCGGCAACATCGTGGGTTCTGACTTTGCTGGAACCGTGGTTTCTCTTGGAGCAGCGGTACCGGTCGGCTCGAGAAAGTTGGGCGAAAGAATCGCAGGGGCTGTACGCGGGAGTGCGTAAATTACTCTTCCGGTCTCCAGTCGCTGATGCTAAATATATCACGAAGATATCAACCCAAATGGCGCATTTGCCGAATATTTGGTTACAGACCCAGCGCTTGTCTTCGCCCTGCCCGATGACGTCCCTTTTGAATTAGGAGCGCAGCTGGGTGTTTCCTGCTACGCGACTTGCCAAGCGCTATACCAGACCCTTCACCTTCCAACGCCCCTGAATCCGTCTTTGAATGGGAATGATATCTTAATCTGGTCGGGCTCGTCTTCAATGGGACAGTACGCCGTCCAATTCGCAAAGCTCTCCGGACTACGTGTCATCTCAACTGCGTCGCCTCAGAATTTCGACCTGGTCCGAAGCCTCGGAGCAGCTGAAGTCTTTGACTACGCAGACTCCAGGACTTCGAAAAAAATATTTTCAGCTACCTCGGGCAGGTTGGAGTACGCCGTGGACTGTATTAGTGACGGAATGACTCCCGTTCAAGTCAGCGGGTCGCTCAGTAAAGAAGGTGGGACCATTGTCACCGTTTTGCCATACCAGAGCAGGAAAAAGGGCGTCAAGACGGAACTTATCCTCGTTTATTCCATGTGGGGAGAGGTGCGGCCCGTGTTTAATTAACTCACCCATTTACGGCTCATTACCACAATTTTAGGACGTCGAAGTCCCCATCCCCCTCAAGGGCAGCCACGAGCACTATGAAAACGCTATCAATTATAATCGAATGATCTCAGAGATGCTCTCCAAGAACATGCTCAAACTCGGCGCCATCAAGATCTTCCCTATGGGACTGGCCAGCGTGCAAGAGGGCGTCGACTATATGATGTCCGGAAAGGTATGAATTAATTATACGAGACAATAAGATGAACTAAATGACCACTTACTTTAGATTCATGCAGAGAAAGTCGTGTATAGGATATCAGATACGCCTGATATTTTGTGATTGTATGAATGACGAACACGTAACCGGCATTCTTTCTTACTCCCGTAACTTCTGTCTACTTGTTATTAGCACGGCATATGTTTTAATGAATACAATAGCCTGTGCAGAGCGTTATTATTCGCGCCATAAGCAAGCTTCTGAGGTTAGGTGGAGCCTCACTCCCGCGCGCCTAACGTCAATACAACGCACTTGCCATCCCGCTTCTAACTTCGAATAGCATGGTGTACCGGATCTTCCTTCCACGTAGGCTCAAATGATGTGCATTTGTATATTATAGGTTGGAAGCGAGCTTCGTAATTAAATATAATTGTACAAACTTTTAGGATAGTGGACGACGCGGCCTTGGAGGCCACAAATATGAACTAGAAAAGGGTCGTTTGCGCCCAATGCTGGGTCGGACCGAGTGAAGGTCGAATAATTCTATTGTTAAAATTAAAAGTACCATTGGTTTAAACCATGTTATGTTCCTTCATGTACCGACTCTCCCTACTCTCCTTGTCGGACATATCGTAGTCATGCTCGATCGTTTTGGTAATCTCCACGCCGTTCATCTCATGTGGAGCAGCCCTACTCTGATTTCCTTTTCGAAGTGATAGCGGGATTATCGTTGTCGGTGTCTCTCCTCGCGACATGATCTTGCTGTTTGACGATATCGTAGGCTCCCTGGACGTTCCAAGCTTAGTGTTCCTAAACACTCTACAAGCCATGATATTCATGAGAGTGATGTTAGGGACGGTGAACATGGTTCGATAGGTGATGGGGACGGCGGTAACGTAGAGCATGATGACTGTCAACAAATTCGTCGTGACAGTGGTTCTGAACCCAAATTAAAAAAAGAAAAAGAGGAAGCGACGGGCAACGTGTACTTACAGGTAATACACCTGGCCATCTTGGAAAAGAGTCTTGGAAAATGCCGGTAGGTATTCCCCGAATACAAGGGTCTTTACTCCGGACCGAATATTGTAATCGATGTGGGTATTCGTCATAAGACGGTAGGATATGGCGAGGAAAACGAGTGTGTCATTGACCAGGGGTATAATGGCCGCTGCTGATACATAATTCTCCAGGGCGGCGTTGAGACAATAGTCGGTCGGACCGATGTTGATTCCAGTAACTCCCCGGGTAACAGTGATACAGCCTCCCAGGACAGCAAGCCACATAAAGGCAAAAAATGCGATGACGAATTTGTTGCTGTCGAATACAGCCCGAACTCGGAAGAAGAAAAGAAGGGATGTGGCTGGGATAGCAACAGGGTATAGAGCGCACACCACCTTCTCAAACGTTGGACAGTTTCCTGCATGAGCCGCTATTTCAAAGACACGACAATAAGCAGATATTAAATCAGATAAAACTCAATAGCTTACTTTCGAAAATGGTGCTGCCTAGTACATAAGCCAGGGAGCCAATTCTGTAAAATTTGGGTGGTTAGACCTTCACGTTACGGATGCTTATTGTTGTAAGGGACGTACCGAGAGAGAAAGTAAGCGAGTGTGGGTGGGCCAACTCGATGTTTCGTCAACAGCTTGTAGTCACCTGAAAGATTGTTCAGGATGTCCCATATTAAAACCTATATCGCGTAAGGTTCGCTATTTGAATAGGACTCGGAAAAAACTTACCCCCAGCGACCCCACAAGAATATAACTCGCGATGGTAACCTCGAACGCAATGTCAGGCGGCAGGAACGCCATGGGAGTGAACGGGTTGGGGAGCTGGGGGGAGGGATTGCTGGCCATGATGTGGATGAACGGAAAACAGACGTTCTACCTGCTGAACTATATAATGAAGAAGGTTGAAGACATCCTATCTAGAACAGAACAAGTGAACCACCGCAATCAGACATCGCTAAACTTTTGAGGACCTTCGCTTCGAATGCCAACCGCTTGACAGCCGTACTTTGAGCCCTCAAAGTGCGACCTGCCCGCTGGATGAAAGGGGAGTTTGTTTTTTGCGCCATCAAAAATGCCGTAAGCGTAGGTGAGGATATATCAGGAACAAGGTATCAAGCTGAAAAGGTAGCAGCCTCCCTGACGAACGAGGCAAGGGTCAGAACTTCGCGGGTTAGAGCAACCCACTCCGTGATCATGTCGCCTGGGACCGAAAGGACTCGACCCAGCCAGGTCGGTCTGAATGAGTGAAAAAGAAGTTCCACCCTCAGAGGGACAGTGTTTGAAAGGAAGTATATACACCCGACTCAGCGCAGGAAGGTCGCCAATTCAGGTGGATTTTTGGTGGATTTTTGGTCGGTTCCAATGCGATCAGCCTTCGCCGGGAAACGTGAGACTCTCTCGGGTACCAAGGGCAAAATTCGACTTCCAAGCAGGGTTTGGAGAATTTGAAATAGAAGCGTAAATAAGTACGCTGAGTAAATGGCTTTGATCTTGAAGCTTGAAAGCTTGAACTTGTGCTTGAGTGCTTTAGCTGTTGAGACTGTTTCTAAACGAATTTCGACTGAAATTTCTCTTTGGAAGTAAGGAAAGGCTCGGACACCACGCCGCACAGCGACCAGTCGTAGGAACACGTGATAGTAATGATCCCATCGTCTTCAACAACTCTTGAGCAGTCTTGAACGCTGGGCATCGCTGCGACTATCGAAACCACCTGATAGTTCTCCTCTGACTCACTGACTTTAATGTCCTTTCTCCTGGTTCCCAATTTCCCGATTGGAGTAGTGGTGCAAATGAATGATTGACACCTCAGTCGTTTCCTCTTATAAACACACCTCCGTTGCCCCAGATTCGCTACCCACCGAAACCACCTCCACAAAATCTCTCGGGACGTATTTCTGCCCACAATACTTGGCACAGAAGACGGGATCCAGGCATTAACCACTTTCCTGCAAGAAAGCGGTGCTTTCACCATGCTAGGCCACCCCCGTGACGACCGTAACCCGCCCACCTTTGACGATGAACCCGAGGTCCCAGAGGCCAACGACGGCCCCGAGATTTGAACCCAACCCGCCCCCACTGTCTCCTTCTCTTCTCTCTTTCCCAAATTACGATACCTGCCACAATGGCCTCATGCACCCCACCCTGTTCCACTTCGAAACATTTCAGCTATACAACCATAAACCCAAAATCTGTCCCATTAGAGTACATAGAGCGGACCACACATTTTAATGTAAATAGGAGAATGGCATGCCCCCACAGGCATGCCCGTGCGTCTTAGTAGCGAATTACTTGTAGCACGATAATCCATTGATTTCAAAAAAAAAAAAACACACCTCCGTTGGAGTGCAGCGAATGTCAAGAAACCTCGCAGCAACTACCCACTGCATTTAGCAGATTTCGCGTAGAAGTTCGCGTTGTAACGGTGGAAACTGCTCTTTCGTCGAAACTGAGGTGAAACTCGCAACCGCTTGGCGACTTCCGAGAAAAAGTTCGGTTCTAGCGGTGGATCCAGCATCGGCGGCAATGACAATGGTTATCCAGTTGAAGTTAGTAGCCAAGTGACTGAGTTCAAGACTGTTTGCCAATGAACAGGAAGAACTATCAGGGAGTGGTGCTGTGGCGCAATATGAAAAATACAAACGAACTTTTAAAAGTATTCAGCGTCTACGAGTAAATGATTATCATTGAAGGGCCACCGCACAGACTCAGAGACTGGACAAACGATCGCCTGAAAAGGTTTCCTTTGGATTTGAAGCGTTTTTACTTAAAAGGTCTAGGAGCAACACGTTTACAACGCCAAAGGGACAATTGTATTGTCAAATAATCGATGAAGATAAGATAATAATCATACAGAATGTTAGTTACTAAGTAAGTAGTAAGTATATTGGCGGACGACGATGACAGAAGACAGATTTCACGGAGCCGCGACAAGGATGTCAGCCTCACCGTTGACCTCGCCCTCCTCTGCCTTGATGAGCCCAAGTTCGCCTCGTTTGACGTTGGCCTTGTAACCAAGAAGGGGGTTGCGGCCCATGTAAGTCGCCTCGACGTCATCGCTGAAGACCTTCAACGCGTCGAACTTCCTCAAAACGCGCTCGCCATCCTCGTCTCCCTGCACCAGCTCTTCGATCTTCTGCTTGCCAAGGACGGGGGCTTGCATTTTGATGAGGTCGACGCCATAGCGCTGTCTGGCGCTGTGAATGTGGTCCTCGTCGACCTGGGGGTCGAAGAAGCTCTGGCAAATCTCCATGACGTCGTGAACCCGAGTGTCAGTCAATTTCTTCTGACTGTCAGCAAGACCGAATATGACTGTCAAGTTGTTATTAATTGAAACGATCGATTGATCTCGCAGTTAAGGACATACCGGGCCTGAACATATCGAACGCAGAGTCGAAGTTGTCCGCGTTTATGTCGCTGAGAACGGGAACGGACTGCAGGTGCATTTGCTTGTAGGCACCCAAGACGACGAAAAGGAACCTGCTCAAGAGTCAGAACGGCCTAAGTGCAGACCTAAAGAAAGCATACCTAGTATGGGCGATGCCGACCTTCGCATCGTGCCAGGCTTGGGAGGAGACCTCGTCGATTTGCCCTTTGATCGAGGCGCAGATGGTGGCGGAGGCGGAAAGGGCACCTGTCATGCCAATATGGACACCAGAGGAGAAGAAAGGATCGACGAAGTCTATTTTTACAGCGGTCAGCACAATGAAATCGGCTTTCGAGACAACAAGGATTATACGCACTGGCAGCATCTCCAATGATACGGAAATGGTCCCCGGAGTAGCGCGTCGCGGAGTAACTGAAGTCTGAGGTGCTCTTGGTCGAACCAGGAATGAAGTTGCCCTTTTCGCCGATAAGTTCCCTGACGCCGGGAACGAATTGGAGTTGATCGAGGTAATGCTCGGTGAGAGAGGGCTTGGTCCCGTCGGCCTTCGGGGTAGCCTTCTTTGCGTTCGACTTCGTCTGATGCATAACGAAGCCGACTGAGGTGGTGCCGTTGTGAAGAGGGATGATCCAAGCCCAGCCAGACTCGTCTGAAGTGACGTTTAACATGTGGAAGCAAAGAAAATATAGGAAAGTACGCACCATTAAGCGCTTCGAACCAAGCAGAGTTGGCCTTCTTGGTGCCGACACCGTAACGTTTGACGTCATTCCAGTATCCCCAGACAGCGACATTGCGGAGGCTCTCTCGCATCTGGCGATTACCGAGGTACTTGGTCGACATGATACCGGCCCGCCCAGACGCGTCGATGAGCCAGTCGAAAGCAATCTTGCCGGTAGAGCCATCCTTCCTCGACCAGGTGGCCGAAATAGGACGGGAGGTCTTGGGGTCCTTTCCCTCGAACTGGATTTCTTCGGCCTTGGTTTCCTCGAAGACGTGTACACCTTCCTTTGCGGCGTGGCGGAGCATTAATTCGTCCATTTCGGACCGAATCTTTACCAAATTGTAAGTCAGGACTGTTCGTGAAAGGAAACCCCAAGTAGTACTCACGACGTTCCAAGTCGCATACCCAGGCCCCAAGGCAGTGAAGTCGGTCCCTGGTCAAGAGATCAGATATGGAAAGACGAGATATCACGATGCAACGACTTACAACTTTCACGAAGACCGTGAACAAGTTTGAAACAAGCGCCAGGCTAAAACGACAACTTGTAAGATAAGACTATCGTGGAGACCGAATCACGAACCTTCGGCAAGAATCCATGTTTGACGAAGTCGTCCTCGAGCCCAATGAAGTTGAGATAATTGCGAAGAGATGGAAGCATCGACTCTCCGACGTGGTACCTAAACGTTTGGTAAGTTCATGCGCTACGAAGGAAGATAAAACGATCTACCTCGGGAACTTGGCAGATTCCAAGAGAGTAACATCATGACCTTCACGACGAAGAATGGTTGCAGCGCAGCTACCAGCTGGTCCACCGCCGATGACGAGGATGGTACTTTTCTCGGGCTGGAGGACGTCGAAGAAATGTGAGTGTAAAGTCGACCGACGAAATTGGAACGCGCTCACCACGGTAGCAGTTGTGGTCGACATGGTGTTGCAGAAGAAGTTTAGACTCGCGAAAAATCAGGGAATCTGATCGTTAACTTGGGCGAGAAACCTTCAGCTTCATATACCCTGGCTGATGGCCATAACTCAGACTGGGATATGATCATGGTTAATTTGCGAAATCATTCAAGTTCCCCGAAGGTGACCAAATCTCACATTGTTTTCCGTCTCGCTTCACATGAAACCAAGTTCCGCCAGGAATGGAGATCGGATAAATTGAATATTCGGTCACCCATATTACACTCGAAACTGTATAGTTGCCGTACGATCTCGGATTGGGCCTGGTTTCGCGATTGGTCTGTCGGTCCGGGATGCCTCACAATAGCGAAGCGCTGGCCCTTGCTCTTCCACTCCCCAATCTTTATTGTTCTCTATTGTCTTCTCCTTGAGGCCGTATGAATGACCGGTCTTGTCCTGCCAACTCCAAATTTTCATCTGCAAATTAGTGGATATTGCCCTTTCCCAGAAGGTCGTTAGAGTTTTACCTTGGGCAATCTTGGTTGATGCAGGTCGATCGGGCGAAATTCTTTGGCTGTGTGTCCAAGGATAGCCGTCATCAACTTGAGAAAGTAACGGGAGCAAACAAGCTGTCCTTTCCTTTTCGGTGCCGGTGACAGGGGTCCGCACTTCCCCTTGCAGATCCCTGGCTTTGCATTTGCTTCGCATCCTCAACATCCCTGACCTTGGAGTTACAGGAAAAGATCCATGTCGTGGCTTCCTTCTCGAAACCAAACCCATGGGATTTCAGAAAAAAAAAAAGTTTTCTATTCTACCTGGGACCTGTTCACCTAAGCGCCTGAGAATCCATCTCGCGATGACTCCAGGGCTTTCCCAGACGCGAGCTGTAACACTGACTCTATGGAAAACGCGATAATGGTATATCCGACGATGGACTTCGTAAAAAAAATCCGATATCTTGTGTATTCGTCTTTAAGCTTCTCGTCTGAAAACCACCTGCCAGTGATCTCCCACTCTGACGAACTGCCAGTTGCATCAGTTCGATATCTATCTCACTTTCCTTGAACTGGAACAGATAAGTGAGATATGGGTGACACCAGAGCGTCCTCGGTAACTGCGCTTGACGGTAGAATTACGGCGACTAGTGATAGGGACTTCACCGCATTGAAGAACCTCTCAAAACCGAAGAAAGTCCTCGTTTTAATCGTACTATGCTCCGCGCTATTTCTTGATACATTCAACAATTCCTCGCTTTTCGCTGCCATTCCTCCGATCGCCACCGAACTGGATATCCCTGACAGTCAGAGCGTCTGGCTACTTGGGGCGTATCAATTGACTTTCGCCGCCCTGCTTCTGGTGGTGGGTGTTTTCTTATACATTCCTCTGAGCTACAGACTTAAGTTAATTTCAGAGCGGCCGTGTGAGCGACTTGTACAATCCGAGTAAGATTTTTTCTAAGACCAGTATCCCATTTATTTTACTAATTACCGCCTTAGAATGGGTTTTTTTGGTAGGGGCTACGACTATGGGGATTTTTGCGTTGGTCGCTGGATTTATTAGAAGCAAGATCCCACTCATTGTCTTTCGAGCGCTTATGGGAGCAGGTACTAGTCGACCGTTGTTCTCCTGCTTCTGGACTGACAACACTGGCCTATAGGCGGAGCGTTGACAATCCCTTCAGCCCAACACCTTCTTGTTCACATGTATCCCGATCCAGTTGAGCAGGCAAAGGCTATCGCGATATTCGGCGGTATGGGCGGAATCGGAATAGGTTTGTGGACTACTCCGTTCGTGTTATGGTCGCTCATGTCTGCCACAGTCGTTGGACTTATAATCGGTGCCTTGTTCGTGTCGTTTGTATCATGGCCTTGGGTATTTTACTTCAGTGCAATCGTCTCCACTGTCATCGCACTGTCAATATCCTTCCTCGTGCCGAATGTTTCTCGCATTGGAGACAAGGACACCCAGACTACCCATATGACGAAATTCAAGCGACTTGATCTTGTCGGTGTTGGGATTTTTACTGGTAAGTGTTCTTCCATGTAAATTGATTGTCGGTTTAACATTTTCCAATTCCAGCGTCTTTGATTCTATTTATTTTTTCCGTCACCACTGGTTCCGTCGATGGATGGGGGTCAGCCCAGGTGATTGCGCCACTAGTAGTTTCTATCATCCTCATGGCCACGTTCTTCGCTTGGGAACGGTACCTCCCTGAGTGGTACGCAGCTTTGTAGGTCCTAATTCCTTAAACGGCGCTTCGCTTTTGGCTGACGCATTTTATAGACCGCCCAAGATGTGGCGCTACGATAATGTCGTCATTCTAATTGCCATTTCACTTGTTCCCTTTATGTGGTGGGGATCCATTTTCCCGCTTTTCTCATGGATTTGGGAGGTCGTTTATGGCTGGTCGGCGATCAAGACAGCAATTCATTTGTAAGTCCGAAATGAATAGTTGTCTGTACCAAGGATCGTGGCTGATTCTGTCAATTGTCAAATCCAGCCTTCCAGTTGCTCTAGGAATTTTCCCGGCTTTACCGCTTGCAGCAATTTTGCAGACGAAGTTTCATCTTAAATGGGTGATCCTTTTGGGTTTTGCTTTACTCCTCACAGGAACGATCCTCCTTCCATTCGGGAATTTAGCAGGGCGTTATTGGAGTTTTGTCTTTCCTGGGTTTTTACTCGGAACGGCTGGTGCTGCAATTATTTACGCATCTACCAAGTAAGCTGGTTTAATCTCCCCTGTATCGTGGTTCTAATATTCGCTGGCCCAGCATCGCTCTTCTGGCGAACACACCTCCAGAGGTTTCCGGAATTGTGTCGGCGGTATTCGTATCTGTGCTGCAAACCGGGGGTGCTACTGGGCTTGCTATTGTAACTTCCATTCAGACAAGTGTACAGGTTAAGCACGGTGGACCAACTGGATTTGAAGGCCGTGCTGCAGGCCTTTGGTTTCTTGTATCATTCATTGGGCTCATGATGCTTCTGTTTTCGGCTTTCATGAAACAAACCCCCTCACCAGTAAGTGCCCAGGTTGACGATGCGGCAAACCATGGCGATCTCGAAAAGATTTCACCTGCTTAGACTCCATTATACACAAATAATTTCTTCTAGATTTTAGTTTAGTTTCCCTTATTTCGTTCACACCAAATTATAATTCAGACTAAATAGAAGAAGGCCGTGACGATGATTATATTAATAATTTATGATACTTCATTGAAACATGATACCCGACAGACCAGGTGTGAAATTGGAACTTTACTCGACAGCGGAAGGGACGTCAGCTAGGAGGGTCATGGCCTGGTGCGAGCGCGGCCTCAATCTCATCTCATATGGCTCGGGGAACCTACGTGGAGCAGATACAATGAGAACTTGAGAAGTCAGTGATGCTGGGAGTCAACGTACGTGATAGTTCCAGGAGTATAGGCATATTTTGGTAGGACCTCGTTACCGTCCTTATCGAGACCAGGAAGAATATCGCAGGTCGCGAGAGTCGTCGCAATAATCGCAAATAGTGTCCCTTCTGCGAAGTGCATTCCAGGGCACACACGTCGTCCAAACCCAAATGAAAGGCCTGTCACTTTGGCCATTTCCGAATCAAGTCCGTTGAAACGTTCAGGATTGAACTCCATGGGATTAGGATAAAGCTCTGGATCATGAAGCATGTGCCTGGAAGGTACATCAGTGCCGAAGATAAGAAACAGCTTTAAAATTCGCGCACCAAACATTGGGCATGATCAATGCTCCTTTCGGGATCTCGTATCCCTCATAAACGTCATCCTGGCTTACGGCGTGCGGAATACCTAGCAAAGTAATTCGAATGAGGATGAGTCGTGTGAATAAATCAAAAATGCTAACCGAGCGGAATAGCAGGGCTCCATCGGAAAACTTCTGCCATGATGCTTCTGATGTAGGGCAAGTTGGGCCTGTCGCTGATTAATGGCAGCCTGTCCTTGCCGACGACAGAGTCGAGTTCAGCCTGGGCTTTGGCTTGAATTCTGGGATTGAGGATCATAGCCATAAAGAATGTCAAAGCAGAAGACATGTTCTGAAAGAAATATTGAATATGGAACCTGATAATGAAGGGAGATACGCACAGTGTCCAAACCGCCACCCATAACGCTCGATGCTGCCCAGACGAGTTTAGCCTCATCATCAGGGGACATTTTACCACCAGCTTCTTGAACAAATGTCCCGCAAAGGTTGGGCATCAAAGTTTTGCCAGTGTCCTAACATAATTGGTATCAAGATCATCAAGATCGTCTTCAGAGGCCAAGCATACTTACCAAGTTCTTTTTACACCATTCGTACGGATTCCAGGATGCGTCCCAGACAAGTTGACGCCATTCGTCGGCGATCTTCAAAAATCCGGAGCCTGGCATCCAGCGAGGAACATGTTTAACTGACAACCATCTCGTTAGAGAAAGAAAATTTTCGACGCCTTACGGAAGACTCACGAGCAGGAATGAAGTCCACCAAAAAGTTACCGGGTGTCGTTGCCTTGCCAAAGTTAACCATTGCTTGCAGTGGTGTCGTTAGGAATGGGTCATCAGCCGTTTGAATGTAGTATCCGTAAGTGACTCGGATGATAATAATGCCTATCCTCCTGTTTAAAGTTTGAGATTCTTGCGAGAATACGACACGTAAGTGACCCACAATTTGACTTGTTCGACGAGGGACCTTGAGTCCTTCAGCAAATTTCGAACAAGAATCGCAGCCTCCTTTTCCTGTAAGGAGTGATAGCGAGGAGTCATGCTCAGACTGAAGTCCTGTGCAATCAGTCGACGTTGTTTTCGCCAATTGTCACCGTAAGGTTGTAGAACGAAGGTTTCGTCGTACCCCACACTAGTGGACGAACAATTTAATAAGCATACTCAGCCAGGCAAACAAATATACTTACAGGTCGCCTCCCATAACCTAGACATAGACTCAGCATTTAACTTATCGCATTGCAAACAGAGCACTCACGAAGTGCGGGCGATCGGAATAGATCGACGAGCGCTTATCAAGCAGATCCTTCGCGATTTTGGTGGAATTAATGATGACCAAAGGTTGTCCGATAATATCGACGTGCATGATGTCACCTAATACGATGTAAACCAATGATTTAGTTGGTGTAACGGGACTTCGACTTTAGGAGTGCGTACCATACGTCTTGCCCCACTCAGAAAAAGCCAACCAAGGCGTTTCTACCGGCATTTGGTGGACATTGCCTATCACAGGGAGGCGCTGTGGGCCAGGAGGTAGCCTCTTACGTCGTGCCAACGACAGGGCATAGAAAAACAGCAAACCACCAAAGACGGTGGCAGCAGGCAGAGCAGAGCGGGGGAGGTAATCCATAGCACGGAGCGCCACCAGATAGGACGGTCCTTTAAGTTAAAACGAGTGTGGTTGAATGCGATGAGTTGAGTTGATAGGTGTCTTGTTCTGGGGTTGGAATTCGTTCCGACTGCCTCTAAATCCAAGCCCCACTTCCGCCCAGGGAAGATGGATCCCGAATATCCGGTGCTGTAAAAATGGTCCATCTCCTCTTTCTGTGGCTAGGCGGCTGTTGAGCGGGAAAAATCTTCACACATGATGGCGAACCTGCAAAGGCATCACACTTTTTTGGGTTATCCTTGTTCCCTTGGAACAGATCCCTGCAGCCTCGAGGCTCGAACCTACAGCCGTGCAGAAATCTCCTCCACCTCGGGTACCGGCTCTATCTTTGACCCTCGTCGTCGGCGACGAGGAACGACTCCATGGAATGTGGGTTGCAGGCTCGTTAGCAAATTCAGTGAATCCTATATGATCAGGGTTACAAAGGAGAGAATCATGGAATGTTTTCATGAACAGCATTGTGTTGGGACAGCGGAGTACATGGGGATCGAGCTCTACGTGTTTCATCTTTGATGCACAGAATGCAGCACAACGGTTCCGCTCGAATGGTCTCCCAAACAAACCCGCAAGTCCGCCGCCACTCAGCACATTCGCCACCCATGGAAGATTCAGAACAAATGAACTAACGTTTGGCGATATCTTGCATCTTGCATCCGTTTCATACGCAAAGCTATTCCATACTTGCCCACATCGGCTCGCGTTCGAGAGTGATATGGTCTTTTCTCCCTTGAACTGATGAGAAAGGGGTGGCTGCTGCAACAAATACCCATCGTGCATCCAAAATAAACGACTCGGATATCTGAAATGACAGGAGCGACCAGGCCTCATAAGACAGGACTAGGAACTTATTTGAGAAAATACGGCACTTGTCAAGCTTGAAAGATAGTAAAAAGTCGAATAAGGGAAGAATTGCACTTCCAAACCGACACAAATTTTAGATTCAAGCTCCGATCAGCCACCCTGATCGGCGCTCAAATATTGTGGATCCACATGTGTCCACAAATCAACCCGTTCCAAACCGAAACCCATGGACACGACAGCGACGACGCTGAAGAGAGGGAAATGACTTTTTTTAAATTTTAATTGAAAAGCATGAAGTGGCCGATTTGTGTCCACCATCAAAGATGATCATGACCATCAGATTCCAATGATCAGAATTGTTCGTGAAGTGAGTTTAAGCGATTATAGTAGTGAATCTAAACAATATAAAGCATGCACTTAGAGTATAATTTTTTGTTCAGCAAAGGGAGTGTGTGTTGAGAATGAATGGGTGCAAATTAAGCCATCTGTGAGCGACCCATTTGCGATGTTGAGCCTACACCTTCTTCGGTTTCTGTGAGTGATGTGGTACAGAAAGGAATCACGTACCAGGATAAGGTATGGATAAGGAAACACCACCTTGTGTGCTGTAGGAATTATGGCGAGCCATTGGAAACGATCTGTTACTGGTCACTGTTGATGTGGACGCAGCACTCTCTCTGTATAACCCAAGTTTCATGTTTCGAAAAACACGACATGCCATCACATTCATCACCATAAGATTTGGATTCCCAAACATTGCTCGATACACAAGTGAGATGGAATCGGAGTAGGTGATGATGGTCGTCGCAAAACTAAAAAAGATTGTACTCCTGTACGTATGTTTGTGAGACTTTTCTCGCGTTATGGAAAACTAGAAGATGCAACTGACAGATAATATGCCTGGCCGTCCTGTAGTAAAGCCTTGGAAAATTCCGGAAGGTCAGTACCGCGAAAAAATTTGGCCATTGTGTCTTTGAGAGTCCACCCATTGCTCGGTGAAATGTGCATGACACGCCATGAAATGGCCAAAAATACCAGAGTGTCGTATACCACGACCACGAGTCCGCTCATGGAAATTGTAGATGTGAAATTTCCAAAAGTGCAGTATTTTGTGGGTCCAATAGCGTTCCCGGTTATGGTGAATGCGTCCGCCAAGCTGCCACCACAGACGGCTAACCACAACATGAAGAACAAGAACACAACATAGATGTTGTCCGCGTATATGCCTCGTATGCGCAAGAAAAATAAAAGCGAAGTTGACGATATAGCAACGGCTAGAATTCCGGACATGGCTTTGGCGATTTTGGCGCAATGACCGATGGGTGCCGCTACGAGACAGCGTCTTCAATATGGACTTCAAAATTCCAAATTGCAGTAAAAAAAAACTTACTCTGGAAAACAACTGACATCAGGAGAAATGTAAGAGTGCTTAGCCTGTCTTAATTCAGTAACAGCATCGTTGGGTGTGCATTTGCCGATATCACCTCGAGATCCAGTAAATTAATGTGGGTAGTCCTATTTTATGTTTTGTCAATACCAAATAATCGGCCTTGAGGTTGTTCAGCAGGTCCCAAACCATGATCTAGGGCATCTTTAATTGAATAGAAACGTGAAGACGGAAGAACTCACCGATAAAGTTCCAACGAAAACATAATTTAGGATAGAAAGTTCAAACACCAAAAGAGGGGGAAGGTATGCTGCAATGGTTAAAGGATTCGGAGATAGAGGTACATTGGCAGCAGTAGAATTCATGTCGGGAAGATGAGAGGAGGAATTATGTCGTCAGCCTGACATACAGCGACAGTTTATATATGCAATCTAGCACTCTCAATCTGGCAAACAGCTTCGCTCAAGAAGTTCGATCAGATTAAGGTCGTCAGATGAGGAGACAGGCACGGCCTCAATTAAGCGCCACCAACGCTTGACCTCGTCAAGTAACCAGTACGAGATCTCAACCGAAGGCTAAGTGACTCGAGTGGATACATGATTGGTTCTGATGATCTGCACACTATCAGAAATGTAGTCGGCTCTACCTCAACCAGACCTGGTGGACTGATATTGTCTACCTGCCTTTTTAGCAGTCTTTCTGGTTGCACATGTGTTGTTAACAACCAAAGACGAGAGGTTGGAGTAATGGGTGGGTTTACGAGGCAAGATTAGGTTGGAGTCGTCGAAGAGCATGGACCTGAACCAGTGTGAGCTAATGAAGCCAAGAAGCCGAGTTATTTGTCCATTACTGTGAGGGACACTGGCTGTGCCAAACAACAACGAAGATCATTGGGCCCAGATCATCACGATTTGTTGGTCAAAACTATGATTATACTGAAGAAGATAAACATTATAAATACGGGTTCAGAGTTCGTAAAGTAGATTACTTTTATATTTGACTAAAAGAATGGGTTTTGAGAATGAGTGACGCAATTCGAATTTCAAACCATGCATGAACGGTTTGATTGGGATACCGAGCCCACACAATCTTTAGTTTCTATCCGTACGTTCAATTTCTATCCGTACGTTCAATTTCTATCCGTACGTTCAATTTGCCCAATGGATATCACGTACCGGTATCAGATGTCGACGTAAACACGACATCTTGTGTGTTGAACGAAACTGGGCGGATCCTCGGGAGTGAATTGTTGCTGGTCCTTGTTGGAGTGCTATCCCTGTAGATTCCAGGCATCGTGTTTCTAAACACACGGCAGGCCATCACGTTCATTACGAGGAGATTTGGAGGGCCGAACATTCCCCGATAGACTGGCGAGATGGAATTTAAATAGGTGATGATAGTCGTCGCAAAACTGAAAAAGATTGTGCTCCTGTTAAGTACGGTGGTAAGAGTTCACTCCTGTTTTGGTAAAATAGAAAATAGAATTGACAAATAGTACGCCTGGCCGTCTTGTAGCAGAGTCTTTGCGAATGTCGGAAGGTCTGTGCCATGAAAAAATCTGTCCACAGCGCCTTTGAGAGTTCGTACATCGTTGAATGAAATTGTCATGACACGCCATGAAACGGCCAAGAATACCAGTGTATCGTCTACCACGACTAGGAGTCCACTCACGGAAACCATAGGTGGAAACTTCACTGAAATGCAGTATTTTGTTGGTCCGATGGTTATCCAGGTTGTCGTCAACGCGCTTGCCAAACTGCCAGCACAGACGGCTAGCCACAGCATGAAGAATAAGAAGACAACATAGATGTTGTCCCTGTATACTCCCCGTAAGCGCAGGAAAAATAAGAGCGAAGTTGACGATATCGCAGTGGCAAGGGCTCCGGACATGATTTTGCCGAAGGTATCGCAATGGCCTACGGGTGCGGCTAGAATACACCGTCTTCAAATTGTTCCAGACTTTCAGGAAGAAACTCACTGCACAAAATGACGATGGTCAAGAAGAATCCAAGAGTGCTAAGCCTATCTATATTCAGCAACACTATACTTGTGTACATGAATAGCCAGCATTACCTTGATAGACAATAGACTATGGTGGGCAGCCTCATCTTGTGCTCCGACAAAATTGAATAATCGGCTCTGAGGTTATTCAGCAGGTCCCAGACCATGACCTAGAGCATCGTTGGTTCAAAAAAACCGCGAAGACAAGAGAACTTACCGATAAAGTTCCGACGTAAACATAATTTAGGATGGAGAGTTCAAACACCAAAGTAGGGGGAAGGTATGTCGCAATGTTCAAAGGATCCGGCGATTGGGCTACATTGGTGGTAGAGGAATTCATGTCGATGAGACGAAACGAAAAATTGCAGCCAACCTGAACTCAGAGCAACAGTTTATATAGAATATTCAATCCTCTCTATCCGCCAGGCAGCTTGCCCAAATTCGATCGGTACAGGAATAGAAGGACATGACCACGGTTGGTCGCTACCAACGTTTGACGAGTTATAAGAACGACAGTCCGCGATCTCTTCCCAAGATAATTCAAGAGGGTAGGCAGTCGAGTCTACACACCATCAAGATTGAACACTGAAGTGTCAACCCGACCGCTCCGAGTCATTTTTAAACCCTTGCGTGTGAGCAAATGATGTCCGAGAGAAGAACTTGAAGCGACGGGAAAGCTGGGGTCTCCTTGATCTATGGGCAGGTCCACCGACTCGGATGTTGACAATGTTTGAAGTCCTGAACTTACCTGAAGAGTCCTTCAGGTCACCGAGATGCTGCCCTAATCAGGCCGAGAAGCCGACTTGTTTGTGCGTATTTTATTTGGAAGACTACCTCCACGTCGTGTGCGCTGTGCAGCGCGTCTTGCTCGATTTCTTCGTCTTCCTTCTCCGAGAACGTTGAAGTTGTCGTACATAATAGCGCGTAGAGCTCATTAGCGCCCAAAATGTCCCAATTCAACTCACATTCGCCACCGCCTCTCCGGCACCCAGTTCCTACTCATCCGGCGTATATCCCTGAACCACCTTCTACGCCTGCATCTCCTCAAGGCTACCAACGGTTTTCTTCATCTCCAGCACCTGTACTTCAGCAACAACAAGCACATCAACACTCTCAAAATATTCAAGCTTATCCTACTCATGTTCCTGCGTACACAACTCCGTTCCAACACTCCCAACCACCTTTGCCACCACAGTATCAGACAAGCATGAACATGCATCACATGCAGCAGCATCCAGTACAACCGCCACAGCCGCAAATGCATGCACCTGATTATACTGCTTGGGGACTGGACGGAACAACGGCACAATTGGGTATGCAACTGGGACATAGTGCCGTAGCTGCTGGACAAGACTACGTGCAAAGAAATGTGAGTCAATGTTCTTTATCAACGTGTTTTTTGAGAACTGAACCGTCATTTCAAGTTTGGAACCTTTATTCCGTCGAGCAACATCAAGCACCAATTCAACGTGTCGAATTCATACGTCATACGAAAATTACGGCTTCTAGTTTTTCCATGGCTTCACAAAACATATTTCCGTCGGCCTCGCGCTCAAGGAGAATGGCTTCCGCCGAGAGAGGATCTGAATAGCCCTGATCTGTACATTCCTGGTGAGTCAATGCCTTTGCACCTCAGGACATGGCAGATCTTGTCCAAATATCTCAGTTCTTTTCGACCCTACGACGCGTCGCCTGCACTTTTACCGTGCTATCCGATTGATTTTCGTGCCTCAGATCTCATTCTATTCATGGCACTAACGTTTTATGTCCGCAGTCATGTCTATATTCACCTATATCCTCTTGACGACTCTGCACTCCGGAATTAACGAGCGATTTTCCCCTCTGGTACGCACTGAGGTTTCCAAGGTGTTTGGTGTCTCAATATACATCGTCGGCCTTTAGATACTTGGCGAGTCTGCATCACGCGCAACTGTCGTCCTTCTTCTCGACTTTCTGTTCGTGAAACTTGGGTGTTACATTCTCAACATCCAAGGCTCGTCACAGGTCACTGAACTGCTTGCATATGGTGGCTACAAGTTTGTTGGGTATGTGCTCTGCTTTTATTCTATCATTAACACTGGGGACTAATTTCATTGCTCAAGTGTCATACTCACACTAGCGGCTGGTTTCTTGGGTTTGAAAGGACCGCTATGGTCACTCGTGTTTCTTTATGCCTTTGCAAGTTACGCATTCTTCCTGGTATGCAGAATTCCATATGGGCGTCGTCTCTTCATCTGATGACCACCACAGCTTCGCTCATTACGAGCTGTTATCCTCCCCGACGCGTCCAGTGTTTCAGCCACGCATGCAACAGGAACAGTCACACAGGCACAGCGTCGGCGGAGGATCATATTCTTGCTCCTGGAAGCGTTGATGCAGATTCTCTATATGGCATGGCTTGTTCGCATCTGAAGGCGCTACGGGTGTAGCGGAAGTTGCGATGATGGCGTTGTTATTTGGCGGCTCCATTGGACCTTGCTAATTATATTAGATTATCGGAATATATTTTCGTGAGTTGAACATCTATGTCTGGGTTAATGATCGTAGCGAATGTTGCAATGGTTTTCCTCCCTTGGTTGGGTGGGGAAAAGTGACAGCTGCTGTTCTTGTTCAACAATTCTTTGGCAGTCCTGATATAAATTGCCCGCAAAGAGTTCCACCAACACTCACTTGGATGGCCACAGCATCTCAGGCCTGTTGTGCATCATGTTATCGACAAATGAAGGTAAGTACGCAAATAGACAACCTTTCTTGATAAGAAATTAATGCATATATATATAGCAGTTGTAAGTGCGCTGTGAGAGGATCATTCCCGCATCACTCAAAATGAACAATCCAACATCACGATCGTGATGCCCCTTCCACCACTGACCACTTCTTTTCCAATTTCTTCAAGTCCCACCTACGCTGAATTCCACGGGCTGCCTAAATTCTCCATCAACTTGGCGATGAACTGTTGCTCCAAAAACCTATGAACAGCTGTCTTGACTCCCTATCTCACCATTTTAGTTCTCAAACACGACGAACATTCTGTCTGCATCCTTGACACCCCCTTCACTCGGACAGATGGAAAGAGAATAAGATAAACCCGTCCTCCATTCGCACAACTGAGGTTATCCGCTTCCCACCCTTGAAGTCGCCTTTGTACTTGGCCTATAACGTTTAGTAACGGTGCTATCTCGTTGACAGCGACTGTGATGACTTCTGTTTCTCCCTCACTTAGCGACACCCTCAGGCAGGGTTTTCCTGCTCATTTTCATGCCGGATTTTTGTTTGTGAGTGGCATGCTGCTCCAAGAATAACAGCACAGTTGATATAATTTGTCCCTGCTTCGCCTCTAGATCATGATTTGGGATGCTCTTCACAACATCAAAGACGATTATTACCTTCTCTCCTCACATGAAGCAGCGACGACTACGGTATATTTTATATCACGGTGGGTGCAAAATTGGTTCTTTGTTGGCATATATTGAATAAATTTCCAGGATAACTACTCTGGTATATGCACTGGGAAAAACAATATTCTTGAGTGAGTCCATGTTGCGAAGCATTCATTCAATGGTGCTCTCATTGATATATTCTCGTAGCTATTCCTGTCCGCGACTGCAGTTCCCTTGAAACTGCCCTCTCAGTGATCTACGTCGTCGTCGTGGCTTCGACTCTCTTTCTCGCTCTCCTCCGTATCCGAGTAATATTCCGGACAAACGCCTTCGTTTTCATTTTTCTTGGAATTTCATTAGCAGTAGTCATCGGCGCGAGCATGACCTTCGTGATAGGTGTGGATGGAAGCCAAAACAGTGGAGCCCTGCATTGCATTGATTCGATCGAGGGCCAATACGTTGGTGCTGGCCTTGTCATGATCTTCGCACATCATGCATTCCTCCTGGCTGCGACCACGCTTTTCATTTGGCAGAACAACATAGGGCGAGGAGGAGGAATAGCACACTGGCTACAACATTTACGAAATTTTGCATACGGCAATGCATCGTCGAGGTACCTACTCGAAGACCAGATCTGTTTCTTGTATGTCCAGCCTTTGTTTGACAGTAAAGGACCACGCATTTTGCTAATATACGCACAGGATAACTATAGTGGTCAGCATGATCAACATGATATGGTTCTTCGCCTTTTCGTCCGACGATGCGTCTCTCAAAATAACGATAGTAGTCGCGTATTGTGTCGTCTCCAACATCATGATCAGCCGCGTATACAGAAACACGACTCTTCGGCCAGCCGCTGACGAGATAGCCGCGGCTGTCTCATCGAAATTCTCGATGTCAGGCACGTCGAGTCCCCACCATTTTGCTGTTGGCCCACAGGACGACTTCCACGACGTGCGCTACCTCACCTCAGATAGTAGCTCAGGCTCGGGATTTAATACGCTGAAGTCGAACGCCTTGGAAATTGAAGTTAGCAAGGTCATTGAACTTAAGCGCGACACTTTCAACGGGACTGAGCTGGGGACGGCATCTCAGGACAGTGTATCACATATCAAGACGGTCTGAAGGAATCGGTATGGACTTTTTTTTCCAGATTTTTTTTGGACTTTAGGTATCCTAACGCTCAGCAATATTCAGTTGGCTGATAATTATGGACAGCGGTCGTTGATTACACACGTGTACTTTACACTCGTTTATCATTCTGACAATTGCATATCGCTGGAATGCCACCTTGTCACTGTATGTAATGTTAGGTCAAATGCATCGCATAATAATATCGTATTCCATCCGCTATAACCCTGCTGTCATTCTAGTTTTGTAGTTCTTTAATATTATTGTATTAGATTGTTACTTGAATCGGACAATATTATAGTAAGCATTTAAAACGTGAAGAACCTTGAGTAGCCTTCAATACGCTGGTTGTGGATCATTAGCCAAACCGGCTGTCCGTGAACCCTCCCGAAAAGCAATAGGCAAGCTGGTTTCCGCCAAACTATTTTCCCTATATACTCCAGACTTCGTTCTTCGATACACGCGGCACGCCATGATATTTATCACAGCAAAGTTAGGCATCGCCAAAATTGTTCGATAAACGATGGGAAGCGATTGGATGAAGAATATTATTGTCGTCGTGAAAGTTAAACCGAGCGTTGTCCTAAAGCAAAGCCAGAGTCAAATTTTTCTACCAAAACTTTCAAGAATAAGTCTGCCATGGTACGCACAGGTAATAAGCTTGCCCATCACGCAGCAGGGCTTTTGAGAATGCAGGAAGGTCCTTGCCAAAGACGATGACCTTGAATGCGTCTCTAATTCGAACGCTCTCCTCCAATCCAATCAGCATAAGCCGAAATGATATAGCGAAAAAAATGAGAGAGTCATTAACAAGGGGGACGATGATGCCGGTCCAGATAAAGGTCTTCATATTTCCACCTATGCAGCGCCTTGTGGGTCCAATGTTTGATCCAGCGTCGCTGAGAACACTGAGAACGCTGGTGACACCTCCTGCGAGGATACCAAGCCACATGAGGAAGAAGAAAGCAATGACGGATTTGTAGTCGTTGTACATTGCGGCAACACGGAAGAAAAACAGGAGCGAGGTGGAGGGCATGGCAATGCAAAATATCCAAGGGATCACCTTGTAAAGCTTTTCGCAGTTCCCAATGGCGGCAGCTAAATGTTAAATGTCCTGGCTGGTAAGACGAGTCTGTGGCTCCAAAAGTGATAGTACTACCCACTTTCGAATACTGTGACCATAAGCATATAAGCCAAAGTAGAGAATCTGCGCAGTATTAGCTTGTGTAGCAGCCATGTACGAAAATTATTTGCATACCTAGAGATGAAATATATACCTGTCGGAAAAGTCATTCGATGTCTTGTCAAGAGTTTGTAATCAGCGTTGACATTATTCAACATATCCCAAATTTGCACCTGGCAATGAGAATGAAGAAACAAGAGCAGAGATTCCAAAATCGAAAACTCACGACTACGGCGGCGATGGAGACGTAAGATTCGATAGCTAATTCAAAGTTTATCGAGGGAGGCAAGTACGCGGATGGGTCCAAGACCGGCGGCGTTGGGTATGAATCAGGAGGGATGGCCATTGTTTCTCGAAGAATCGCGAAGAGTGGGGGTTTCTAGGTTGTTCCTGGGTGGGTTCGAGGCGACATATTTATATGCTGAAAACATAGCTGTTCAACCACATTTGGATACCGTCGCCTGCGAGGCTAGGAGGGACTCGTCCCAAACACGACATTCCTTGCCATGGCGCTTACTGCTCAACCAATCGAACCGCCCATGAAATCGAGTTCATCGAAACAACAATCGGAGATCGATTCGCGTGCGTTCAATCGGTCACTCCGACGATAGCGCTGATCCAGGTACCAGCTACTCGTGTCTAGTCACAGAGGAACTGGTGGTGGTAAGTATGTCAGCCTTGTCCGAGCCTGCATTCTACATGCTGTCGGAGCCGCAGGTTCATCAGACGGGAGTTGCTACAATCCCAGGGGGGGCAGCTGCCCATGGTTGATGTGGTAGACGAGATGCTGAACATAACAGAAGAGATGAGCCCTTGTGCCTTCATCGCTTCATGATTAAAGGGTGGCCCACATCTGATTCCCTGGAGGTTCGGATCAATGGCGACAATTTGTATATTTGTCAGAAACATAACTGCTCGCCCGCCTCTCAGATTTCATGCACAATCAGTCGAATTGTTCATGAAATCGAGTTCATCGACATAACAGTCAGAGCTGCACCGGACCGAACGTAGCACTGACCTAGATACCAGGTAGGTGCTTGTAGGCGCTGGCGGTAGTAAGTTTGGCAGTCTTGTCGACGTCTATTTTGTCGATGTGCGAGCTTGCAACCCATCTTTCATGTGATGCAAGCTGATGCACAGCCGCGAGGCTAGAACGACCCAGGACACAGACACTACCATCTCGGCGTGCATTATATCTTTGCTTTCCTTTAATTGTTCTGTGGCTCACGAAATTGGACCTTGAAAGTCTCATGCAGGAAGGACAATCCTTGTTTAGAAAAAATGTTTATCCAACGTGTGGGCGGAAGAGGGCATATTGAGTACATCACCTCCGAGTCGAGAGGAGCCTTGATGGCGTTTTGATTGCCAGAATGGCGGTCGCCCAAGAATTGACCGAGGAATTGACCTGAGAGATGAGATGTTCAACAGTGAACTCCAGTTGTCTGGAACTTGAAGAATGAAGTTTCGATGAAGAATGAAGAACAACAATAGATCTAGAGGCGGTTCCGAGTGGTAGACACGGTTACTATCCTGAAATACCAACTCATTGCCAATGGGCAGAGTAGTACTAGTGGCCAGGTTCTATGTTCTATGATCCCAGAAAGGTCAGCCAGACTGTAAGAATCCCCTGCAAGCGATGACTCTCTCCGACCAGAGATGAGCTTAATGTCTGTCCAAGCTCACCAGCGTCCGAGTTAGACAGTAAGTTTGACAGTCTTGTCGACGTTCAAGCTTTGCAGCTCATAGCCAATGCACAGCTGCAAGAGGCCGTGGGCTAGAACGACCCAGGACACAGACGCTACTTAGAGTACCATCTCAGCGTGCATTATATCTTTGCTTTCCTTTGATTATTCTGTGGTTCACGAGATTGAACCTTGGAAGGCACGGGCAGGAAGGATTATGATAGTCCTTGTTTCGAAAAACGTTCATCCACGGTGGTGGGTGGAAGAGGACACATTGAGTACATCACCTCCGAATCGAGAGGAGTCTTGATATTGACCGCCAGAAAGGCTGTGGCCCAAGGATTGAGTGGTGAGTGGTGACCTGGGAGATGAGATGTTGAACAGTGAACTCAAAGAGCTAGATCTCCGATCGATGATGAAGAATGAAAAGCAAGAATAAGTGTGGTTCCGACTGGTAGTGGCCGTGACTCAAGCTATCCCAGAAGGTCTCCCTGCAAGTGATGACTTTCACTTGTGGAATACCAGTTTGGGGAGAAATAGCAACTGCAAAGGCCAGTTCGGAGCAGGAATATCCTTTAGCGCGCAATATCGATTCGCGTCGAAGGATGTGTCTTGAATTCTTCGATTTTGTGGGGTAAAAGCTCTTCAGCGATGTGTATCGAACCTTGTAGAGAGTAGAGACCAATAGAAGTTGGGCAGAACCATACCTTGCGTGGCACCTGCATACTTAGAACCACACACCCGTTCAAAAAAATTATATGTTTTTTTCCAAATCTGCCTCACAGAGCGCAGAAAAAAAGGGCATGTAACAAAAAAACCCATCAAACCAATCCACAGGACCGTGAGGGCGTAAAGAGTATGGATAATCGTAAGCTCGCAAGTCACCTAAGGACCGCGATAGAAGGTAACTAGAGGAGGTGTACACCACTGGGGTTGTACGATGGTAAAAGGAGGAGGAGGGTATGGTATAAACTCTGAGTATGTATGTAGACGTGGACGTATGACGTATGCAGATGTGCTCGGACGATCTGGCAGGCTCAAGAAAGAGAGAGGTGAGAGAGAGGGAAATGACAGGGAGATCAAAAAGAGGTGGGTTCCGGTGGTGGTGGATATGAGAGATGAGGGATGGGAAACGATGCAGATGTATGGGCGTAAGAGTTAGAGTGCAGAGTGGTCTATGCGAGTAGTGGCGGAATAAAATTAGGAGACAGAGAGCAGTGGTGGGATGGATGGATGGAACCGGGTTAGTGGCTGGTGCGCTGGTGACGGGCGCGCGAAAAGCCAAGGTTCAACGACGACGCTTAAAGCTCGTCGCAGAAAGGCAAGTCATCGTCATCGTCATCGCTGGTGTCCGGAGCCGGAGCCGGAGTCGTAGCGGGCTTCGCAGCGGGCTTCGAAGCAGGAGCGGCAGGAGCAGCTGGGGGGCTGGGGTTGCCGGTGCTATCGTCCGCATCGCAATCGTCCGAGTTATCGTCAGCGGCGGGGGTAGAGTCATCATCGTCGCAGCTATCGTCGTCAGCTGCAGGGGCGGGTGTGACGGCGGGCGCGGGTGCAGCTGGTATTGGTGCGGCGTTGGCTGCGGGCGTTATGGCGGCAGGCGCGACGAGGGTGGTGGAGGCAGCGTTGGGCGCGGGGAGGGCGACGCCTCCTGCGGGGATAGGAGGAGCTTGAACGGTTTTAGCGGTGCAAAGAACCTGTTGTTGTGCAGAGAATTAGAGGTAAGCTCCGGGATTTTCGAGAGGCAGAAAGAAAAAAAAAGAAGGAAGGAAGGGGACGACAAACCTCGCCATCGTAAATGTTGCTGCACGCCTCGTCGATCTGGGGGTTGTTGAGGTAGAGGATGGTGGTGTTCAGTGCGTTCTTCTGCGCGATGTCCGCGCACGTGTCTCCGGGAAGGACGATGTACGTCGTCCTGCAGTCCTCTGCCTCGTCCTGGGCCAGGCAGAGAGACTCGCCGGGGATGAGGTTCGAGCACCCCGAGTTGACTTTGTCGCTGTTGACAGCGGCGAGTTGGTACCTAAATATGGTGGGTCAGGGTTGCGCGGTTCGGTTCGATCACAAATGACCAGCACTGACGTCGATACGTTCTGTGCCTGCGAGATTTTGTCGCAGAAATCTCCAGGCTGGATGGTGTAGCTCCTGGTGCAGGCTGCTGCGATAACGGCTGGAGAAGAAGGTGAACATCAATGTTGTTGTTTTCGCATCAGATGCAGACGACGTACGTTGAGCAGAGAGAGCCAGGGCAGCGACGGCGACGAGCTGGGCAAACATGGTGGGTCTAATGAGTGTAGGTGATAAAATGAAAGACTGGGGCGTCGAAGACGGGGACAACGTGGACGGGGGAGAAGGAAGAAAGAACGGCGAGCTCGAACGTGCGGAAAGGAAGTGGAAGAAGAATTTGAACAGAGACTAAATCAGCCCGAGTGTTCTTTTCATCAACCGGCATGTTCCAGACTTGGCACTTCCACACCGCGTCGGCGCTCAGATCGCCTTGGAGACGGACGACATATTTCTCGCGTTAATTATGACGCTTTTTCTTCAAGCAAATAATTCGCTTCTAGTCAGACTTCGGGTGGTCATTTCTAGGCGTTTTTCCTGCTGGTGAGTGGAGCAGGAAGAGTTTTTTGAGCTCGAGGTCTATTGGTGATGACACCGAATAGCAACGCATACCCAAACTTGGCATGAACGCCGCCGGTCATTCTTGGCCGCTTAGACGGCTTGGCCTGATTGATGGGGTATATCGCCGGGAGCACGACCAGGAAATTTCGCTGCGGAGGGCTTAGTCCGATATGCTGGTCGTACGCCGCTCGACAAGGTTCAAACGAATGCTGAGTAGAACGGTCAAATCTGATATGGAACCTACTTGTACGAATGCCCCCTGTAATCCTGCTGATTCTTGCAACCTTCTGCCCGCCACAACCACCTTGCTCATGCTTTGGGTTCGCTGCCTAGACTGGTCTACCTCCTACGAGTTGCAGGAGGCATTTTTTGTTATGCGGCTGGCCGATATGAAGAGTAATCGCGGTAAAATGGGGCCATACGATCTCCAGGAGCACTTGGACGGCGTGCTTTCGAACATCGCAGGTTTATTGCAGTCGAACCTATTTATTCAAAGAGGACTGGAACTTTGCCTCATGGAATCGGATTGCTCTGACCGACTCGGACGAACTCGATCCAACAGAACAGGCCAGCACCAAAAATGATGAACAGAGGAATAAAATACGCTAGCTTGCTTTTTCTTCCATCTTAAATTCGTGTCGGATATCTCACCTCGGGCCCAAGGGCGTCATTGAATTTCGAAGTCGTCCTCCTCCAGAGCCACTGCTTGATAATGATCGGCTTTACACCACAGCAGCCGCGCTGACCGACCTACTTAGGCCTGGCATCTTGATCTTCTCTCTAACCACTAATCGCTGATCGCTGGATGATTTTCTATTGTCGAAGTGTGTGTTCGCTACTTGGCATTGGGAGCAGAAATGGCAGCGCGACCAGCCGCCCTTTATCCTGCGCTCAATATCTAGGTCTGCTTCAGAAACGCCGAGAACACCATGTATTAATACCAAGTTTGGTGATCGCATCCCGTATCTCTCCGAGTCCTCTGTTGCATGCTGCATTCTTACCCGGACTCGAGCTCTCGTAAATCAAATCTCTCAACCTCTTCCTTTTTCCGTTTTTGTTTTCTGGCATATCCCATTGACACTAACCCGCAAAGGCATTAGCCCAATCTCTCAGGCAGCGCATTTGATATTCTGATAAATATCTTCATGCTGGGTCGTGTGTCTTGGTGATTAACCGCTCCTCGTTTAAGCCTCCTGGATTGATTCATTTGCGTTGTTCGCTGTGTGTGATTTGGACAGCATTTTTCTTCATATATAAATTCGTCGCCTCGGTGGATCCCATTTCTATGAATTCTGAATTCTGAAGTGGCCCTTCGATGTCTTTGCCTTCTCCGAGTCAGCTAGGCTCGTCGCCTCCGATGCTAGACCTCCCTGCTCTACCTGCTCTCCCGCCTTCGGTAAGCTCTGATTTGACGGTCGCGTCCTACATTCCTGTTGCTGCTCTAGTCGTGAGTTTCCAGGCCTGGTATTTCTTCTGTTAGACTTCATTTTACTGTTGCACTCCAGGTACACATTTGGGATATGCTGAGCAACGTCAACGCTGACTACAAGCTCTTGACGAGACATCCGCTGAGATTGCCGTCGATTGTGTACTGCATCTCGAGGTGGGTGCTTGAGTCCTTTCGCATTCAAATAATAAGCAGACGGATCCCCTGCAGGCTATCTACTCTGGCCTGCCTACTTGTAGTCACAATATATACAAGTGAGCGCTATTAAGCTGTCATCCCAGAAGCAGCTTAGACCTATCAGGCTAATTCCAACCAAAACCATCTCTGTCCCCCAGGCGCCTTCTTCGGCCCATGCGACCCAAACTTCAACCTAAGCCCCTGGCTGTACATCCTCGCAACGCAATCCACCTCCCTCCTCTTCTTCTTCCGCGTGCGCGCGATGTACCACGACCACCCGCGCATCATCCTCTTCTTCTTCCTCGCCTGGCTCGGCATCCTCGGGGGCAGCCTCGCGAGCGTGCTCATCGCGCACATCCGCGGCGTCGGGCCGACGAAGAATTGCTTGGGTAGGGCGAGCAAGTCGTTTGCGTGGACGGGGATCGTGGCTCCGCTGGTTAATGATACGCTTGTTTTTGTGGCTGTTTCGTTGAGGCTTACGGTAACGGGGAGGATGGGGAATGTGAGGTTTAGGGAGGCGCTTGGGGTTGTGGTGTTTGGGAAAAACCTGCCGACGTTTTCGAGGGCTTTGTTGAGGGATGGGCAGGCGTATTATTTGTGTGTGCGATTTTGGATCTACCTCAGACTTGGGCCAGCCTACTAACTACGTCAATTCCCTTGCCATATAGAACGACGCTGGTCCTTTCGTTCACGTTTACCATCGTCTTCTTCATAGAGTCGATCCCGTCGGTCTATCGAGTCCTTCTCTCGCTCCCGAATCTGGCTATCATTAACTTCATGGCGTGCCGTGTGTATCGAAGGACGAAGTCTGGGATGTACAGGGAAAATTCAAGTCCAGAACTCACCCTGCCGATGGTGTTTTATGATTGTGCTCAGACGCCTGAAAATTCTACGGGAGGTTTGTCGTTGGTGAATTCGCGATCGGTGTAACTTTGGGTGTTTTGGGTGGAAGAGATTTGTCACAAATTTGTCCCGTCGCTATATACGTGCAGACTGATTGATGTCTGGCCCGTAATATTTGTTATAAAGAGTCTATAGAGTTCATTGATGCTTGGCGAGAGGAGGATAACCTTGGGTTTTACTTACTATGTACACTGGCATGTGCCAAAAAAAAATGCGCGTCGGATCTCGATATTTATGATATGGTATCTATATTCTAAATTGGGTCTTACGCGCTATCCTTGTACTCTATGCATTGAAATAAACCGAGAGCGCAATAAAGTGCAGGAGGTAGCTGCCAGAACAGGCGCTGACGAGGGCTCAAAATAGAACAGCAAAACCACGTGACTCAGTACTCAACTCGCGCACAGACCATGCACGAAAAGTATATAAACCTCCCCCCTGCATTTTGGGATTCTTTAGAACATACTCAATCAGGATCTGTTTACAGAAACTGACCGAGTCTCGCATTTTTACAGATGCCGCATCCTTCATATCCACTCGATGACATCCGCGCTCACTCGTTATACTGAGAACATGGCCGCCTTCGTGGAGGTCTCGAGGACGTTTGGCGGGTTCTTGGGCGTGCTCGTATGAGTCGTTCGAATGCCTTGTCAGCGAGTTGAGCGTCTGTCTGATGGATAATTTCTTTTTTCTTACTTGTATTCTACTGTACGATTTGTTCAGAAAATATATGCACTTTCGAATCTTCCTTTCGTCGTTGTCTTCTGAAGTTTGAGGTGTAAGAAAATTTCATTGAAGCAACCGACGTCGACGGGACTCGGCTGTTTCGCCGTCCCATCAATTCCATAGGAAGGGCGGAATTTTTTCATCTTATGAGCTCACCTCAACTTTCGACCTTCGCGTGAGTTTTTTCGACATAAACGTCTTCAGATGCAACTGAATGCTTGGCACAGCTTGAAGCTCGTTCGCGGTGTCGGGGCAGGCAGGGGTGACAGTCGGGTAGAGAAGGAACGACTCCAGTAAGAAATACTCCACTCTCTTCCGATTTCGCCTCACACTATCGGTTGTTGTGCCCTACAGTTATGCACCAGCGACGTATTGTACGTCTGTCACGCGACACTGAGCACTGTCTGCGACGTCGTCGCGGTGTGGTGCGCACACAAACCAACTTCGCGGCCCACGTCGTTCAAAAACCTCGGCCGGACCCCTTCAAGTCCCTACAACCCCAACTCTCAGACCTGCGGACCTCCTTGCTGTCCATGCTCGGGTCAGGCCACCCAGCAATCACCGAAATCACGAAATATTACTTTCTACATCCGTCCAAGCAGGTGCGGCCAGTGATTGTGTTGCTGTTCGCACAAGCCACGAACGGGCTGGGTGGAGACTGGAGTCGGAAACTCTGGGAATCGGAGTGCGAGGGTGCAGGGGGGCGGGCAGACGAGCTGGACCGGACGTTGACGCGTCCCGACGTGTTGAACGACTGGAACCCGAGCATGCCGCTGGAAACAGCCAGCTTTGACCCGACTTTCTCGTTGACGCCTTCGAACCTCCATCGACGCTCCCCACCAACTGAAGCGTACACCCTCCAAGCGTCGCCCTTCCCACCTGCTCTGGCCAATGTTGTCCTCCCGACGCAAACCCGGCTCGCTCAGATCGTCGAAATGATGCACACCGCCTCGCTGCTCCACGACGACGTCATCGACGAGTCTGCACTTCGTCGTGGAGCTCCGTCAGCGCCAGCTTCATACGGGAACAAGCTCTCAGTCCTAGGAGGGAACTTTGTCCTTGGTCGGGCATCAGCGGCGCTGTCGCGGCTGGGCGATAGCGAAGTCACAGAGCTCATCGCGAGCGTGTTGTCCAACCTCGTTGACGGCGAGATTCTGCAAATGCGTGAAGTCAAGCTGGAGGACGAGGGTGATGATGCCGTTGTAGAAGACAATGTGACGAACAAGCTTTTGGAGACCAGCGGGCAGGGCAGAGGTGGTCAGACGAGCAGAGACGCGTGGAATATCTATCTGCAGAAAACGTATTTGAAGACGGCGAGCTTGATGGCGAAAGGAGCGAGGTCGGCGGTCGTCCTTGGCGGATGCAAGGAAGGTGAAGTGTGGAAGGAGATTGCATATGCTTATGGCAGAAATTTGGGGATTGCGTTCCAGGTATCCTTCTCTTTTGAACCACTTCCAACATGAATTTATTTTAATTACATTATCTGATATTATAGCTCGTGGACGATGTACTCGACTACGAATCCGCCTCCGCCACATTGGGCAAGCCCGGAGGCGCGGATCTGCAACTCGGGCTAGCCACTGGACCAGCCCTCTACGCATGGGAGGAGCACCCCGAGATTGGGGATCTCATCCAGCGGAAATTCGAGCAACCTGGGGATGTGGAGTTGGTAAGTTCTTCTATTTCGTCGTCCATCATTCCCCTTTCCGCTTTTGCCCCTTTGCCCTGTGTTTTTGCCTTGTCCATGCTGTTTTTTGATACCTATACACCCCACTCCAATTGACTCCAATTGATGATAAGCCAACTGATGAACCGAACTACCCAGGCTCGAGACTACGTACTCCGGTCTTCAGGTGTACAGAGGACGCGGGCGCTGGCACGGGCTTATGCGGACAAAGCCAAGGAGGTGCTGCAAGAGCTGCCGGAGAGCGAGGCCAAGGCTGGGTTGGAGGTCTTGACGGAGAGGGTCATCGGGCGGAAGTCGTGAGGAGCCAACTATTGGTGTGGTTTGGCTACGGTTTTATGGCGAAGAGATGTTGAGTGGGACGTTGTTAAAAGTATGCGCTTTATTCCTTATCGAAGTCAGCGTGAGGGATGACTGATCGTTCATTTAGTTATATACTGCATCAGATGATCGTTTAGAGTCATTTTTAATCGATGCCGTCTTTTTTTTTTTTTTACCTTGCCACCATCTTTTGGTGTTCGACAGGTTGCTGCTTTTGAACAGAACTGCACACTGGTCCGGTGCTTATCGGAGCCTTACACATTTCAAGGCTCCTTCAAGTTGTGGGTGTCTTCTAGATCATCAAAGTCATCAAAGTCAGTTCCATCAAGTTATATTTTTGCCCATGCGGAACCGCTGGTTAGAGTTTTGTCTGATATCTGCCCATTAACATTTTTTAATTGCTTTTCAGGCAGCAGTATCCACAAAAACTTTTCCTCTTCAAGCCTTCGACCAGCAAACCGTTTTCATCAGCAAGCGCCATTTGTCCTCATCCTCGACTCATGCCAGACAATGTTTATCTCATTGTCCCCTTGGCGTCGACGACAGCAGCTTGATGATTTGATTTCTGAACTGGGACAAGTGAGATGAGAAGCTCGGCGTACCAACCGTATTCCAAGCTGTATTTTGGGGAACCCACGGTTAGGAATGATGCTGCCTGGCTGACGTGAGAGTGGGGTAGGAGGTACTCAGTCCTGGATAAAGGTTGCACCTCGGACCAGGCTGATCGTTTCTCACCAGGGGGCTTCCAAAGTGTATCTGGGGTGCCAACACCGAGCATGGATCTGCTGGAAATGGCGATGGCTGGAGGACCGGAGCAGCTCGACCTGGCATATATTAACATGGACATGGCGCTTGGGTGAGAGCGCTGGGAGGTGTTATATAAATCCTGCGTCTTCTTTTTGCTTCAGTGTATCCCCTTATCTTCCTTCCTTTCAGCCGTTTATCGTCATCGTCATCGTTATCATGTCGGGAGAGCTAGTTTTGGTGCGTGGTTCTGCTGTGATCGCGGCAGCTGAGTAATAACGCCGTGGTTTTTACAGGTTACTGGTATCAATGGGTTTATCGCCGGACATACAGCTGAGGAGCTTCTCAAGCAGGGTTACCGAGTGCGAGGGTGAGTAGATCGACTTCATTGAGGAATATAGTTAACTTCGATATGCTTTCACAGGACCGCCCGAGGCGCGAAGTACGATCTTCTGGTAGAGACTGTGAAAGTACCGGGGTTGGAGTTCGTACAGGTGGATGACATCGTCACTGGAAGCTTTGCTGAGGCATTGAAGGGTGTCGACGCTGTTATCCATATCGCATGCCCTCTGCCTGGGAGGAAGGACATCGAAGAAACATTCAAGGTGTGTGTCTATCAGCTGGTTCCATTTCTCTCTCATTTATCTCTCTTTTTCCCACCAGAGTTCCATTGACGGTGCGCTGAATGTCGTGCGTCAAGCTCAAGAGGCTGGCGTCAAGAAGATTGTAGTCACAAGCTCTTTCGGGTGTCTCCTCAGTCGTATGTCGGCTTTGACTTCGTTCGAGCTACTGTTAATGACGTGACCTATTTTTGCGAAGCGACTCACATTCCGGCGTTCCATGGCCTGAACCTAAACGAGACGAGTGGGTATTTCTTTTTGACAGCTTCGAGAATGTGATCTGATTCTGACTATGGATATCTTTAGATTGGGGCGTAGCCGATGACGAAGAGTACGAGAAGAACAAGGGGGATAAATATTATGTTTATTTCACTGCAAAGATCAAGGCGGAGAAAGCAGTTTGGGATTTCGCTGCCCAGCATCCTGAGCTCAATGTCACTACAGGTGAGTTTAGCGCGTACGACATTGGTCGAGGAAATCTGACATGAGTGCCTGCCTAGTCCTTCCCGGATATGTTGTCGGTCCTTACCCCAAGACCTTCCCTCGGCCTACCTCAGTGGCCACGATGGGCACCAACGACTTCATATACACTGTCATCAACAAAGGCGACCCCCCGTTCGCACCCAACTGGATCGTCGATGGCCGAGATGTAGGAAAGGGTCACGTACGAGTTCTCCAGCAGTTACCGCTCCCAGAGACGGATGTCAAGCGCTTCATCATCAACGGTGCTACTTACACCTGGGGTCAGGTAGCTACCCACCTGAAGAAGGCCAGGCCGGAGCTCGCGGACAGAATTATTGCGCTAGAGGACATTAAACCTCTCCCAGGCGTGCTTACTAACTTGGATACCACAAGGGCGAAGGAGATCCTGGGCTTTACCTCGTTCATTCCTACGGAGCAGACGATCGAGGAAGGCGCGGACGATATCTTGGAGTTGGAGAAGGAGTGGGCGAAGAAATAATTCCTGGTTCGGCAAGCGCAAAACGAAAATTGTAACTTCTGTAAATTTTGGTATGATGATTTATTTAAAGATTTTCGATCAGGCTCCATCAAGAAGTTTTCTGTACTTTCAAGCGGCCACAGTGGTTTTTCTTTAACTATCGTGTCAGTTATACGCTGCGTCGATCCATCCCCCCATTCTGAGGCTTTGCTCTTTCTGGTCATGCCGTTATCGTGATCATCTCTTGTTCCTGATAAGACACCGTACCCAATCTTCTGAGATTGTCGGGCTCTGAGAAGTTGCTAAGACCTCGAGCCAGGGTCCACAAAGGCTCCTCTAAATCCGTGACTATTCTAAAATCCCTGAGTATACCGAAGCTTCAACAAATTGCGACTGCCCTTTGATAGAGATATAATGCATACGATTCAAGAGCCCAGGCTTTGCGGTTTTGATCATGAGTGCGTCATTCTGCCCAAGCCCGCCGACGTCTGTCAAAAGTCAAAGCATGAAGCTGAAGGCGGGTCCCTTGATATTCATTCCCACTTCAGTCTCAATCCAGCTTTACATATCCGTCATCCCCTTTGTCCTCCGAAATGTACCAGACATTCCGAGGAAGTTTCGAAGTCGATGGTCAGCACGCCGGTTAAACAGCGCAAAGAACTTATTCGTGCGCCGTATAGGCATCTCCAAGACTACTTGTTTATCCTGCCAGGCTGCCATGTTGATCGTTGTAAGTCATTTCCCAAAGGTAGTTTAGCGTCTACCCCGCACTTCCTAGTAGATCGCTCACGAAATTGGGGTTCGACTTCAGTTTGCATGGACACCACCAGATCGCTCCGCATCAGCGTACAGCTGCGCAGGTTATTGACTTCGCAGACCCCGAAGTATGCGACTTTCCCCAAAAGCATTCAGTCCTCGCCTAAGCGCTCAAAGTGATCGGGGTCTGACTATGAGATTTCTAAGGTCTTTTCATCATGATAGTATCATAAATCCTATGCCGAACCACAAATCCACAACGCTGACGCTCCGCACGATCTGTCGTTAACAACTGAGCTTCCTTGACCCACATCACATCCTTCTTCATCCCAGACTTGCCGAATGGCTTTGGAACGGAATTAAAATTTTTGCCTTCTAATTTGGCTAGTTCGCCGTGGACAGGTGCGTCTGTATGCCATCTGAGTGTCTGCTCGTCCATAAATTCGACTTTGTATAGGGTGCATATAGTGTATTGAAGGAGGGTCTAGCAGAATAAGCAATTCCCCTTGTCAGATTAACGGATTCGGAATGCCGCGGCAAACCAAAGACGGGAAGATGTTCTGAGTCTAAACCCTGCACAGGTAGGTACAATGTTCCCTTTCATACGTTTTTCCTGACATTCTCATCGCGTAATGTCTCCAAGATACTCTGGATTGGATTCCTTAAAGGAAGGGAAATGTGACTAGTTATCGCCCGCCTCTATTTCGAGTCCCCCTCGCTGGTAAAATGTCTGGCAATGCTACCGCCGTGCCTCAGCTCCCCAATCCTTTCACGCCGATGGCGTTTCTGCCACCAGACCTGGCGTTCCAAGTGACGATCGCGATCTACATCTTGGTCGGTTCACTCGGGGTGAGTGTTCTCCCGTACATCTGACGCGAATTCCCCGATTTATGAAGCCGATGCGCCACAGGTGATGATTTGGGATATTCTAAACAACCTCAAAAACGATTACATTTTACTCACAAAGTATCGTATAACCTTGCCCACGATTACCTATGTTATCTCGAGGTATGTCCCTCCCGAGGTCGTCCATCGCCTGGCATCCTCACCTATTTATGACATCCTCTAATAGGCTAGGATCCTTGGGCTATGTTCTAGCGAGCACTATATTCGAGAGTCAGTAGTTCTATTGAGCTCTACCGCCTGCGACAAGACATTGACACGTCGTCTAACTTTTAGCTGCCCCGGCAGGGAATTGCATCGCCTTCGAGAAGGGTCTGGACTGGCTATACCCCATCGCCATTCCAGCGAGCTCCCTTCTCTTCTTCTTCCGTGTTCGCGCCATCTTCGACAAGAACATTTTTATTGTCTCCTTTTTCGGGTTCATGTGGCTAGCCGTTGTCGCTGGATGCCTAACGGTAACACAAGGAGTCACTGGGGCGCATATCGGCACTACCGACTACTGCATCAACGCAAGTCTCGAGGGCTACGTCGCTGCTGCGGCGATTATTCCGCTCGTTAACGACACGCTCATTTTCCTCGCCATTTCATGGCGCCTCATGACTAACTCTCATGTTGAATATACCCTCAAAGGAGGCATGAGGACACTAGTCTTTGGCGATTACATGCCTGCCTTTTCGAGATCGCTATTGCAAGACGGACAAATTTATTACTTGTATGTTTTTCATTCCAGTCTAATTTCTTATTGAGTACGCGCTTACTGAATATGCCCGTTTGCAGGACTACCGTCACGACCAGTTTGTTAACTGTCATCATGCTCTACGTATCCTCTGTCCCCATCGCCTATCGAACGATGTTCACAGTGCCCAATATCATGCTCATGAACATCATGGCGTGCCGGGTATTCAGGAATACGAAGTTCGGCCTATTCAGAGAGGACACGATATCCACCAGCAAAATGAGGTCGAAAGACGACAGAACAGCCGCCTCCATTATCCCACTTTCTCTCACAGGAAACTCGCGACCAAAAGGACCGGCTTCAGACACGACGGCTATCAACATGGATGGGATCGAAGTAACAAAAACCGTCGAACGTCTCCATGATTACCCTTCGGACACGAAGATGGAGAGATATCCTTCTCGTGGAAGCGGGACAGTATAAGTTCGAAGGAATTTTGATATGTATAAAATCATTTATCGCTCCGAAATCTGTAGAACATGTACAAAATTGTAGAGCGTAGACAAAATAAATTAAGTCAAACTCAACAGCATATCCTCGAGCGGTCTGTGCACACTCTGCACAATCCAGTGCAATTTGTCCGCTCACCCCGACCAGGCACTAATTAAAGCGGGGGTAAATCTGAGAAAACCGCCGGGGTGATGTGGCTGTGCGTTAAACTTCCGCTTTTGGCTCAGGGTTGCAGGTTGCCTGTCAACCACCTCCACCGCCTCCACTGCGCCACGCTCTCTTCACACCCCACAGTGCCCACACCGCAACCAACAGGTAAGTCAATAAAGGCCTTTGAATCTGGATGTTCAGGTTTCTCATCCAAAGTTTTCTCAGCACCCACTTTTTCTCCATCTACAGCTTCTATCGTTCTAAACTTTTCGGTGTAATTATGCCTGCCTTCACACCCGACTCCGAGCTGGAACTCCTTTTCTCACCCGCCCTTATTCCTGCTGAAGTGAAGGCGCAACTCGGGGATGACCTTCATGTGCGTTCTCATGTTCACTTCGTCTGGTATAGTCAGCTCACTATCCCCACTCCCTCTTTCACAACTTAGATGCGTCCCTTGGCAAAGACCGACATATCTCGCTCACATTTGGCGGTTCTGTCTGTCCTGACGTCCACACCCGACCTTACCGAGGCACAATACACTCAGGCCTTCAATACCCTACTTTCATGCCCAAATACCTATTTCACCCTTGTCATCGTTTCACGCCAAACAGACCAGGTTGTCGGTGTTGGATCGATATTCCTTGAGCAGAAGTTTACCCGAAATTTGGGACGCGTTGGCCATATTGAGGATATTGCGGTCGATAAGAGCATGCAAGGGCGCAAACTTGGCTTAAGGATTATCCAGGCGCTCACTGGCATAAGCGAGACAGTAGGCTGCTACAAAACCATCCTGAACTGTAGCGACGCCAACATTCGTAGGTCTTGTTGCCTTTTAAACGTGTACCTTTTCTCACCTGTTCCTTAGCGTTCTATCAAAAGTGTGGCTTCGAAAAGAAGGAGAACGAAATGGCGCGATATCACAACGTCGGATCAAGCGCTGTTTCTACCGCCACCACCACTGTTATCACGGCCACTCCTGCTTTCCCTGAACGGCCTGTCCATACCCCCAGACTCTAGAATGTTAGAGTCTGTGTGCCAAAAACTTTCTGGACTAGATTCAGTAAAGACTTCTCTGGCGACCACGGACATATTTTGAACTTGATGTTCCATAAGGACTGGCTTATATTATTTCTTGTATCTTATATTCATCTCAATATCCACTCTTATTACCGGCAACTGAAAATATTGTTCAGGGTTTTCCACTTACCCTCAAGACATCAGCGTAAAGCCTTCCAACCATTTGTCTATAGTCAGACGCGAACGGACATGTGACTTGACTTATCATTCACGGCTTCCGCCTAGCCGCAACCCAACACAAGTACTGAATCGTACTACTACTACTGATGACGCTAAACTAAACCGAGACTCAAACTTGATCTGGTCTTTCTGTGATGCACCGAGTATTTTCGCCCGTGTATCCATGGCGGGCGACAGTTGGGAGGAGGCACTCACTCAAGAACTAGGTAAGTTACCCCATGTATTGACGCGACATTTTAAACTGGAGCATGTGTTGCATAGTCGTAATCCAAGGAAATGTGATTCCGTCTCCCTCAAATGACTGAATATCGCTCAAGCTCGACGTCCGCAAATATCTACAACTGATGACCTAATACCGCATTCGTCGGTAAATGATTCTTCGAACTATCGTAAGTCGGAGGTGTCAAATTACCGGAAGTCATCTTCAGGAGGGCTCGCAGACAGGCTCTACCAATCCAAAACCATTTACCAATCAACGGCAACGAAAATACGGTTCGACGAATGACTCAACATTTGCCCAGGAAGCCCAAGCACACGTACAAACGTACGGCTACTTTGACTAAGAAGGCGCGTCATTGGTCGAGCTGGGTTCTTAAGTAGAAGTGGCGAACGAAGCGGACCACCTACTCTTATTTGCCCAGCCACTTGACCAATGCTTCTCGGCGATACTCGCAAACACTTCAATTTTAAAGCGCAGCCGACCCAAGGACCCATTCGTATATAATTGAAAGTTATTGACCCAAGAGGACTCTATTTGGCGAGATCCCCTACTCGAGGAAGTTCTCTCAAGCTCATGTCCAACGAACAGCTTCCCAACCCATTTACTCCAATGGCGTTCTTGCCTCCTGATTTGGCGTATCAGTGGACAATTGCTACATATGTTTTGCTGGGTTCTCTGTCGGTCTGGCATTTCTTTCACACAACAATGGGCGGTATTTGATTTTTTACGACAGGCATTAATTTGGGATATTCTAGCCAACCTACACTCCGACATAAAAATGCTGGTGCATGGCAGAATTCGTTTACCGCTTATCGTTTACTTCATTTCAAGGTCGGAAAACAGCAGTATTACTCGTCGAACAAAAATGTACTCAACTTCAGAGTAGATTCGGATCTCTGGCGACGCTTCTTAGTGAAGCTATCATGCTGAGTGTGTATGCCTCCTCTTCTCAACTTACCTCTATTGATCGACAACAACACACAGCGACCCCAATAGGACATTGCGAAAACATTCGATATATTCAAATTCTGTTCCTGTTTTCTGTCCCTCCGACATCCCTTCTTTTCTTATTTCGTGTCCACGCATTATATTCGGGCAACAAGTTCGTCATTAGCTTTTTCTCCCTCATGTGGCTCGCCGTCGTGGGGGGATGCCTTACACCCGTCCTAGGAGTCTCCGGCTCTCATATTGGACCAACGAAATATTGCATTCATTCGCGACTCGAGCCTTATGTCTCGGCAGCCTGCATCATCCCGTTTGTGAATGATACCCTTATTTTTTTGGCAACGAGTTGGAAGCTTTTTAAAAACGCACATACCGCAGCGAACATTCAGAATGGTGTTCGAGTGATTTTGTACGGTGAATATCTTCCAGCGCTCTCAAGGGGGATTTTGAAAGATGGACAAGCATATTTCTTGTAAGAAGCTCATTGTTATCTCTTACCGTACCATAAATGACCCAAGTAATACTTCACAGAACCATCATTGCTCTCAACCTTGCGACGGCGATTTTATTCAACAATTCGGCCGTGCCTCTCGTATACAGAACCTTCATTGGCACGCCCAATATCGTGCTCATGAATTCAATGGCTTGCCATATCTTCCGAAACATCAGACTCGGTGTTTATAAAGAGTCCACTACCCTGCCCACAATCACCGTGACGCCCGAGAACAGCCATGGCCCTCTGTCAACTATTGATTTTCACGAAGTTGCATCAAGAATTAGCACCAATGGATCAACAACTGTCGAGCCTTAAAACCGTGATTTTCCGGAAGATGGAGAGAGTTTGCGGGTCAGGTTCTGCTGGGATTGAGATGTAGGAGCTGTTTTATATATATTGTAATCAATATACTGTAAGATGAAATAAAGAACTAATAAATGATTTGGTTAAAAGAACTCTAGCTCTAGATATAGAACATGTCGAGGGGTCTGCTGTATTATATGGACACCGTCGGAAACCACTTACTCCAAACAGGAAAGCGAAGCAGGCACACCGTGTATAAAGTACCTCGTATGAAACACCGGGAGTTCAGCTACCGGACGATAATATTTGGTAGGGTTGGTTCTACGACCGTCGACCAAATCCAAAATCGGATTGGATAAGATAGGAACCTAGCTGCCATGGCCCCATAATAATGGACGGCCAATCGTATCATAGTATGACTAGTCGTTGTTATACGTCGGTTGTCGCTGGGTCTGGAAGCCTGGGATTATACCTCGAACATGTATAGCAATGAGGAGCGTCGCTGGGAATATTGGCTCCTACTCCCATGACAGTCCGCACTCCCTTTGAGGACTCTCCGAACTGTCCAGAGGGATCTCGGTTGGTGACAAGGTTGGATAGATTTCCAATGTCATTGCGGAAGTAAGAAAGATTTGTTGGGCAAGTCGCACATTCTTTGTAGACCCCGAACTTAATATTTCGGTATACATGGCAAGCCATGACGTTCATGAGTACGATGTTGGGTACGCCTATGAAAGACCTGTAGACGACCGGTACTGACTCGTTGAAGAACAAGCTGGTCGTGACGAGATTCAGCGTGATTGTGGTCCTGGGTACAATGTCAGCCATAAGGAACACCAAAAAAGAAACCAACGAAAGAGACCAAGACAAAATAAATACTTACAGGTAATAAGCCTGACCGTCATGAAGAACGGCCTTTGAGAAAATAGGGAGATACTGCCCAAATATGACGACCTTAAAACTATTCTTGAAACTTAAATCAACATGGGAGTTTGCCAATAATTTCCAAGTCGTGGCGCAAAAGATGAGAGTGTCGTTAACAAACGGGACGATACAAGCAGATGCGACGTATGGTTCCAAGCGATCGTTGAGGCAATATCTCGTTGATCCAATGCTGGAACCAGAAACACCAAAGATCGGCGTGATGGAAGCCCCAACCACTGCGACCCAGGTGAAGAAAAAGAAGCCGATAACGACGTTGTTCCCCGCGTACATAGCCCGTACGCGGAAGAAGAAGAGGAGGGTGGTGAAAGCAATCACAAACGGATACAGGAATTCGACTCGGCGGATGTTCTCGCAGTGACCAATAGGAGCGGCTGTCCAGAGAGGTTAATTGGACGAATACAGCAAGCTCGGGATGGGAAAATTCAGACAGACACTTACTCTGGAGAATAGTTATGGCGAAGATATAAGCGAGGGCTGTCATCCTGCACAACTGTCATCAAAGAGGTCTCGAAACACGTAACGATGTCGTTCACCTCGACAAGATATATACAGCTATCGAGGGCCGTATTCGATAATGGGTAAACACCCTAATATCGGCACGAATGCTCGTTGCGACGTCCCATATTAAAACCTATCGTCAAAAATAAGGTTAAGCTTTACACCTCGAGGACAGAGGCACATAGAATTACCGACAGTGACCCTACCAGGACATATGTTGCAATCGTCAACTGATATGCTAGATCAGGCGGAAGAAACGCCATAGGCGTCAAGGGATTGGGGAGGTCATCCCGAGAGGCATTAAACATCGGATTCCAGTGTGAGGTACACGAAAATCTGGGGAAGTAGAGTCGGGGTCGAAAGGCGGCATAGCGTTATATAGGCACTCGACGTTTTAAGCCCAGACCCCGCAAGGGCGCTCAGCCCTGATGAATTCAATTGAAGAATGCGTTCCTTTTGTAAGCATCTCGAGCGTCATGCTTACATCTTATCTCCCCGACCCTGACCGACGGTTGGACATGACGTGCATAACAACGGACCCAATTCGTTGGTTGGGCGTTGATCCAGAATTTTCTTATGCTAAACACAACGGTTGTTGTCAACTGTAGTCGAGTGTTAAAACGTCGACGGTTGGGCGAGTGAGCCCTGGAGCTCTGGAACTCCAGTGGCGTGGACAGCAAAAATAATAAGTGAAGAATGGCAAGGGGTGGAAATTTATCGGGAGTGAGGTCGAATGGCAAGTCCCTAAATCGATGTCCGTGCACATTAACGGCCTGTCTCAATTGACGATGCTGATCGCAAAAGATAAAATATATGGTCAAAAGAACAGGCGAAGAGGTTCAATCGAAGAGGGCATCCTCTAGATGAAGCAGGGGTCGGTGATTGACTAGAGTATGCAGAATGCGTTAAAAAGGAAGACCGTCGGTCAAGTGGTTTTCCATAACGAGTCAGCTACACGTTCGGCAACTGTGCTCATGTTTGATCTCCAAATGACACCTCCGCTACCGTCGTCCGCTTCGACAGCGCTGAGGTCCTTCAGAACGAAGGGATAGCCACCGTCTGAGCTGGCACTGACACCTTCGACGAGAGGGAGTTCTCCGAGGACAGGCACGCCCAGCCGTTGGGCAATTTTATGGAAGCCATCAGGTTTTCCTGGTGTTCTGGTCAGGTCTAGAATCAAATCAAAAGAATACAGTGGCTTGCTGACCGAACAAATATCGCGGAGTCGGTGTGTTGCACCCAGGGCACATGTAATAAGCCTGATTGAGTACCAGTCCAGTTATCTGGTATGGGGACTCTTCAGCGGGCAATACAATGAACCGGGTTATACTAACCGGAACGGAGACCTTTCTTAGCATAGCTATCCCTTTTCTCACGTCGGACAAAGCGACATCTTGGGGTGTAGAGACAATGACTGATCCTGAGCCAGAATTGTGGATTGAGACGGAAAGAACCAGAAAGGAGGCGACCGACGAACCGTCAACGTTTACTAATTGCCCCAAGGTTAGAGGAACGTCGCCTGTCCCTGGCGGCATATCAATTACGAGGATATCCAGTCCTTGGCCGTCTTTTGACCAGTCCACATCGAAGAGAAGTTGCTGGACGGCCTTCTGAACCATTAAACCACGCCAAACGATGGGCGTGTCTGTGTTGTCATTCGACGCAGAATTTGTTGATGGAATGAGAAACCCCATCGACATACACGTCAGCCCATGGTTGGTTAAAGGCAGAATAGACCCGACTAAGCAAGTAGAGGTGAGGTTAAGCTCAAACAACCAAGGGGCGAATCACTATTGGTCAAATCAGGTTCGCCAGCGTTTTGTAACCCCATGAGTGTAGGTATGGACGGGCCAAAAATATCCAGATCAAGAATTCCAACGCGTAGTGGAGCGTTAGTCTTCTGGTTTTTGCGAAGTGCAAGGGCAAAAGCGAGATTGACTGGAGAAATTGATCAGACGCGTCGTATGCGCTGAGTTCGCGAGACTCACGCGCTATCGTGCTTTTACCAACGCCTCCCTTCCCACTGGCAACTGCCAATACTTTTTCGACATTCGCAATTGGTCTCTTCTGAATGGGGCCCCCTTTCCGTGGAATCTGTGGTGGCAATTGACGTCGAGGCAAACCCTATGATATGTTAGACCCTTGCTGATAAATGTGAAAGGAAGTTGCTTCGCTCACTAACGGGTTCTCATGTTTTACGCGATTAGTGGTAGAAAAAGAGCGATAATACGTTAAAAAGGACCCTGGACGATGTCGGTGAGTGGTTAACATGAAAAGAGCAGCATTGACGACAAGCACAAAACAAACTCAAAATGGAAATTAGTCACGTGGAATTCAACACGGGCCGAATTCTGTGGATGTATGTTTTGCTTGACCTGCTCTCGACCTCGTAATACGAATTGGTAACGCGGGGTAATTACACTATGACAGAGCTTGCCTGACGAGAATTCGAAGCTCGCTTACTACATGTCTTGCAAATCCCATCAACGTTGACAGGAAAAAAGTGTGTATTCACCTGCATGTAGCACAGCGGTAGACCGTGGCGATAAAAGGCCCATTTTCGCTCGAAGTCGACCAACACAAAAAACCCCTTTCGCCTTCCTCCTCGCTCGACTACATACCCATGCCTAATACCCAAGATCGCCAAAATATTGTGATTGTCGGTGGAGGGAGCTTCGGTCTCACCACATTCAACGCTCTTGCTACGACTCTTGACACCTCTAAATATAACCTCATCCTCATCACCCCCCGTCCATTCTATACCCACCTTATAGCGGGCCTTCGTACGGTCGTGACCTCGGAGGGGAGCCTTGAAGACCGCATTTTCATGCCTATCGACAAGAAGTTTGACGGTAAACAGAAGAAATTAATTCTCGCAGAGGTTAGCTCTATTGTCGATGATGGCGCCAAGGGTCAGCACGTTACCCTCGACAACGGCGAAACTGTTCCTTTTTATATCCTTGTTCTCGGCCCCGGTTCTCTCTGGGAAGGTCCCCTCGCGTTCCCAAATACGAAGGCTGAAATTCTCGAGTCTGTCGAGAGTTGGCGTGGAAAATTCAAGGACGCGAAGGATATTGTTATCGTTGGTGGAGGGGCCATCGGAGCTGGTAAGCTTTTCGGTTTTTTAAGTGGCACCTGTTTGACGAGCCCTCATAACTAGAGCTTGCCGGAGAGATTAAGGACCTTGGAGCGGTATGTGCCCCAACGTTTCCCATCATCCTGCACTTTGGCTCATTTTATTTATTTTCAGACCAAGAATGTTACTATCGTTCATGCTCAGCCCCACTTGCTGAACGATGCCTATCCCGCACGTTGGAGAAAGTCTGCCTCTAAGACTTACCGGGATCGAGGCATTAACTTCGTGTTCGACGACTTTGTGGACGACTTAGAGATCAAGAACGGGCACATCACTACTCGCGCCAAGAAATCGATCAAGGCAGACCTCGTAGTGCGTTTTATTTCTGGACTTTAATCAATAAATCCTTCTCTAATCATGATATGTAGGTGCCGGCGCGGGGACCACGTCCCAACACCAAGTTCGTGGAGTCTCTCGGCGCCGACGCGTTAACCTCCGCTGGATACATCAAGGTTACCCCCACGCTCCAACTACCAGGTCACCCACACATCTTTGCAGGTGGAGATGCTATAGACTGGAACGAACAGAAGCAATCCTTCAAAGCCCAGGCGCACGCTGCTTTGATTGCCAAGAATGTTGTCTCCCTGTTGAACAAGAAGAATCTTGCCCCTTACAAGACGGCATTCGAAGGTATCCTGCTGACGAACGGCAAAGTGAGCCTTTTCGCCCATATTTATTCATTTCGTTTGAATGACTTTCTTGCTCAGAACGGTGGGACGGCATACTTCGGCATCCTGTGGGGAATAACCTTGGGCAACTGGTTATCGTCTTTAATTAAATCCAAAGGCTTGATAATTGACATGATGAAGAATGGGTTAGGACTATAATTTAGGGGGGAGTGTGACTTAGGGGACATTCAATATTTCTGTGTTCGGTCTTCAAGATACCCTTCTTCAACTCATTTACCTTTCTTTGCATACTTAATCGAATTATGCTTTGCTGGTTCATGTCTAGGCATTACTTTTCCCTTCAAATCTTGTTTCAATGTACCTGATAATAAGTGAATAAATCTTCTGCTTGAGGATCACAAATGTAGCTACGCATAACGTCTAAGTTGCACGAAATCATCTTTTCTTCATATAGGAATTTAAGCCGAATTTGGATGCCTGAATCTCAAACGGAAATCAATCGGTGATATCCAAGACCAATTTAGTAAGAGCAATTCCATTAAGCCAAGATCCACCCTCACGATTTATTTTAAAGCCTACTTGCCAATGCGAAGTCAAGGGTTAACGCGATTACAGAGCTTATGTAGAACACCAGTCACCCTTTTGAGTATATTTGGAGTCCTACGCGTTGTGAGTTGCGATAATATCTACAATCTCAATAAATGAATCAACGACATAGTCCACTTCTCCTCCTTCTTTCTTAGTCTTGACATTTTCTTTTTCGCCTGGGTTTTCATCCGGGCGTCGCACGTAGATGGTGGGTATCCCAACGGTTGCTGCACCGCGTAAGTCAAACATATGGCATGCTACCATAAAACAATTCTCGGGCGGCAACATTAGATGGCGCAGTGTCTCTGAATACACTTTCGAGTTTCTAAGTTCAGAAGTGAAGGAGAGTTGGGTTAAATCGTTGACACACTTACGACAGAACTTACGGTTTGAATGTATTAAACAATTCTGTGGAAAGAAGCGCATCCCATGGAAGATCGGAATGTTTGGCCTTTCGATAATTAGTTCGTTCTTACTTAGATCCAAAGATCCAAAGGGCGGAGGAATACCATATCAATCAACAAGCTGAGATTGCCGTTTGAGAGCCCAACTACGATAACTTGATTTTTGAGTGCGTACAAGCCCGTGACGGTATCTGGCCAGCCTGAAAAGCAGATTAGAACGTTGAGATGTCAGTACCTATCCTTACCTTTGAGGCGATGCCAAACGTGAACGAGATGCTTTCGCGTTGAGTCGTCCCAGAGGGGGCCGATATGAGACCATTCTGGTGTCAGCAATAGGTCATCAAGCATCTATTCCTAGTGAGATTTATTTGAAATAAAAAATAGAACGGAGGAATTACTTCTCTGTGCATAACATCGACGTTCAATGTCCCCGAACCTCCCGAAGCAATATGGTGGCTGAGTGAATGCAGCCTGCGAGTTAGACAACAGGAACAAGAGAGGACTGGGTAAAACAGACGTGTTTTTCATAAAATTATCCCTCCATTGTTGAGCGAGTTTTCCCCAGTCGGTACCTACAATGAGTAAATTTGAAAGACCAGGTTCGTTCGCTTCATTCAAGATTCAGCAGCGCGCGAGCACAAACCCAAAGGTACACCATATTTCCGGCCCATAGCATCAAACTCTGCGACCACGCTGGATCTCCAATCTACTGTCGTCCCAAGCACATCGAAAATAAGAGCCTTGACTGGCGGCATTATCAGCAGATGGGATCCCGGAAGTCCCAGTGGGATCTGATGCGTTGAGGTTATAAAGGTCTGGACTCCATCGTGTGAGTTTTTCTGATTCGGCGAACTCGGCTTTATCAACTACTGCCACAAAAATAAGCGATGTTCAACATCGTCTGTCATCTGTGCAGCGTGCTGTTGATCCTGATGTACCTCGAATGCGCTCCGCTGTGTCTTTTGGTTCTCAGGTGTATGGGAACGCATCCATTTTGTCTGGGAAGACTGTTGAAGGCGGTTCTGGTGTGCTGCCAAGTCCTGTGCTTGATATTTTGCTCCTGACTGGTGGAAGGGACCTCATTTTCTATCCTCCAAGGTACTGTACCATTTCATTCAATTCGGCAGGCCCTGTGACGCGTGACGGCCCTGCCGAAATTTTGGTTTCGTCAGGCGGGGAAACCGCCCGTGACATGCCCAAAATTTGGGCAGCATGACGCCGCAGGCCGCAAAATTTGAGGCTATAACAGCGAAACGGTTTCGGCACCTCCCAAAAATCTCCGTGACAACCTTGTGACAACCGTTACATTTCAGCGATTTCGAGGGCGCTGTGACGCGTTACTGCCGAATTGAATGAAATGGTACAGTATGCGTAATCGTCCTCGCAGTGTTCAACTGCATGCTAGAGATCAGCTTTCTCGTATTTTTGACACCTGAGAGGACTTGAAACAATTGTACATCTTCCGTCTGGTCTACATCACCCTTCGAAGAATGATTCTTCTTGGTCTTCGTTGATATAATCTCGTGGACTAGCTCGAAAGCTGTTCTTGCGCGCCGACACTTTGTCACTTCTTCTACTATACAGGTCCTTTTAACAGTATTTTGCTATTTTCGCCAGACTTACCTGGAATGTCTGGTGGTCGACACCGATGGTGGCACAGTGAGCCACGACGCAAACTAATGCTTCTGGAGACCAAGCCTCAGTAAAGGCCTCACGCTTCAGATAAGGGCATACTACGTGCCATTTTTATCATCCAAGCTGGGATGCCGCGTTTGATTCGTCGAGGCGATCAGCGCTGGGGAGGAATCCTCTGCTTCTCCCCGTACCTATGCCTGCGAAATTTTCTCTTGCCGCTATTCTGCCATCGATCTTCTTTGTGAGTCAGCTTCAACAAATGCTGCTTATGCTGTTGGAATAATAGCCAGTTCTAGGGGCATAAATAGTCCAGCAACTGTTGCGACTTCATTGCTTTCGTCTTTTTGATGTCGCAGGCAAACACCACTCACTTCCTTTTCTCTGCTCCACCGGCTTGGGGTAAGTAGTTAAATTATAAACTGCCAAACAAGACTGAGTTTGAGCGATAGGGCATGTTAGGCCATTCTGCATCCTGGCAGCACGTCTCGTAAAAGAAAATGAAAATGTTGTCGTCACCATGATCATTGGTTCAGACCTGCTTCATAAAGCAGATCCAGAAATATCCGCAGAGTTTGGGAATGAAGCCTTCGAACAGCTTCGGCGACGAATTAGGTGACTTACAACTGAAATCATTAGCAATCAACTTAACCACGTCGAGAAAGGGTTCTTGCGACCGTCGAACCGACTTCTGACAATATAATTGAGCGTATAGGAGCAATGGCCGAAACATATGCCGCTGCCTACCAAGCGTTGTCAGAAGGCTGTTCAATTACCTGCGCTGTGAATAAAACAGTTTTCGATGCCGTTTCTCCTCCAGTTGCTGTAATTCTCGACGTATGTGGGCCACACTTGGGTTTAGTCATATTTAATTTCACCACTTTGTCCTTACAGATTTTTGCACTACCTCAGTTGCAGGCTACCCGCGCGATCACTGGACGTGCTGTACCAATCATGTCTTGGATGACAGGTCATGCATCCTCGCTTCTCCGGTTATTTGGCCCAGAGTCGTTAGGCGGTATTGGAGATATCGGCGCCAAAATAGACGCCGAAGCCGCCAGACTTGGTTTGCCATCAGAAGAAATCGGCAAGAAGGTGAGTACTTTATTTTGTTAGGCGTCCGTATTCACCCGCTTTGCCATATCTAGATTTACAATCATACCGACGGCACTCTCGTCAAAATTTCGGGTCTTCCAGCCATGTATGATTACGAGTTTTTCCCTCAGGAGGTGCGTTCTTGAACGCGGGCAATGTCCACACTGATGAAAAAAGGGAACCTGTAGTTATCTTTCGATTTGCCAGTTCCCTTCATTCTTAGAGGATGCTATACGTGAGTACTCCTTATACTGATACTGTCCTAGGATCCCATTCTTTGGACAGTGTTATCCGCGACTGTGATGGGGTTTTCATGACGTCCGCTTCTGCCTTTGAAAACGAGGCACTTTCCACCACTAGATCCTGGTTTTTAGAGTCGAAGAAGGATATATATGTGATTGGACCTCTTTTACCGCTTGGATATGGGACCGTTGCACAGAGCTCGCGAGGCGCTAGTGAAATTGAAGCATTTCTTGATAAGATGCTCCTCCAGCGTGGTGGAAAGGCTGTTCTCTTTGTAAGTTCCGCGGTACTTTATCTGGTGTCAAGGTGTTTATATTTTGTAGATTGCATTCGGCACTCTGTTCTGGCCGGCTATCCCAGAATATGTTGACGAAGTCATAGAAGCTTTATTGGAGAGAAACTTCCCATTCGTACGTCCATACGTATTTTTTTTGTTCACAGTTTTACATCTTTTTCCTACAGGTATTTAGCTTTGCGTCGCCATTCGCCAAGTTGTCGGATAGGATAGCGGAGAAAGTTAAGTCCTCCGGCTTTGGGATGATCACACAATGGGCACCACAACAATTTATTTTGAACCACCCAGCGAGTATAATATCACTCATTATTGATACTAATCTTCATGAACATAAATGCTCTAGGCAACTGGATGGTTCCTCACACATTGTGGTTACAACAGCGTTACGGAGTCTCTGGCAGCTGGCATTCCTTTGTAAGACCAAATTTCTCAGATAATGATAGATTAAATATGCTTCATTTATAGGATTGCTTGGCCGTTTGAGGCTGATCAACCTGGTGCTGCTGCGTATCTTTCAGAGAATCTCAATGTGGCTTTTGAATTGATTGAGGTTAGAACAGGCGAGAGGGGTCTTAAGCCCCTGCACAGGAATGGTCGTGCAGCCAAAGGAACCCGTGACGCAGTTGGAGTCGAAATAAGGGGCGTCATCGATGCGTGTCGCGGCAAAAGAGGAGAAGAATTACGAAGGAACGCGGAAGGCATAAAAGATAAGCTTTTCGAAGCATGGCAGAAGGGTGGGGTGAGCAGGAAAGAGTTGCAAGCTTTCTTGGAGAAATTTGCCAGATAAATTTAACGTACTTCAAGCCTGAACGTGACCAGTACCATACATACTTAAGGCCTTAGGGACTTCATTTTTATCCACAAGTTTTCTTTGAATTTGGAGCAACCTGAAATCTCGCAATAGCGATAAAATAGCGACCAATAGCCAACTACAGTGCACCAAATCCTCCATATAAATAGAGTCTGGTCAACCAATCTTCAGAGGTCGACTCCACATTTATTTTTAATTATCGACATTGATTTCTCAAAGATTCCGCCAATCATTGAGGGGACTTCTTGACTGGCAAGAATAACGTCACGTGTATGTGTATTTTGAGCTCATTTTAGGCATTTGTTCCTTGCTGACAGCCTTTCCGTGGCACCAGCCCACCCAAGACTGTAGTGTGAGTAGCAGTGTTGCGGAAAGAATGCAAAGTACTAATGGCCCTGATAGTTGCCAGACTAGTCCTCGACTGATTGTTGTGAACGGTAACATATCATTTTCATCTACTCCGACACCTGAGCGGCAGTGCACTAGTACTCGGCTTTGCTACTGCGCATCTTCAGCCCCTGGAATCCACCTTCCGAAATGCACGTCTTGGTACACATCACCTGCGAAATGGGCGGAACGGGCTCCACGTTTTGTCGCATGCTTGGGGAGACTCCTCCGGTAATTGGCCAAGACCACTTTGCCGTTTCACCTCTATGAGTATCCGACATTCTCATCCCGGACTACCGAGCGATAGGCTGTATCCCGAACGTGGGATCGCTCTCCCGGATGGGCGCGTTCTTAATGATAATGGTTTCTCCGTTAGGGGACCTGGCCAGACCTCTGCTTTTCCTTACCACTTGGTGCCACGTCTGTCTCTTCAGGCTCTAGCCTCTCAGAACGCCAGCTCTCTTTGGGTACTTATAGCTTTTTGATTTCTTTTATTCTCGATGTTCAACATGGCTGGCAAACCGAACATCGTCATCGTGGGAGGCGGTGGATGCGGGGCTCAGGTCGCCAGGCAGCTGTCTACCGCCTTGAAGCCCGAGCAGTACAACATCCTGCTCATCACAGCCCGACCGTACTACACACATCTCCCAGCGTGGATTCGCATGTCCGTTACTGATGAGGGACATCTCGAGGACAGGGCGCACATCACATATAACTACATGTTTGTAAATGGGAATGGCCAGTTCATCATTGGGAAGGTCGCATCCATCACCACCGAGGAAGGGGACAAGGAGGGCTTTGTGACTCTTGAAACTGGAGAGACGGTTGAGTATTCGATATTGGTGCTCACACCTGGGAGCATTTGGGAGGGACCATTGAACATTCCTGACAATAAAAAGGAGACGACGGAGCACTTGCGGACATGGCGTCAGAAATTCCAGGATGCTAATGATATTGTTCTAGTGGGCGGTGGAGCTGTTGCTCTGGGTAAGCATCTCTCCACTGTTCATTGGCCAGATTTTTTTCTTATTCCCCATAGAATTTGCCGGAGAGATAAGAGATATTTCTCCAGTACGTAGCACCTTCATTGACTGGAAGCCGCTTTGATGGTAAGGCACGCAACAGACAAAGCGCGTGACAATCGTCCACGGACAAGAGCTCCTTCTCAACGATGCATATCCCAAATATTTCCGCAAGGACGTCGCAAACGACATCCGCAAACGTGACGTTGAAGTTATACTCGACGACTGGGTGGATAACATGGAAATTTCCGAAGCCAGCACAATCCAGACTCGGAATGGAAGGAAGCTCATTGCTGACCTTGTTGTAAGCCGAATATCTTTGTCCCAGATTTTTATTCACTTCATCCAGGTTCCCTGCCGTGGGTCAACACCCAATACCTCATTTGTCACCCTCGTACCAGAAACGCTTTCCGAGACGAAACATGTCAGAGTATCTGCGACGCTCCAAGTCATGAAATACCCACGCATTTTTGCTGGCGGCGACGTGATCGAATGGGACGAGCAAAAGCAGGTTGGCAAGTACCAGAGGCATGCAAACATTATCGTTGCCAACATCGTCACCGTTTTGAAAAAGAAACAACCGAACGCCCTCTATCATGGAGCGTTTGAGATGATCGCCGTCTCGAATGGAAAGGTAATTTGCTTCACCAGCGCCTATGGCCACGAGAAGTCATGCTGATTTCTTTTATAGAATGGCGGATCAGGTTATTGGAGCATTTTCTGGGGACCGACGTTTGGTGACTTTATCTCCTCATCGATGAAGTCAAAGGATCTGTTCCTTACCTGGACTCGCAAGAGTTTGGGCTTGTCATATTGAGGTGTTCCTGGTCTCTTTTCTTCGATCCATCGCCGAAGTCTGTCATGCTTCACGGTACATATCATTTTTTCAGCTTTCAAATACTTCACCAGCTTTCTTGTATTTCCCTGGAAACATAGATTTTTTTCCATTCTTAGTACCTGAACCGCATGGACCTGGTTCACAAATCGTGTGGCGCACTTCGGACCGGAATGTCTGGCAAGCCAGTTCAATTTAAATTGATCGGCGACTTTCTTCTTGCTCTGAGATAACGTTGGGATAGGCCTATCTGGCATACCCTAGCAGCTCGGGTCTGGCAAGGCTCGGGGACGCGTCGAGCAGGCGCGCGGTCAGGCAGCACGCAGTGGTGAGGAGCAAGCAATGATGATTCGTCGCAGGACCGCGCGGCGTCTACATACGGACAGGCTGTGCTACTGAGGATGTCTATCTAATCTAATCCAGGCTCGGGCAGCTCGGTCCAGAGCTCACTACTACAACGCCTGATGATAAAGGCCAGTGCTCTATATAACCTTCTTCGTGTTCATCGGTCTCAAATAAAGGAGGTGGCCTGAAAGAGGACCAAGATCAAAGCCGAGCCACTTCCAAGCCAGATGAAGCTCGATATGCAGAAGAATTCAAGAATTGAACTGCTTTCCTATTCTCCTCTTCAACAAGCGCCCACATTCTCTTAATAACTATTTAAATTACTTGCAGGACTTCGGGCTTTATCCTGAATTAACAGACGCTCAAAATAGCCGCGGCAACGGCCATCAAACTCAGTGGGCGCCTATTCTCCTTTCGTGCAGTTGCACGCAACTGACTATGCTTATCTGTCTCGCTCTCTAGCTGGGCCAATTTTGGAGGACTTTTTCGCGGCTTAGACCCAACCGAGTCAGTTGATTCTGCCTGCCATTGTTATGCCTCTCTGAGGTCCTATTTTTGGCAGTCTCTTTGGAAAGGCCCAACAACGAAATAATTCATCTGTCTGGAAAGCACCGACGTGTCCTAACGAGAGGTAATAACGCCACTGGTTCCTTCTGTCTAAAATCCAGGGAATCACAATGTTTGCGGCATGCCATGAGGCCTGCCGTGCGGTGTCGTGGAAGTCGCAATTCGCCTTAGTAAATTCGAATTGGTAAGTAGATTCCGAGGATTCTGTAATCTACTCTGCTCTTTCTAGATGAACCGTCAAATGAAAGGCAAATTGCGAAACGAAGGCTAGACTCTCAACTATCTTATGTTAACTTGTTTGCCCTGAGCGAAAAATAACCTTCTCTCACCCAAAATACCAGACCAAGTTCAGCTGCTTCTCACTGTGTACTATTAATTAGCGGCGGTGGCTCCAGGGGTGCCCCACAGCCAAAGTTTCTAGGGTAGGGGTGCAGGGCTTTTTTAATATTCAATGTTCACCCTTCAGCCGCTTCAATGTGCCTCGGATTTAGCTAATAAATAGTTACTGTCTGGAGGTGGGGTAGCGATAACGATATAGTTCTCAAAACTGCTCACCCAGTCTTCCGATTCACTATGTTATTTGGGAATCGTGCACCTTGGGCTTGGACAAAGTCTATCTGCGAACTGGTTCATCAATCCCACGGATAACATGACAGCAAGTTTCGTCGCTCACGCTAACCGTATGGCCTCTGAAGTCTGGCAGTTCGCCTCTGTCAATCCCCGCATGACACAGGCAAACAAGCAATGTTGACTTGACGATGACATGGTGAAAACTCAGTCAGCGTGCGTCGCAATCAGTAAGCCCGGTGTTTCCGGTCCGGACCCTAAATCAACCCTACGTCCTAAAAAGGGAACCCGTCGGTTGCGCTTGAAGGTTACCAGATCTGGGCTGCTGTGAACCTGCGGGTTTCTTTTCAACCACCACCATACACATACCCCAGTCCTTGGTTTTTTCTCCCTTTTCCACATTCCTTTCCTCTCGTAATACATAGCTCTCTATATATCTCTCCAGATACCATGAATTTCTTCAAAACGAAACCAAGGACACCGCCAGACCTCGTTCGTGGTCTCCGTGACGCCATAAACAGATTAGAGTCTGGAGCTCCAGGGGGGGAAACGAGGAGAAAGGTACGTTCAGAATTTAGCCGATGCCATGGACGGTTTGGTCATTTATCGTGGCCATGTTCATTTTCAACACAACGTAATAGGCTGGCGAAGACGTCTCAAAGTATCTGCAGCAAGTCAAGGGTATCTTGTATGGTGATGGTGGTGTGTAACATCCCAATTTCATGAGTGTGGTAGTCATTCTAACGAAATAACCTCTATCATCTGTGGTTGGTCGTCAGAACCGGCTCCTGAGCTTGTGGCTCAATTAGCCCAGGAAACGTACAACACGGACTTATTGCTCCTCCTGGTTCAGAGCATGTCTCGATTCGAATTCGAGGCAAGGAAGGACGTCGTGCAGATATTCAACAACCTCCTACGACGGCAGATCGGCTCGCGATGGCCAACCGTGGAGTATCTCTCTGGCAAACCTGACGTTATCTTTGCCGCCTTGACCGGGTACGAAAATGAGGAGGTGGCTTTGAACACGGGAATGATTTTGAAAGAAATGCTGAGGCACGAGCAGTTGGCTAAGATACTTCTTCACTCTGACCAGTGAGTCATCCTGACTGTTGAACGCCTTGACAAACCCTAATGGACCTCTCCTAGGTTTTACACATTCCCGCATTACATCGAAACAACAACTTTCGGTATTTCCTGCGACGCTTTTGCAAATCTCAAGGAAACGTTGACACGACATAAACCTATGGTGGCCGAATATTTAGATAAGAACTACGATCGCGTAAGTAGTCTGTCTGGCTCTGTCACACTCCTTGTCTGTCGGCGCTAACAAACATCCGTAGTTTTTCTCCTCCTTCACAACGCTCATCCTGTCGACGAACTACGTGACGAAGCGCCAGTCCCTCAAACTTCTTGGCGAAATCCTGCTGGACCGTGCCAACTTCAACGTTATGACACGTTATATCGCCAACGAGGCGAACCTGAAGATGATGATGAACCTCCTCAGGGACAAGAGCAAGAATATCCAATTCGAGGCATTTCACGTGTTCAAGGTTGGTCATACCTCAATCATATGCGCATTCCGCGTCGCCCTATTCTCTTGTATGAATGCCAGCTGATGTATTGTATAGGTCTTTGTCGCGAATCCCAAGAAGCCGCCGCAGATCGAAACCATATTGAGAAGAAACAAGGACAAGCTACTGAGTTTCCTGAAGTCATTCCACAACGATAAAGAGGGTGAGTGTATCTGAAACATCCGCCGAATTGATTTAATTGTTTTCTGCTTGTCCCATAGACGAGCAATTCAGCGACGAGAAGCAATTCCTCATTGTCCAGATTCAGAATCTATGATTCGTCGCTGAATCTTTCCCGACTATGAATGTAAATACATCTGGTCATTCCCGCAAAGCCGACATCTTTACCCCTACAGCCCGGATCTCATCCAAGATATTCATACTCTTCCGCCTCGCCTCCTGTCGCCACCATCGTTGTCGTTTATTTTGTCGTTATCTCGCCCCTCTTCTTTGCTTCCTTCCGGCTTTTTCGTAATTGGTCATTCATCTCGTCACTCAAGTATTATCAGCTCTCCCATCGTCTTCTCTTTCCATCACTACTCGGTATTACCCTCATCGTCCAAGACTCGGACCTTGTTCAACTCATCAGTGCATCCTCGAATCGTACTGTACACTACGTCATCCATCCTTTTATTACTTCCACCCCATCATTGCGAAGTTATTCCAATCCGTCGATTGCATCATTACCCGTGATATCATCTCCGGTATCTTTACATAGCTGCTTTGAAGCGATATGTACTGCATTTTTGGTGAATGAGCAGTTTTCTATATCTAAATATGTAACTTTACCTACGCAAAATCTCTGCTCATGATTCTAAAATTGCGTGTCGAGTAAGTGGTACTAACCACTAGCATGAGCGAAGCGGAGGTGACAGTCCAACTCGAAGGAAGTATAACCCCTTCCAGCTCCTGTGGTTCTCCAGAGGCTTCCGTCCTAGGAATGGTTTTTTCAACGTGTATACGCGTAAGCTGATACCGAACCATTCCTTTCTCGTATACGTGTTTCCTTGCAACTCGGAGGTGTAGGAATGCCGTGCGTCAATAGAAGGTCAGTGGCTGATGTTGATAAGCACTAGTCCCTAGAACGAGGCCAACCAAGAACATCAAATTACCCATGAAGCATGAGGCCTGATCAGAGCTTCTCAACAGTGTTCTAATCCCAGCAGAGGAAGATTGAAACGATGAATTGCATAGACGGAGATAGATACAGGCTAAAAGGACATAAAGCAACTTGGAACAGACAACGGGTTCATAGGGGGAAAACACTCGGAAAACATAGGAGAAATGCAAAATAGATCATACCCAAGCCTTGGAATTTCAACGCCAAAACTCCCGACATTCATGGAAGGATGGGCGAGGCGAAGGCAGCAGGCTTCGGGTAATGGAAAAAAGGCGAACCAAGAAACAGAAATACGAATAACGAGCGAAAACATTCACAAAACATCAAGTCAACGAAAACCCACCAAAGTCCAAGAAGGCTTCTCCAAGCGACATCTTGCGCACCACCAGCGCTTCCACGATCAACCGCGGCTGCTCCGCCTCGCCATCGCCACCAAGAGCGCCGCCTACAATCCCCATCGCAGCTGCGTCCACGTCGAGGTGCGACTCCCCTGTCGACGACGCGGAGAAGGTGGGGAAGGAGGGGTGGGCAGTGGGTGGCGCGAACACGTCGTCGTCATCCTCGAAGTCCTCGACGTGGGCCATGTCGAGAGATTCGGAGCTTGCGACTGAGGCAATTTGTGCTGGCTCTTCGACGAGGCCGACATGAAGAGCTTCGAGGCCAGTGATGAGAGACCCGGCATCGTCAGTGAGGGCTGCTGCTGCTTTTATGGTGTCCTGACGGGAGGCGGAGTCGTCAACCTCGGTCTCAACGGCCTGGGCAGCGCGGGCTTCTAGGGCCTTTCTCTTCTCCTCACGTCGCCTGTCCCTGCCTTGCCTGCGATTCAGAGCCTTGGTCTCCTCGTTTGGCGCCTCGGTATGATTGTGAGACGAGTTTAGCATGCTGAGGTGTTTGTGCTTCTTAACCCTTTTGCTCTTGCCCCCAATGGAGTGCGCGTAGTGGGGATGATTGTGCACCCGAGTGCGGATCGGGCGGGGCTTGAAGACGGACGATATTTCGAGGTCGATGGTGAAGCGGGTTTGGGTAGTGGCAGCCACCAATTGTTCGTCGTCTGCTGCGTCTGCTGGATCCTCGCTTTCCGGGTCCATGGAAAACATGGCGACGGTGTCGGAAGAGTCGCTGGCCCGCTCTCGAGGAGAGCCTCTGGAGCTGCCCTTGTCGAGGACAACCGTCACTGAAAGGTCTTGCTCGAAATCCACCTCCGTGCCGGACAAAGAGTCTGGGTCAGTCTCCGTCTCAGCCACCGTCGAATAGCCTCCAGTCGAATAGCCACCCTCAAGCGAAGACGGTGTGCCGTCCTCAAGCCTCGCCAACCTCCTCTCCGCACCCGCCCACTCGCCACTGCGCTTCGCAAGACGAGCCATGGCCGCCGGAACCTCGATCTCTTTGACCACAATCACGCTCGCGCCGATCTCGCCAGCCATCATCTCCAGCGTCTCCAAGCTCCGCTCGAGCTCCTCCCTCGGCAAGCCGATAAGGTCCCCGGAATCCGCGACGCCGAGCTCGTAGTACGCCTGCCCGCCGCCCTCCAGGAGACGCCACTTCATCTGGGTGACGAGGCGCGCGAAGCGGGCTGCAGACGGGTTGAGGAGCTGCAGCTTGTACTCTACGTTCCCGTCGTCCGCCTCCGGAACGAGCCGCGGAATGAGCTCTGCGGCGAGTGGGCTTGGGGTATGCGTGCGTCTTGGCCCGGATACAGGAGAAGGCGGGATGGAGATGAGCGAGTCCCATGGGCTAGGAACTCTGGGGCTCTCTGATTCGGACTCTCCGAACATATTTTGTTGGTTACAATCTGGCTCTTGGGCCTACGTTAATCGATAAGTTTTCGTTTTCGTTTTCTGCTTTGAGTGGGAGCCTATAAAGTTGCGAGTAATCATTGTCAGGTTTGTTGGTGAGGCTGGGACTTGGACTGCGAATCTAAAAGGCTTATAAGCTCGTGAAAGACCAAATTTGAGTCAACTTACCGCTCAGATGGTGAACATGACTCGAACAAGAAAAAGTGTTGTGGTGGCAGGAAGGAAAAGTTGCCACTGACTCGAATGCCATTTATGGGTTCTGCTGACAGCCGTATTGAAGGACGTCTGACTCCGACTTGCAAGCTTGAACGCTATCGAACGTGTGTCCTATTTAATTAATTGATCTTCGTACATAGATTCCTGCTTTCAAATGCCACAACATCTAAATCCCTAATGATACAAAATAAATACACTAGTCTACCATTTTTTTGGTCTACAAACGTGACATTAGCAAAAATTTTGGAAGGAGGGCCAGGCTGCGTACCCGAACGTTGCTCCAGGACTCAGCTTTCGAAGAGGGGCACTTCTCCAGTCCAACGTCTCCATGTACACGGTGTTGCCCCACCTGAAGTTTTTATGATATAAGCGATGAAAACCAGGAACGACATTAGGCGAATAGACTCACCATTTCTGAATTGTTTCTCGTCCGATACGTCCATCAAGAGGGTATTGTAGACTTGATAAGCAAGCAATTAGCCTCCATACCCAACGCACACACACACTGATGGCGACCCACCAGAAGAATACTAAAATCAGACCAACGGCGGTTCCAGCATCCAAAGCGGCCGATAGCACATCTTCAACGCATCCACATAAGCTCCGTGCCCACACAAAGCCCAACACACTCACAATTGTATTTCGCCCAGTACGAGAAATGCTTCCGGCGGACGACGTACTGGAAGATGAACCCGATAATAGCCCACGGCACGTAGTTGACTGCGGTGGCTGGTGGAATCTGACCAACGCCTGAGAAAATAAGCCTAGCTCGCAATACCCAAGTGGGCGGGAATTAACAACGTGTACGCCGCCGCGATAACCAAAGTTTACTCACGGGAAACTATGTGCAAAAGAGGCAGCCTGAGCTTGGGCAGACACACGAGGCTAAAGGGTGGGACTTACTTAAGATAATTTAAAATGGTATTGGGGTATCGTCGGGTAATTAGCCAGAGCGCAATGGGGCAAGCAGCGCCAATGAGGAAGAAGAAACTTAAGCCTGCAATCACCTCGTTTGAGGGGTCATTCGCTAGGATCGGCAAAAGGGAGACGAACCGCTACCGCAAAAGTCAGAGGTGATGACACTATGGTAAAAAGAAAAGAACGTACTAGTAAATTTGACCTTGAGTAAATATTCTTCCAGGGCCAATCAAACCCCACTAGGTAGTATCGTCAAAATCTATCAGCCACTCCAGCAAATCATGGGGCTCACAATAACAGAGGCTGTCCCAAAAACCTGCGTAGAAGCGCAACTGAAACTGAAATAAAAAAAGTTGAGAAGTAAATCGAGTAGAACCACCGGGCCGCGTACTTGTTTTTCTGTTTATCCTGGCACAGGTCGCTGGAGAAAATTTTTGCATGTTAATGAAACGAAGAATAGGAATAGAAACCTTAGGACTGTTCTTACGGAATATTCGAAAACATCCTGACATCAGAGGTCAACATAGTGAAATTTATCGTATTTCCGAAGGGGTGCTCACCAAGATTGAACGCCTAGCTGGACAGTGCCGGCAACAACGGTAGCGACCACCTGAAACAAAATTAAGATGTCAAAAAGAGACGCCATTATCCAAGTATTAACGTACTTGACACCAGAACATAGGCCGCGGAGGAATCTAACGAAAAAATATTCGAAACAGGTACAACCTATTGAACATGCCGGAAATACCTTCATGTAACTAAGATAAAGGACGGTCAAAAGAATGCACCGACGAAAGACGTGGCAACTTACTGGCCAAGCTTGAAATCAGCTGTAAATTGCATAGCTTGTGCCATCGTGATATATCCATAAGTCTAGTCCATAAATGCCATGAGTAATCAAGCCAAAGTGATGGGCGACTGGACATTACCTTGAATCTAAAGTAACCAGCGTTTCAGTAATGAGAAGAAGGGGGTACAGGAAAGCATATGTACATCATCATAGCGTTGGGGTTGCCTGATGCCAATTAGTGAGACGGACAAAGACAAAACCAAGAAGCGCCTACCAGGTAGAATGAAGCCCACAATGAGCTCTGTAATCACGCTAGCACAAAGATACATTAGAAACAACGCCCTCACACAACCATAAGAACGACTCACTTGAGCCCAACCTGCCGGTTCGTCACCGCTTGGATCATCCCAATCGGGATAACATAAACAACAGCTGCATCATCTCGTAAGCGCGCCGCCCGCAACGGAAACGCGGAACATCAACAACATACATATAAGGAGCGCGATAATTAGCGCCCATATCGTCATGCCCGATGGCCACAGTTGTATACAAACACAGGCGAATACAAAAGTAAGAACTGAGTTTTCACGACACAAATTTAGCGAGTGTCTGCATTATGAACGAAGCATAGAACTCACCAAAAATACAGGCATAGTACCAGTCAGGGACTAGGAAAATTTATGATCGAATGTTATTGCCCAAATCTAGTCAAAATGGACAAATTCGCAAAAAAAGAACTTACCTTGGGGATACTGGGACATCAACCGGGCATGGATGTCCGGTTGTTCCCGCATGGAACGTCCGAACTGCAGTCGGATAGGTTTCCAGAAGTGTATGATAGCTGTATCGCACAAAGAGTCAGCAAAGAGGTGATTGAGTGCCATTCGACACTGAGTGTTCCTTACCATGTGTGATCGTAGCTGGTGATTCGAAGGGAGTAAAACGCTTTAGCAGGGGGAATAAACAGGTCCTCAACGCCAGCCAACGCACCGGTGATAGACAGGAAAGACAGCCCATAAGACATGGCGAATGTTGTGCTGTCGGTCAATGTCTCGTTAAGTCCCCTGTTCCTCGACAAATGCAAGATCACCCACGGAAGATAGAGGGGGCTGTATTCCTTGTACGCTTCCAGATTGAGCGTGGCGTCGGCATTCTTGACTCGTGTTACGTTGTAAACTTTTCCAGTGTTGTCGTAAGCGTAAGGTGAAGATATTCTGTAAATATCCAAAGCGTGAAAGTCGTCAGCATTCGCGCAGAAAAACGAGACGAAGGGGAAGACTGACGGCATGTATTGGCTGTGCCACACGTTGTTGTACTGCGCAGAATCCCAATATATAAGTAAGCTTCCAAAAATGGGCGAGATGCTTTGACCCACGTAGAGGAGGGGTGTCAAGAACCCTATATAGAAAAGTAATCGTCAAATTGGGTTGCATTCCTCATAGTCCGGATTTGGGAACTCACAGTAAAAAATGAAGAAGCCTATCATGACATTTGCTTCTGCCCACCCTGGCGTCATACAAAATCTGTTAGCTTGCAGCTCCATGATAAATACGTTGAGGCATACATGGTGTGGCCAGTCTGAAAAATACGTTTAGAATGTGGAAAAAAGCCTACAATTGAAAGACGCGGTACTCACGGACTACCAATGAACGCGATTTGATTCCAATCAAGTGTGAGCAATGAGAAGCCCAAACCGCTGTGATATCTAGGGGTTCGCGGTACGTAAGGATCCACAAACGTCCGTCATGCAGAATCAGCGTAAAAGCGCACCCGAAGATTTGATTAACTTTCTAATGAATCAGTGAAAGATGAGCCGCTGATGCACCATTACGAAGAGCCGATATACTCACGACATTGTCGGGCCATATCCAGCAAACCTGCGAGCGTCATCAGGGCGGAATAAAAGCCGCGGTATAGTAGGTACTCACCCAGCTGAAAACGCTATAGACGACGCAAAAAAGCAACCGCAGGTCAGGTTCTACCGCCGAGACAGCAGTCGAAAGAATAATGGCGGAAATACCTAAGGGCTTGGAACAGGTAACCAGGAAAAATGTCTAGAAGGAACGAAAACAGCCACCTGATCAGCGTCTCGGCTTAAAGGCGGGAAGAACGGACGGAGAGGGGGTCCGGAGATAATGGGACATTAACAATGGAAGAAGAATTAAATGCTTACACCAAACAACAGCCGCAACAAAAGCGTAGGCAAAAAATCGTTCTCTGCTGATTCCGTCTCGCGGACCAATGCCAGCGTAGGTTTGGGAATGAAGGGTGTTGAAAAGGGCGCAGGAGACCAGGGTATTTGGCCAGACTGCGATTGTAATCATTAGCACCGAGTGTTATCTTGCCGACTTCAGGGAATTCAAGGCGTACTCATAGAGGGAGGTGCGACAAGAAAACGGCGGGCAATACCCCCCATGGAAAATCCAATTAGCTGGGTCGACATCACAAGCATCCATCTGTCTAGAGCGCAATCAAAGATTAGTGTATCAGTGGGCGGGTCATTCAAAATCAAGTTACATGAAAAGTTCCATCTTTGACCGTAGGTAAACCGTTGGACGGCAACAATATCGGTTGCGTAAGCGCTTTGTGCACCCACACTTGCCATTATGGTCACCAAAACCTGATAAAAAAAGTCGCGTAAGCATCATCATGTTCCGTATACGCTTTTCGCGCGCGCGCTCGCCGCTGTCAAACAACAAGCTCTCGATGAACTCACGTGTTCTTTAATAGTAAAGGGGCCCGGGTTCAATTCCTTTCCAAAGATTGACCAATGAGGGCAGATCCGGACCCACGCTCGACCAACGGGGAATACGAGGAGCTGGGCGACGAGCTGCGTTGTGTGCGGATCGGAGACGAGGTTAGCCATGAAACCCCCGCCATAGAGATGACCGACTTACCCCTCCAATGAGTACTGAGGGATAGCGGAAATAGAAGAATTGGTTCATGCCCGGCAAGAGGATGGCCCACATTAGGCCGAGGATCCATGCTCGTATTGTCGATGCAGGCATGTCGGGGTCGTCGAAGTTCGCCACTGCAGAGCGGACTTCAGGATAGGGAGAGTCATCTTCTGCAATAAATTTCGGAGAAATGAGCACTGGTGGAAGATAATGCGGACTAACAGGGTTCACGCACCGAGAACAGAGTTGCTATCGTAGTTGGGATCGAATATGCTTAGTATGCCACTACCCCGTCCAGAATACGTGGATGTGGAATCGGCGAGGTTCTCTGTCCAGGCCACAGTTACGGCGAATTTAAGAGCGCAAAATATGGAACACTCACCTAGCGATTTCTCTGCGTCCTTGAGAATGAATTCTAAAGGGTGTAGCTCATCCTTGGAATCGAACTCGTTCATGGCATCCCCCCTCCCACTAGTCGCGTTACTGCTGCTGCTGCTTCCCGGAACAGGAGGATATGTATGGGCTAGACCTTCCAGCGCAATTGGGGAACCCTATCTGGACAAACTGAGGCAAAAAAGGTAAGCCCGAGCCCCAGACTCGACGGTGAAGTGACCTCGCACCTAATGGAAAGAGATAGAGGAGTGATAAGGGGCAAAAGGGGGAATTTGTCGGCCAATATGTGCGAGGTGGGTGTATCGCGCGCGGCTAGGGTGGATGGCGTGTGCGAAGAAAGAGAGGAAGAGAACCGGGGACAGTTGTAGAGGTCCTCACTCCATTCGAAGTGGGACGGGAAGATGGACCGACTCGGTTAAGGCACCCACTATTCCCTTGTCACGTGGATATTATATTACACATCACCCAGATTCGAACTCAGATCTACGAAAAACATCCACTCTCTTGGCACGAATCTACCTTTCCTTCTCAATCCCTGCGCAGACTACTACCGCTTTTTAGATCTTTTGAATTTTTATGCCTGGGTCTGTCTCGCTTGCTCGCTCAGGTTAGCTTGCTTCATCGATCTCTCTCGTTTGTCTAATCTGGGACGTGAGAGATGCCGTGGCTGAAACAAGCAACTATCACAGAACCTACGCGGACTTTGAGCTCTTTGCAATCGTGCTGCGTGCCTGAAGAGGCAGACATTTTTGGAGAGATATCATGAGCGTTAAGATCTCAAAGATATCACCGGCCTATTATTGTCCACCACCGCCATCAGAACCTGTCTGTCTGGAAGCCACCAGTTCTCCATTCACGTATCCCCCCATCTTTTTGCCACCAAATCCTGCTCTTGCGCTAGCATAAACGCCCGCGAAGATCGACATATTCGAAATTAACGTCTCAAAATATGCCGGTAAGATCGCCCCCCTCCATCGCCAGCACCCTTAAGATCCAAATACCTACCGGCACAACCTCGCAAACGCAATCACCCAACTATCAGCTTATCCTACACCGCTTCAGCTCCCTTTTGCCCAGTCGCCCATCTGTCCTGTGTAATTGGGTTGACCTCTTTCAACTCTCCGATTCTGTCGGCACTACAGTCTTACACCAGGATCAACCACTGGGGCATTCCAGGCGCCCGACGCTCGGTGACTGGTGATTGTTGCAACACTGACGTTTCCGGTTACACTCCTAAACCTTCCTAAACCCTACGGCCTATGGGTCATGCCCGAATCTACTAAGACAGACGGGCTCCCGAAGTCCGTTCCCATATTTACTTAGACCCCACAGCACCCATTCGTTTGACAGCGACTGGACTTTCTGTCGCTGATGATCTCTACAAATATGGAACTGCACCCGACAAGACGATGACATCGCTTGCTTTGCTTTGCTGGCGAAATGGCTTCACCTTCAACCCAAATTGCCCCATCGTGAGATTAGATGTGGCGCTCCCGTCACATGAATCTATAAGGGCTCTTGGCCTTCGTCCACGTCCTGAATATAGCGCACTCGCTTCTCGGAAACCCACTCCAGGCTGCGATTCTATGAAGGATCATATCTCTTGTCGTCAAAAGTGACTCTGACATGAGAGGCCGGCGTCGACAATACGGCCTGCCATTGTTAGCCCCACTTCGCGTCCATGTAAGACTATCATCTTGAAGTCGGGCTTCGACCTCGAAGAAACCATATCACGTACGTCAAATAACCACCCTCATCTAAAGACTGTCGTGTGCCCTCCTGTTGTTCAAGTATCGCATAATATCCAGATATCATGATCCGCCTTATCTTTCGTGCTCGCTCCTTCGCTCTCTCTGCGACATCGTTGAGCGTTGATCCCTAACAACCTTCACAGTTTGAAACACAGCCTACTATCGTCCATATGGCGCCATGTCGTAACCTTAAAGGGCCTTTCCCTGTCTATCTTACCTACATCTTGTGCAGACCTCTCAGTTATCAACCCAGATGCGCCCCATCCAAGTCGTCTTTCCCAATCACTTCAAATTGCACTAGCTATTCAGCGCTCCATCTCCCACGACACCCTTCTTGAATGGATCAGGATACGAGCATGTGTACCAGCACTCTCACAACATAAAATAGGCAACCTCTAGAAGGAGGCAGTCAACATGCTACGCCGGCTTCAACCAAAATAAGACCAGTTTCAAAGTGAAGCTTAGAGCCATAGCCCAGTATATCCAACCCCATCGCCGTCCATTTTCGCGTCGGGCACCTCTTCTACCTGACGTCACTCCGTCGGCGCTGAACAACCCCCAAACTCCAACATCCAGCTAATCCCCGCCAGTGACTCCAACCACAGCCCGAAATCCCCGCCCTTAATGAAGGTGCCGGTCTTCTTCAAGATCTTCTTCCATTCGGCCGTATAAATATGGCTCTCGATAACGGTCAGTAAGTGCGCCTGCCATGTCGAATGGAGATGTTATCGGACTGCGCATGTGTAACGATCATATCACATGTTTGTTGAGAGATTGCGTTATGGCCGCTTTTAAGCTCGCCGCCTCTCAGCTCTGAGAAAACTTGGACGAGAGTTGCCCGCTTCGAGCCTAGTCGAGGGCTGAAAGGTGCGGCATCCATGGAAGATGTCTGAAGCAGTGATATTTTGGACCGTCATTCGTCCTCTTGGGGGAATTGTTTTTCCTAAACTTGTCGTCAGCGGCGTCGGGATAATCTTTATCGTGTGACGGTTGGATGAGTAAGATGAGTTTCTGGTTATGATTCATGGGGTTGTTCTGACGTATACATATGAGATAAGATTCTTGCTATTGAATTGGATGAGGGGTTTGACGTACCAGCGCTGTTGCGGAAAAAGATTCACCGAATGACCTCGTACAAGGAATAGATAAAGCATAGGCCGGACCGAGAGGAAGCAGCAACAGCTAAAGCAAAGACTCAGATGACGAAATACGACATTAGAGGCTTATGAACGGCAAGGTTGATGAGAACTAGCGGCTTTGACTTCCTCTAGATTTTCCTTGAACACAACTGCATCACAAGACACGAAATCATTTCTCAAATTGTGCTTCTAGACTTTAAAGCGTCGCGTAGAGCCTATGCCTGATCTATGCACCTTACTGCCAGAATGACCTGCGGCCTTTGCGTCCAAGCAGGAAGAACGCGGTCTAGTCCCTTAATAATTCAACCGTAGTGTATGATAACATGACGACGTTTCGACCCAGAAGTTCAAACTCTAAAATAACTCTGGTGCGATGACCTAATATGAAATAATGACTTCGCAGTCATATTGGAGGTAGTCTCCCAAGAGCGGCCTACTATTTCTTGGCGCTTCAATGAATTCGAATATTTGTTACTGGTGTTGAGGAAAACAAAAGGAGAATGCAAGAGAAGACGAGGAAGGGCGCTATTCTCAATACTTCTACGATAAAGCCAAACTCAGAGGATCCTAGGTCAATCATGAGGCAAGCACTAGGTTCTTGAAGTTAACCGAGCGCGGTGCAAGAGAAGGAGGAAATTTTGTGGTTATCGCGTGAGGTGAATCGGCTCTAATCACATTCGTTACTTTGAGGTAAGTCACCGGTGCATGGCATTTGAAGTTATCAAAGAGGGAATCCGAGTCGAGCAAGAGAAATGAAGAGGTGATGGTGACATGATGTTCGGTACGCCGGGACCAGGCGCCAGGTGAGCCGTAATGAATTGTTATCCATTCAAGCTCGGCTGATTTCATAAACGCGGGTGATTGGAAGTCCATACTCGAGTATATTCTTAGGTAATCATTTCCCTTCTGCCTCCTCCCATTTCCTCAAATGCTCCCTACAGCCCTTCGCGCTTGACTCCCCTCTTAGGATCTCTTGATGCCTGATGTTCTTGCTGCGCGTGATGAAACGTCAATCGCGCAATAATTCAACTTGTTCAATAGGTGTCATCAGTCATGGCCTCCAAGTTTATCCACGTACCTGTATGCAGATCATCGTCTATACTTGAGCTCAGTGCCTGGAACGCGCTTTTTCAAGATTGAAAGGTCCTCCTCATTGAGCTTCGTTGGTCGCAGGACCAACGTGAGGCGGATTAGAGTTTGGCAGACTACAGTCCTGATGTGATTCCCCGCCATTGGTTTGTGATTTAGAGCTGTGATAAAGAGAGAGGCCATTGCTGGGTGATCACCTCGCCCCCAGATATCAATTAATGGTCCACCCCAATCTCACTCACTTCCTTTTTTCCGCATTTCCAGCTTGGGGTGAGTCCTCTCTATCAGATTTCTGTCTTTCAATCGACTGATTTCGTCACTAGGACATATTCGGTCGTTCTGCATCCTGGCAGCGCGGCTGGTGAACGAGAACGAAAATGTTGTTGTGACCATGATACTCGCTCCAAGTTTTCTCGACAAAGCCCATTCTGAAATATCCGCTGAATTTGGAGAAGGAGGGTCTGATGATGCTTGGCGAAGAATTAGGTGATTTTCCATTTGAATGGTAGGTTAAATACTGACTCCTACATTAACAGGGTACTCTCTACCGTTCAGTCCTCGGCTTATAATATTTTTGAAATCATGCAGCCAATGGCGGAGACTTATGCAACGGCCTATCAAACACTGTTGCAGGGCAATTCGATTACTTGCGCCGAGACTAACACCGTCTTCGAAGCTGTTCCTGCACCGACTGTCGTAATTCTTGATGTCCGTAACTACATTCCGATTTTTTGTGCAAGGACTGACATCAGTCTTGTAGTTCGTTGCATTGCCTTTGTTACAGGCCACTCGTGCAATTACTGGTCACTCCGTGCCAATCATGGCATGGGTAACAGGGCATATTTCTTCCGTTATTCGATCGGCCGGTCCAGAGTCTTTGGGAGGCAGAGGCGACATCGGCGCGAGGGTTGATGCAGAGGTGGCGCGCACAGGAGCCTCTCTAGAAGAACTAACTGAAAAGGTGCACGCACAGTGCGTTACAATTGGCAAGAGTCCACTAATTACCGAATCGACCAAGGTTTACCGTCTGACAGATGGAACAGTAGTTAAAGTTGCCGGTTTACCTACCATGTATGACTATGAATTTTTTCCTCAGAAAGTGCGTTCTACCCTTTGCATGAAAGCTAACAACATTGACGGACGAGATGACCCATAGCCTTCCTTTGATGGACCGATTGGGATGCTCGTAAGGGGATGTCGAATGTAAGCTTCGACCTTGAATTTTAGCTAATATCTTAGGCCTTCGAAAAGGTTTCTACAGGAATGCGATGGCGTTTTCATATCGTCTGCACACGCGTTCGAAGCCCAGTCTATAGCTGCCATTAGATCCTGGTTTTCCGAGTTGAAGGACACATATGTTATTGGACCCCTTTTACCAATCAGTTCTGTGACGTCGACGCAAAGTTCAAGGGGCGCTGTCGACATCGAGGCGTTTCTGGACAAAATGCTTATTCAAATGGGTAGAAAGTCCGTTATTTTTGTGAGCCCCAATACCAGCTTCAAGCTATTGTCACGAGCCCATTATACTTCAGTTTTCGTTTGGTACGGTATTCTGGCCTACAGCTCCGGAATATGTCGACGAAGTCATAGGAGCTTTAATCGAGAAAAAATTCCCGTTCGTAAGTAAGGTCGTGTCCTTCCCGCTGGAATATTTCTACATTTCTTCACGCCAGACTTTTTCCTTTGCATCGCCTTTTGCCAAGGTATCAAACGAATTGATAGAGAAAGTGAAGTTGTCTGGTCTAGGGATCATAACGCCATGGGCACCGCAACAATTCATCCTCAATCACCCAGTAAGTTTTATTGTACGATCCCTTATGTAGCTCTTGGCTGTTATAACATGTCTCCTACCAGGCTACAGGATGGTTCCTTAGTCATTGCGGTCAAAATAGTGTCATAGAGTCTCTCGCAGCCGGCGTTCCGTTGTGCGTACTTGTCAGGCGTTATTGAGCTCATTTTGATTTTGAGTTACAGAATTGCCTGGCCCTTTGAGGCCGACCAACCTTGCGCTGCTGCACACCTTACCGAGAACCTCAATGTCGCAATCGAGTTAATCGAGGTTAGGACTGGCGAGAACGGTTTGAAGCCCCTCTACCGGAATGGGCGTACAGCCAAGGGGACCCGAGAGGCGGTTGGTGTTGAAATAAGAGAAGTCATCGACGCCTGTAGGGGTCAGAAGGGGGAGCAGTTGAGAAAGAATGCTGAGGGTATCAAAGAGAAATTCGCCGAAGCGTGGCAGGATGAGGGGGTAAGCAGGAAGGAGTTGCACGCATTCTTGGAGAAGTATGTATGACTTCCTCAAGTAATTTTCTTTGTGCCTTGGTCCACTTGGGCCTTTCAAGGATGTCCAGAAATTATTGGGACGACGTGTCGCTTGTGCCCTTCCGGTGCCTTGGCCCAACGATGTCTAAATATCAGATCTGAGTGGTTAGCATCTTCCCTCTCAATCCTTTCCGCCTACACAAACCCCTAAAAGTCTAAAACAAAACCGCCATCTCCGCACACACGACGCCCAGTCCAACAGTAGTCATCAGCACAATCGGCACCAAATTCCACCTCGCAAACGTCACTTGCCGCACCTTGATCCCCTTCTGCAAAAGAATCTGCTTCCACAAGAGGCCAGCGAGCGACGCGGAAAACGTGAATGACACAGCGCCAATATTCGACGCGACCGCGAGCGCGATAGCCGCGCTTCTATTAAACGCCTTTAAATTTGCGGTGACACTGGGATCCTGGGCAGCGGACACAGTCGCCGCACGCACGACCTTGGTCAGCAAGATGGTCGCGCCGATATTCGTGCCGCTCATGTTACACAGCAGCACGCCGAGCACGCCGACTACCCATATTGTGGGGTAAATCTGCCTTCCGGTCATGATCACCAGCCAGCGGGCAAAAATGTCGATCCAGCCTTGGGACGCGAGGGCCTGGATGAGGATGAACTGGGAAAATGCGAAGGGAATGAGGGCAAAGGGAAGGCGGGGGAAGGCGGTGGCGAGGGTGGGGAAGTGGGATTGGAAGCGGTGCATGTGCGAATCGTAAACGAGACGCGTTTTGGAGAGGAAGGGCAGTTGTGAAGACGGCTGAGGGGTTACGGAATCTGAAGTTAGGGGGAGCGTGCTTGAGGTGTTGGCAGTGTTGGACCGCGTGTTATTGCGCGTCTCGGATGGGGAGGGAACCAGGGACGGGATCGGCTCGAGAACTGGCTGAATGTCGGGCAAAGGCTCGTCGAATGTGACAGTCCGTGGTGTCTCTGCCGACGCTGTGTGGTTCTCCTCGTTAGCTCGGTCACTGAGCTTTACTGTAGGGTGCGCCTTCTCGGGTCCTTTATGCTGGGTCAATTCGCGGAGCACGTTTTCATCCTCTGCATTGGCCAGGTCTTCGTCAACGTCCTTCTGCTTTCCTCGCCGACGTCCTCCGTTAAAGTCGATGCCTTTCACAGACCGGTAATGATCCCAAGCCAGATCGTAGACAAACTTGGCGACCGCAAACGGCAAGCTGATCTTCCAGACGTCCACATGAAAGAAGCTAACAACGATAATAACCACCAAGCACGTCAAGAGCAATACACTGCCCACCCACGCGCCGATGGGATCAAGGAGAACGGAGCGAGGATCTAGGTCGGTTGCTACATTTAATTTCTTGGGCAAGTACTTAGCTTTGTGGAATTGAGCAAAAAGACCGAAATAGCAAGTGAGGCTGCATGCGAGGAAGGGAAGGATGGTGTACGCGGTAAAAGCTGCGTTGTTGACGGAGAAGCCTTCGCAAATAACCACATTTGTGGGGTTCCCGACGAAGAGGACCATGGACGCAGTGTTGGCAGCCGCGAATTCGGATATGAGCCATGCGATAGGGTTGAGCTGGTTGTCATCGCAGATTTATGGAAATTAATTTCCTTTCATAACGGAACTTGAGAAAATAAGATGATTTAGCTTACCTCGTTCGCTTTTGTGTAATAAACCAAAAACGCCGTTCCGCTTAAAATAACAGGGTCGTTTCCCAGAACCACGCTCAGAACTGTTAGCATCATGTAGAAATAGAGAAAAAGCCTTCGTCCGTTGGAGCCACCCTTATTGGAGACCCAGAATGCGGCGGCTTGTAGGACACCGGTGATGTCAAGAGTGATGGCCATGTAGGCGAGGGTGAAGAAAAGAATGAGGATATTGTAGGGTTTGACGCCGTCTGTACCACTATGAAATTGCAAGTGTTGTCAGAGAAATAAACTTAAACGCTCGAGAGGGAGAAATTGCATACACAATGCCATCTCTAATCTGATATACAGTTAGCAAACGAACATGGATGTGATGTTGAGAGATGGGGCTCACGTCGCGTGGATCCAGGCACTGTGCAGCCCATAGGACGAGGATGGCGATGATAGGAGCTGTGGTAAGGTTGAGGTGGATGCGGGTGCGACGCAACCCGAGGTATGGAAGAGGCAGGGGGACCGTGAACGATAAGGAGTGTATCACGCAGATTATTGAAAAGATGAACACCACTAGTGTAGCGATGGCTGGACCGGAGACCATGGCAAAAAATTTGACAGTGAAAGAGAGAGGATAAAAGCCTCGCACGGTGCATTCCGTCCTTCCTTGATGCTTTGCCATGTATAAGTACTCGTCCTAAGCGAAGGCGTTCCCTTCGCATCATCCAATCACCAACCAGTGGGGCAAATTTTCAAATCGGAACGTCACAAGGCTCGACACGCAGTGTCAAGCACTGCCTCGTCCATATCGATTACCGCAATAAACCCGGCGTACTTTCGTGCCCTCCTCCATCCTTAGAAATTCCAAAACGATTTTCTTGGACAAGTTGGGCAAAGAACGGACATCGATCGTTGTGAGAACCCCGCCAAGCGCTGGCTGGACAGCCTCTTTCCTCCGATGAGACGTTTTGTAAGGTCGTGTCGATTGGTGAAGATGATGAAGAAGATATGGATATAGTGGTCTCAGGCTGAGCTTTGATTCTGAAGCTTTGAAGTTGTAGCTTGGAATTGAGGTATGTATACAATTGTTGAGAAGGATAAAGAGAAGAAGAGAGTGAAGACAGTCGTCTCTGACCTTGATAGAGCGCCAGCTACGTCATCAGTTCAATTTTCAACGATGCAGTTTGGATGCAGTGCTACAGTAATACGCAGATAACTTGTATTACATGCATCATAGCGCGTATTTAATTGGCGAATACATATTATACAGATACAGGCTGCTTTGTGTTCAAATGGTATAGATAGATCCCTGTCCTTGCTGTGGCACTTTCCCCTGGAAAGGAATCAAAGAATTTTAAATATGTACTAGGTTCTCCAACACCAGAATTAATTAATGCGTCGCAACTCGGATTCTCAAGGAATCAGTGGAGTCATAACTGCAAGTCACTTTCGCACTGAAGATTGAACAATTAACACTTCTGGTGTCCCACTCCCACATGTGTAGACCACCTTAAAACATCTATTCCAAGAGATTTCTAGTTTCAGCCCCGAGATATTGTCCAGAAGCCGAAAATCTGCTCCCGTAGCCCGACCTACGATCCTGATGGAGAGCATAGGGATTGGGGTCCCTCGCTGCAGTCTGGAGACGAGGAACGCATGTATTTCATCAACCTTGTTGGATTCAAGAGGATTGCGGCCAAAACCATAGAATATGGAAAGCAATTGAAGTTGTGGGAATGCTTTCTCTTGCACTGCACAGAATTTGCGGAGGAAAGAGAATGTAGAGGGCGTCACGGTGAGCTCCTGGACAAGGTTAAGCGACATGATGGTTTCTATCGTTTTCGAAAAGGTCGCCAAGATGTTGGGGATATCACGATCGACATCAAGATTTATGTTTAGGGAAAGCTTACGTGCCAGGGAAGGCCTAGAGAACCTTAAGGAGGAGAGGAGGTCCCTGAGTGTGCCATCTGGGAAAGCTTCAGACCTGTAAGTATGATTCAAGTGAAAGTGAAGAACGGGGTCGGCATTGACTAATGCGATTATTGAAAATTGCTTGTCATTGAGAGCAAGATTGACCTCTGTGACCTCTGTCAAATTGGCGTGTTTTGTATGTGTGGACAAGACTTGAGCTACGGAGGCAAACACTTCTGGGTCCGGTGTGGAGCTAGGGCTGCCAAGTGACGACCAAAATTTCAAACAACGTCCAACATTTGGGGTGAGGTGATTAAGAAAGGACATATACGGGCTTATATTGGCGGAAGTTTCCAGCTTGATCTTCATGAGCCTGGGTAGCGTGAAGCTCCGTCTAGTCACTTCGGTGGGACGTCCATTAGTGATAGCGTTGGCTCCCAAATCCTCCAGGACTTGAAGGAAAGGCATATCAGTAAGAGCAGTGAGGAGTTCGTGATAAGACACTGGTGAGCCAAGGGCGAGATGGCAAATCCCTCGTGTCCAGGGTGCTTGCAAGCTATAATAAATACCAGGCGCGGAAAGCATTTTGAGCATAGGTGCAGAATCGTTGAATAACAGGAAATTTTGGGGTGGGAAAATCCTGGATACAGCCCCCGCAAAACCTGCATACTTTGCGCGAAACCGAGCCAGTACAAGTGCTGGCCGTTGAAGTAGGGGCCACAGACGAGAATCGTCGTCGAAGATGTTGCCGGGCTCGATGAATGACATTTCAATGTAGAGTGATCGCACCCTATGCCAGTTCTTCTCCAGTATTTTTATGGCAATATCTTCTATATCCACATTCCAGCCATCCACGTAGAGCCACGCGGAAGTGCCTGTCCTGCGCAGGACCTCTTCCCTCCATCGGCGGTTTTCCAGATAGCGGAAGTTGATGACACGCCCCCACAGCGATGGAGAGTTGACAATAAGGTTTCTCCACGAAGAAAAGACTTGGGACTCAGCCTTGAGGGTCAGTATAGCTGGGGGTTGACCTGCTTTGTATTCGCCCTCCGTGTTGATAAGAAAAATTTTCCAAAGTATATCCGGAATCAGCTTGAAGATTGGGCTATCGGGCTGACGAAATAGATGCTTTTGTGTGAGAGTGGACAGAGAAGGGCGATCCTTTGCTTTAGACATCCTAGATGACGAGTCAACGTTGTCCGAACCAACATGGACGGTGGTGGATTGATCAGGGCACAGCCACTCCACCACTCCCATACATGCCCCGATTACATCTTTCCAGTGAAGTTTGCAAGTTAATTTACAATAAACATCTAACATAAGTACAACAAGAGCAATACCGATAGCTCGAGAGTATATGTTGGCGCTACTTGAAAAAGAACTTCTCGATACCCTTTGGCTCTGGATCAGCTCTGGGTCTTTTGTTCGTCCGTTTTGTTGGATTTTTGGATGCAACAATTACTGGACGAGAACTGCCTTGGTTAGCAAGATCCTGGGCGAAATGAAAGTCATTGTGCTCCAGCTCCGCCCTGGTAAGCTGGTCTTGGACTTCTTGAGCATCGTCTGAGCCTGAATACTGAGCAGCAGGAAGTTCGAATGCCTGTCCACACCTAGGACAAGAATACGATAATGATCCTGGCAAATAAGGAGCGCTATCGCGCAGGTTTTGGGCGCCGTTGGTTGAAATAGCCTTATCCTCCTGTAGACCAGGCTCCTTAGTACTCGTCGAGGCAGGAAGGTTCTGCGGTCCGAATGAAGTAGAACTTGACGCCGGATTCAAAAACCCTTCTATGCTCCGTTGACCAGCCTCTGAGACGTCTATTCCCGTGAATGCTAGGCCTATATCAGAAACACTCAGTGGCATGCAGCTTCCAACCAATTCTTTCCAGAGCTTGTCCCCTACAGAGGCGATTAACTCGATGGTCAGTTCTCTCGTCGTGGGGAAGGGACCCTGCTTTGATCGTTTCCCTTCGCTGCCTGTACAGTGGAAATATTTAATTTGAACGTGAGCATACGCTGTTAACGCCTCTCACCTCCCCTAGCATGAAGTATGATACTCTTGGGTCGAAGGTTCGGAAAAGTCTCCCGAGCGTCGTTTAGTCGCAAGTAAAGTTCAGCTGCAAGGATTCGGATCCATCGGTTTCCTTCCGAGAGTTTGGTTATCGGCCTTGTCACGTTTTTGAAAGCGACCATGTCCTTCGTAAGAGTAGAGCCTTTGTCTTTGACTAGAGTAGACCATTATTCATCGAACACTTGGATGACGAGTAGCGTACATACCAACACTTCTGTCAATACCCCTATGAAGTTCATGTATAAGAATATTAATGGACTCCATGATGTCTTTGCGGACGTTACCTCAGAGCATCGTAAATCCATATAGAATTATCTCCGAATTTGTGCTGTAGTTCCTCTGGTATCTGATCAGCTAATATCCAGTTTGAAAAGAGAGAAGCCGTACCAAGGCTTATAGCTCTGTATAAAATCCAGGTTAAGGATCAGTGGGACTAGCAAAAGAATTCGCTCACAATAGGGCTCCGACGGTGGAAACATCATACTCTTTTGCAATGGCTTCGCCCAACTTGCCACCAAGAAATCGGATCTTGAAGAAAATTGAGGTACAGAGCATGAGGATTTGTTAGAGTCGAGGACGTATGGGACACCTTTTGGAATTGCATGGGCCGCAGATAGTTTGGTATCGCTGCATTTCTGAGAATGCTCTGAGTCATGATCAGCTTTGAAAGTCGGCAAATATGCTAGCTTCGTACTTGAGCATTGGGCTTCCTGTACGAAGCTGCAAGCTAAATTCGAAATTTGCACAGCTGGACAAAAGAAAAACGCAGAAGACACCCACTTTCGCGAGAAACTTATTTCTAGCGATACCCTGAGGCTCAACTCAACTTTTACATTATAAAAGCAATGACTAAAAGAACTTACAGCAGACGTTGTGTAACCAAGCTTAACCCTGACTGCTTCTCTCGCTTTACCCATCAGCTCTGCCGCTATAGATAAAGCGACGTCGTGCCAGGTAAATGGTGTTGCTACATCCTCGACGTCGCCATCCTCTCCCGGCGATACGGATTTCTGATCCTCATGCGGCTGCAATGGATCGTCTGGTATTAAATTTCCAAGGCCATTCCACGAAACAGGCGTAGGTGGTGGTAATGGGGTGTCAGCACCCGCCGGTGCGGAAGAGGGAACATGTGCAAGATGCGGATATCTTTGCAGCATAATCTCGCGAACAGGCCTTGTGAAATCAAAGAATGCTTCATCGATGGATGCCTTTTCTTACAATACATTGAATCAACTAGATGGACGGTCTCAGAATTGGGCTTGGACATACCGACTTCGCAACCTCGGAGTTCTTCCTTGAACAAGGCTGCAATTTTAATGCTTTCACGTCGATAATAGTCCAAAGAGACCTAGCAATCTTGTTAAAGTTCTGAGTAATACCGCCTCAAATGAACGCTCACCTTATGTGTATTCCGCCCCACATCATCCCAGTAGCCAGGTTCTGCCTCTCCCTCCTTGTAAGTAGGCACATGCACGATCTTCAAATGCGGACACTTCTTCAACGCGTCTTTCTTCTGGTCCAGCCGTGATATGCTATACTTCCTCGCAGGATAATTCACGGCAAGTAACATGTCCCACTGCATGACGACCAGTGGAGCGTCCTTGTCAACGCCGAGCCGATTCATTTCACAGGCGGCATAGAACGCGTCGCTGTCGCAAAGCGCGATTACACGCAATGGATCCCGAACTCCTAGGTTGCTTGAGAGGATATGCCGATAAGTTATGACTGGGTTGAGGTCATTGAAATCGTTGGATATCGGAGAATTCGTCGTCATTTCAGATCCCCCAACAGAGTGGCATCAGGTACATCAAAAGGACCTGGGCTTCAACTTGAAGTCAGTGGTAAAGAAGCGATTGTTCAAATTTGCCACACAAACAACGGAACCATATGGCTGCGTGGAACCGACGGGCCGCTTCGCGTCGCGGTGCTGCCAAACCCGTAATTGTTTCCTGGCGTAAACTCAAACCGAGCCTTAGTAATGGCTAAGGTGTATTCGTAACTCGCTACGCCTATCGCAGAGAGAGTGGTAGTTTTTGTTGGGGCCAATATGATAGCGTTGGCTCTTACAGCCGTTTGCGAAAAGGTTGGCACTAAAACGTCATTTGGAAGTTAGAAGTAAACAAATGCAATTCAAACCCTAGAATAAGAGTTCGAGCCTCCGCACGGGTAACAACACCGTTAGATAAATTTCTGAAGCTGCCAACTTATTTACTTACCCTCATAGTATCCTCAGTTTTTTTTTTGGCGGCCCGAGAGGCGAAAAAGAGTAATGAGCAAGGTAATGAGCAAGCCTGAGTAGCTGCGAGGCCCACCAAAGACCGAATCTAGGGTTTGCTTTAACCCATGTTCTCCCTACCTTCCCAGATCACCCAGACGGATTCAAGCTTTACATCTCTAATTTCTTAATTTATAGGCAACTAATGTATATCTGAACATGCGTAGGACCTTTTGTACTATTCAATAATCTGTTTGACGGGCGAATAAGTCAGAGGACGATAAACCCCAATGTCGGGTCACTTTGGTTTCTTAACTTCCAAAAACGGCGGGAGTGCCAACCTTTTTGCAATCGGCTGTAAATCCTCCCGTACTCGGAGAAGAGGAATATCAAGGAGTATTCAGTAGTTCGTGATTAAGGGACGCAGAGGTAAGAGTGAGACAATGTCGAAGAGGCTTGCAAGCAAATGAATACTAAACGCGGAAAACATACTAAGCATGGGTGAAAAATTGTTGAATAATGGGTAATTGAACTTGAACAACCTTTCTAATACGACAAACCATGAGGTTCCAAGTCAACGACACTCCCTTCTTCGTCCTCACAGCTCCAAATAGAAAACCGTGCTGATGAGCAGTACAAGAAGCCGAGGACAACAAAGTACAGTCCAAGAAATGCTGAGCTTTGCCCGAGCATACGAGGTCCATGGGCTCCAACTTTGCAGGCATGTGGTTTTGGTGAAAACAACGGGTTTCATAGGCGATAATATTCCAGTGCGACATTCAAACCAGAGACTTCGGATCCAAGGCTTATCCTTAAGAGGGAAGGAAGGACCTGTTAGAGTCGTTGTTTAGAACGAATCAATGCTGGAAAGTCCTATGGCTTTGAATTCTTTTATTTGAGTCATTTATGAGGGAAAATAATGAACAAAAGAATATAAATGTACGAACCTTTACACCCATGGTTCAAGTACGTGATCACCATAATTCGGTTGTTCAACAGGCTCCCGTCTCTTCCTTCTCTTCTCACGTAGTTGGTCGTAACCCTTCTGCAGCTCCCCAATCGTGCTAACGAGTGGGATAAGTACCAAAAAGACTGCAAGCGACTGCCCAAAGGTCCACTGCGACTCTCCGGGTTGCACCAGCCTTTTGCTCCGCGTAATCAACACCTCCGTACTAGCGACGAAAAGGATCTCCGTGCCTGCTGCAAGGAGGAGGACGAAGTACCACAACCTCATGTTCCGCTTTTCCCTCCGATTCCGTGAGTACGAATTCGCATCTGAGGCCGATTCAGGCATGGGCGGTGCATGACGAGCGCGACGACGCTGGCGGTACTGCATTAAAGGGATGAACACCGGAATGATCGCTGCTGAAAATGCAAAGCTTCCGTAAAGGTAGAGCGCAACGACGCGGAGTCCCTGGTTCGTCACGGGGATGTCGTACCCGAAGATGAGGACAAATGTCCGCGGAGTGCACTCCGGCTGGCTCCCAAACGTCTTCACGTTGCTCCAGACCCAGATCCCGAGCCCTGCGACGGCGATGTAGTGTACCCATATCACGAATCCCCTCAGATGGAGCTTCCACGCGATCCGCTTCTTGAACTTCCTATCTGCCTCAGACTCCATCAGTTTTTTATTGAGCACAGGTCCGAAGTAGGCAGTGGCTATGCACGGCACGAAGGTGATCCAGCTGAGCACAAGCACGATGTTCGCGTGGTACGTGCTGAGCCCGTATGTTCTAGCCTGGATGATGGCGGATACGAGCAGCGCACAGGCGGTAAGCTCGTTGGTCATAACGATGTCGTTGATCGCGAGGCTCTCTTCTAGCGTGATCTCGCCATCCATGGCGAAGATGGCGAGGGGGACGAGGCTGAGGAAAGCTTGTGCATAGATGGAGACGCGTACACCGATGCCTGAGATGTCGGGGTTGGGCAGGATGCACGCCGTCGGGGAGGACATGACGATGGCGTTGGATGGGGCGCAACCGCATTATGAAGGTTGCACACAATATAAGGGCGCCGATTGTCTGCGGAGACCCTGGGGTGTATAGAATACTTTGTCAAAGTTCTAGCTGTCAATGAAATAGGTCCCCAATACAATTGGCGTTTCCCGTGATAGAACTGTGTTTTGACGAAGGCCCAGCATTCGGAGGAGGCTGCACTTAGCCTCATGGTAATGGAATAAGATCAGAGGGCGCTGCATCAAGGCGTTGGAATGTTTAGACGGAAAATGAAATGGTGGTTGAGGAAGGAGACCCGACCGACCACGCGACATACCCCTACACTGCCACTGGTGACTGAGGCCTCAGTCACCAGTGGCAACATAACAAACGCCTTCTTTCCATTCATTTACTTGTTAATTTTGAACTACATACTGATGAGTAAAATAAATGTGTATAGATTACAATATATAGTCTGTATACGGGAGGGAAGGAAGACACACAGAATAGACAAGAAATATATAACTTTTGCACCATCACGGACGATGATTGTTGCCAGTTCCTTCACTCCTTTTCTTATTTCGATTTCGAAAATCCGAACCCTCGTCCAACGGAGACTCGGGTTTGCGTGGGTCGGGTTTGCGTGGGGCACGACGCCCGCAATAGTGCTCGATTAATACGAAAAGGATCACCACGAGGATGACCAGCGCTGTGACTGCGAAGACTGCATAGACATAGAGGGCGAAGAGCCGGAGCACCTTGTTCGTCACAGGGATGTTGAACGCGAGGAGGACGAGGAACGTCTGCGGGGTACAATCCAGCTGGCTGCCAAATGCCTTCACGTCGCTCCAAACCCATATCCCGAGCCCCCCGACGGCGGCGCAGTGCACCCACAGCACCGGCTCTGTCACCATAAACTTCCACGGGACGCTCTTTCTAAACTTTCCTGTCGCTTCCGTGTTCATCAGCTTCATACCAGGCATGGGCCCCAGGTACACCGTTGCAAAACACGGCACAAAGATGATCCAGCTGAGCACGAGGACGATGTTTGTGTGGTACATGCTGAGCCCATATGTTCTAGCCTGGATGATGGCGGAGACGAGCAGCGCGCAGGCGGAAAGTTCGTTGGTCATGACGATGTCGTTGATCGTGAGGCCTTCATTCAGCGTGATCTCGCCGTACATGGCGAATATGACGAGGGAGATGAGGATGAGGAAAGCTTGTGCGTAGATGGAGATGCGCATGCCGATGCCAGCGATGTCGAGGTTTGTGTTTTGCAGTACGTGCAGAGGCGACGATTATCCGTGGAACCCCTCATAGCCATGAAAGAAATTTGGAAAGCGCTGTGCGCCAAACTGATCAGCACACTCATAGGGCATAGGACGTAGGGGGAAATTTAGTCGTACCTGCATTATCTAGCAAATTGCTAATTAATACAATGCAGGACATGTACCCCTCCTAGCCATGGAAGACAATTGGAAAGCGCCGTGCAGCAAACCGATGGGCATATTCACAAGCGGAAAACGTGGTTGGGTTTGCATTATCTAGCAGATTGCTAAATAATTCTTTCTGCAAACTCAGGCAGCAAATCAGCCCATAAAAAACTTGAAACGACGCACCGAACTTTTTTTTTTGCGGAACCTGTAACCTGACAATTAACTTTGGAACCCTTCATAGCCATGGAAGACGAATAGAAAGCGTCGTGCACCAAACTGACAGGCATCCTCATAGGCGGAAACATTGGTCGGATTCGTATTATTTAGCAGATTGCTAAATAATATATCCCCCACAAACCTAGTCAGCAATTCGGCCTGCAAAAAAGTGAAAACGACAGACTGACCTTATTTGCAGCACCTGTAGATCTAGACGACGATCGTCTGCGGAAGCCCACGTAGCCATGAAAAAATAAGGAAAGCGCCGTGTGTGTACCGAACTGACAGAGGCATCCTGACCGAAGTCGTGATTGCATTATTTAGCAATCTTAAATAACTCTTCCCACGGACTCTTTAGAGCCGAGCGTATTTTGAGAATTCTTGATCTTTTTACTCAACTTGATGCCGTCTACAGCACAGAGATGGGGCTGGTCCCGACTGATTCCATGCTACTCCAGTCAAGGCTGCCTCCAACGGTGATGTGCAGTTTGTTTGAGCATTATCATCCAAGTTGTCATCCACTAGGGTGTCGACGTCGCACTGTCTTTGTTGCAGAGGCGCGATGAGTACAATTCCTCCAGCTAAGGATGAGCACGATATTGTCCGATACACACTCAAGCCGTATGTCCTGCAAAGCGATTACTGGTATATCTGGACGATCATTCAAGTCCTTGGATTGAAGTTGTCTGTTTTCTTGACAGGCAGAGGACAGTCGAGGATAATTTTCTGTTGGTCTCATGAGGTACTGCATAAAGAAATTGGAGAGAGTTGTGTAACCAGCGGTCTGTCCTCAATTCAAAGTTGTGCATCCTCGCCTGGAGCCATGGTTTGACGACGCATAGGAGCCCATCAAAGTCAGCTCGTCAGTTGTGACGATGGTGCTGATTGTCTGACGCTCCTTGATCATGATCCAGCTGTCCAAGACGAGGAGAGGACGAGGGTCAGGAACATCCGGGCATGGGTGGGTGTCTCGGACGACAATGGAGATGACGGCGTTGATATGAACGGAGGAAAGAGAGACTGCTTGTCTGGCCCTTCGAAAGGACTGATTGTAACAGCACGATGGTCTAGACTTAGAAGTAATTCCACTCACAGACCAGAGGATTGATTACAGTATAGAACGAAAAGATCATTCAAGACCTTGCAGAGCCCATTGAATTTGTCTTTGCGGATTCCTCAGCTAAGGAGCGTTGAGGCAATCGGGTGAATTCGCAGAAGTCGGCCTCGTCCCGGATAAATACATGTGTGAGAGCTTCAGAGCCAGCGCCCGGCAGCGATGATATCCCACTTATCCTACGGCATCCTCGCCTAGACGATTTGGTGGCACCAGTTACGTTGTCAGCTCGTTGGTTTTGACAATGCTGCTGGGTGCCCTCCTTGATTGTAAACCAGTAATCGCCCAGACGAGGAGGGAGAGGAGAATCACGAATGCTTGGGCGCGTCCTATGCTCGCACGCAGATAAGTAGGATGTTGAGGCCTTGAGCAACTGGAGGTAGAGATGGTCGTGAATGGAGGGATGGAAGCTGAGAGGCTGCTTGATTGATTTCGCAAATTTTCATTGACAGTCCATGGGCCTAGTTAGGTTGAATTCACAATACGCTGTGTAATAAATTCATGCACGAAAACATTGAGTGTTCAAGTAGGTATGGGAGGAACATGGAAGTTCAGATCAAGAACGGGTTCGGAAGACAAGTGTGACTATCAACGCACTTCTGACTCTTACCCCCACATCAATCTCCTATTCAAACATACCCAGGCCTCGTTTCGGCTGCCTTTTCATCATGAATTAACGACCTTCTCATTGGGTCTGCTTTGTACATTGTACTTGTACCATCATCTCTCTGTAGACTTGGATTCCCAAATACCCTCACCCAGGCACGACCAAGGCAAAGCCACTGCAGGCTCAATGAAGCTCAAGCTAAGGATGTACTGGACTGGAGCCCTCTGACACCTCAGACGACACCCAGCACCATGAGCATGCACAGGCGGGTGTTGCCCCAAGCCACACGCGATGAACGTCGTCAGGTGAGCCCAAGCAGCACCAGCACGTTTGGGCCTTTCTCTAACCCATACCCTCTCCAGAAATAAATCCTAGCGAACGTATCCAGTCGAGGATTGACGGTACTCTAAGTCGTCGAACGCATCATGCAGCAAGGCGCGGCGGAAGTTCGTCTCATCGTTACGTGTCGTTGCCCTTTTTCGTTCCCTTCCACCCACCCCTCCGTTCCCGATATGTGCCAAAAGCTGGTGCCTTCTTCCTTTTTCTTATTCAACCCAACCCAACCTTCTTTCTCTGTGTTGGAATATGGCGAGGCGCGTTCAAGTTCAATTCAACAGCTTTCTGAATATGGCATACTTTGAGTTTTTCCAGTCACGATGGCCGGTGGGGTATTTCGAGCCCCCTCTATTGCATCTTATACTTACCCTCTTCAAGTTCATTTCGCTGCCCACGCTGGAGCTTCCGGCGCTCGAGTCGCGATTTTGCAGTCCGTTTTCTTCAACAGCGTCGCTCTTCCCCCGCTGGTCCCTACCTTCGTAGACCAGCCCCTCGTCACTCTCTCCTGGATCTTCTAGGAGGCCTCGCTCGCTAGAGTCCTCCTACCTCCTCCAGCCCGCAGGGGAGCCTCGCGCAATCAGCTTCCATCACCCTGATTTCACGTAATCCAACCTCCAAAACAACCACGTCATCAAAGCCTGCCGCTCTCGCGCAGCCCGGGTTTTGTCCCCTCAAAGCCTTCCGTCTCGGCCTCGCCAACATCCGCAGTGGTCGTGCCGTGCTTTCAGTTGCCTGGTGCTTGCTCGCGTTTGATTTCGGTATTGTGTGATGCATTGGATATCTCGATGAGAGGTCATGCCGTGAATGGAGCAGGCAGGTCGTTTGGTGGGATTGGTGAAGTAGATTTTATCAGGTTTGTCGACTTTCGATTCCTCCTTTTTGAGACTAGCTGACAAACTTGGCTTCCCGTAGTCGGCGCTCCAGACTTCGATCCCGACCCTTCCTAGCCATTCAGTGTAGACTCCTTCAAGTTCGTCGTCTTCTTTCCTTCCCCTCCACGAATACCGCCTCCTTCTTTCACCAAGTTCTCATCTTCCCATACATTTCTCGCTCGCTCCTGTACGCCTCCGCCTCCAAAAGATCCGCAAGCGAAGATATGCAGTCCGCCCGGGGCTCGTCGCCGACGGAGTAGCCACACAGTGCTGGCCTCATTCGGCAGTCCGAAAAACCCATGATACGTCTCTCCCTCCGCGTCTGCATTCGCTTTTCCTAGTTCCATGCTCAATTCGGTCCAGCTACTCTATTCGCGCTCTGAGGCTTGGGATTCGATTTTGTCGAGTTTGTCGTAGGTGTACGTGGAAGAGAATGTGCGAACATGGGATATTGGAGCACCAGCGTTAGATAGGATATGCTTTGTAGCCTGAGATGGATTGTGAGGTAGGTTTCTTGTTGTCCTCGCTGTCTTCTGCTTTTGCATCTGACCGGTCTATTAGCCTCAGCATCAAGTTGCCCTCCTCATCGGCACTTGCTTTGGCTCACATCTCTCAGGCACTCAAGCTGCTTTGCAAATTTGTTGTCTCATTGGGTAGCTGTTCTATGTGAAGTGCTTCCAAGTTGACAAATAAATAACAGGCTTGTGGTATTGAACGAGTATGCCGGGATATATACAGTGAAACTAGTCAGATGTGTAATTACTCGCACTTACCAAAAGTGATGGCGCTTATGTAATCTAGTCATACGAGACATTCTCGATGTTCTAATTTTACACTACACTGACATCGAACTGCTTCTCACAAATGCCACGAGCTGAGACTTCTCGACGCGAACTCGACACGCCAACAAAGAATCGGATTGTTGGATACTACCTTGCCACTGGAAATGCTGCTGCTGCTGCTCGCAACGAAAATGTGCCCCCGCGCACCGCACAAAACCTCATACGCCGCTTCAAAGAAACTGGTTTGACTGCAAACAAACCACGTCCTGGTAGACCAAGGAAGCTGACCGAGTACGACAAACGTCAAGTGATTCGTATTGCCAGGAAAAACCGCCGTATGCCCCTTGCCGAACTCACAAACCAACTTCCAATAAAAGTTTCTGTCAGTAGCATCAGAAGGGTTCTCGCAGCGCAGGGATACCATCGACGAGTGGCGCGAAAAGTTCCTTTCCTCACCCCACATCATAAACACCTTCGACTCATTTGGGCCAAGATGAATAAAAAGTTGACAGCTCGAGATTGGTGCCGCATCATTTTCACTGATGAGTGCTACGTGTGGGTCAACAACAAATCTGGCCGTATCTTCGTCACCCGGAGGAAGGATGAACAGTTACTTGAGGAGTGTTTAGTCCCAACCTTCAAGCAATCAACCCTACGTGTTATGTTCTGGGGAGGTATTGTGGCAGGCTGCAAAGGCCCATTGGTTGTGATGGAATACCCGGGAGGTAAGGGAGGTGGAATGAACTCGAAACGGTACCGAGAACAGGTGTTGGAAGGACCTTTTTGGAATTTTTACAGTCGCTTGAAGCAGGAGAGAGGTTTTATGCAATTCCAACAAGACGGCGCTCCGAGTCACCGAAGCAAATTGACGAAGAAATGGCTTGACGAGCATGACATCCCTTTATTTTTCCATCCTCCCAATTCCCCTGATCTCAACCCCATTGAACCTGTATGGCTTGAGCTCAAGACCATTTTAAGAGGTCGCAGGCATACTCCGACAACCATTGAACAACTCAAGACCGCTGTTCTTGCAGCTTGGGAGGAGATATCAGTCGAAACAATCAATAAGCACATAAGTAAGATGCCAGATCGTGTTTCAGCAGTTTTAGCAGCAAAGGGTGGTCATACCCGGTTTTAATTTTGTATTTATATTCTTTGGCTCCTACTCTCTACATACCATAATTTTTAGGTCTAGTTATGTAAATGGACACTGACATTTAACGTAAAGAAACTCGACGAGGTGTATGCAAAAAATCACGTGCGCCATCACTTTTGGTAAGCGCGAGTATGCATTGGAATCAAATCTGCAAATGTGAAATCATCTCAAATTCAGCAGGGGGAAAGCAAGAAATATTGAATTTCGGTTGTCCTCTTGACGGTGAAGAGGATAAACGGATGGGGACTAAAAACAAAAGTACGTAGACTACTTATTTACTGTAGACTACGGAGTGATCACCTGATAAACATCCCAGCGACCATCAGCACATTGCGCATGCTCGCAATATTCCAACAAAATGTAAATAGCTAAGATACTATGGACAGGAAGCAATGTAAAGTAAGGTGCTTAGATGGATTTGGAAGTGGTGGCAGCGTTAGCGAGGGCCCGGCGCCAAATCTTTCCGAGCAGGGTGCCGTCGTCACGAGGCTAGGTCGGCAGATGATGTCCCTGTCAACTAAAATTGGAGATTAGAAAACAATTAAATCACTGAACAAATGGCAGACATACACTGATTTCTGCTCTACGGAGAGTGGAATTGATGCGCTTGGACACGGTGGTGGTAGGCGACGTCACCACTGGCCTGTGAACATATCAATACATATTTAATTAGAAGGTCAAGGAGGACACTCACTTCCTGCAAGCCTGAGTAGGCTGGAAATTTCGGACCATCACAACAGTGCCTACCCCCGCGGACGGAGCGACAACGGGCGAGATGAAACTGCAGGTGTGGGACGACAGGGATTTGGCCGGCGTCGAGGCGTCGAGTTGTGTCTCCGAGTCCAAGTCGGCACGGTTGAGGAGATCGGGGTGTGGCGACTTCAGATGTGTCAAGAAAAATAAGATGTAGTATGGGACGAGTAGGGAGACTCGGAGAACGTAGAGAAAAAAGCATCGCATGATGGCGAATGTTAGAATTCGATTCTGGAATTTTGGGGTTTATAACGTATTTCTGTCTTTACTTAGGAGGATTCAGAAAATGTCGACGGCTTGCCTCGACGACCGACGAGCGGGCGGCTCTTTCAAATTCGGCTTGGTCTATTTTCGTCAGATTGCTGGGCACGAACTAAGCGCCTTCCGTCAAATCAGATCAGTCGCGCAGGGGGTGGTTACTCAGGAGGATTTAGAAAATGCTTTGCCCCGACGATCAACGGGCGTCTCTTTGCAAATTTGGCTTGTTCTATTTTTGTCAAATCACTTGGCGGAAACTAAGCGCCTTCCGTAGAATCAGATCAGTCGCGCACTGAATGGTTCCGAGGCTGAAGTTTCTGTCGGAGGACTCTGGAACGCACGGCTCTGGCCCCGTTCACTAAGCTAAGTTACTAATAATTAATATGAATGAAAATATATGTAATGATAAGTCGGAAACGATGTACAATGGACGTGTATAACATGGCCTCAAGCGCAATGCATCCATTCTCCACGATAGGCACCCGGTTCAAAGTGTGAATTTTCAGGAAACTCAAACTCAGGCATAGCAGGAGCGAACAGATCGTCCTCATCAAGCCGGTGATGCACCGCCGTCGTGCACCTGGAGAGCCACTTTTGAACGTCGGATGGAGAAATGGCGATTCGGTGCCCATCTCCAAAAACTGATTCTAAGCTTCCCTCGCCGGATAGGACTGATTCTAACTCCACGCCTGCAGAATTTTCCAGTTCCGTCAAGAGTGCAGGCCTCATCAATTGATCGTCCCTGTGCCTGTGCATAGAAGACCAATAAACACCATGATCTTTGTCTGGCTATGTAGACCCATACCTTGGTACTCTGGGTACATAGAAGGGCCCAAGCCCAACTGGTGGTTCCATATCAACGTCGTTCAAGAGTACAGGTTCGTCGACCTGCGTAAATCAATCACGGTTAGTGGGGATCGTGTTGCAATTCTAGTAACTCGAGACACGGATATTGACGGGTCAGAGTCATTTCCAACTGATTACCTACCTGAGGAAGCACAAATGTACCCGGTAATCCCATGGAAGATGCCACCCAGTACGTTATCCATTCGAGGATAGTCGGTGAGGCATTGCTATATTCAAGTATCGGCGAGACGAAAGCCACAGTTCCACCTAAATTAAATGATATGACCATCAGCACAAATAACGCCGTACTAAGGGAACGATTGGTCCTCACTTGCTGAAAATGCCCCGAACACCCAATGCGTGTAAGTTGTTAGGACGAACCACCTCCTTGTACCACATGAATGATTGCACGCATCCCATATCTGACAAAGACATTAATTCGAATTAGAGTATTTTCGACAGGGCTCTCTTACTTTAGCCCATAGTCGGTACTTGGCTTCCAATTTGTTGTTGGTGACCATATCAAATTCAGGAAACTATTCTCGAGTATTAGGAGAGCTTTAAAAAAATACGGCCTCCTTCTCACCGACATGCATTCAACGAATTCCCGCAGGTCCTGTTCATTGAGCGTAAATGGCGTCTGATATGCAACTACGAGAGTGGCTTTTTTAGACACCTCGCACGGTTGCCAGAGGAGATATCGGAACAAGGAGTTGTCATCGGCAGGCCCTTGAACAAATTGCCAATTCTGGAGGGCATAAGCAGTGGAATGCAGTACGCGAGTCGCAGTCACGAATGGAAGAGTCAACCACGAAAGGACACTAGAAGAAAAAGGCATCAAGCACTTCGTCTTTCAGAAAATCGGACGTGCCTTACGCGGACAATTCACACCGTCCATATGAATACAAACTACCAAGTTTTTCCGGAAGGCAGTAACGCTCATCGCTGCGAGGATCAGTCGGGAATGATGGCTTGACAGGAATGTTGCGGTTGAGCCCTACAAGAAAGCAAACAGATAGTTTAGTCAAATATCTGGATTTTCGGAGATTACAATCCCATACAGTCTAGAATTGTATCGTTTTCCACCATAATGGAGTGCATACTCTCTAGTTTTCTCCACTTTCCCAGTGGAACCGCGAGCTTATTGTTTTCGTGGCTCTTGCTGTAAATCGTGGTGGTAGGAAGGTGGAACATGTCGAGCCGATCGCATGGAGGAGGCTTGGGTAGTTCAAATCTCCTGAGATATGTACGAAGGTCCTTGGTAGCATAAGTATCGAAGTCATAGGCTGATCGTCCCATGGCAAAATATCAAGATATCGTTCGTTCAAAGTTGAGGCTAATTTGAAGGAAGTAGACGAGAAAGTGACGGACACAATTTTCGCAGTCCACTTTATTAGCATAACTGCTGAAGGATCGTCGTTAGAGTAGAACAAGACGGAAAAGAACAAGGGCTGGGTGAGGAAGTGGTACATGGTGCCTTGTACTGATCATGTAGATGTGAACAACACACACCATAAACAGTTCGTCCACCACGTGACTTTTTTGGATTTTTTTCGAAAAATCTCAAAAAATCGGAAAAATCGAGAGAAAAAAAAAATCCGGGGTCAGAAAAAAATCGGGCGACGCGTCCACTTTACAGGAGGTTTATTATTCAATGTTCAATATTCAATCATTATCTATTATCAGTCTTACCCACCATCTTTTTTTCCTTGTGGTCGTATCCATGTTTTATCTGGTAATAGTAATACACGTCTATGCATCGATTACATACTGTCAGGCCTTATGGATACATATGACCATTCATCATATTTTTTGGCGCGTCCCACTCACTCCCAGTCGGCCAAGAATAAATTTTCTGCAAACCCAGAATAGCGCATAGCAAGCAAGACGAACCAGGAGTGTGTCTTTCGCTACATAAGCAATGGCTTTGAAGACAGTCCTGTTTTTGTGTGGCCCGCCGCGGCAGATCTGTTCCTAGCCCCACCTCGAATTTGGCGGAAGCCGCTCAGGCAGATTGCATTCCGTCGATGAGGAACAGATCAAGAGCTCGCGCGAAGCGCTGATCACATACGCCTCGCTTTATCCGCGCCTGGACTTATTGAGGATACAACTCGATGGGCCGCTCCTTGATCGTGATCTAGCGATCGTCAAGACGAAGAGGCAGACGAGATTTATGAGCGCTTGGGCGAAGATACCTACGCTCGTACATAGGTGGCTAGGGTGTTTGAGTTCGACTGGATGTGGAAACGTTGCTGAATGGAGGGTGGGTGTCTGAGAGGCTGTTTGGCGATTAGAATTTAAGGACACTTGTTCTCAGGATGTTCAAGTTCAAGCATGACTGGTCCCAACAGTAGCGTCGGTGTCTTGTACTTAGGCGAGCGAAGCGTGGTTGGGTTTCGCAAAGTCTTATGACAAGCTGGGGACAGAGGGTCACCGGTCAGGCCTAGGATCGGGCCACAGTTTAAATTCGGAATACGCGGTGTAATATAGTAGCTAGAATTTTCATGCGGGAACACATTGGGCGTCCAACAGAGTATAGGCGAGTCATGGAAGTTTGAAGCGAGAATCAAGTCATCGTTATCTTATCAGATCAACGCCCTTGATTCTTACCACCCACATTCAACCGTACTCGTGCCTCACCTTGGCTGCGCCTCAGGCTCCTCATCATGAACTAACGCCTTTCCCTCTTGTATCCGGATCTTTCTTGTAGACTTGTACTAGGACTGTACTCATCTACCTCTCTCTCTGTATACTTGGCTTCCCAAATACCCAGCAAACTATTCCCTGCCAGTGCCAACAACATCCGCACCCAAGCACCCAAGCACGACCAAGGACTAGGCGCTAAGCAACCAAGCTCAACCCAAGGATGTATCGGAGCACTCTAATACCCCCAACGGCGCCCAGCATGCACAGGCGGGTGTCTCCACCAAGCCACAGGCACGGAGCGCCTTCAGGTATGCACGCCCAAGCAGCCCAAGCACCTTCATTCACTTACCCAATGTTCTCCACAGGCCCATGGCCATTTCTTGACATTGACGACGAGGTACCCTTCTCCCATCCATCCTACACCCAACACCAGATACTAACCACCCCCCTCCGCCCCAGGTCGACCCAGACCGCATCGCCGACCCGAACAGCCACCTCCCCCTCTCCGCCACGCCCTGCGCGCACCTCCAGACCACCTCCCCGCTGCCGCGGCAAGACTTCTGCTGGTGCAAGTACCCGCAGTCCCTCTACCCGAACTGGACGCGCCGGCAGCAGAAGAAGAGCCGTATCGCGAAGGTCGTTGATAGGGACAAGGATGGAAGGGGGAACAGTACCGGGGAGAGCACGCTGAGGTATTTGGACGTGATGGAGGACGGGCGGTTTGTGGATGCGGGGGAGAGGGATGTGGAGGAGCGGACGCTGGATCGGGTGTGGGTTGCTATTCAGCAGGGGGTGAGTCTGAGTTTGGTATGGGTGAAGTGCTTGTGCTGACTTGTTCCGCAGAGACCTGCGGGCGTCCGTGTCCGCGCGCTCTTCGTAGAAGGTCTTTCTGGCCCTGTTCTGCAGATGCTGGGACACAGGTACAACATCGAGCCGTTCTTCTTCTCCTCTGCCATCGGCTGGATCCCCTCGCGGTTCCAATCGCACGTCGTCCCAGGCGAGTCGGATCGTACGTTCTCTTTCCTCATGTACTTCCGTTCTACGCATACATCTAACGACGAACATCTTCCCGCTCTGCTTTCTATCCTACAAAGATATAACGATCACCCTCTCATTCATCCGCCCGACCGAAAACCTCCCTGCCCCCGGTACCCAGACAGCCCCACCGAGCGCCAACCCGAGCTTCGTCTCCGTCGCCACCGCCGCCCTCGGTCTCAGCAATCTCAATCTCGGGTCAGCCCTGGGTCTACCCCAAACACAAACGCAAACGCAGACTCAGCCCTTCGATAGCAACAGGCAGCAGCAGCAGCAGCCCCAACAACAGCAGCAGCAGCAGCAAGGCCAATGGCACAAAGCCCCCACCCAAGGGCTCATCATCGACACACAAGCCCCCCTCCCGCTGCGGAGCTCAGGCCTTCTCCTCGTTTCAGACCAGCTGGCGGTGCACATGGTCCGCGGGAAGGCGTCGACTATCATCTCGCTGCACCAGGGCTCTGGGTCTGGGTCTGGCTCTGGTACCGGCGCGGGTGTTGGCGGTGGCGAAAGGAGATCGCGGACACATTTGCACGTCCCCACCCCCGTCTATCCCCCAGAGACGCAGGCGGGATTGGGGACAACGGGGGCCACTACTAAGGCGACGGCAACGACCGGAACGTCAGCTAAAACGATGCACGCGCGCGTGCACCTCGCGGGGCGCTCGGTCTACTGGGGCAACATCTTCAAGCAAACCGAGGACCCGACGTTCGTGTTGTTAAGTTTGTTGTGGTACGCCCTCTACGCGTGGGACGAGGCGCTGGAGGTGTTGTATAATCATATTTGTTTCCTCGTAAGTTCGTTCGCTTTCCCTACCCTACCTTGCTGTTCGTTTTCTGGAAAAGGAAGATGACTCGGGAGCTGATACCTGACACCTCGACCGTAGGAATCCGAAGTGATGATAACCAACGACGTGCAGATGACGCAGGAGCTGCACGTCGTGCGCGCGCACCTGCTGCATTATGAGAGTCTTCTGGAGGACTTTAGGAAGACGGTGGCGTTTGTGAGAGATACGCCGAACCCGAGGATGGATTCGAGGATGGGGACGAGGGCCTCGAAGGCTGGGAAGGCGGGGAAGGAGGCGGGGAAGCAGAGGGAGCGGGAGGTGGTGGTGGTGGTGCAGGAGGTTTTCGCGAGGAGGGAGTCGAAGACAGAGTCGGATGTTGGAGAGGGGAGTGATGAGGACGAAGAAGCGAGCCCTGATGGTGAAGAGGAGACGAACGAAGAACGCTCCCAACCACCCCCATCCTCATCCACGGACCTTGACGAACCCGAACCCGAACCCGAAGCAGACGAAGAAGACGAAGAAGCAGAAGAAGCATTCGAGCAAATGCGCACCCGCAGCGCCGCGACGATGCAGCGCGAGTGCCACTCCCTGCTCTTGGAGATCGAGAGGCTGGAAAGGAGCCGGAAGTTGCAGGAGAGGAGGCTGAAGAATGTTATGGATCTGGTGGGTGTTGGTTTCTTTCCTTTTACTTGTTCATTCTATTGTTTCCTTTTCGTCGAGACGCATGCATCTGACTAAGACGGCATTTTTAAATTTATATGTAGGAGTTCAGCATGGTGAACATCGAGGATAGTAAAAGGATGCAGAAGCTTACTGAGGCAGCTGTTAAAGACAGCGCTGGTGCGTCTTCCTTATTCCTCAGTCTCATGACTTCTCGTATTGACTTCGCATATAGCAATGAAACAAATCGCCTACCTCACCATGGCATTCCTCCCCGCGTCCTTCGTCGCCGTAAGCCCTTCTTCCGCACACATCATTCATAACCAATTCTTACTCCTACTTCACATATCACCTTAAAGGCGGTATTCGGGATGAACGTCTCCGAGATCAACCCCGGCACGCTCACAAACCTCCCGCACTACGTCGCCGTCGCCGTCCCGCTCACGGCGCTCACGATCTGGATCATCGTCGCGTATCAGATCCAGATCACGGAGCCGAGGGTGCAGACGCTCGAGGTGCTCGACCAGAACCAGAACCAGAAGGAGGGTGGGGAAGGACACGAGGGTCAGGTGCACGCTGAGCTGGACGCGACGCGGTACGATTATAACTACCTCGGGTTCGGGTTCGGCTCCAGCGCAGGCGGGACGCGCCTTGGAGGGAACGGGAACAGGAATGGCGGTGTGATAGTGCGCAAGCTGAACATCTGGGACCGGCTCTGGTGGCCCGTCATCCTGCTCGCGTCCGTCGTTGCGCGGGTGAAGGGCAGGCGGAGGGCGGAGCGGATGGAGAGTGTGAGGAGGGCGCGGGAGAGGGTGCAGACGAGGTTTGGGACGATGTGAGGGGTGCGTTGTGTTAGTTCGCCATTGGGGCAATTATTTAGACAAACGAGTGATTATTATGATGTAGGTTGTGTACTGATGTACAACTCAACTAATAAAGCGAACCCAGCTTATTGGCAACTGGTTTAAGGAAATCGAACTCGATGAAGCTTGGGGTAAAGCTTGATGTTCCCTTTTTTCACCTTAAGAAAGTGTTTTAGACAAAGTTCAAGTACGAAGATATATGTTGATACAGCGTCTTTTATTTTACTGGAACGTCTGAATCTGGAGTGACAACATCGATACCATTCTCCTTTGCTTTCACTCGAATTTCTTCGGGTGTCGGATCCTGGACAGCAATACGCAGCGTAGCAGATTTCAAGCGCGCCCATTCTTTTGGCGAGCTGGTATTGTCTCGGGTTCTCGACAACATAGCCTCAAGCACAGGCTTTATAGACGAGCACATCCGATCTTCAAGCACAAGCCTCTCGAGATTCGGCAGCAACGGAGGATCATCTAGATCTCCGTCAAGGTCGTACCAAAACTGCGAGGTAAGGTTTCTAGTTGCATTCGCCACGATAATATCGAGAAAGGTGAGCGAAGGCAGCTCTTCGAGGAGCCTCGCTATGCCTGAGTTCTCCCATTGAGCGAATGGGTCGAGAGACGAGTCGAATGTGAGTTCGGTGGGCTTGCACTGCGAGCGGGTGATCATGGAAATCCGGATAGGCAGCAAGTGACCAGGCGTTCTTGACGGGTACGACAAATCGATGAAAACAGGGACAGCCCGCCGTTTTCTAGAGAGTGGCGGGCTGTCTTTCTCACAGTCAGTCGGTTATATAATGCTCCAGATTGCCGGGCAAGCGCGGTAGATATACTAGTATGGGTCACAAACGGCGGTCTCTGACCATTCAATATTAAGAATTAGTGAACTGCTACCATTTCCAGCTCTTGGAAATGGTATTTCCGGCAGTTTATTATGAAAATTTAGTTGACCGTTACTAAATAACAAGGTGTTTTCGGGCCATTGACCGCTGAATTAGGCTGGAATTACCATTTCAAGTGGTTAGAATGGTAATTTTGGAGCGCTTTACATTGAATTTAGGTGAGTTCTACCATATCTGGTGCTCGGATATGGTATTCTCTGACTGTTCCCAGATAGAATTTGATTTCTTTTGCCATTTACCAGGAAAACAGTTGGAGTTTACCATTCCTGAGCCTCAGGAACAGTTTTATTCAACCATTTACCAGGAGAATAGTTAGATTTTACCATTCCTGAGCCTCAGGAATGTTTTATTCAACCATTTACCTGAAGAATAGTTTGATTTTACCTTTCCTGAGGTTCAAGGACGGTTTTATCCAACCATTTAACAGGAGAATAGTTGGATTTTACCTTTTCTGAGCCTCAGGAATGGTTTTATTTAACCATGTACAAGGAGAATAGTTGGATTTCACCATTTCTGAGGTTCAGGAACGGTTTTATTCAACCATTTACCAAGAGAATAGTTGAATTTTACCATTCCTGAGCCTCATGAACGGTTTTATTCAACCATTTACCCAAAGAATAGTTGGATTTTACCTTTCCTGAGGTTCAAGGACGGTTTTATTCAACCATTTAACAGGAGAATAGTTGGATTTCACCTTTCCTGAGGTTCAGGAACGGTTTTATTCAACCATTCACCAGAAGATTGGGTGAATATCACCATTCCTGGGTCTCAGAAATGGTGGAATTCAACCATTTTCCAGAAGGCCAGTTAAATTTTACCATCTCAAGCCTCGGGAATAGTAAAATCCAGTCGTTTACCAGTGGAGCTTGGTTGAGTTCAACCATTTCAGAGCATCATGAATGGAATTATTCAACCGTTCCCTCGAAAATTTCATTTAATTCACCATTCTGTCAGATGAGTTGGAAATAATCCAACCGTAAAGCTCAGAGGCGGTTGGGATTAACCATTGCGTCCGGAACGTATTAATTCATTTCGAGGCGCTTGATGACGATTCTATTTTTAGACGCTTTGTACCAGTAATGGTCGCATCCGGGTCGCATCCCATTCAAACCTGTACCAGACGAATATAACAGTACTGCACCATCCAATTCCGTCTTTGAAGCTGTAATATTGTTCTAAATACTTGTAGACTATATATTCTCTCTTTTCCGATCAAAATCGTCGCAATGTGACACATATTTTGGATAAATGCCATCAATATGCGAAAATCTACGTATTATGTATCTTGCGCAACGACAAATAGTCTCAAAATTTATTTAACAGCAACGTTGACAAATAATTTCCATTTAGAAGAGATCACAAAAAGTTTCATATGATTTGAGTCATCTTGTGGAAAGTTATAGCAAAATTTGTGTCCGAACACGAGCTTGATTTAAAGTCAATCTCGCCTGTGAACAACAACATCAATTCCGCGTCTTTGGCACGTAACTTCCGCATATCTTTCCACGAAGTTCTCCAAATCTCAATCGGTTTTTTGATTCATGTTTCTAATAAAAATACCTCTCTATCCATGTCTTTATACTATTTTTAAAATGATTATTTGCTGAAAAAATGGAAAAATACAGTGATTATTGGTTTCCTCCATCATTTCTCTAATTATGCCACATAATCTCGGAGTATATGCCTATAAACTGGGCAGAGTAGACTAATAAAACATATTTAACAGATTTATGCCATAAAACAACGAATTTCAAGGCCTATTACTTCACTTTTGGGTACATGAGAGGAGGAAACAACCCATGCCTGTTTTTCCATGTTCCCATGATGATAACAAAGGTTTAACGTGCCAGGCACATATATATGTCCAGGGAATACCTATTTACCGACAAATTTTGGGTTTAAAAGCCTGAAATACAGTATTATGCAAACATCTGCTCTCAGATTCATGAGCCTCCACCGGGTCATTGCCAGCATATATCAGACATAAAATAAGGTATATTAGATACTAGTGGCTCAGAGTGTAATATATGGTAGTTAAAGTAGCGAGAATATTGCTAGAAGACAGGTTTTTATCTGGTGCAGTGTTTGACCGGGGATGCGACCCGGATGCGACCATTACTGGTACAAAGCGTCTAAAAATAGAATCGTCATCAAGCGCCTCGAAATGAATTAATACGTTCCGGACGCAATGGTTAATCCCAACCGCCTCTGAGCTTTACGGTTGGATTATTTCCAACTCATCTGACAGAATGGTGAATTAAATGAAATTTTCGAGGGAACGGTTGAATAATTCCATTCATGATGCTCTGAAATGGTTGAACTCAACCAAGCTCCACTGGTAAACGACTGGATTTTACTATTCCCGAGGCTTGAGATGGTAAAATTTAACTGGCCTTCTGGAAAATGGTTGAATTCCACCATTTCTGAGACCCAGGAATGGTGATATTCACCCAATCTTCTGGTGAATGGTTGAATAAAACCGTTCCTGAACCTCAGGAAAGGTGAAATCCAACTATTCTCCTGTTAAATGGTTGAATAAAACCGTCCTTGAACCTCAGGAAAGGTAAAATCCAACTATTCTTTGGGTAAATGGTTGAATAAAACCGTTCATGAGGCTCAGGAATGGTAAAATTCAACTATTCTCTTGGTAAATGGTTGAATAAAACCGTTCCTGAACCTCAGAAATGGTGAAATCCAACTATTCTCCTTGTACATGGTTAAATAAAACCATTCCTGAGGCTCAGAAAAGGTAAAATCCAACTATTCTCCTGTTAAATGGTTGGATAAAACCGTCCTTGAACCTCAGGAAAGGTAAAATCAAACTATTCTTCAGGTAAATGGTTGAATAAAACATTCCTGAGGCTCAGGAATGGTAAAATCTAACTATTCTCCTGGTAAATGGTTGAATAAAACTGTTCCTGAGGCTCAGGAATGGTAAACTCCAACTGTTTTCCTGGTAAATGGCAAAAGAAATCAAATTCTATCTGGGAACAGTCAGAGAATACCATATCCGAGCACCAGATATGGTAGAACTCACCTAAATTCAATGTAAAGCGCTCCAAAATTACCATTCTAACCACTTGAAATGGTAATTCCAGCCTAATTCAGCGGTCAATGGCCCGAAAACACCTTGTTATTTAGTAACGGTCAACTAAATTTTCATAATAAACTGCCGGAAATACCATTTCCAAGAGCTGGAAATGGTAGCAGTTCACTAATTCTTAATATTGAATGGTCAGAGACCGCCGTTTGTGACCCATACTAGTATATCTACCGCGCTTGCCCGGCAATCTGGAGCATTATATAACCGACTGACTGTGAGAAAGACAGCCCGCCACTCTCTAGAAAACGGCGGGCTGTCCCTGTTTTCATCGATTTGTCGTACCCGTCAAGAACGCCCGGAGAACGGACTGCTGTCCCTGGAAATCAAGTCGTTAACGAGAAAAGGAGTGGTGGCCATGATACCGAAGTGCTGGAGGTTTGGGATAGTCATGGACCGGCAGACCATGGAGAGATAGCTACTTGTGCCGACCAAGCTCATATACCGAAGGTTAGGGAGGAAGGCGGGCGGCAACTTGTCTGTAGCAGTAGCGCCGGACATTTCTTCGCGACGTCCTCCTCCTGCAGTCAGTGCTACTAACTTGGGAGCGCTGTGCAATATTTGCCTGAACTGGTCTTTACTGACTCCGCACGCTGACAGCTGCAAATCGGTGAGCTGGGACCAGGGGACGGGGAACATGTCCATGGGGTAAGTCACGAATTTTAAGTATAAACTTTCCAAGTTCGGGGCGTTCTCGAATGCGTCGAGAGGGGAGGAAGGAGGCGCAGTCTCTGCTAACTCGCAATTGATACCTAGGCAGCGAAGATTACGGAAACGATCCTTGGCCAGGGAGAGGAGCGGGTGGCACTGGGACAGGCGGCTGACGTTGATCTGGGCGTCTGCCCAACGTTCGGCGTGTTCGACGAGCGTTGAGAGGACGGGGTCGATGTATCGCTTCGATCGGGCAGCGAAAAGGAATTGTAGCGGCTCGTTTCCCGAGCGAGTGAGGCAGGTCCGGAGGAAGTTCTGGAATATACCCACTATGCGTCGCGCTACTTTATCTGGCTGTGTGTTATCTTCCTGAGGATCTATCTCTTTGAGGTCCAAGTGGATCTTAGACCAAAGTTTAGGGAGAGATAGTATCACCGTCCTCCAGTGGCTACACACTTCCCCAATTACCCAGGGCATGTCATAATAGCGATGCAATCTCATGCCGTGTCCTTGAGCACGGAAGGCAACAGAGAAGATCTCTGCGAGTAGTTCAGGCGGGAGACGGCGAATGGGTGACATGACCGCTCGGTGTTGCAGGAGCTTCTTGTGCACCTGGCTGGAGTACTCTTCGAGGACGATTACCTTCTGGTGGACCTCCTCGAGGGTCAACTCCATGTCGGAGATGGCGTTGGCCTCGTAGCCTGGAGAAGGAACGAACGACGAGTGGAGATGGGGTGCTGGTGGGGATTTGAATTGTCGTTTCTGAATCCCACCTATCGTATCTTCGCCAGAGTCCTCTTGTTCCATGTTGGATGCCCAGACTCTAAGAGACCGAATGTAAGTTTATATGGCTAGCAGCGCGTTACAAAGGAAACTCACAAGCTTGAAATTAGACGAACCACCTCCTTACATACACCATAAAGGAAAAGAATCCAGTTGAATTCTCGATACATGGCTGATGACAGGTCGTAGCACTAAGAAGGCATGAGTCGGCTTGTAACTGAAACATTCTGGCTAGAAGTCGAGTGTCTAACTAATGTCCTCTTCTCTTCTCCTATCAGTACTGTATCAGTCTTCAAGTCACGGATAAAATAAATTGTATTCAGGAAGAAGCTCGCCTGGTGTATGGACGATCGGCGTTCAATGGAGGAAATTTGATATAACGGAAACCTACTGTAGGTGCAAAAGGGCTGGGCTCAGCGGGCTGAAAGGTGGACGCCTGCGAAATTTGGCGCTTAGAAAAGCCGAATGTATCTGCAATTCACCTCCTTGGAATCCAAAGCATCAAGCCTCGGAACAAGGCCTTTTCAGCACAAGTGCCACAGAAAAAGGTGGTCCAAAGGCGATTGCCGAATCAGCAATAGGAGGTTGACCCCATAAATGCTGCACGAAGGTCTGAAGGCTAAAATTGATGGAAAAAATTGAGTGTCGATTGCATTGCACTCCTGAGTTCTTTCAAAAACGATTCGAATGCCGAGGGCGTTTTCTGCAAGTGAACCGACTCTCGAGGAGAAGGTCTGGTGTGTAACAGTCACGTGATGAAACCAACACTTGGGCCGACGCGTAAACGCGTTGACATCTTTTCCTTCTCGTTTTTGACTTGATGTCCCCTTGTCAATGCCTAAAAGACGCGACATCGCTGCTCTCGCCGGCCCAGAGCTTCAAACCGCCTATGATACGCTTCGAATGCTCAGAGATGGCCTAGACCCGAATGATCCTGATCCCGAAGGCTTCCATGAACAAGTCGACGCTACGCTCACCTCGATAGGGGCAAAACTCGGAGGACCACAGGTACGATTCAAGCTTAGAGACTGCCTTCTATTCGCTCAGCTCATTCCCTGCAGTCTCCTCTCATCTCGGTCATGACTATGGTAAAATTGGAGAAACGCAACATTACATTTGGTGGCGTCCTTATATTTCAAGAGGGTATTCGGCAGCGCGTCGAAAATACTGTATCTCTCGGACAGGACAGCATCTGGTCCTCGGAGAACCTGTACCGCAATCTATTTGTGTTAGAGAATTTCTTTCGTTCTCCTGTACGTCGTCCGTCTGCTGCAGCATTCGCTGCACTGCTCTGATTTCCTATCAGACTGAAACAAACAGACGAACGTGGATCAACGCTTTCTTCCTTCGCGCATCTGTGATGTTGCCTGAAGACAAACGCGTGCTTCTTGGCATGGATCACGGCGTTCCGCTCACAACCATCAGCCTGTCGGATCCTTCGACTCTCTCTGGATTTGTTGACTATACCGATTTCATCAATAGTCAGATCGACGCTGGTAACTCTGCCTTGGCCCATCTCCACTCCTTGGATAACAGCTTCACCAGGAACTCTTCTTCGAACCTCTGAGGTTCATCACGTTAAGCGGCTTGAATCATCTGGCTTCTTCCTCATCGAGGTCGAGGACCCCTTCCCCTACAACTCCATGGCCCACATTCTCCAAGCCGTGTATGAAATGCACGCCTGTGGAAAGTCTCTTCAGTAAGCAGGTCCCGTCGATTTCTAGTCTTGTCTTTTCCGCTTACTTTTTGCTTTTAGGAAAAAAATGATTCGTGGTGCCGTGACGAGTGGACGGGAATGGCTCTTCCTTCACCTCAAATTCGCCGACGACTATGAAACAGCCTCCTTTTTCCATTCCACTGTAATCAATTGGACCGTCACACCGTCAACCTTTGAGGTGGGGGAGGTCCAAAAACCCTACCCTGACGTGATTGCTGCGATTTTGGCGGATTGGGTCAGTTTGATATTAACCCCATTGTCAAGCTATTGACTGATTAAGACATAAGGTTGAAAACAGCTTCCAAGACGTAAACAATAATCCATGGTTTAGGGTGGTTTGAGTCAATGACACCTCTTTACTTACTTTCTCGGGACACCCTTAACTGCTTATTGTTCTGTAATGGGTGTGCATATTGCTCATGTCAGCCTCAAGGATTTTTCACAACTAGATATTTGTTTGTACAGCTAATCGCGCTATTAATAAATTGCTTGCTGAAAGAATAATTCTACTAATTCCATAGGACAACGGTTCTGGGTTTATTATTTTTGTAACATAAAAGCCTGCGAAAGAAAATATCGTCCACTGGCCAAAAAACAAAAAGGTGTACTTAAAAAGAAGGCTGACTGAACTAATGACTGGAACTGTATGGCGCCCAGTAGAGCAAGTAGAGAACTACACTTTATCCTTATGAATGTATTCTCGCTGATGTATGATCCCGAGTTCGATGGATTCCTTGCATTCGAACAGCATCTTCATGTAGTGAACAGAGTAAGCCCGGAACAAGCGGAAGGGCTCGTCTAGCCATTTCTCAACCTCGTCACAGATAATCATCAAATCCCGCTTCTGTTCTTTGAAAACCTTGTATGACAGCATGTGCTCCAGTCCAGCATCTTTGAGATACTTGTAGGCATCCTGTTGTAGGTACAGTGACTTCGATAATTTGGATCCAGACCAGTCAATGATAAGGGGAGTATAGACCACCAAGATTGGCTTCGACAGGTGTCTCCAGAGCAGCTGCTCCTGCCAGAAGCCGGCATAGTCGCTTCCACATATTTGAACGTAGCCGAAGTCAACATCTTGGTAGAACCTTCCAATGACCAGATTAAATAGCTGACAATTAAATTGAAGTCGATCGCATTCCGTGTTGAGGTCAACAACGAAGTCCCCGTGATGTGGGCACTCAAATACGACTTTGGATTCCTCTTCGTTATAGCGATTTTTGACGCCATATTTATCGACGAGACCACAGTTCGGAACGGGGCAGGGAGATCGGAGAGCAATGTTGCCTGTGGACGGTGATAAGGATAAGCCAAGATCTTTCCTGTCTTGGATTATTGATTTGACTACATCTGGTATTCCCGTTTCTTGCAAGAATTCCGCTTCCATGCGTAATTGGTAGTCCACCTCGAATGTGCGTTTCATGACATCCAAGATGTCGCGATAATCGTCAACATGCTTCAGGAGCTTCCCTGTTGCTCTGAGACCCTTTTGATAAAGTATTCCATTGACCTTGAACTGTTCAGCTTTCGCGTTGTCCCAAAGGTCGAGCATAACGATAGATTCTAGGCCCTCCAGCCTAAGCTTCCGTGCAAGGCTAAATGCGAGGGCTATCGAGAATAGCGTCCCAAAGTGCGGGGAGCTATTTGGCTGGATGATCAGATTCACCTCTACTCTGGGGCCGTTACGGATAAGTTTTGCGAGGTACTGGGAAAAGTGATCCTTGAATGCATATGAACCCCCGCCGAGGGCATGGTGTGACACCCCGTCGCATGCAACATCCTGGTAAGCACGAAGGTAGCATGAGTGACTACAACGAAGAGATTTTTCTAAATACGCACATATAATGTATCCGTTGAAGTGCCGTTTCCTGAGTTTGGGGAACCGTGGCCTTCTTTCTGGAAAAACTTAAGCGCACTCAATTGTTGGATCCACTTTATAAATTTGTTCATGTTTGAGTCTGAATTACACGGACAGAGTATAACATTTCAGTTAGTGCCAAAGAGCCGTTGAAGAAAGTAGACCTCACCAAGAAACTGGGACAGGCTATAACGGTTGTTACAACTGGAAGAGTTCTGCAAAAACAGCGAGCCGTACGGAATTAACAGTGAGGCAAGAGTTACTGTGCAAGTTAAACTTGAAGAGTTTATCGAGTTGGGGAAGAATGGGATCCAGACGGTGTAAGGCTAGGCGTCTATAAATGTGAAGCCATACACAGCAGGACATTTACTTTTTCGTCGATCTCTGGGGTTTCCTACTGGCATCTTCCTCAAGGCTCAAGCTGTGTGGATTCTAAAAAAGATGAAATTTGCCTAGAAAGTTGAGACGTTTGAGTTTTTATTAGTTCAACGCTAAATTTTATGTGGGCGATTTGATCATTTCTATGTCACCTTGAGTCATGGCAGTGTAGCATCCCAAAAATGATGAATTCGCCCACATATGTGGCATGTTAGGAGGAAGGCAATTTGTAATTGAAACTCCGCCTGTTTGAGTTCTTTCGTCATTTTGACTGCCATACTCTTCGAAGGACAACTACGTGCTAACTCACGGAGGCCTCAACAGTCCTCATTTCAAAAGCTCCTTTTTCGGCATTCATATCTGTAGCATCATTCGACTTAGAGCAATCTAGATTGGTTCACTTTACAGTGCAAACTTAAGGGCGCTTCCCTTTTTTGTGGTAAGATTCTTACTACAGAACAACGTCCCCGAGTCTCTATACCATGGCAATAATAGCTGACTTCAACTAAGTTTTACCCTGTAGGATGCCACCTGCTATCGTCCGCCCGGACGTGATCTTGCCCATGACAAACGACTATATGCAGCAGATCGTCGAGGGCAAAAAGAACTATGAATTCCGGCGTTACCGGATCGCAGCTTCTGTTGTTCGTGTGTGGTTCTATCTCACCGCACCCCAATCGCACATTGGCTACATCTGCGAGATCGACAACGCCGTTACACGTACAGCCTCAGACGAAAAATTGGTCGAGGATGGCCTTGGAAATCAGGAGTTCAACGAGCGCCACAAGGACTGGGATGGATATGACTATGCATACCGAATTCGGAGCGTGTATAAGCTTGCGGAACCAATTAAGCTGGCCACAATGAAGACGAAATATGGCATGAAGGGTGCGCCTAGGGGTCTAGTATACACACCACTCCAAATTAGTTTGGATACCCCATGGCAGGACCAAGAGCTAATCCTTCGACGACCTGGAGTACATGATCAGGTCCAATTGCCAGATCCTGATGAAGATAAGGCCTGAAAAACATCGATGAATCTCGGTAAGAATCATGACTCAACCCATGGAGAGATGAACAACCACTAATATGGGTTTAGCAGTCATTGAGTGTTCAATTTGCTGTTGATGTCTTGTCGTATGTGGTTTGAATATTTGTACTTCCACTGACTGCTGATGCAATGATGTGTTTGAAACATGTTGATACTTAGTCTTGTAATTTAAATAAGATGGGCAACAATTGCTGGAAAAGGTGGTCAGCCGCAGCTGAATTTTTGAAAGACGCGCCGCGATCACATGAAATTTGGTTAAGGTCATGTGGGCGACAGTTAGTCTTCCCAATTCCAATTCCAACCTAATCGACCAGCTTTCCGTTGTAACGGCTTCAGAATGGATTTACGGAAGAAGACTCGACGAGGCAATAGACAGCCAGACAGAGGAGACGCTATCAGTACCAACACCAAATGCCAACGCCTATGATGTTGTATTCACTAAACATTTGTCTTTTAAATTTGCGATAGACGGTCTTATGTTGCTGGAGGACGATATCGACCAGTCGCGTCGCAGTCCACGCGCCGATACATTACCAGAGGTTTTATTTCTCTGAACACTTGCATGGCACTTTCTGACAACAAAAGCAGATTTTGTTGGAAAAGAAGCTATAATATTGCACTTAGAGAACTTCTACAACAAGGAAACACCAGCCATCGGTTGAGCGGAGGACACGGCTCGACTCGGAGGACCGCGGGTTCGACGTCGGTCGTTGTGGATGGAGCCAGGAAAGACAGGCGCCTTGACTGCTGGTGTGTCCTTGGCGTTGAGACAGCGTCGTGTTGTTGCGGTGGTTAGATGCTCAGCATGAGGGTGTCGATGGCGATGGGACCGCTGACGTCATTGCTGGAGCTTCTGCTGCCACCATCATCCTTGGGTTGCAGGCTGAAAGAGGGGAGGGAGGGAGGGCTGGATGCTTGTTGACATAACTTTCACATAAGTCGCAATACGATCGACCTCGTCGCTCCTCATTTGAGGCTTTGGGTTCGATGTCCAAAACTGCAAAGGCATTTTCCAGTCTGAAAAATTGGGTCATAAAAAAGTGGACTTACTTCGCGTAAATCGGTGATCCAGACAGGCTTTACGTGTACCCAGGCTTGGGCACCCGCGACGCGGTCGAATGTCAACGGGGCTCCAAACTCTGGCGGAGCTCATTGAAGGCGACTGGCCGGAGGAGGGAAAAGGGAGCAGTGTTCGGCTTGAATCTGGATCAGACAACCTGGTTCCGATTCCACAACCGTTTGAAATGACGCGGCGTCGACTTGGCGCTTTTTGACAGAGACTACGATGCAAAGGTGGTAAGGTCGTTTGTTAGCTTGCGTTGTTCTGTATCCGTGTTCGATGTCGTGAATAAAACAAAGTTGAGGGTATCCCCATTCGCGATCTCTTTTCTTGAATATTTTCGGTCGACGACGGATCTCATAACAGCGGGCGGACAGAAGTTGTTCCTTGTGATATGGTAAATTTGGAGGGACAATGGATGGACTATTGAAGATCTTAAATGTTCCCAAGATCTCTCTCTCTCCGAGTCTGAAGTCAAGTTCAGAATCGTCGACAGGTCAACGGCGAAAGTTAGGCGAAAGGGTTGACCTGAATGGCAACTGAAGGGTAGATAAGATACTAAGTTGATCTGCAAGAGCAGTATGCGCACCTAGCAGGCCTCGTCTCCTCTCCTTTGCAAGCGATTTGAAGTGTGGTCACCTCTAATGTAGGCGTAAGGCGTCAAGTGGATAACGGGAACCCATGCAGACTTCAAGACAGAATCTGAGAGTGAGGACGAACGATTCCCCCGTTATGTGTGCGCAAAGTGTCTGATCGATCCACCACAAGCTAGAGCCTGCGCCATAATTCCAAATTACCCATCCAACTAGCCATGCCGGCTCCCAGTTTATAAAGGCATGAGATAGGGAATGGATTTGCAAGGTGGTGAATGGAAACAAAAGGCAGACCCGGAAATAGTGTTAGGGACTGCTCGTGACCACCGTGTCACACTGTCATCACGGCTATGAGCTTTTGACTTTCAGCCCCATGCACGTGAGGCTAAAACCATTATGTAATGCTCGAAACAAACCGCGCAGGAAATCAGTTCGTTTCCATTCAAGTTCAATCTCTTGCTCTTACCACCACCAGAGTCTGAGGCGTCGCCGTCGTCGCCCTCACCGCCGTTCCTCACCACCACACCGTTCTGGTTAGCGCCCCCCTGCCTCTGTTTGTTACTCCTCCCGACCTCCTTGACCCCATGCCTCTTTCATCTATTCAGTGGCACCGTCACCACTCCGCCATCGCGTGTCATCCACGCGCCTCTCGGTCGTGTCAGCGTCAATGAGCCATTGCGTCGCGTTCGGCGACGCGTCTGTGGCGCTTGGAGCATCTCGGGCAATACCTTTAGGTTAATTTATGTACGGTTTCAGCAGGGGACTACGGTTTGAGGACCAGTGCCACCTCACAAATGGTTAGATATACCTTGGGTATGATCATTAAACATCTCTACACGTGTATCTAGTGTGCTATTAGTCGTAGTTATTTTTTAAGAACTGTCTTTCCTGTATTTTCAATTATATTGATAGCTTTCTTCTCTCTATTTAAAATCTAAAGGCATGGATGCTTTCACAAGTCTAATATTAATTATAATTTGTGCTCCAACTTTGCTCTGGGACTCGGGCCTCTAACCAGAAAATGTGCCACCCTGTACAAATGAGCTGGTTCAGTGAAATGGACGCATTACCTAATGCCCGACATCACGTGCATGGGGCTAAAAGTCGCCAACTACGGCTATGCGATTTTCAACTCGTTTAACATCGTCCTCGATCTGCTACCTGTGCATGACTGCATCGTTCCCAACAGAGCTCGGTCCCTTTTATGTTTGTGTGATTTCGAAAATTTCGACCACTTTGGCCAGACTTTCATCTCAGTTTCTGGCAATTTTGGGTTGCAGAGGCTTCAAGTTCGATTTGAGTTCGATGCCTTTGGGGATACGTAACTCAAGGACCATTATTATCTCGCGACATGGCTCATCAACCTGATCGCAGCACGAGCGCCGTAAGAGAAAATGGATGCATAGCCTCCGGACCACCATAGTACCACGCTGAGCGCGGACGTGCACTGTTTCTGAAGTTCGAAACCCTTGCTTGCTCAGTCCTAATTTTACAAACCGGCAAATCGCAGCCCTGGGCGCAGCACTTATCAAAAGACTTATGTAGGTTCATCTACTCGTTTTTCCTTCGACGACTCCTCCTACTACATCGGAGTTGCACCTCTCGCTCTGGACTAATGTTCGCACAGAGCCGCGACTTTCAAATCAATGGAGGCGTGTTTACCCAATACAACGGCCCTCCTGAACGCTCAGGTGGGTACCTTTTGAACGTTTTACAAAATCGCTCGTGATCCCTACTTATTCAATGCATGCTGATAGGCTTGGAAATTCTTCTTGACGCTGCATCGCCGAGTGCACTTCATAACTCTGGCGAGCGCTTCAATCCTCCAAAATGCTACCCAAGCACTCGCACCGCTATCCTCAACAAGATAATGGATTGGATTGTTGGAAAGATCGGATGGGAACGATACATTATGTGGCTGTACGGACCTGCAGGGGCTGGAAAATCGGCAATCGCACAAACAATCACAGAACTATGCCAAGCGAAGGGCATCCTTTTTGCCAGTTTCTTCTTTTCTAGATTGGACCCCAAACGAAATAATGTGCGACCTCTCGCAGCAAGTTTAGCTTATCAGGTCGCGGTAAACGTCCCAGAGGCCAGAACGCTCATAGAGAATGTTGTCAAAAATGATCCAGCTATATTTCAGCGATCCTTTCAATCCCAATTCAAAGATCTGTTTGTTGACCCCCTGATGCAAATCAGCAAATTTGGTGCATCCCCGACAGCGATTCCCTACGTCGTCATGATCGATGGCCTAGACGAGTGTGCTGACCCAAAGGTCCAACGTCACATTCTCGAAACCATTGCGCCTCTTTCCTCTTACAATAACTCTATCCGCTTAATGTTCATGTTTTCCTGTCGAGCAGAACAAGAAATCAGTCTCACATTCTCCACTGCAGCTTTCGAGGGAGTTACAACCCGCATTGCACTGGACGACACTTACCAATCCCAAGCCGACATCAGGAAATATCTAGAAGGTTCTTTTTTCGAAATGAAGAAGACGCATCTACAAAAGCAACTCATCCCTCAGACGTGGCCAGAACCCAATGACATCTTATCACTCGTGAACAAATCGTCTGGGCAGTTTATATATGCTGCCACTGTGATCCAGTATATATCGTCCAGTCGGTATACGCCTATGAGCAGCTTGGAAATAATCTTGGGTCTACGGCCTACGAGAGGTGGTGCACCTTTCGCGGAACTTGACGCCTTATACAGAGATGTTCTTTCTCGTGTAGAGGATAAAAGCGCAACTCTGCGACTGTTAGGAGCAAGAATCCATCTTACAAGCGGTGGGTCCCACAACATCGACTTCCTAGAGAATTTCCTATTTCTTGATAAAGGAGATGGTGCTCGCCTGCTGTTTGATGTCCCCTCCGTTGTCGCAATTGACTCGGAGTCCGGTTACATTCGATTTTTGCATGCTTCGTTCGAGGACTTTCTTTCTGATCCAGATAGGTCAAAAGAATACTACATCAACCCCACAACGACATGCACAGAGCTGACCGTCATCGGTTTATGCCACGTCGAGCGATACAGTACGTATTTATTTACGGAACTAAATCTCTATGATTTAAGTACTATCCAATTAGATGTTGGATTTGCAGCTCATTCACTTGCCCTCTGGTTCATCGAACATTTAGAAGACATGTTACTCCGCGTGAATCCCACTGACGAGCTTCGAGAACGGTTCTTTCGTGCACCCTTTTTCGAAGTCCTATTTGCACCCGTGGAAGCCAAATTTTCGAATCTGGAAAGTGGCACAAAGCCGTTCCAACGACAAGTATGTAACCTTTTTGCAGTTTTGAAAACATCTGTACGATTTTCTTTTTCAATTATCAAAACAAAAAAAATTGACTGATTCGCAGACCTTTTCAAATACAGAAGAACTCTATGTCCACCATCATCGAGCGTGGGATGAACGCCTCCGTAAACACTTCGCTCAAGTCGAGTTCAGCGTGATGGCAGCTGTGGTCGCTTCTATCCACGTACATTTGGATACCAATGTGCTGAGCAACATCCTTGAAGCAAACTTCAACCTCGAAAGAAAGGTACTATCAGCACAACAAGCATCGTCCATCACCATGATTTTATGGCTTTCTCCCAGCAACTATTATCAACCATATCAAAACCTTGTGCTAGGGTTTCTTAGAGATCCCCTTCGTGCTGGAAAATATCTGGTTGATGGCGAAAAAATTGCCATACTCTGCTTGCTACTCCTCGAAACGCTCATGACGCCTCAACTCCTCACAATGCTGCAGTGAGTGCTTTTATGGCTGAAATATCGTCGCACACATTAACAACAAATACAAGGAGCGAAACAGAGGCATTTGAGGCAATTTATGGGCTCACTAGCGCCATTACGCTCGCAGGTCCCTTTGAGGATCTCACAGCACTAATAAATGTTTCCGAGGTCAAATTTCCATGCTGTCTCTTACTAGATCCTGGGGTTGTCAATAATCAAAGGCTGTATAAGGATTTGGTCCAAGCATTCGGCAACTACTTGAACGAAGCTTGTGGCTCAGTACCAATTGGATTTCGAATAACTGTCGAGACAAGCAACTTGCAAGACAAATTATCATTTTATTACAATACAGACGAGTAGGAATTGGACATTCGCAATACCCAAGTCTAAAACAAACATATACGAGATTTTTTAGAGTTTTCAAGATAGAAAGCGAAGAATGTGATAAGATGTATTGCTGAGATTGCTGTCGTCGTTTGTTACTTGTATCCATTCTGTATGTATGTTTGACTTCGGTTTGAGGTGGCCGAAAAATAATGACCTCCGAGATCGGAATACTCTGAGGTCCAGTGGAAATTAATTGGGAGAGGTAAAGTCCATAGTGTTAGCCACTTAATTTTGAGCACAGATAAATACTACGAGCAGCGCAACTACAAGAATCATGATTGCATCTGCGTAGCACATCACGATCGGCAATCTGCTGCCACCTGATGACCTTGCGTCGTAGGATGAAAGAGTGGAGGGAGGAGGGATGGCTGGATGCTCGTTGACATAATTTTTACATAAGTCACAATGCGGTCAACCTCGTCGCTGCTCATTTGAAGCTTTGGGTTCGATATCCAGAACTGCAAAGCGTTTTTGAGTCTAAAAAATTGGATCGGAATAAAAGTGGTCTTACTACGAGCAGATCAGGAATCTAGACAGGCTTTGCGTGTACCTAGGCTTGGGCACCCACGCGGTAGTCGAATGTCAACGAGGCCACAAACCCTGGCAGGCTCATTAAGTGCGACTGGGTGGAGGAGGGAAGAGGGAGCAGCATTCGGCGTAAATCTGGATCAGTCAGCCTAGTGCCGAATCTGCCCTTGATAATGCGTATTGGAAACGCCTCGACGACCATTGAAATGTCCCGGTGTCGACTTGGCGCTTTTCAACAGAGAATACGATGCAAGGGTGGTGCGGCCCTTTGGTGGCTATTGTATCCGTGTTTGTTGTCGAGATTGGATAAAAAAAATTGAGGATATCCTGCTTCGCGATCTCTTTTCTTGGGGATTGGCGGTCGGTGACAGTTCTCATTTGACGGTGACTGAGAGTTGAAGCAGAGTGGGCAGAAGTTGGTTTGGGTGGTGTCGTCTGCGACATGGTTAACGAAGGCATTGGATTTTGATCAACCGTTGAAGGTCTTGAGTCATTTCAAGATGCTTTGGAAGCCGAAGCCACTGATTAAGTTCAGAATTGGTCGACACGTCAAGGACTAAATGACTGACCTGAAGAGCCGAGAGGGACGTGAACTTGTACGCGTCACAGGTTTGTTAGAGTCCTAGATCTGTTTGAGCAGTTCACAGGCGGAATCGATAAGTTGAACGCGGACCCGATGGCCATGATAAAGAGCCACAAAAAACAACGGCAAGTGAAGGGAGCGAGGCATGCTCGCACTGCCTGCACAATTGTGAAGTCGGGTGTTCTCGGTCTGTCTTTGCGCAGGATTAGGGCAGATGAGAACAGGGAATGGGATCCAGGATCCAGGTTGACTATGTGGTAAGAGATGATGGACAGTCAAGGTCGCTCTCCTTGTTGCATCGCGGTACGGACTGCATTGGCGTCCCATCCCCTGCCCATCCGGGGCTGCAGCTCTGGCCACCAAGCGAACGAAAGCGAAAAATGGACTAGAGACTGATAAAGATGAATGGCGGCCATTTGAATAACTTTGATGTCGCAGTGGTTCGAAAAATGTGAAATTGTGGTCGGAAAGGTCCGCAAACATTTGAATCTCGTAGGTTTCAAGACGTCTATTGCCCATCGAGTGGATCACGCGAGCAATTGAGGGTGGGTGGTCTCGGTGCATTCATTGTGAAGCGCATTGTTGCGGGAATTGTCGATGGTATGAGGAAACCAAAAGACGGCACGAGAGGTAACAGTCCCTGGTGGGTTAACCGGTTACATAACCGATAAGTTCGACTCTAAACTCCTTCCACAAAAACTCGTCTGCTACTTACTACATACACAGCATGTAACGTCCTCAAGAACCAAAAATAGTCCAGCAGAGCAGCGCTCAAGGGCTGTGCCTGCCAACTATGAACTTGCACTGGACGTTACCACGATTAACTTTCTCATCCTCGAATTATCTCTTTCGTCTCTTTCGTCTCGTTCACAATGTCTCTGGAGGGTTCCAACAACTCTTTGTCGCAGAGAACACCAGTATTTCAATTCAGTGGTAATACCACCATCGACGGCAATCCAACATTCAGACACACGGAAGGCGACAGCTACGAATATCGCCAGCAAAACTCTTACACCGTCTATAACAACATCCAAGATCAGGAATCTGGTGCGCTTTTATTTTACGCGACTACTTGCTTTTACAACCGTCTTCTATAGGAATAAAACTTCTCTCCTCACGCATCGCTCATGGAGCAATCCATGACTCCTGCGAACGATACCCGCCTGGAAGATGCCATCCAGGTACCAGGGCAGAAATCATCAAGGTTATTCTCGAATGGATTCATGACCCAAATCCTTCCTCCGATGTTTTATGGCTCTACGGATCGGCAGGTGTGGGCAAGTCGGCCATCATGCAAACGATCGCCGAACTCCTCTATGATGCGTATCTAGCACAATATGCGGGTAGTTTCTTCTTTGCTCGAAAGGTCGCTGGTCAAGACCTAGGAGGTATTCCAGCCCGCCACGACGCCAGCGCTCTCTTCTCCACCCTAGCATATCAGATTGCGACAAATATACCCGGAATGCGGGCACTTGTCAACGATGCAGTAAACGCCGATCCAATTGTTACCACGAAGTCGATGGACATCCAGTTTCAACGTCTTATTGTCGATCCTTTGGCTCAATCTTCACTTCTTTTACAACGACCCACAATAATTATCGATGGCTTGGATGAGTGCCACAGTAATCGCACTCAGTGCGAAATTTTATCTCTGATCTCAGAAGTGATCAAAGGTCTCCCCTCACCATTCCCCCTTCGCTTCCTTATTGCCAGTCGTCCAGAGGGATGGATCCGAGACTCGTTTGATGATCCAGCTCTTTTTGATGTAACAAAACGGCTCTCTTTGTCAGATGCACCTGATTCGGACAGGGACATTAGAAAGTATTTTCAAGACGAATTTGCCAGGACATACACCGAGAAAAAGCAATTCATGTCTAAGGTTGAGTTGCCATGGCCATCAGAGAAGATTATCGACAATTTGGTTCAGAAAGCATCAGGCCAGTTTGTTTATGCCTCTACAGTGTTGAAATTCATAAACACTGAGTTCTCCTACCCACACAAACAACTTGATATCATATTCATGTCTGGACCATTGCAAAGTTCTGCATTCTCTGACCTGGACCAACTTTATACAAAAATTCTGGAGGTATATCCAAGGCCTGACACCTTAAAGACCATACTTGGTGGCATACTTCTTGGTCTTAGCATCAAAGCCTTTCATATCTTTCTTGATGTTGACCCTGATGAAATAGCAATGATCTTACGTGCCATTGCCTCTTTGACTGAAACAAGAGTTGATCAGTTCAAAGATGATTCTCTTGATGATGGCCTTCATGATTTATATCAGGATTGCCAACCAGGCATCAAGTTTTGCCATCTGTCTTTCTCTGAATATTTACAGAATAGTGAACGGTCACATCAATTTTCAATCAACACCCAAACTACCTTTGACAAAATGTGTCACTACTTCTTTGCCACAATCATTAGTTGCTTAAAGGGAAAGGATCAACACATGTAATATTCCTAAATATTCTTTGACACTATAATCCACTAATGACAATATTAGGTATTTAAACATTCCAGTATGGGATGAAATAACTCATCAGGTGGCCCTTAAGACATCTCCTAAAGTCTTGCTCTGGTACATGGACAAACTACTGGAAGCATTAGATCATCCTGCCAATGCCTTCACTCATCCACAGTCTGTGCTCCGATATTTGGATTATGCAATGCGCTGTACTGAGGTCCTCAGTGGTGTACCTGGAATGTCACTTGCAACCCTCAACTTCTATCGAAATCGTGCTGCCATCTTCACCAGCACGAGACTAGCTCTTCAGGCAAAAATTCCACTACTAGAAGATAAAGCCATTGAGCAAATTTTATTGGACAGTGGCCCTTCACTGATAGAGGCTCTCTCATATTTTATGGACACCAAATCATTTAGGAGCAACTTTGGTTTGTCAGAGCTGTGCACAATTTCAGAGTGGCCAGCTTCTCGTGCAACAATGTTTATTCGAGAGAATTCACACCTCTTCAAGAGTACAAAGAACCAACAAAGCAAATATTGGTCTTATGACCCCCTTCCTAGCCTCCTGACTTTTCTCTGTAACCGATTTTATGGACAGCCTAGAGCAGTGTTTCATAACACATATCGCAAACATTGTATCTCTGTTTGCACTAATCTTGTTGAAAAACTCAGCCTCAATGTTTTCCAAAGCTTCTCTTCTGAAATTCAAAGTGCTTTGGGCTGTAGGCTGGAGGGATTTTTCAATAACAAAGCAATCTCTGATGTCAGGGATGAAGATGATATTCCTGATCTGGAAGGCCTGGTCAACATGTTATATGGTTGTGATTGGACACAAGATGCACAATCTTTTCTTGAATTATCCACTTTTACCTCTATTTTGGATTGGCTTCATCAACAATTGGCAAGTAGTAAAACAGTGACCTATCTTTGTTCATAACATCATACTCATTCAGCTGTTTGTGTAGAACCACCTCATATTTGATTCTGAGTCAGGCCCACTTGTAACCACAATGAAGGCTGTTATGAAGAGGATATACCAGAGCAAAATTTTGCCAATGTTTTTGGCACCTTATTTTATGGACCTGCTGGTTTATGACCAATACAAAAAGAGGTTGGTCAGCCTGAAACTGGTGCCATCTTTAGATGGAACCAAACTACAAAAAGGAGACATCCCAATAGCCTCATTGGAAGACATGTCTATTCCTATCTTACTTGGCAACTTAAAGCAGTATTTTGAAACCATTTCAAGTGTGGTTTCCATCATCAAAGAAGCAACCTATGATATGCCGATTGAGCTTTCTCAATGGTTTACCCACCTATCAGAGTTCTATCTTCACCTTCTGGTAAAGCGTCTCTATGGGCATCTGCACCTTGATTTCAATTTTAATGAATATGAAAATATTCCACACAAGCATGACTTTGATGGATGGTTGGGACATGTGCAGCCCACCACAAAAATTCTGGTTGCCCTTAGAGCTCTACTGCATTTAGGCAAGAACTTGAAGGTACAAAGGTATTGGCATGCTCCACCTGGCTTCAATTTTTTTATCAGAGGATTGTTAGAGGTATTATAGTTTAATTATTTACTCCTTCCATGACTCACAGTCATTTATTGCAGAAGTACAAGCTTGACAAACCAGAAGCACAAGAATTTTCTTTGTGGTTGAAGAATGTCAAGGAGCTGCAGAGTGAAAACCCAGATGACAGACCAGGACCTTGGATGGCAATGTTATCAATATATGGAGATGCAAGATCAGATTTTCAGATACCATTAGAGCCAGTTGACTGGTATAACCCACATAAAGCTTCTGAGAATGAAGATTTTACCAATGAAGACCTTGGAAATGAAGACCTTGAGGATAAAGACTCAGAGTCTGTGGAGATAATGGATGACATACAATAATAATGATGTATCCTATACAATGTTACAGTTACTGAAATCTACATTCTTGCTCCCATGTCACTTGTTGGTGCTTATTGGGCTTTGAGATGCCAGCTGCACATGTTCAGTCAAAGGATAGTTGAACTCCAAGTTGACAGTGAACACATTGCACAGCATTTCAGACAAACAAAGTAGGCTTTCGGGATATCATTGAAAAACTCACCCAAATATTGCATTAAATTTCTACAGCTTGGAACATCAGCTGAAGGTTAGGAGGAGGACACGGCTTAAGGACCTCAATCCACAGGAAGGTCTCGATGCCGGTCATTGCGCGAGCCAGGGAAGGAGGGGCACCCTAACTAGTGGTGTGCGGTTGGTGCTGAGGCGGCATCGTACTCTCGGGGGTAAGACGCTTGACATGAGTCATGGTGGAGTCGATGGAGATGGCAACGCGACCTCGTTGCTGCTCATTTGAAGCTTTGGGTTTGATATCCAGAACTGCAAAGCATTTTCAGTCTGAAAACTTGAATCGTAATAAAAGTGGACTCACTGCACGCAGATCGGGGATCCAGACAGGCTTTGTGTCAACGGGGGCCCAAAACCTGGCGGACTCTGAGTCATTGAAGGCGACTGTCCGAAGGAGGTGAGAGGGAGCGGCGTTCTGCGCGTATCTGGATCAGATAACCTGGCACCGATTCCGCTCTTGAAAATGTGCATTGAACGACCGAACTACCGTTTGAAAGGTTTCACAGTCCACTTGATTCTTTTCGACAGAGAATACGACACAAGAATGGTATGGCCCTTAGGTAGCTTGCGTCGTTGGGCACCTGTGTTCAAGTCACTGTCATGGTTGGATTGGATAGAAATAATTTGAGGATATCCCCCTCGCGATCTTTTCGTTGGAGATTGTAGGATTGTTCGTCAATGATGGTTTTCACTTGACGGCGAAAGAAAGAGACGCAGGGAAGTCAGAAGTTGGTTGAGGTGTTGTGTGTTCGCCTCTCTTGTAGGCATAAGGCGTCGAGTGGAAAATCGGCACCCAAGGAGAGTCCAAGGCGGAACCTGAGTGTTCGAAGTGAACGAATCCGCCACTCTGAGAGAGCAAACTGTCCGGTCAATCGACCCTAAGCGGCAGCCAGCTGTATAGTTCCAACTCATCCATGTAACTATTCAAGTCAGCTCCTATGTTCAAAAAGTATGAGGGAATGATTTGCAAGTTGGAAGACCGCATTTTGTTGTGAATAAGGTCGTGACCGTGTCACCTTGTCACCACCGACACGACCAACGAGTCAGCTCGGTCAAGTCCTGTTTGTTTTCTGGTTGCAATCGCGCAATGACTTGTATTGCATGTATGACCTTGTAGGCGGCAGCCCTGGGGATACACAGCCGAAGAACTGTTTTATCTCGCGTAAAAGAGGTGTGTATATATTTTTGGCGTCTTTCATAATTTTGCTATCTTGATCTGAAAACATCTCCAGGATTGTGGTAATCTAAATGACTTTTAGATATTCGATGCCTTTGGCTAAGACTAGTCGATGGCGGACGCGCTGCTGAGCACCAAGGGCACTTGGCACCACTATGTCTCTATCCCCCATATATGGGTACGCTCAGGCTGTCAGACTACGCCAGGTAGTGTTACTGATTTTTTTTCAATCTTTTTCTTGGCCAGAAACCCGACCGCAGTTCCAAGACCTCGTCGATCAATAGCCGACTCCAGAAAACGGACAACAATGCAGTTTGCTGGGTGTTACACGAACAAGTAGGAGGCAAGTTATGAATGACTCTCAGACTACCATCGCCCATCACGCTGGACGCGGACGTACATTGCTTCTAACCGTTACCTGCCGGCTCCTAATTTTAGTACCTGTCCTTGAGTACAGCTCAATTATGTTGAACCCAGCAAATCGCTAGCGCTGGGCACAGCAATTATTCAAAGATTTATATTGGTTCTTCCACTCGTCTTTTCCTTTGATCTCCCCTCCCACTACGTTGGAGTTGTACCTCACCTACAAGTCCCTTCCAATGTTTGCCCGAAGCCGCAACTTTCAAATCAATGGAGGCGTCTTTACCCATTACAACGGCCCCGCTAAACGCACGGGTGAGTGCTCTCCTGAACATTTTACAGGGGCGCTCATGATCCCTACTGATTTAATGCATGCTGGTAGGCTTCGAGCTTCTCCTCGATGCTGCATCGCCGAGTGCATTTCATAACTCTGGCGAGCGCTTTGATCCTCCAAAATGTTATCCAAACACTCGCACTGCTATCCTCGCCGAGATAATGGATTGGATCGTTGGAAAAATCGGATGGGAACGATACATTATGTGGCTGTATGGGCCTGCAGGTGCTGGAAAATCAGCAATCGCACAGACAATTGCAGAGTTATGCCACGCCAAAGGGATCCTCTTAGCCAGTTTCTTTTTTTCTAGATCGGACCCCAAACGAAATAGCGTGCGGCCCTTGGCAGCGACCTTAGCATATCAGGTCGCGGTAAATGTACCCGAGGCCAGAAGTCACATAGAAAGTGTTATCGAAAATAACCCAGCCATATTCCAGCATTGCTTCCAAGCCCAGTTGGAAGCCCTGATTGTCGACCCTCTATTGCATATCAACAAAACAGGTATAGCCTCGAAGACAATTCCCTACCTTGTCCTGATCGATGGTCTGGACGAATGTGCTGACCCAAAGGTACAACGTCACATCCTCGAAACCGCTGCAACTCTTTCCTCTTACAACAACTTCATCCGTTTGAAGTTCATGTTTTCCAGTCGAGAAGAGCAAGAAATCAGTCTGACATTTTCCACTTCAGCTTTCGACAGAGTTAAAACCTGTGTTGCACTGGGCGACACTTACCAGTCTCAAGCCGACATCCAGAAATATTTAGAAGGTTCTTTTTACGAAATGAAAAAGACGCATCTACAGAAAGAACTCATTCCTCCGACGTGGCCAGAACCCAATGACATCTTATCACTCGTGAAAAAATCGTCTGGGCAGTTCATATATGCTGCCACAGTGATCCGGTATATCTCTGCTAGTCGATATACGCCAATGAGTAGCTTGGAAATAATCTTGGGTCTGCGTCCTACCAGAGGCAATGCACCCTTCGCAGAACTCGACGCCTTGTACAGAGATGTTCTTTCTCGTATAGAGGATAAAGATGCAACTCTGCGAGTGATAGGGGCAATAATTTATCTCGAAGATGGGCGCCAGCCCAAATTCCTTGAGAGGTTCTTGTTTTTGGACGACGGAGATATTGCTCGCCTGCTCATCGATGTCTCCTCCGTTGTCGCTATCCACTCGGACTTCCACCCGGAATTCAGTTACATTCGATTTTTGCATGCTTCGTTCGGGGACTTCCTTTCGGATCCAGACAGGTCGAAAGAATACTACATCGACCCCACAACAACGTACACAGAGCTTACCTTCATCGGCTTACGCCACGTTGAGCGATACAGTAAGTATCATTTACGGAAATAAAATTCTACAACTTAAGTATCATCCGATCAGAAGCTGGATTTGCGAGTCATTCACCTGCCCTCTGGTTCATTGAACGTTTAGAGGATATGTTACCTCATCTGAATCCCACTGATGAGCTTCGGGAACGGTTCTTTCTTGCACCCTTTCTCGATGTTCTATCTGCACCGATCGACGGCAAAACTTTGAATCTGGAAAGTGACTCACATCTTTTCCAACGACGAGTCTATAAGCTCTTTGTAGTTCTGAAAACATCTGTGCGTTTCCATTCTTTAATTTATTTATGAAAGCCAGAAAAAAATTGATCGATTTGCAGAGCTTTTCTCATACAGAGGAACTGTATATCCATCATCGTCGAGCATGGGATAAACTCCTTCGTAAGCACTTCGCTCAAGTCGAGTTCAGTGTGATGGCCGTCGCAGTCGCTTCTATCCACGTACATTTGGATACCGATGTGCTGAGCAAAATCTTTGAAGCCAAGTTTACCCTCGAAAAAAAAGTACTGTCAGCACAACAAGCCTCTTCTATTGCCACGATTTTCTGGATTTCGCCTGGTAACTATTATCAATCATATCGAATGCTTGTGCTGGGGTTTCTTAGAGATCCCCTTCGTGCTGGAAAATATTTTGTTGATGGCGAAAAAATGGCTATACTCTCCTTGCTTCTCCTGGAAACCATCACCAAGCCTCAACTCTTCACAGTGCTGCAGTGGGTTTTTTTTATAGCTAAAATAGAGTCGCACACACTAACGATAAATACAAGGAGAGAAACAGATGTACTCGAGACCTTTCATGGGCTCAATGACGCCATCGCGCTGTCAGGTCCCTCCGAGGATCTCATAGCACTAATCAATACTCCTGAGGTCAAATTTCCATACTGTCCCTTGCTAGATCCAGGGAACGTCTACAACGAGATGTTGTTTAAGAATTCGATCCAAGCATTCGGCAAATACTTGGACGACGCTTGTGGTTTAGTGCCGGTTGGATTCCGAATAACTGTCGAGGGAGGGGACTTGCGAGAGAAGGTTTCATTTTATTACAATGCAGACGAGTAGACATAGGACACGCGATACCCAGTTGCAGATACTACCAACACTTTGTACCTCACTGCTGGTATATCTTGAGAAAACGAGGAGGGAATCAAAGAGAGTTGAGAGACGTTGGTTTTTTGTTCGAGACGCGCCGTGGTCACATGCTGCTTTGGGAAGGGCACGTGCGCGACCTGGACAGTCGTTCCTGAACGGCGAGGTTGCCTTTGATTCTTCCTAAGGTCACCTTGCCTTTGTCTTTACCATTGAGCTGCATAGCGATCAAGGATCATACAGGCATAGGCATCAGCAACAACAGCGCTTGTTTAAATTTGGTCGCCGGAGCGGATGTATAATCCCAGTCGGCCGAGCCCATCTCCAGGTCCGGTGTGGGTCGCCCTCCAAGGTGCGTGATTGATTCATGGTAACAACGTGAAATAGCTCACCCACCCACTTTTCTTTTTCCCATTATACCTTATATTCCGCCTAATCTTACTGCCATACGACCTCCCATCTAATTGACCTGCGTACCCGTGCTGGTTTCAGAACCGGAGGCCACGGACTCGTCTGCAGGCGAGGAAGAAGACGAGATTATAGATAGCCAGACGGACGGGGGTATCAGTACCCACACTGATGCAAACGCCAACGCCAGCGCTAACGCCAGCAATCGCCACTATCAAGATCAACCGCATATGTCTTTTCTGCCACCTAGAAAGCGCAAGGATCTGGCGGACTCGCAGGACACGAGCAACAAACGCCCAAGACACGAGGACTCTGCGAGCTTGTATAAACGAGGTGTGTCTATTTTGTTGTTCAACCATGACGGGATTGCGAACGCGTTTTTGCCAGGTGGGACACGCGTGTCTTTGAACACGGCGGGCCCATCCACATCTGCATCTGCTGCAAATCTATCGTCGCGTTCTTCCAATGCCATCCCCAATGCCCCTTCAAATCCCGCCACAGGGACCGCCTCCAAGGCCCCCGCACCTGCAGACCCGTCAGGCGCGTCCTCGTTGATGCCCCCGCCCCCGGTTCCATCCGCCGCCTCTAAACCTAAAACCTCCAACCTGGCCAACATATTCTCGCAGGACGATCGGCGCGCTGCTGCTGCGGTTCTGGCGTCTAGTTCTGCTAAACCGCAGTCTAAGCAGAAGAGCGCTGAGAGTTCGGGGTCTGGGTCTGGGTCAGGGTCAGGTTCAGCAGGAGGGAACAAGGACAAGGACAAAGGAAAAGAAAAAGAAAAAATCAACGATAAGGGCAAGGGGAAGGAGAGCGACAAAGGCAAGGAGAAGGAGAAGGAAAAAGACATACCGAGCGGGCTTGCTGGAGTGTTTAACCGCACACGGGCTTCACCCGCGAAACCCAAACCCAAACCCAAAGAACCTGCGTCCGATTCTGAGATAATCGACCTTTCTATGCTGGACGACGACGACGACGAGCCAGCACCACCTTCGAAGCCCAAGCCCAAACCAAGGCTCAAGCTTAAACCCAAAGACCTGCCCAATTCTAAACCCAAACCCAACGACAAAGGCAAAGGGAAAGAAAAAGCCCGAGCTTCCCTCCCCGACACCGACACGGAAGTGGTGGACCTGACAGATTCATCCGAAGACGACGAGGTGATAAGAAGGCTGAGAGAGAAGAGGAAGAGCGGCCCTCCGCCTCGTCGTGCGTCGGAGGCGGCGGAGACGGAGGTTATTGAGATTAGCAGTGGGAGCGAGGACGATGTGCGCCCGCCTCCACCAACGGTGAAGAAGGTTTTGCCTAAGCCAAAGGCGGCGGGGGCACCGCTGCCTAGACCTTCGGGGTCGAAGGGTGCTGCTGGTACTAGTGCGAGTGCTGGTGTTGGTGCTATCAGCAAACCTGCCACTGCGAAAGCAGTGGTTGGTAAAAGTGCTTCCAATTCTGCGTCTGGCTCTGGGTCGAGCACTGCCCCCGCTCCTGCCCCTCGTTCGGGTTCTGGAGGCTCCAGCTCGGTCACGCAGTCGACGCCGACGGTGCCGAAGGCGAGCGCGAGTGCAATTGCACCGAAGGCGGTGGTACAGGTCGACAGCACCTCAAGCGAGAGGATGGACGTTGACGAGCCTCCTCCTCCTGTGGGTGGTTCTACCGCTGCTGTGTCTGGTTCGACATCTGTGTCTGCGATAAAGGGGGCACCGCTTCCTAGACCGTCGGGGTCGAAGGGTGCTGCTGGTGCTAGTGCGAGTGCGAGTGTCGGTGCTATCAGCAAACCTGCCAATGCGAACGCAGTGGTTGGTAAAAGCGCCCTCAATTCTGCGTCTGGCCCTGGGTCGAGCTCCGCCCCCGCCCCTGCCTCTCGTTCGGTTTCTGGAGGGTCCAGCTCGGTCTCGCAGTCGACACCGACGATGCCGAAGACGAGTGCGAGTGCGAGTGCAATTGCACCGAAGGCGGTAGTACAGGTCGACAACACTTCAATTGAGAGGATGGACGTTGACGAACCTCTTCCTGTTAGTGGTTCTACCGCTGCTGTGTCTGGTTCAACGGCTGCGTCGACGGCTGTATCCACGACAAAGCAGAGTGCTGCTAAGCCTCCGTCTTTGGGTGTTCCTCCTACTCCATTGCCGAAGCCGACGTCTACGTCTACGACCAGGCCTGGTGGTTCTGGGCTTACGAACTCTACTTCTACTTCTACCTCTACCTCTAACCTTACTTCTACTTCTACTACGACCGCACCTCGACCATCGGCATCGACAGTAACATCGACATCAACATTGACATCCACTACGAAACCTCCTTCCATCTCTATACCTCCTGATCCTCTTTCATCATCTTCCTTTGGGTCTTCCTCTTCCATTTCCTCTTCTAAAACCCCACTCTCTGCATCGGCCTCAACCATTCCAAAACCGACAGCCTCCGTCGTTCCTCCATCGTCGTCGTCATCGTCGTCGTCTTCTACTGCCGTACTACCCTCGTCTGCAGCTACTCCAGTCATAGTCAAATCACGTCAACAAGTGGCGGAGGGACAGGCGACACGCGATATGGACGTGGACATGGACGTGGATATAACCGTGAATACGGGTGCAGATACGGATATGCAGGTCGACCCTCCGGGTCCGGTCAAGAATTTAATTGCGAATTCAGCTCCAGCTTCAGGTCTAGCTACTGCCCCGGTTCAAGGGCCCGCTCGCCCGGCTCAGGCTATCGTCGAACCCCGACCTCAAACTCAAACTCAGCCTCAGCCTCGACCCCTTCCTCTTCCTCGAACACAACCTCAAACCCAGTCTTCAAAGCCCGTCAGTGCCGCACCTATTTCCGGGCCCTCCAATTCGAATTCTAAACCGACCTCGACTGTTGCAGCAGCAGGTTCAAAACTTGCTGATGCTGTTTCTCGCTCTCCTGTTTCTCGGCATGTTGGGATCAACGCCGTGTCGCCGTCGTCGCCGTCGTCGTCATCAGCAGGAGCAAAAGCAACTGTAACAGCACCACTTCCAATAACCAAGCCCGCGTCGAAATCTGATCCTAGGCCAAAACCCATCTCCGCTTCGAGCTCGAGTTCTAGGTCGAAGTCGAACTCCAGTCCACCGGTTCAGTCAGCACCATCAGGTGTGCCTCCCAAACCAGTTTCGACTGATGCGAAAACTGCTACGAAAACTGCTGCCACTAGCCCCAAAGCAGCAGCTGCAGCAGCTGCACCTCCGTCATCGTCTACACCGAAATCTGCACCGAAATCCCCGCTCTTATCCCACTCCAAACCAAATTCCAGCACTGGCACTGGCTCCGGCTTGAAAAGCCCGACCCTCATCAAGAAACCGGCTCTTCAAGTTGGGTCGCAGGCATCCACAGCTGCTGCTACTGTCTCTGTCTCTGCCCCTGCCCCCATTCCTGCCCCGCAGTCGAGCCAAGTCGCTGTCAAATCGACTGGAAAGGATGCGCGTCGGGAGAAAGTAATAGAAAGGGCGGCATCGTCTTCGAGCGGTTCTGCTTCCGCTTCCGACTCTGACTCTGATGACGAGGAAGAGGAAGAAGAGGAGGATCCTAACGACATGGGCGAACCCCAGGACAAGGGCAAGGATAAGGGCAAGGGCAAGCTCAAAGCTCCGAGCTCGCCTGGCGATGCGGGTATAGATATGCGGGATTTGGACCATGCGCTTGGGTTGACTTCTGGTCCTGATCCTGCTGCTGCTGCTGCGAGCACAACGGTGGCTGTGACCGGGTCGTCTGGGTTGCCAGTGTTATCATCACCGTCATCCAAGAGACCCCGCACACCTGAACGGTCGGGGCAGGCGTCGACCTCTGTGTCAGTGCAAGTAAAGCAGCAGGTGGTTTCTCCGACGTTATCTGCGAACGGGAGTGGGAGTGGAAGTGGAAGTTCTGCTCAGGTATGTCATCTTATTTGTTGGCTGCCTTGAAGTATTTTTCTAACTGATTTTTGTCTTCATTTTGTGTTATTTTATCACGTAGACGCCTGTCAAACTCATGGCACGGAAAGTCGCTCATGGGAAGTCAGCATCTGCGTCTGGCCTGGGCTCTGGACAACAAAGGACACTTTCGGACGTCATGATGTCCGTTGCGCAGTCGAATGCCAACGTGGGGCGTCATAGACTACGCGAACACAAGCGCACTTCGAGCAGCCACCAGCAGCCGAAACAGCCCCGACCGAAAGGCCCTGGAGATTCGCTAGAGCAGGCTATTGATCTGACTTCGGACAATGAAGGTGTGCCACCGCCATCCGCCTCAAGTTCCGGTGCCAGTCCCACACTGGATAAGGCTGGTGACGCTGATTCGTCGAGTCGTATGGATGTGGATCCGGCTCCGAAAGCAAAGGTGGATATGGATGTGGACATGGACAAGGCGAGGGAAACCTCGAAAAAGCTTGTGGGATTGTTGGATAAATTGAAAGGCGGGAGTGGAGCTCTTGCTGCAGCTGCCAAATTCACAGAATCGTCCCAAGCGCAAGCGGAGACGCCGAGGTCTGGAACAGACGAGCTGCTTCTTCGTCCTGCCGTCGTTGCTCGACCTGAGTCTGAACGGGAAACTGAGCTCCAGGCAGAGGCAGACACAGAGGCAGAGGATGACGCCGAGATTGAGCAAGGTCCTCCTCCGTCTCCTCCGCCTTCATCACCTTCTCCGCCTCTCAAGACGCCTCTGATCACACCACATATCCCGAACGCAAGACCCGAAGAAGGGTTATCCGTTTCAGACGATTTGCAGTCCTCCGTAGGCAGACATCACTCAGCCCCATCTGTGGCGGAGGCCTCTTCGATCCAGCCCATTCCGCCTTCAAGCCCTGGTGGCACTGCTGCTGCTGCCGCGGGGTCGTCGATTTCAACGTCCAGACCGCAGATGCCGGAGCGACCTATCTCTATGGGATCTGCTGGTGGGCTTCTTGGTTCCTCGCTATCTCGTAGACCGCAAACCACGGAAGGCCGTTCTGTTGGTGGGGCTTCAGTACCGACACCATTGCCCCAGACCGCGCTCTTTGGATTGGCAAAGCTCTCAGAGGTGGCCTTGGGAAAACGACCAGAAACCACGGCTCCGGCCGCACTGCCTGATGTCGATGCTGATGTCGACATGGCTGATGGAACAGAGGACTCAGGCATTTCTTCAGTTACTCGGCAGCTCCTGTCGGACGATGAAGCTATGCTAGAAGTTCAGGCATTAGTTGAGGCACCTTCAGAGGACGCTCCCGAGCCTGTGGCAAATGATTCTTCGTCTGAAGATGTCATTGTTTGGAAACCTTCTGCTTCTAGAGCACTATCCTCCGGATCTGATGGTTCGAACGAGGCAGGGCCTAGCCGCAGACGGAGCTCTCCTTCTGCGTCTGCCGAAAGAAGGTCATCACGAAGGTCGTCCCGCTCGTCGACTAGCGATAATCATTGGATTGGGTCCTTCGATGATGACGTTGCACCGCCTGAGTCCGCTCCAGCAAGCCGAAATACGACACCAGAAGAAACTATACCTACTGCAGCGCCGGCTGGGAAGACATATGGCGGGTTCGAGGCCCTAACATGGACGGGGTCCCGACACAACTACCAGCCTAAATGCTTGTACGCCAGAGACTTACCACACGGCCTGCAGGACCACGTCAACCAGATGTCGGAGCACACCAGAAGGATGCCAAACTTCCGCGAGCTTTTTGAGGCTATGATTCTAGAAAACACGGTGGAAAACGAGCCCAATGCGCCGAGGATCCACCTGTTGAACGACGTCGACGACGAGCCTACGCCGCCTTGGGAATTCCACTATACGAATGAAATGTGGCACGGAGACAATGTGCCGCCGCCAGACGTCGAGAATCTGGTGAGCTGTAACTGTAAGGGTGGGTGCAACCCGAAGAGCAAGACGTGTGCGTGTTTGGATCGTCAACGCAAGCTATGTGGCGGCGATCCGAATGTGGAGTTTGCGTATGATAAGAATGGGAAGCTGAAGATTCCTGGCTACCCGGTGTTTGAGTGCAATGATCTGTGTGGATGTGGTGATGAGTGTCGGAATCGGGTGAGTTGGAGGTGGTTCATTGATTTTGAGGTGCATGCTGATCTTGGCTTGGTTTTGTGAAGGTTGTGCAACATGGCAGGAAGGTGCCAGTGGCCATTCGAAAGACGAAGAATAAAGGATGGGGTATGTCGATAGTTTACTTTCTTCTCATTTGGACGTTCCTCATATCTATGGCGATACTCGTAGGAGTCTTCGCTGGGCCAAAGAAAATTCCGATGGGCACATTCATTGGAATCTATGCTGGAGAACTGCTTACCGATGAGGAGGCTCACGATCGTGGAGTGTAAGCCGTTGTCTGTCGCTAGCATTACGTTGGCTAACCAGTGATTTAGTGCCTACAACAAATTTGGGAGGACGTATCTCTTTGACTTGGATTTCCATCACCAGCGGGACGGACCCGAAGACGAATGGACAAATCAATTTACCGTGGACGCCTACCATGCTGGCAACGTTCGTACTCTTTTTTCTTCTCTTAAACTACTACCCTGACCATGCAAACGGTTTACAGTTCACTCGTTTCCTGGTGGGTTACTGTTCCTTTTTCCGCAAAAAAATACAAACTGACAAAATACAACCTTAGAACCATTCGTGCGATCCAAACAGTAGACTTTACCCATGCTATATCAACGAAGGCAATATTCAGAAACCTTTGCTTACCGTCTTCTCCAGAAGGGATATTGAGCCCCACGAAGAGATCTGCTTCAATTACCGCGGAGACTACCCTGGAGAAGAGGACGACGACGATAAGAAAGACAGTGATGATGACGACGATGAGGGGAATTCTGCCGCCTCAAAACGGGATAAAATATATGAGCCCTGCATGTGTGGGGCGAAGAATTGCAAACGTATGCTTTTCATGCTAGTTTCATTTGAATGACCTGTTCTAATTTAACCCTTACTCAGGCATTCTGTTCCAGTGAACATGTTATTATACCTTGTTCATGAAAAGTAAACTATTTCCAAATAGACTTCCCTGGATTACTTTGAAAGTGGGATCTGACTGATGTCAAGCACATGCCACATGAAACTTCAAGGAGGGATGTAAGAAAAGCGTCGGATATTGCAATGATTAATGATTGAGCTATACAAGTAAAAAAAACCAAATTATTTAATTATCATCATCATCGATGACGATAACGTCGCCAAGCTGCCTAGCAGACCTTCTGCTGCTGCTCGCGCCAGACCCACGGCCTGATCCACTTGGTGGTTTACGCGTCCGAGACTTCTTCGTGACGACAGGATTTTCGTCGTCCGAATCCACCAGATCCACAACCTCTTCCTCTCCCACAACTGCGGACGCTTGCGGTCTCTTCCGCTTCTTGTTTCTCGCGTTGGCTGACAGTGACTCTGCAGTACCCGCGATGTCGTCGTCAGAATCTAGCTCTATGACTTCCGTCGACGTATCAACAGCTGCGGCAGATCGATTTGACCTGGGAGCTGAACTCGAGCTACCTGACGCGTTGGACGGTCCAGGATCTGCCCGTCGCTTCCCCTTCGTTTTGCTAGGTTTCGGAGACGGCGGCGGTTGAACGACGACGGGCGGTGGCGGTGGCTTAGGCGTGGCGAAGTTTGCTGTCCACTGACGTGCCGTGGCGTCGTGCTCTTTGCGATGTCGCGTATATTGTGTCGCAATGGATGGAACTTGGTGGAGAAAACGCGGTTGTAATATAGAGTTGAAGGGAAAGGTAAAGTGTGAGAGGTGTGAATGTTCATGAGTCATAACCGTCTCCACAATAGAGAAGAGGACGCACCAAGAGGGTCTCCTAATAATGTATTCAGATACAAATTAGATAACCACATCGAAAAGGATTACTCACTTGGATTCGGGTCTGTCAAGAGCGAAGAGAGCGAGAGCATTACTTTGAATAGGGATAATGCTGGAGACCAGTTCTGTTTCAGAATGTCTATGCAGATATTTCCCTGCTCCGAAATCTATTCCAGTGTCAATTTCTATTCCAATGTTCCCAACAAATAATTTAAGACGGCAACGTACGTTCATGTGATATATTCTGTGCCATAAACACCAAGGTTAACCCTCTCGCTAGTTATAGGAGTTGCTGGGTTTTAGCTCACCTAGTCTTGAAGAGGACTTTCGGGGCGGAGAATCTGAGGTCGAAGTCGACAAAATCAGCGCTGACAGTGTGTATGATTCGAACAGCAAACTCACGGATAATCTGCAGGTAAAACTATTTCCACATTGAAGATTCCTCCTTCGTAAACGCTGCCTTGTGGCCCAGGTATGCTCCCTTTCCATATGTTAAGGTTTCCTTCGGTGGGCTCCAGGACAATTGGACCGAGATCTTCCTTCTTGAGATCTGCAATTTCGCGGGTAATCCGCTTCATGGTCATCTGAGTGAGGAGTCTATGTTAACGAGAATAGTCAGAAAAGAAACTGAACCAACTCCTGAGGCGACACCAGGTGGCATATTGGCTGATAATGAGGATTCTATAATTTGGCACTCGGCGTTGATGGAGGTAAAGGTGAGAGAGTCGGAAGAGGTATTGTCGGACACTATGGGGATCACGTGGCTACCTAACCTCAAACATGTGGCACGCGACGCGTCGCAGCTCCGACTCCGTTTTGAACCAACACCACCATCAGACCAACTTGAATGGTTAGGAAAACCCCCAAACATGACTGATATAACGACATTTCACGATACATGGACTTGATTTATTCTTTTTTATATTCCAGCCCAATCTCTGTGTGCCTCAGTGAAGCTAATCTCAACACTCCAACCTGCTTACACCAATTTTAATAACCAAGTCATTAACTGGGCTTAAAGCTTAGCACCATTGTCTATATTATGCAAGAAGTAATTTCTGGAACGCTGCCCAGCAAAGACTTCTGGTTTAAATTTAGTGGTATCTCCATTTTCACACACTGCCCTTGTCTGCTAATGACGTACCTCCTCAAGAATACGCTCCCAATACTCGGACTGCTATGCTCTGCCTGATCAAAGGGCGACTGTTTGTGGCAGAAAGCGGTCAGCGGCTATCAAAGTTCAAGTTCTTCTATCCCTATTGATTGAAAGGCGGTTCCGATCACCAGCAGCGACAAGTGCATTGCTCTAGCATAATGCGGAACATGGACAATTACCCCTTGATCATGTCCATCCTGCTATGTAATTTCTATTGAAGCAAAACACTGGCAATTCTAGGTTCATATTCCCCGTTTGTGGACGAACATTCCATGACTTACGTCCCGCCGCTACACGATCTTGACTGACTGTATATTCGCGGCGGAGGGCTCTCGTGCACAATTTCTGTTTATGAGCACCTTTGGTGCTTCTCTTCGGCATCAAGCTGAAGCAGCAGCTTCCCAAACTGGTTATCAAAATAGGGGAACTACGACCTTCCTGATTGCGTTCTTAATTTTCGTAGTGTCACACCTTTGGTGCGGATGAGTCATAAATGCGATGGCTAGAGAGTCGATTCTTTCCCGCCCTTTGTGACTGCAGGCAACTTTCTTCCAAATGTCGAGTTCCAGTCAGGCTCACCTGCTCTTCTCTGCAGAAGGAGGGTGGGGTAAGTTTTCTCATTTACGTCAAAGATAGCAATGACTAAGTGCATTCGTAGGCCACGTTAGAGGGTTCTGTATTTTTGCAGCCCGTCTCGTCAACGAAAATGAGAACATTGTGATTACAATGTTCATCGCCCCATATCTACTTGGGAAAGCTCACTCTGAGATATCTGCTGAATTGGGTGATGGTGACCACGAGTCTCAGTTACAACGCATTCGGTGAGCTTTGTTCTTGGCCGCCAATAATACAGGGAGTTGTGGTTTATTCCTTCCTACAAAGAGTTCTTGCAACATTTCGCTCTACATCTGCTGATATAGTGGCCCTGAAGGCACCATTAGCCGAAAGCTACGCAGCTGCCTATCAAACACTCGTAGAGGCCAAGCCAGTGACCTGCGCTACAATGGGTACAGTTTTCAAGGCTGTTCCTGCACCCAGTGTCGTACTTTTGGATGTGGGTAAAATTACCGAACTTTTTTTTGGCTGCGTTGTAACTGACTCATATTCGGCTAGAAAATGATGGGCTTATCACAGCTGCGAGCAACTCGAGCGATTACTGGATTCTCAGTCCCAGTGATAGTTTGGGCAACAGGCAATGTGTCATATAGCCTATGGCTGTGGGGTCCCAAACACCTCGGCGGTCTAGGCGACTTTGATGCGGTCGTCCGTGAAGAGGCAGCTCGGAATGGGGTTGACCCCGAGGATGTAGACATAGAATTTAGGAAAAGGGTCAGTGTCAAATCATCGAAGCTTGCTCTTCGCTTACAACAGTTTAGATATTCTATGGCGTGGATGGGACAGTGATCAGAATAGCAGGATGCCCTGCATTATATAACTACGAATTGTTACCTCAAATAGTATATACTCTCTTAACACATCAAAGACACGGAACTAATCATGTACATACCAGCAACGCTACGGAGACATAGGTATGAGTTCGGCTGGTGGAACTTATACGTGAGTACTGTTGTACTGCCCATCATAATTCACAAATAATTCATCTTTCTTCCGGCATCATGGGTAGATTTATGCAAGAGTGCGACGGACTCATCTTGACTACCTCCTACGCGGTTGAGGAAGAATCAATACGCGCAACGAAATCTTGGATGTCGGATTGGAACAAGAAGATATACGTGTTTGGTCCGCTCTTACCTGCAGGATACGGAACAACTCCTCAGAGCTCGCGTGGTGCTGTTGACATTGCGAACTTCCTTGATAGAATGCTCGTGGAACGCGGCGAAAACTCTGTTCTCTTCGTAAGCTGCTCATGTTACGTTATGTTCTCGTGCTGATCAACCTTCCCCAGATCTCGTTTGGTACCATTTTCTGGCCCATAGTACCTGAGTATGTCGACGAACTTATCGAAGCGGTAATCGAGAAGAACTTTCCTTTCGTAGGGTCCACATTTTTCGTGTCCAGGTTTGCCATTCAAACGTGTTTTCTAGGTTTTTTGCTTTGCGTCTTCTTTTGCCAAGATCTCGGATGCTTTGGTCAAGAAAGTCGAGTCTTCAGGACTGGGCATCCTCCGGCCATGGATGCCACAACAATTCATTTTAAATCATGGTGTAGGTTTTATTTCTACCGCGAATTTCTTATAAAGTTACCTCCAGGCTCCCTAACACCGCTTTATGAAGGCTACGGGATGGTTTCTTACCCATTGTGGTCACAATAGTATCACGGAAGCCCTTGGAAGTGGAACTCCTATGTGAGCACATATCTCAAAAGGTAGACGGTATCAACACAAGCTGATTTTACTTTGACTCTAGGATAGCCTGGCCATTTGAAATGGACCAGCCGACGGCTGCAACTCACCTCTCGCAGAATCTGAATGTGGCCATTGAGTTAATTGAGGTGAGAACTGGTGAGCGTGGTCTAAAGCCCTTGTATAGGAATGGCCGTGCAGCCAAGGGCACTCGCGAGGCTGTTGGGGCCGAAATTCGAGAAGTCCTCGACGCGTGCTGTGGTTCGAAAGGAGATGAACTGAGAAACAACGCGCAGGCTTTGAAGCGAAAGCTTGGAAATGCTTGGAAGGCAGATGGCGTAAGCAGGAAGGAACTGCATGCATTCTTGGATGACTTTATTTGAATAACTTCAGTTTGAATATCGTGACTTGTCTAAGTTGTCTTGTAGCTAGGATACTTATCCTCTAACTCCTCGTTCAATACCCACTGTTCATTTCCATCATATAAATACGATAGTTGATCATGCAAATAGCCCCTCTCGACTGTTATTCGGAATCCAACCGGCACTGAACCACAAACTCTCTTCAAATATTTGCCAAATACTTGAATCACTCTTTCACATGTCTTTTCATTGGAGTCAGGCGAATACCATTGTGAAAGGGATACGCCATGGGGGAACCTGATTTCGGGAATATTTATCAATGCTATGAGGTCTTTATGGGGATCCGCATGCGGAATCGTCTTGAGGAGCGCCCCAAAGATGTGGAACACAGATCTTCTAATACGTGTGATCATTGTTAGTTTGAGCAACTTTATTTCAGGTGCCAAAGAACCTACTCCAGAACTGCAATGAGTTGAGGCTGGGTGAGAGTTTCCAAGAGAATCAAGGAGAAGATAGCCATTTTTTTGCCATCAACCATATATTTTCCAGCACGAATGGGATCTCCAAGGAATCCCAGCAGTAGGTTTCGATACTCATCGGAGTCAATGCCATGGCGGGGCATGCAGAAAATTGTGGTGGTGCGTAACTTGGTCCGTATGTAAGAGACGACTTGTTGCAGTAATACATTTTTTTCGAGTCCAAACTTTGCGTCGAAAATCTTGAATAGTGTGTCGATATCCAAGTTTGTATGGGTGGAAGCTACAATGGCGGCCATCACGGTCTCAGACTTAATTTGAGCCAGGTCTTGACGGAGGAATTCATCCCATGCTCCTCGATGGTGGAGATAGAGTTGTTCTGCATTAGAAAATCTCTGAAAACGGTCAACCATTTTTTTTTTTTGATAATTTTTTAAAAAAAGACAAACAGATGTTTTCAGTGTTGAAAAAAAATCGTTGACTTTAATTTGGAAGTTATGTTTGTTAATTTTTGATAATGTGCTGTCCAGGCAAGCGAATAGGACCTCGAGAAAAGGCGCTCGAAAGAACTGTTTCTGCAGCTCATCGGTGGGATTCGCACGGAGTAGCATATGTTTCAATTGGCCAAAAAACCAGAAAGCAAGCTGAAGAGCAGCTGGTCCAAAATCTAATAGGATATCACATCACACAATTTGAAAGACTTTTAATCCGTAAACGAGCACTTACGGTATCGGTCGACATGAAGTAATCCGATGAAAGCAAGTTCTGTGCACATCCTTGCGGGGTTGATATACCATTCTTTTGACCTGTCTGGATCTGAAAGGAAGTCGCCAAATGAAGCGTGCAAAAATTGAATGCGATTCCATTTAATTGTAACAAGGGAGGAGACATCAATCAAAAGGCGAGCCACACCTCCATCACCAAGAGACAGAAATGTGTTGAGGAATGATTCAAAAGAGGTGTCCCAGGCTTTCAAATGGATTATTGCTCCTAACAGTTGTAGAGTTGCGCTTTTATCCTCCACTCTGGAAAGAACGTCTCTGTACAAGGCATCAAGTTCGGCGAAGGGCACATCAGTTTTGGTAGGCTTTAGACCCAGGACTATTTCCAAGCTACTCATCGGAGTATATCGACTGGAAGATATATATCGAATCACTGTGGCAGCGTATATAAATTGCCCGGATGATTTGTCAATGAGCAATGAGATGTCGTGGGGTTTTGGCCATGTCAGGGGGATGAGTTCTTTTTGTAAGTGTGTTTTCTTCATTTCAAAGAAATAACCTTCAAGGTATTTCCTGATATCAGCTTTGGATTGGTAAATGTTGTCCAGCGCAATGCGGGTTGTAATTCCCTCAAAAGCTGACGTGGTAAATGTAAGACTGATTTCTCGTTCTGCTCGGCTGGAAAACATGAACATTACAGGACTGAAGCGGTTGTAGGAAGAAACAGCAGTTTTGAGGATGTGACGCTGAATATCTGCACCAGCACATTCATCGAGACCATCAATTATGATGACGTGGGGAGTTTTCGTCAGTTGCGAGGAAGTACTAATATGTATCAGAGGTTCGACAATGAGGGCTTTGAATTGGGCTTCAAAGGATTGCTGAAATATGGCTGGGTCATTTTCGACGACTCTCTCAATGAACCATCTTGCTTCGGGAAGATTTATTGCGACCTGATAAGCTAAACTTGCTGCCAGAGGCCGCACGTTATTACGTTTGGGGTCCGACCTAGAAAAAAAGAAACTGGCCAAAAGGATGCCACTTGCGTGGCATAGTTCTGCAATCGTCTGTGCGATCGCGGATTTTCCAGCACCAGCTGGTCCGTACAACCATATAATGTATTGTTTCCATCCGATTTTTCCAATGATCCATTCTGTTATTTCGGCGAGGATAGTAGTCCGAGTGTTTGGGTAGCATTTTGGAGGATCGAATCGCTCTCCAGAGTTATGAAACGCAGCTGGCGATGCCGCATCGAGAAGAAGTTCCAAGCCTGCCAGCGCACATTGGATTAGGATTGTGAGGTCGTTGTAGATGTTCGAGAAAGTACCCACCTGTGCGTTTAGGAGGGCCATTGTACTGGGTAAATATACCTCCACTGATTTGAAAGCTGTGGCTCTGGGAGAACATAAGAACGGGCTTGAAGAGCAGGAAGGATGGTAAAGGGAAAGACGGATGGATGAACCGCTATAAATCCTCTGGCATGCGGTGTCTGCTGTGTATGTCACTCAGGATTACAGGCTGAAGATGACCGAGTTGAGAGCACAGTGCCTAGAATTAGAACATGCTGTGTCTCAATCATCTTCAGTGACAAGGTCTTGACACAGAAATGGCTGTGCAGCGAGGCTTGCCGAACAGAGCTCACTCCTATGGTCCCGGAGGTACAGCACGATCCAACGTTAACCCCAACGTGGGTGATTGAAGAAGGACGGCGAACATTCGGTATCTTCGTGACTTAATAGTTGTGAAGAGTCGGAAGCCAGCCAAACGATTTAACAGTGCTCCAAGTCGGCCTTGCTGGCGGTGATGTTGAGCCTGAGTTCGAATTCGAAGTTGAGATTCATCCATAGACGGTCAATTAGCATCGGCGTGCATATCTACATCTGACATCCTTAAGTCCATACCCATATTCAATTCCATATCTTTTGCTGTCCCTCCGAACGCCAGGTTCTGACGTGGTTTATAACACAACCGTAAAAGGCGTAGCAATAAGCGAATACCCTAAAAAATAGGAAGGGCTGAAGTAGACGATCCTGGAGCGATTGATGTCGAGGCTGAGGCCCTAGAAGTGGAAATGGAAAGGCCCGCAGCGGCGGACGAGGAGGAAATCCAAGAGGCTCGAAGACGGTGGAAAATAAAGGAAGGCTTCGCAGCAGATCATGTATATGTCGGTGTAGACGCTGACATTGATGAGCAAGGTGCAGTTGGTGTTGGAGTTAAGGATAGGTCGCACCACTGGCCTTGTGGCGTCGACTGTTGCGGAAGTGAACCAGACGGCCCGAGCTAAAGGCGAGAGCGGAATCAGACCCAGGTATTTCTTCTCGCCACTCCATCCGAAGGTCGAGTAGCACCACTACTACCGGTCGCAGTGGCAGGTACATGCTGTCGAAGATCTTTCAGGCATGTAGCTTGAAGTGACATTGGCATTAGAGTTGGAGAGGTGCAACAGGCTGCTGAAAAGGGTTCATGGACCCGCCGTGTTTAAAGATGCGCGTGTTCCACCTGACAAAACGCGTCACTTATCGTTGGAATGACCGTCAAAACGGATGGAACTTCCGCATACATGCTCCTAAAATCCTCATGCATTGGACGTTCATTAATTGCTGCTCATGTCCGACAAATTGACCGGTTCCCTTCACTTTCTAGGTGGCTGTCAAATCATTTGAATTTAATGTTCGTGGTGGGGATTGCTGGCGTGGACGTTAGCATCAGTGCTGATTATGATAAAAACTTCCATTTGGTTGTCCATTATCTCGTTTGCTTCCTCATCACACAGACGAACTCATAGCCTCCGATTCTGAAATCATAAGAGGGAGATGACAGGGTTCGCAGGTTGATTAGAATTTAGATGGGAGGACGAAGGTTGCCACTTCAAGAAGTGGAAGTTGGTGGACTTTGAAAAGGTAAGAATTTTGGGAGTGATCGGACACAGACACGTGACCCTCCCTGTATCGAGGGCAGCGGCAAGGCTTGCTTCCTGTATGATGCAGTCATCGAGTATAGACTCAGTAGGTTCACAATTGTGGAAACCGTTTGAAGGAGCCCACTGACGGCTGTGCGATGACAGGCCCATTATACTCAAAGACTTACAACGAAGAGGACGAGCAATGCCCACTCTATCTCCTTGCGCAAGCAACAAGCTAACCAAGAAGTCCAAGACGTTACTGTTGGGTCCTATCACCCCTTATTTCGAAGACAGATTCAACCTTATCAAAGCCCTTTCAGCTCCTGTTACTTACGATGAGCTTTGGATGTCCCCCATCCAAGGCTGATCCGCACCTGCTCCCGATTAACTATCCTCGGACTCCTTCCAATATGAAGACGATAAAAGGTCGGCTGGCCAATTGATCCTGGCCACTCAGGCTCCTGTGGTTGTTCTGGACCCGATCCTACTGTTCCTCGTCAATGTTGAATTCGGATTCCAGTCCTGCTCACCTCCTTTTCTCGGCAGACGCAGCTTGGGGTGAGCATTCTGAGTTTTATTCTAGATTGGTTATAGCATGACTAGGTAACCTATAGGGCACGTCAGAAGTTTTTGTATTCTTGCAGCGCGTCTCGTTAACGAGAATGAAAACATTGTAATTACAATGTTTCTCGCCCCAAAACTACTCGAGAAAGCCCATTCCGAGATATCCACTGAATTAGGTGATGGCGTCTGCAAAGACGTTCTATCGCGAATTAGGTGAGTATTCGTCCGGTCGCTCATTATCGTACACAAAAATTCATTCTCATTCCTTCCAATGAAGGGTCCTGGCGACCTTTGAGTCCACCTTCAAGAACCTTGTAGACCACAAGATACCAGCTGCTGAAAGCTATGCGCCCGCATATCAAACTCTAGTGGAGGCCAAGTCGGTGACTTGCGCTGTCAAGGGTACTGTTTTTGAGGCGGTTGCCGCACCTCGTGTCGTAATTCTGAATGTGGGTAACCTGCTCAGGTAATTTGTCTAGAGTGGATTGGAACTATATTAAAACTCGCTCTAGAAGTGGATGGGTCTGCCGCAGCTGCGGGCGACTCGGGCGATCACTGGACATTCCGTTCCAATCGTCGTTTGGTCGACGGGACATGTGTCGTATACTCTTCACCTGTGGGGTCCCGAACGCTTCGGTGGTTTAGGTGATCTTATTGCAGCTCATACATGGGCCGGCCCCGAGGATGAAGAAGTTAGTAGAATGGTGAGGAACGAATCATCGTTGCTCGTTTATCAAATAACTAAAACTTGTCAAGGTGCTCTCCGGTGCGGAGGAGACGGTGATCAAAATTGCTGGGTGTCCCTCTTTGTACGGCTATGAACTGTTTCCCCAAATGGTATGTCAATTCCTAGGCCTCGATGGTAATATTCAATTTAACGATATCGTGTAGCTACGATTTGGCGGTGCTTTATTGAAGTCGTCGCTGAGAGGCGCATATACGTAAGGAGCATGCAATAAGTTATCTACCTGTATTTTGACGCTCCTCCAGACTCATGCAAGAATGCGATGGAGTCATCTTAACGACCGCTTATGCAATTGAGGATAGGTCAATTCATGCAGCAAAATCTTGGTTCGCCGATTGGAAAAAGGCAACATATGTTCTTGGGCCCCTCTTACCTCTAGGCTACGGGACTGTCACTCAGAGCTTCCGTGGCAATGTCGAAATTGCGACCTTCCTTGACAGAATGCTCTTGGAACACGGTGCACATTCGGTCCTCTTTGTAAGCTTCTGCTTATAGTTTACAGTATTGGGATTTACATTCTCCACAGATGTCCTTCGGTACGGTCTTCTGGCCGACAATTCCCGAATATGTCGACGAACTTGTCGAAGCCGTGATCGAGAAGAAGTTTCCATTCGTGAGACCGCAGTTTTCCGCTTTATCGTGCCTTTCAAACGTGTCTTTTTAGATTTTCAGCTTTGCGTCGGCTTTTGCCAAGGTCTCGGATGCTTTGGTCAAGAAAGTCGAGTCTTCAGGACTAGGCATCCTTGCTCCGTGGGCCCCACAACAATTCATTTTGAATCATGCTGTAGGGTTTTCTACTGTACATTTCTTACAACGTTACCTCTCTGACGCTGCTTTTTGAAGGCTACTGGGTGGTTCCTTACTCATTGTGGACACAACAGTATCACGGAGGCTCTTGCAAGTGGAATTCCTCTGTAAGCACATACCTCAAGGGGTAGAATGCATCAACGTGGACTGACTTACCTTGACTCATAGGATAGCTTGGCCATTTGAAGCGGACCAACCGGTGGCTGCAGCTCACCTCTCGCAGAATCTGAACGTGGCGATCGAGTTAATTGAGGTGAGAACTGGTGAACGCGGTTTAAAGCCCTTATACAGGAATGCTCGGGCAGCCAAGGGAACGCGTGAGGCCGTCGGGGCAGAAATCCGGGAAGTCATCGATACCTGCCGAGGTCCCAAAGGAGAGCAAATGAGAAACAACGCTCAAGCTTTGAAGAAGACCCTCGGCGAAGCATGGCAAGCAGATGGTGTAAGCAGGAAGGAGCTTCATAAGTTTTTGGAAGACTTCGTTTAAGGATATCATTTTGTATTTCTTTTGCAGTGAGCATGAGACGCTTCCGACTTATGTGTTTGACATCAGTTCATTTTCAGGCTAACAGGTTGACTTGTGACCAGACGAAAAGGTGGGCTGGTCGTCGTCTAGCTAACAGGCGAGTAGGTGCAACAACATACGCCAGCTTCGAATGAAAATGCTTAATTTTTTTTCCCCCCAAATTCCATTTGTTACACATCCCAGCCATGGACCCGTGTTTTGGTGTTTTGAATGGACATGCTGTGCCAAAATATGGTTATTGCTCTGAGGTTGGAAAAATCACAAAAGCCTCCTGCGTTATAGGAGTTCGTAAGGTGTACACATCTACACATCAGTCGACATAGACATGTCCCACCGTTATTGCCAGAACGATTTAAAAATATCATAAGTTTTTTTTGAGACGGATCTCCGTTCCCGACTCTGTTCCGATAGTATCGCTGATACTAACTTATTGCGAGTCCGCGTGCTGTCTAGGTCAGTTTGAAAATTCGGTTTCCCTTAATTACATCCCATACACACAATGTTCAGGTACAGAGTATCATGGTGTTTTGAGTAGTTGGTGGCAATTACCCAATTTCCCAGTCTTTCGGTTATAGTGCAACACAAGGTTGCAAACCCATGAGTAAGAATTTATGCCTCAGACTCATATTGAGCGCTTATAATGAGCGTGGGTATATGAGCGTGGAATACGGTGTAACCTTTTATGGTGTGTCGTTGACTTCAGGGTAGGTTTTTAACATTTTACAAGGCTTTTCTTCTCAATTTTTTTTTATCACTTTGTTTGTCAGGACTTTATACTGTGAACACTTGCATCTACTGTAAGTTCGCCATTAAATACGTGCAGATATTTCCAAAATAGACCCTTGCAAACTTCTGGGAATGCCGTAACACTGGTACACCAAGAATATCGATCGTCTGGTCAACTGGGATGCAACTATTTGCGTAATTGGTACGTCAGAAACCATCAAGGCTGGAGTTTAGTGTTGATTCAGGCCGTCTTTGTCCCAGCACCGTTCATATCTTGTAGAGAACCCAGCCAAAACTCACGCTCAATCAACACCATTCCCCTCCCTGATTTTTTCTTTGTATTTTCCGAGCTATAGTTCTTGGCTGTCCCGGCCAGAACGCCGAGGAGCAGTGTTGCATGCATTAAGACGCGTGTCTGCTTTTTCCACAGAACTCCACTTCATTGAAATTGAGCCGAATAAGTTCGTGGCCAACTCGTGACATCCTCCTTAGCATACTACTCGTGCCCTCCAGTGGAAAGAGTGTTTTGTGCTGGATTGGACCCTCTGTGTACAGCATGTAGTGTACGTGGTGACTGTCGTGCTGTATACAGAGGATATTTGCGCTCTATAAAACCTGGCAACCAAATTGAATGCCCCTTAACCTTGCACAACGATGGCTTCAGTCCTTGCCGGGCAAATCGCACCAATCCACGCCACTGCTTTCTTTGCCGTTGTCCTATTCTTATACGCAGCCCTTCGCCGTCGTCGAGTGCGCCAACTTTCAAACCCCCGTGGACTCCCCTACCCACCTGGCCCTAAGCCACTTCCCGTCATTGGCAACCTCTTCGACATTGCACCTGGTAATGAAGCTTCATCTTACCAACGACTGGTGGATGAATACGGTAAGCTGCCAACAGCTTCGTCAATGTAGCAGACACGCTTACAACCTTGACCAGGCGACTTGGTCTTTCTGAGTACATTTGGGAAACATGTCCTTTTTATAAATTCATTCCAGACTGCCAACGAACTTTTTGAAAAACGGTCGGCAAATTATTCGGATCGAATGGAAACAACCATGAGCAATGACCTGTATGCCCTCATCCCTTTTCTTGATTAATTTGACCCTCATCAATTATCATTCGAGGATGGGATGGGACTTCAGCTTTGGGCATATGCACTACGGTTAGTTGCTCCCTTCCGGAAGTCTCCCTCTCTGTCTCAATCGTTCGCAGGAGAACGGTGGAGGAAACATCGTCGTATGTTTCATCGCCAATTTCAGCAGTCTGTAGTGTCCACGCACTGGCCGATTTTGATACGGGAAACGCATGCTCTATTGCGTCGTCTCCTTGATAATCCAAACAGCCTTGACTACCACCTGCGTCAGTGAGTAAAATTGACATCTTCTTTATCCGTCGTAATAAAGTCGCATGCAGCAATGCCGCCGCTGTTATTATGAGCGTCACCTATGGCATCACAATTGCCTCTACTGACGACATGTATGTCACTCTAGCAGAAAAGGCTCTCGAAGGAATGGCCGCCGCGGCGAGTCCTGGTGCTTTCCTTGTCGATCTCTTCCCGTCTCGTACGTAACAGACGTGTATAAATTGTTCAGACTAATGTAGCTTTCTTACGGATCAGTAAAATATATCCCGTGAGTCTTCTATTCGTTTCTTCGTTTTCTGCTTATTGGTGTACCTTATTTTAGGGAGTGGTTTCCTGGTGCATCTTTCAAGCGTAAAGCGCGTGAATGGCGTGCTGCTGTAATGGGCATGAGGGATGCGCCATTTGCGACCGTCGTTAAAGAAATGGTAGTAAGATTCTGATTTCCTTCTCTCGCGTTAACTCACTCTATTTGACTGTGAAGAAGAGGGGAAACGCTCCTCCATCATTTGTTTCCAATCTTCTGAATGAGCTTGATTCTAAAGAAAATAACGACGAGGTGGAGACGATCAAGAATTGTGCTGGACTTACTTATGCTGGTGCGCCTCATACGTTAAGTTTGAATTTTCTGTGACATCTTCTCCGCACATCCACAGCTGGAGCAGAAAGCGTGAGTCCTCCATTCATTGGTCCATTGAGACCCCCGATAACCACCCTCCCTGATAGACCGTGTCTACTCTTGCGTCCTTCATCCTTGCCATTCTTCTTCACCCGGAGGTCCAGGTAAAAGCGCAAAAAGAATTGGACAGCGTTGTCGGTCGTGATCGCCTACCGGATTTCAACGACCGCCCTTCTCTTCCATACATAACGGCTATTCTCAAAGAAGTTCTTCGGTGAGCTTATCCGTCTCGTATGTGAAATCTTGCTTTGCTCAATAGTTGTTTTAGGTGGAACCCAGTTGCACCTCTTGGTACGCTTAATCTTCATTGCTACCTTCGCAAGAAACTTAAAAATCTCCAGGTTTACCTCACATGAACACTAGAGATGATGAATATAACGGCTATTTCATCCCAGCAGGGACTATCGTAGTAGGAAATTCCTGGTACGCGTTATGTGGTTCTTGGGTCAGGAATTCTACATTAAAATTTAAAACAGGGGAATTCTCAACGACCCAACGACTTATCCAAATCCCCGTCGCTTCGATCCAGACAGATTTTTGGGCCCCGGCGACAAGGGTCCAGGTCAGCACTTATCCCCTACAGATTCGCTATCTGCAGCTTTTGGCTACGGCCGTAGATTTTGCCCTGGAAGACATATGGGCGAGGCACATGTCTGGATTTCTATTGCGTGTATTTTGAGTGTTTTCGATGTAAGTCATGCACTTGATGATGCGGGTCGGCCGATAGAGGTCACCCCAGCGTTTTCGCAGGGTATGATTTGGTGAGTCAGAAATCTCTCAAGAGTGTCTTCCAAATAATGGGATTGGTCTTTCAGTCATCCGCTGCCTTTCAAGTTCTCCATGAAACCTAGGGGAGAGTTGGCAAGGGTCCTTGTTGCTCAAACTTTATTTGGGTCTTAGCTGTTGTTGTACTCGATGAATATTCAGTTTGATTACCCTCTGTTGCAAATTTTGTACACAATGTCATCTTAGCATTCTAAAATTTGACAGAATAAATACAAGACCAGTTGTGCAAATTTCCTAAACGCACTTTAGCTAGAATCTGACTTGACTCACTTGAGTCCATGAATTTCAGTTTCATTACGAGTGGGCCGGGTGGCTGTGTTACATGACTCTTTCTTCTTCCTCTCGAATACGAATCCAGCGTTTCTGCGACTGAATCGTGTATATCGTGGTTACTTCTTCAAAACATCACCGGTCACCACCAATAACGCCCAACTTTCCGTCATAAAATTCCTTAAGGGCACTGAAAAGGAAATATGCAAAACTGCTCACCCTGCTACTAGTATGATTAGGCTTTCGTTTTGCTTTCGTTGTGACATAACGCATTGTAAAACCATGCAACTAGACACTCGGACTGCAGTTTTTTGGAATATTATGGGTTGGAAGATAGGGATAGCCTCCAGTCACCGAAACCTACTAATCGGGGCTAGGTGGTATCCAGTTGTGAAAATGTTGGAACCTGATGTCTGTCATAAACTGGTAAGTAAACTCTGTATGATTTTGGGCATCTGTTAACTTACTCGAGGAATTCCAGAATACGGACACCTTTGACTTTGGCGTAACATACAGTGGGTCTGTGTCTCTTTCATTTATTACAGAGGGCTCATTCTTCGAACCACCGACTAGTCTAGACTTGTGGCACACTCCAAGTCGAGTTGTATTGAATCCATCCGATTTCTCTCGGGACAGTCATCTCATCCTGTCTATTATTCACTGACATCAAGATCAGATTTTTTTCATTCCTCCACAGTGAGGGTGCTTCAAGATCGGACGTGCCATAATCATGGTCTTGGTCCTTACCATAACATCGAAGCGGTTTATCTTCTTTTGTACATCTACCTCCGCTTCAAATTTGGAGACTCATACTCTTCTACAAAAATGCCGGTCTTGGTCGTGAGCTTTCAAGTTCCACCGGCATTTCATTGTTCCGACAAGTGCGCAAGTAGTGTTTTTTTATCGAATCCAGGCTGGTATAGAACTTTGCCTGCTGCATCTGGGAAGGAAGTAGGCCGAGTTCGGGATTCGCGAGTGCAGTATTGTACCTTACCAGTAGGCATTTCATGACGCTCTTGAATAGTCTATTCTCATGACACAATCTTCAGGCCATGACATTTCTGCAATGGTCGATTGTCTAAGCATTTTTTGATTCTGCCCACACTGCTTAGGTTTTGTCATATTTTCAGACATCAGGTCTATATGTGAACCATTCCGATGGACGGAATTTCAAAAAAAAAGCCCCTCAACTTGAGAGAGAAATCAGGTTTCTGTCAACCCCGGCGTTCCCCCGCTATTCGCCGCACTGCTTGAACGATGTTGTGCGCCTATTGGGCTGACCGCGGCGAGCTGCGGCGGTAAGTTACCGTAAGTATTGAATTGAATCCCTGTTCTATCAGCTTCAGCGTTCAGTAATCCAGGAATTCTGCCGACAGTTGACAGCGAAAAACCTTTGGGGCTATTGTGTGGGCTCGGACTGTAAGTTTTTTTGTCTTTTTTCTCTCGATCGATCTCGACAGCGGTCCAGCTGGATGAGCCAAATTCTGAACAATGCCGTTATTTGTGTATCAGCGAATCGTATATAGTTGGAACGAGGATTCAAATACGTTTTTTCAACATGGACAGGTTATCATTCTACGCTCTAGCTCTGTTTGTTGTCGCTCTCCTTCTATGTTTTACGCTTCTTCGACTCTGTACTCGCCGCCAACACGCCGATACGGGCCTGAAAAGACTCCCGCATCCCCCAGGCCCCACACCTCTTCCAATAATTGGTAACCTATTTGATATTCCTCGTCGGAACGAAAATGCCATCTACCAGGGACTGGCTAAACAATACGGTTTGCTCCCTTCAACTTAACAAGTTTTCATTTACTGAAAGCCTGATTGTCATCAGGAAATTTAGTGCTCTTAACGGCATTGGGCAAGAATGTTCTTCTGGTGAACTCCTTCGAAACTGCGTACGAACTGTTTGAAAAACATTCTGCAAATTATTCCGACCGACCCCAGTCAGTCATGAGCCACGACTTGTGCGCCTCTTCCACCATTGTTTTCGCATTCTGCAATGCTAAATTACGACCCATTTGAAGAATGGGATGGAATTTCAGCTTCGCACACATGCTTTATGGTAATGACCTCCTGTTCTCTGACAAACCCACTGACCCAGTCTCTGATCTGTTTAAGGCGATCGTTGGAGGGAACACCGACGTATGTTCCATCGCCAGTTCCAGCAATCTGTCGCCTCAACACATTGGCCAATTCAAAGGCGAGAGGCCCATGCTCTACTGCGCCGCCTCCTTCACTCCCCTGGTAACCTGAATTACCATTTACGCCAGTCAGCCTTCATTGTTGTCGGGCATTGGTGTTAAATTTTAATTTTTTTGCAGTAACATTGCAGCAGTCATCATGGGTGTAACATATGGTATTACTATTGCTGACACTGATGATTATTATGTGGCATTAGCGGAGAAGGCGATGGAAGGAGTCGGCGCTGCTTCCAGTCCTGGTGCATTTTTGGTCGACTTGATCCCTCTGTGTAAGTTCCCGACCACCCAATGTAAAATTTGCCCGTATTGACATAAGTCAACCCGGAAACAGTGAAATATGTCCCGTGCGTCTTGATACTTTGAACCTACCCAATTTGCTGATTGATGGCATTGTTAGTGAATGGGTCCCAGGCGCTTCGTTCCAGCGTAAAGCACGTCTATGGCGCTCAGCCGTGATGGCGATGCGTGACCGACCCTTTGAAAAAGTCCTAGACGAAATGGTATGATTCTAGTCTGCTATCTCTGAAGACAAGTTTAGGAGTAGGCCAATCAGAAACAAGGGACTGCTCCTCCGTCTTTCGTTTCCAATTTGCTGAACAATTTGGAAAACAAGGGAAACTTAGAAGAAGAGAGGAACACGATCAGAAATTGCGCAGGTGTTATTTACGCTGGTGCGTTTTACCTTCAATTTACATTCTCCACTTGGACTTTGGAAAGTAACGACTTTTTTAAGCCGCCGCTGAAAGTGTAATTATTTCAAACCGCACCCCCAAATGATTCCATGGTAATAACGTTCGCAGACTGTGTCGACATTGACTACTTTTATTCTGGCAATTCTCACCCATCCAGAGGTCCAAGTCCGAGCACAGAAAGAGTTGGATAGTGTGATTGGTCGCGATCGTCTTCCGGGATTTAATGATCGTCCATCTCTTCCGTATATCTCTGCGATTCTTCAAGAGGTACTCCGGTAAGTTTGGGTATTGACCGAACCTGGTGTACATGCTTAAGTTTCTGGCGCTTAATATCAGTTGGAATCCTGTAGCTCCTCTTGGTTCGTTAAACGATCTTCAGGCTAACACTTGCTCATCTGCTCGCTTAGGACTTCCTCATATGGTCACTCGTGATGATGAATTCAATGGTTACTTCATTCCTGCAGGGACAATAATCGTCGGAAATACTTGGTCTGCATCGTTCTATCTTCTCCTTAATCCATTCTCAACATTAATCATTTCTTTGAAGGGGAATCCTCAATGACCCCAAAACTTTTCCCAATCCCCGCTCCTTTGATCCTGACCGCTTCATGGGGAAAGGCGAGAGTTCAAATCAACACTTGTCGTCAGGAGATCCAATTTCTACAGCATTTGGATATGGGAGAAGAGTTTGTCCTGGCCGCTATGTGGGAGATGCACAAATATGGATTTCTATCGCGTGTATATTAAGCGTTTTTGACATTGGCCCTGCACTTGATGAGGCGGGACGTCCTATTATTGTGACGCCCGCATTTTCATTGGATGGAATGATTTGGTGAGCTTTAATTCATATCTAGAAATCATCGTTTAACAACAAACCAAAGTCATCCTCTGCCTTTTGAGTTTTCTATAAAACCAAGAGGAGATGCTGCTAAACTCCTTATCGAACAAACAGAGCTTACATCCTGATTATGGTAGTGGTATAGATATCTTGGGCTATGTAGGCGACTTAGATGGCTCAATGGATTGTATTCGTTGCCCTTGCGACTACGTCTCACATGCTTTTACCTTAAGTACTGGGTTAAAATGAATGGCGTCAGAAGTAAACAACTGAAACAATTGGAGATAGTCACCGCACTATCCAAAATTCTATCTCTGTTTTTCTATCATTATGGCATTTTTATTTTGCTGTAAATTATGGTAATTGAACGGGGGTCAATCTCGGATTGCAGATTGCATCGTGGAGGGTCTTGCATTAACCATATACGCGCACCCTCTTATTAGCAAGGTGTAGTAACACGAATAAGGAATTTGGTCGCGTCCAGTCGCGTCGCGACATATTTGTCACATGACTCCTCAAAGATTGCCGGTCCGATGTGCAACTTCAGTGGCTGTGCTATTTTTCTTGCCTGCGTCCTCCCTCTCGACTTGAGCGACCTTCAATCCTTATGGTCCAAAATCTCAAGAGAAAAAGAAATGAAGTAACGGCACCCCGAAAAGTAAGTTTTAACGGCATTATGCTGAATATTCACAATCATTTACTCTGTGATCCCAGGCTCGACGAACGGGCGACGAGGACACAGATAAGTCTGAATTCGACAACGACATCATCGACAATGGCGTAGATTCGAGTCCGGAACACGAAGGCTCCGACGGTGAGAGTTTAATGGACGAAGGCGAAGGTGAAGAGGAATGGGGTGGGATTGGGGGAGTGGATCCACTCCCAGAGCAACACTCAGGGAAGCGCTCGAATAAACCACTAACCGGAGAGGAGCTTCGAGTTATTAAGGATGCGAACGACCTCTTCAAGTCGAGTTCATTCAAGCTTCAGGTGATTAGCTCGTTCTTATCGCGTCTGACTGTGGTCATAACATCATTTTCGCTCCAGATTGACGCTCTTCTACCCAATGTTCGACCAAAACCATCAAAAGTACCACCATTGGAACGATTTCTGTTTGAATTGTATGCAATACTTCAAGCAATCTCTCCAATTTTACCTCAACACCCACTGGAGGCTGCCCGCAAGTTGTTAAAGAAAGGCGTTGCTGTCCCATACGTCTTGCCTCTACCGACAGAAGATACGAACTGGAAAGTCGCTTTTGATCTACCGAGTGAGATCATTCTTGCTGGGAGCTGGGCAAACAAGGTTAGCATCAAACCGAAGGACGGTCAGAAGTTTGGAGTCGACATTGCTGTGGAAATGCCTAATGTGAGTTTATGACTTCTGTCCTTGCCTATTGACTCATAGTTCGACAGAGTCTTTTCCAAGAGAAGGATTACCTCAACAGCCGTTTCTTCCATAAACGGTCATTTTATCTAGCCACAATTGCTGCTGCAGTACAAAAATCAAAGTTGGGACCCCAAGTGGAATTATCCTATGAGTCCTTGCATGGCGATCCTCGTTTGACAAAACTTGTGATAACGACAAAGCATGGTATGTTTTTGATCTCCATCACTGCTTCATTCTGACCGAGTCTGTTTGCAGATGATTCTTCTACAGATTTTACGAAATTGAATGCAAAGGTCTGCATCTTGCCAGTACTGTCACCTCAATCTCCTATTCCACTCCATCGGTTGTCGCCCTCTCACTCCAACATTCGTGTCAATGTCACTACCGACACCTCCAAAGATGATACAAACCTCTCAACGCATCTCCCAACTCCGATTTACAACAATGCCCTTTTACGAACGCTATTACCAAAACACCAACTTCTTGCTGTTCACGCACTACAGGACGAGATTCCGGCATTTTCTGATGCTCTAGTCCTTTTGCGTGTATGGGCTAACCAACGAGGCTACAGCGAAGGAACAAAACAGTGTGTACGAGGGTTCGAAGGTGCAGGACCTTTGTGGTGTAACCTTCTTGCCTTGTTGCTAACTGGAGAGGAACTGCGTCCTGGTGCCTCGAAACCCAACAAACGAAGATCTGTTGGAAAAGGCCTCAGTTCGTATCAACTCTTCAAGGCTGCGTTGGAGTTTCTAGGTGCGGCTTTAGTTCTAGACCTTCGTCCAGTCTTAGCCTAACGGTTATAAAGCCAAACACGATTTTAAGAAAGATGCCATCTTCGTCAAATCGCCTGAGGGGCACCGTGTCAGTTTATTATTTGTTGCCCTGGTTCGCTTATTTACTCAACTTTAGTTTCCTCCAGAAGAGTACACCAAACATCAAGATGCTGTTTTCATTGATTCTTCCTCATTAACCAATGTGCTGGCGAATGTGCCGCTTGGATCTCTAGAACTTGTAAGCAAATACTGTTGGGCAATCGAATTGATCAATTTTTAAAAGTGTTTTAGCTTCGCTATGATGCCTCAAAAACTCTGGAGTTGCTGAATTACACCTCACTTTCGGGAGATCCGTTTAATAGCGTTTTCCTGAAGGATTGTCGAGATCTTTCAACACGTTTTGATGTCGTTCTTCGGTATGGGATGCCTCTTTTGCTATGAATAGCCTTATTGATATTTGCGTTCAAAGCCTCAATCTGGGATCTGCAAAACCACGTAATAGTCAAATACACTCAACAATCGACTTCGGCTCTCCTTCAAGTGCGTTACTAGCTTCGATGAGCGACATTATTCAACGAGGTCTCGGAGACAGATCTCGAGCCATAGCATTCCTCCATCCATCCTCTCTTCCACGTCCAATTTCTCAGGCGCATCCCTCCAGCCTGGAGACTATCTTCATTGGCCTAATCCACAACCCCCAACATGCCTTCCGTCTCGTTGACCACGGTCCAGCTGCAGAAGAGCAAGATGAGTCTGTGCTAGAGAATTTCCGGGCGATGTGGGGTGATAAATCAGAGCTCCGTCGTTTCAAAGATGGCCGCATTGTTGAGAGTGTCGTATGGGAAGTGGCAACCGCCGACGAGAGGGCCCATGTTCCATCGATGATTGTTCGTCATCTACTCAAGTGGCATTTCGGGCTGGGAGAAAATGATATAGAAACATGGCAAACATCATACGACTCTCTCTTGCGCCTGCCTCCGTCGATATCTCGCGAGTATATCAGCTCTGGGGTGTCAACTGGATTTAAAGGTGCTTTGACGGCATTCGACAACCTTGTTAAACAGATCAAGAAACTGGATAATGAATTGCCACTTTCCCTCCTGAACGTCAGCCCCATTTCCGAAGCACTTCGGTACACAAGCGTTTTCAGCCCTGTCCCGCTCTCGTCGTCTCTATCTCAACTAATGCCTCCCAACGCTCGTTATCTGGCCCCAATCGAGATCATTCTTGAATTCGAAAAGTCTTCAAAATGGCCGAATGACATAAAAGCTGTGCAGATAATCAAACTCGCATTTTCCGAGCGCCTTGCATCGGCTCTGATGGCCTCGGTCGATAAGCTGCAAGCTAAAGTGGTTATTGGCGATGGTATTAACGATTCTCAGCTCGTCGATAAATCTGCACTCGAAATCGTCACGCCGGAAGGATGGGCCTTCCATGCACGGATATGGCACGATCGTGAGGTCAACTTGCTTGACCAAGTCATCGGGGGTAAAAACAGCTTGCTTCCACACATCGTGTCGAAGAAGAAAGAGAAAAAAACGGCAGAGTATTACGAAGCTGTGGAAGCGAAGCACGTTTACATGAGGAGGTTCATTCATGCGCCGAGGCATCATCGAGCAATAGCAGCACTGTCGCACCACTATACAGCCTTCTCTGGCACTGTCCGTTTGGCGAAGAGATGGCTTGCGTCGCACTGGCTCCTTCGTAGTCAAATAAGTGAGGAAATTGTAGAACTCATCTGCGCGTCCTTATTCGTCGGAGCTGGACGCAACATTACTGAAGACACCGACCCGGAAAAGAGTGTTCAACATCTCGTCCCAGCAAGTAAGGAGCGAGGCTTCGCTACTTTTATCAGGTTCCTCAAAGACTGGAAATGGGAAGAGGGCTTATTTGTCTCTCTGTATGGATCTGCATCGGAGTCTTCAGCGCCTATGGCACAGTCTAGTAAGAGTGTCTGGAAGGTCTCAACGGAGCATGATCCAGAAGGTCAGGTTTGGACATACTGCGGTCCTGATCTCTTGGTAGCGAATCGCGTGCATGCATTGGCGAATGCCACTTGGAATTACCTTCAAGGACTGGAATCTGGCGAGCTTAATGTCCAGGTATGACTTCCTTCTGATATCTTGCCGTTTATTCTTAGAATCTGATGTAGGGCATGTTCATTCACCCCACAAATGACTACGACGTTGTCCTTCACTTGGATGCCTCGGCTCTTCCTCGTTATCTCCATAACGTCAATATAGATCATGAATTGTTGACGAAGCGTGGAAAGTATGCCAACAAGAACCAAGACGACGAAGTAGTGAAGGTTTTGCCTGGATTTGATCTTGGCTGGCTGTTCTTTACCGATTTGCAGGTAAGTTACCTCATGTATTCTCATTTGTCTATTCTATTAACTGGCAATTCATCCAGCGCGTGTACGCTGACACCTTTAAGGTGTTTTACGACCCCTTTGGCGGTACCCAGATCGGTGCTGTTTGGGATCCTACATTGAAGGATCCTCGGCCTTTCAGAGTGCTCGGTGGCTTTTCCAGTATGCCAGTCAAGAAAGTACGTTATGACAACCCTGATAGTTTGTCATTCGGCTTATTTTATCTCGTTGAACCCAGGAGAATGCAAAGACAAAAGACAAAGGCCTTGTCACCGTCAATCGGGACGCAATTGTGGCTGAAGTTGAGAGGATGGGAAGTGGGCTCGTGACGAAAATTACCCTCGTTGATTAGAGTTGGTTTCATTGTATTTGTCACTTACTCTTGGATCCGTCTTTCCATAGAGCCAGCCTTGTTGTACCAAAATAAATGTTGTGCAACAGTCAGTGCAGTCTTCCACAGGGGCAACTTTTATGCTTGACTGTTTTGTCAATACACGCCAGCAAAAAAAAAAAAACCAAGAATTCGTCAACACAGGTCAACACGTGCCCATCCACAAATCACATGTGATCACGTCGCGTCTCGTGGAGAAACAATCCAACAGGCTTTTCACTCTTCAAGACTCTCCACCAATAGCCCATGGCGATATGACCGGCCACAAGGGCTAAATACTTGCAGGTGTGGTCGTGTTCACTTTTCCGACGTGTATAGCTCTAGCCCCTTGCTCTGATCTCTTTCGAGTCTTGGCTCTACACGAAGGCCAGTGCCCCTGGCTGCCTCAAGGCCCTCAGAAGTAGTAACTTGAATTTTCCCTGAATTCCTGGATTCCCTATTTTTCATCGATGTTTGAGATCCAGATGCAGTCAAATCTATTTCTGGAATATTTTTTTTAATTTCAAGCAATCGGGCCTCCTCTTTCACTCGCTTCCTTTCTTGAACCAAGTCAGCAGCCTTCCAATACCAGCAGATGTTCATCCCACGACCAGGTTTAGTCTGTTTCACAATATCTTGCGGAGATTTTGTTGTCATTCGTCAGGCCACCTCTTTCAAATCACTGTCATCATCATGATCTGGAAACTTGAGCTGATCATGAACTCCAGGTCGTTGAAGGATTAGCTGTTGATTCTGCCATTCAATATCCAAACAAATTTGGGGCGGTGTATACACTAAACCCCTAGGTGCACCCTTCATTCCATATTTCCCTTTCATCGTGGCCAGAGTAATAGGCTCCAGAAGCTTGTACACGCTCCGAATCCGATAGGCATAGTCGTATCCATCCCAGTCCTTGTGGTGCTCATTGAACTCCCGATTTCCCAGCCCCTCCTCGACCAATTTTTCGTCTGTGACCGTGCGAGTGACAGCATTGTCGATCTCGCAGATGTACCCAATGTAAGATTGGGGTGCGGTGAGATAGAACCACACGCGGACGACAGATGCTGCAATCCGGTAACGCCTGAATTCGTAATTCTTTCTGCCTTCAACGATCTGCTGCATGTAGTCGTCCGTCATTGGCAGGATCGCGTCTTGGCGGATGACAGCAGTTGACATGCTACGAGATAAGAATCAGCTATTGCAGTAACTTGGTCAGGCTCCTAAAACCAGCCGCTCGTATCGCTCGTAAGGAGCTACAGCCTACATTCCACAGTGGGGGAAAATATATCTATCTTATCTTATCTGCACAGCTATGTAAACAAGGATAAATTCATCTAACAGCTCCAACTCGCGATAGAGCGGCTGGCATTTTAGGGCGCCGGTGATCCCGGTGATCCCAAATAAGCCCGACGCTAGGGTTTCGGTGTTTGACGCACTCACTCGCGCGCGTCTCCTTTCCTTCCTCTCATGTATATGTTTCCTCCCTCTTGGGACAACATTTTTGAAGGCCAGACACATGCTAATTCAATAAATGCATTGAATATCTCTTGAAAGGAGTTTTTACCCATGAATGTAAGGATAATTAAGATATTATAGCTTCAGGAAAGTAAGAACAGGCCGTAATATTGCTTGAACAAAGCAATAATAAACGATTTCAGAACCACCTATATCTCTAAAAATTAATATTGGCTCATGACCATTGAGGATAAACCGCCTAATGCTTCTCAGAGCCCAAACTACGGTTGCAAATGGTCATTTTAGGTGTCCAGCTGAGATCATAACTTGCAGTCTAGACGAGAAATGGCTTTTAAATACTCGGTTTGCTCATGGTGCCCTACTAGGGATGTGGGGAAAGGGAGACGCACTGGACGCGCGTGAGTGCGTGCGCCAACACCGAAACCCTAGCGTCGGGTTTATTTGAGATCACCGGGATCACCGGCGCCCTAAAATGCCAGCCGCTCTATCGCGAGTTTGAGCTCTTAGGTTTGTTTGTTTCATCAAAATATTTGTATTGTGTTTGGTCATCCGTAAATCTTCCGAGTCCCACTCTGAGATGAAGCTCATACGAGCGGCTGGTTTTAGGAGCCTGTAACTTGGTCGTCAAACGGGTGTGGACCTCGTTCTTTCGTTGTGAGATTATAGAAAGAAAGGTAAGCCGCAACTTGCAAACCAACCTGACTTATAGATATGGATTTTCGACGCAGGAGGTTCAAAAATGAGTACTCTTGGCTCCACTGTTCCTTAGCACCCCGCAGTTGTCTTTCAGAGGTATGAATCGAAGGATAGTGACGAGGAAACAACTTAAGCGGAGTTAAAATTTCGAATTTCTCCAGATCGATGGAATTGGTGAGTCAATGGTGACATTGTACTTTGACTCTTTGGAGAGTTCCCATCTCTTGTCATGTCTATTAAAATCTTGGCAGATCTATGACAACACTCTCAGCAATACTATGGCAGTTCACATTAAAGGGACCAGTCTGGACAAATTTCCTATATATTATATTTACATGCAGAGATCCAATGGCTGCTTGTCGCTTGCATTGTAATAAAATGATACTCCGTCCTGCCCATTGTTTCCCTCAATAGTTATTCGGAATCCAATTGGAACTGAACCACAACATCTGCCCAGGTATTGGCCTAATGATTGGACTACTCTTTGACACCTTTTCAAGGTCACGCCAACGTGGGGCAATTCCTGCAAAATGCCGTGCAGCAATTTGATCTCAGGAATATTTATCTGTGCTATGAGGGCCTCAAAATAACCTGCCCGCGAAATCGCGTCGTGGAGCGCGCAAAGGACGACAGACACCTCCTTTCCAGTCCCAGTCCTAGTCCCTGTTGTTAGTATGTGCAAATTTATTTCAGCCAACAAAGAACTTACCTCAAAGTTGCAAAAAGCTGAGGCCACATGAGAGTTTCAAGGAGTACCAAGGAGAGGATGGCCATTTTTTCAGCATCAACCAAGTATTTTCCAGCGCGAAGGGGATCTCTGAGAAACCCCAGCAATATGTGATGATAGTCGTCAGACTCATAATAGCCGATGGGAGGCAAACGGAAAATCATGGCAGTGTGTGATTTGATGCCGATGCGAGAGATCTGTTGTCCTAATAGTACTTTTTTTTCAAAGCCTAATTTTGCTTCAAGGATGTTGCACAGTGTGTTGATGTTCAAAGGTGTGTGGGTAGACGCGACAATAGTGGCCATCACAGAATTGAACTCGATTTGGTCTAAGTGTTTACGAAGGACTTCATCCCATACCCCACGATGGTGGAGATAGAGTTCTTCTGTGTTAGAAAATCTCTGACAATCAATGGGGTCAACCATTTTTTTCCAAAAAAAAATGAAGCGCACAGATGTTTTCAGAACACGAAAAAGCTGATTCACTCGCATTTGGAAATCGTCCACGTTAATTATCCATCCTGTGCAGTCCAAACTAGCCAAAAAGGCCTCGAAAAAGGGTGCTCGAAAGACCCGTTCCCGTAGCTCATTTGTGGGATTTGCACAGAGTAGCAGGTCCTCTAAATCACGGATGAACCCTATGGCAAGAAGACGAGCATCTGGCCCAACATCCAATCCAATGTCTAATTGGATGGTATACAACACATTAACATAGAGTTTCAATCTCACAAATGGCTACTTACTGTATCGCTCGACATGATGTAAACCAAGGAAGATAAGCTCTGTGCGTGTTTTTGCGGGGTTGATGTAGTATTCTTTTGACCTGTCTGGATCTGAAAGGAAGTCCCCGAATGAAGCATGCAAAATTTGAATACGATTTTGTTCAATGGTGACAAGAGAGGAAACATCAACCAGAAGGCGAGCAACATCGCCATCCTCAAGAAACAGGAACTTCTCAAGGAACCAGATACTGTTCCCGTAATGAGAATTGGCTACTGCCCCTAACAGTTTCAGAGTTGAAATACTATCCTGCATACGGGAAAGCACATCTCTGTACAGGGCATCGAGTTCCACGAAGGGTGCACCACCTCTCATAGGCCGTAGACCCAAGATTATTTCCAAGCTACTCATAGGCGTATATCGACTAGCAGATATATATCGGATCACAGTGGCAGCATATATAAACTGCCCAGACGATTTGTTCACGAGTGATAAGATGTCTTTGAGTTCCGGCCACGTCTGAGGGATGTGTTCCCTTTGTAGATGCGTTTTTTTCATTTCGAAAAAAGAACCTTCTAGATATTTCCTGATGTCGGCTTTGGATTGGTAAGTGTCGTCCAGTGCGATGCGGGTTGTCACTCCCTCGAAAGCTGAGGTGGAAAATGTCAGACTGATTTCTTGCTCTGGCCGACTCGAAAATATGAACATTAGATGAATGAAGTTCCTGTAAGAGGAAAGAGCTGCAGTGATTTCGAGGATGTGACGCTGGGCATTTGCATCGACACATTCATCCAGACCATCGACAATGATGACATAGGGAATCGCTGTCGAGGATACATCCAATTTTCTGATCTGCATCAGAGGGTTGACAATCAGGGCATTGAACTGGGCATGAAAGGACTTCTGGAATATGGCCGGATCATTTTCAACAGCATTTTCTATAAGACTTCTGGCCTCGTGTAGGTTTACCGCAATCTGATAAGCTAAACTTGCTGCCAGGGGTCGCACGTTATTTCGTTTGGGGTCCGACCTAGAAAAAAAGAAACTGGCCAAAAGGATGCCATTCGCGCGGCATAGTTCTGCGATTGTTTGTGCGATTGCCGATTTTCCAGCACCTGCGGGTCCGTAAAGCCACATAATGTATCGTTCCCATCCGATCTTTCCAACAATCCAGTCCATTATCTCAGCGAGGATAGCAGTGCGAGTGTTTGGGTAACATTTTGGGGGATCGAAGCGCTCGCTGGAGTCATGGAATGCACTTGGCGATGCGGCGTCCAGAAGAAGTTCTAAGCCTACCAGCATGCATCAAATCAGTAGGGATCGTTGGCGCAATCGTAAAATGTACCCACCCGTGCGTTTAGGAGGGCCGTACTGAGTAAATACGCCCCCATTGATCTGAACGTTGTGGCTGCGGGAGAACATTGAAGGGGGGCGGGGCTCGAAGAATGAGAGGTACAATTCCGACGTAGTGGGGAAAAGTTGGCACTATAAATCCTCTAATCGCGTGCGTGAATGGGCTGTACTCGCGTAGAGCACTAGAACTAGAACAAGCTGTGTTTCGTTCCAATTCTGCAGACGCGGCTGTGCAGCAGTGCTGACCGGAGTTATTTGTCTGTAGCTGTATCAAATAGAAATGTCATTTATAGCGGCTGCAAGCATCGAGATCCAGGGACCATTGATAAATGAATACAATGAAAAAAAAAAATGCCGCGTGGCAACACCTTGAGCTCTTAAAACGCGTCTTTCTATATCTCTGTACTCTTGATTGTGCAAGAAAGTACACCTAGGATATACTTAGTTACTGTTCAATGGAGTGACGAGCAACGCAGCTCGATAACGACAACAGGGAAGCGGGATACCCCAACGACTTGCTCATCGACCACCCCTCCGATTGCCAACCTCTCCATTAAACGCTGCTCCGTTTGCACTTGGGCGGCCAGGACCACTTCCCCACTCAAGACCAAGTAACTTCCCCAGACTGAGGCGGAGAGAGTCATAGACGGCCTGATGCGGCGCCGGATGTATCGAATTGATTACATGTCGGTGAATGAGGCCAGTGGTTGGAGAGAATGTGTATGTCGACTCTCTGACGTAAAAAGTTGGAGATCAACAACAGAAGATGGAAAAGAAATGATTAGAACACACATTACCCACTCGCCCATCTTGCCACTAACACGCGCTATTCCTGTTACAGTTTGTCGAAGTAGGACACTTTTTTCTCTATTGATCCTCCTCTTTTTACGAGGTAGATCAGATGACGATGGTGGAGTTGAGGGGGTATTGACTACAAGCTTGTCGTTCCGGACGGCGAGATCGGAATATAATGCTAGCATTGTATGTCTGATAAGACTGGAAGAGGCAAGGTATAATTGGATGCCTATTTATAGATTGATATTTGTAAAATTATATAGAATAGAGGAATTTGATACGTACCCTCAGCGTGCAATGTTTTTGGAAAAGGAGGTGGGAGAGCAACTGGAGGAGTATAGGAAAGTCTAATTTTGGGACTGTAAATGGCTTCTTCTTCGTCTTGAAAAACGTCGTGTTCTAGAAAGTTGGGATTAGCAGAAGGGGTCGATATTGTATTTGGTGACCGAGGTGTTCCCGTGATCTTGTTTATGGAGGTGATAAGCCCAGTTTTGAAGAACTCAGGCAGAGTTTCCTGGAGAACATAGATCGCGCGACCTAAGGAAGTTAAGTCAGTAAGGCTAGGCAAAAAAGCGATTCTGATAGTGCTTACCTGTCCTAATTTCCCAGTCTTGGTCGGGAATTTCAGGAGGGGATTGGTTAGGATCTGGTAGAGAGTCTGGTGATAATTGTGTACGTAGTCCTATGTCGGAAATATTTCGCGACGCAATGTCGATGGTATAAAGTCTTTTTGGAGACTGTAGATGATAACAGCGAGGTGTGATTGTCGCGCGTGATTTTGACCGCGGTCTGGTACATCTGACGAGTTCATTTCGCGCGTTAACAATTCTAGAAGACGAGAATGAGGCTGAGGGCAGAGAGACAGGCCGACTGAGCATGGCCTGGGTGGAATGGAGGGATGAGAAGGGACAAAACGCGTCCTTTGGCGGCCGGCAGAGGGAATGATGGAAGACGTTTGTCGACAACCTTGGAACCAAACAATTGCTTGATTTAGAAACCGAGCCTGATGCCTGCTTTCCGCCTTTCCGCCTCCCTGCTTTTCCTCGTGTCCGCCTCGCCTCAGACCTCCTCCAAGAATCCTTGAACAATGAGGTGCTCAATATCCGCTCTGCGAACCATGAACCGTTGGCCCTTCTGGAAATCAATGATGCCCAACTCCGTTTGGATTGTCCCACAATCTTTGACGACATGCACGAGAACATTTAGATCCTTCGGTGGTTTGGTGATGCCTGCTGTGATATCCAGCTCATGCGAAAATTCAGATCTGAATTCCATGACAGAGCCGTTGTATTGTCGCAGATAGTCCACCTCATGGGGCGAAAGCTTGCTGCGAATATCTTGGTTGGAAAGAATGTGTGGAAGAGCACCCCCGACTGCCCAGTACATATCCCGCAACCGATCGACGCGATGCGAATGATATGCCAGTAAGCACCTTTTGTTCCTGTTGATCGCAGTTTGGATGATAAGCAACGCAGGTGGTGGTGGTCTCCCGTCGATCAATAGCGCGTCGATGGCTTTCTCGAGATCTCGTTGTTCGCGAAGGATTGATCGCACCAAAGAGTCATTATACTTTAAGAGGCTGTCCGTTTGTGTAGATCGCCTGGATTCGGTGACGAGTTGGGTAGCGAGCTCGCCGTATTGACGCGCTTCGGTCATCGTCGTGGCTGTTGAGTGTTTTACAGCTGGTCACACCTGTGACAGACGCGTTATTTGTTTGTTCCCGGAAAATCTCGGTCATGCCTGCTTGCAACGTGCTTATCGACACCTGCTGCTCCGGGCTCCCAACATCAAAATTGAAATGAAAGCCTTCACAGGCCTTCGCATAAGGAGGTATGTGTACCTTTCTATTTTGTTGTGGTCCAGTTGACGCTGATTTGTTCTTTGCTTAAAGCGAAATGTTGACAAACCTTAAAGAGATCATGCCAGTGCCCAGTCAAAAAATTATCTGGGTTGAAATCATCTCACCACATCATGCAAAAAGTTTGACCATCTTCAAATAGATAGTATCCTCGTGGCTTTCATGGCCTGTCCTTCACAGGCGCAGCATAATTAACCTCCGAACAGCTTGAAGATTGGAGCCGACTATCCGTTGTATGATTGGCTGCAAACATGCCCGAAACCGCTCTGTCACCGTTCAACAAGCGCGTGTTGACAGAACCCGAGAAGATTGCTGATTACCCTCTGTGCCTGCCCTGGATGAGCCGTAGGCTGTCTATCCTCGGCTGTTTGACGCGTCTTTTCACAAGCAAAAAAAATGAGAGGGCTGGATATAAGGCCGCCTGCGGTTCAGGGTGTCGCGATTGATCCCACATCCTTATCCTAATGTTGCCCTGGCTGCCTGCCCAGCTGCTGGTTGCTGTCACGTTCCACTCTCAACCGGTTAACGCGTGGTTCAGAGTCGCTTGTACGACCCCTTGGTGCAAGGTAAAGTAATTTCATTTTGACACCGAAAAAATCTAATAGCTTTTCACAGAGAGGATTGACCCTATCGTCTCTCCTGGAGCGTCGCCTTCGAACCACGTCCATGTTCGTGAACCCTTCATTCAATGTCTTCAACAAGCTGATATACCAGCGTTGCCTGCCTACAGACGGTGCATGGTGCAAATCGTAATTCTTCTTACCCAATATTTCCTCGTGCGCTCAATGTTGAAATGACTTTCGGTATTCCAGGCTTCGCGGCGAATAGCACGTACGACTCATTACGGACATCATCATGCACGAACTGCCTGGTTGCTCAAGTAAGGATAGTATTCCTCGAGTTTTTGCAATGAACTCACCGTGCTAATGACAACAGGACCTCTCCAACTATTGTAGGTCCTCCGTGCCAATTTCAAAGTTAAATTGATGGAAGCAACTTTTTGTCCAGGGTTCCCCAAACTGTACTTCCAAGATCCCAAGTCAAAGCTATTCGAGCCTGTTCCAAACGGCGGCACGTCAACCTCTATTTTATCTGCATTATCCCTCTTAAAACTCAAACACTCTCTACAGGTCTCCTTGTATACTACCAAAACCGTGGTAATGGAGATGTCAGTAACGGTGGTCCAGGATTGAAAGCTTTCCCGGCTGGACTCAAGATGGTCAGCGGGAATCCTCTTCGACGTTCGCGAAAGTAAGCACGCCTTCCATATTGCCACATCCAAAAGCATTGCTCATCGCAGTCAATCGAAGATACACCCCTGGAGAAGGATCCCAGGCGGAGCTAGCGGAACGGGCGGTCGAGTGGGAGTGCTTGAGGTACCCTAATAGCAGCACTCCTGGTTACAACAGTGTGGACACCAGTGGGTTTTCTTGTATATGATTTTTACCCCCACTAACGAACGACTACGTTTTCAGCTGACGGATTTCCGAACACTGATTGCGAAGTATGTGTTTCCAGGACAAGTTTAAGAGAGACTCTTTCTCAATACTTTCTATCTCTAGGGTGGCTTGAATTCTCGTATTCATATGCCAGCGTGCTGGGACGGCGTAGTAAGAATGAAACTTCGTCATAGATCAACAAAGTGGGACACCTCAATTTTCACAGAACCTTGACTCCTCCGACCACGTCTCTCATACTGCCTACCTATCGGGTCTCGACAACGGCGAATGTCCGTCTACGCATCCCGTGCCTTTTATGAAGCTTTTATATGAGGTAAAGCTGCGTGGTTCACCGCACTATGCGGTGTCTTTGGCTCCTTATTGATGTTCTTGTTTAATTCTCATAGGTTACCTGGAATGTTCATACCCTTGCAGATAGGTGGGACCCTTCGAGGGATGCGTGGCCGTTTGTATATGGTAAGTGTCAATATCTTCTCCTGAGGCAAGTTTGGCTCATTGGAACTGTTGGCTTTAGCCACTGGGTAAGTCTTCCTACAAGATCTTCCTCTGAAATTACTCAAATAAATTTATATACCAGTGATCCTACAGGTTACTCGTGGCACGCCGACTTTCAGAATGGATGGGATACAGAGTCAGTTCATTCTAACCCTGTAATTTACCCAGCTAAACCCTATCCCTCGTTCAGCGCCCTACAAAGTGCCATTGACAAATGCAACAATCCAAACGACCCCACTGGCACAGGAATCACAGAGGCCTGCTCATTCCTTACCGTTGACAATGCCACCCTTGCAGACCAGTGCAAGATGTCGCCACAGGTGGACGAGACGATTGACGGCCAGCTCGAGAAATTGCCCGGGTGTGTATTCACAGAGTTTAGTATTGATACATTGAAGTTGACACCCCTTCAGGTGCAACCCTCTTCAATTTGGTCCACAAGATGCGACTTTGCAGTCTGCTGCAAAGTGTTTGGATCCTGCCACATCTCCTGCTGCAAAAAGTTTTGGCCATAGCAAGTTTGCTGCTATGGAACTACAAGCTTTGGCCGTCGGTGTCGGCGTCCTGTTGAGCTCTATGCTGCTGGGTTTATATGCATAGATCTCGACGCGAGGAAGCTAGAGTCTAGAACATCTTCTTGACAGGTTTGATCTTCCATTTTATTTTCAAATTTCGCTTGGGAAAGCTATTCTCTTAGAGATCATTTATTAGTAGTACACTTAGTTTATAGCAACATTTCAATTATAGAACCACTGTATACCTTTCCCTCTTGGGGCCGTGGTGGCTCAGGTGGCACCATCGCGATATGCTCTAGGCTTCGGTGAGGACGCGAGTTCGAACCTGAGCCCTCTGCGCAGAAAACATTTTAGACACTGCGCGGAGTTTCAACGCCCCCGGGTGACACCATGTGCTGTACGCGAGAGGGAGACTACAAATTTGCCAGTAGACAGAGTCTTGCGGGCGGTCGTTAATTGACATAAACCTACACGTGCAGCATGCGATGATGATATGGTTACGTTTCTCTCCTTGCGCCCCAAAATAGGGTGCATGCCTTTAAAACCCCGGAATCAATGAAGGCGGTATGCCGAAGCAATGGGAGGGCTGGGACGGGGTCATATGACCTGGCATGTAAGATGCCGAGGCTGGTAAACCAGTCCCCGGTTTGATGGACCAATCGGCGGAGGCAGGGTGGGGTAGTACAACCGGAATTCCGAAGACGGCTAGAGCCGACCCAATTGGACAAGCCTGTGAGGACTAAACTGTCGCAAACTTCAAGCGTGGCCAACGCCGGGTCTGCGCCGGCCGCCAACGATAACCGCACGACGGGGTGTTGCACGGGATGGATAGTACGGGGCCATGGATGACGGCCTAACTCCGGGAGCGACGGTAATTAGGTGTTCAAAGAATTACTATGCTTAGTCAGCAAAAAGCCATATCTAGTATACACAAACATGGGATGTAACGAGAAAATGCATGGGAACGGACTCTTAGGATTAGATCTTAGGTCACGCCGTTTCGTAGCACATGGGTACCGTACTCTGTCATGTCCTGCCATAGACCCACGAAAATAACAACCGATTCAACAACAACAACAACCTTTCCCTCTAACCGGTGTCACCGAAGCCCTTCGACAGAACCCAAGGAGCAGAGAGCCAATTAGTAAGCCTGTTAAACTTATTCTACAATAAACTCACGGTCACTAAAGTCAGTTGACAGAAATACCTGGGGTTGTCATGAGGTACAATATGTGATAAAATATTAAAAGCTCTGAGATGACAAAATATTCCAACTTGCCGTTCTCTAACCTCTCACCATTCAAGGGTGTTCGTCTTTGAACAGGATGTCCAGCTTGGCCGCCCTACCCTACCCACTTTCGACAACAGGGAAGCTTACGTACTATGCCTCCCCGCCTGAGGGTGAACGAGCGTTTCTGCATATCAATGCTGATCCAATTACTGGAAAAAACCCGATAAATGTTCAACGCGTGGAGAAAGAACTGCATATTGAGAACCTCCGTGGCAAAGAAGATAGCGTGTCACTCGACACTGCCGGATTCCAATTCTTCCACGAGCCTTGCAAACACAGATCCTTCGCAAATGACGAGGAGATTGTCCGTGAATATTATCCCGAGACCGTCGAGCTCATCAAAAAATTGACCGGCGCCAGTCGAGTGGAATTATTTGACCACAGTGAGTCAAATCAATATCATTCTGTTATCTTATGTACGATAATAACGAATGATTCCTTTCTTCCAGCCATTCGACGTCGTCGTCCAGGTCAAGCCGATGATCATCCTGACCGTCGTCAGCCAGTTATTCTCGTGCATGTAGACCAAACGCTCAAGTCCTCGATTGCCCGTGTTCATCGACATCTTCCTGCCTCTGACGCCCCTAAGCTTTTGGAGCACCGCTTTCAGATCATAAATCTCTGGCGTCCCATCAACCACCCCGCAGTTGACTGGCCCTTGACCCTTTGCGACTGGCGTAGTGTTAATCCCACCACTGACACCTTTCCAATGGCTCTCATCTACCCTGACCGCGAAGGCGAAATAATGGGAGTCCAGCATAACGAGAACCACAAGTGGAAATATCTCCACGGAATGACCCCAGATGAGATTGTCCTGCTCAAGTGGTCGGTTTCATTCTCATTTCGCATTGGCTCTTTCTAAATATTTTCTGCGCAGCTTCGATTCCATTCAAGATGGCAGCGTTGCCATCTTCACTCCACACACTGGCTTCAGCGATCCAGCCACTCCAGAGGGAACTCCCCTTCGTGAGTCTATTGAGGTCAGGGCACTAGTATTCTATGACTAGACTTGCAATCTGCTATGTACTATTACACTCATATGTGTATATCTTTCATTGCAATTGGAGCGTCATTTCGGTGTCTACACTGGATATGCAAGTGATAGAATGATCGACCTTGTAATGAATCAGCGACATCGACTCGGCTTAGTCGAGGTGTGAACTTGTGAGAAGTTCTTTCTATGTCATTGAATCTGGCAAGTGATGTTGCCAAATTTTATGTTCGACGCAGCCTACTATTGGAAGATAACATCATACCCCAGTTCCTCGTCATCACTACTGTCTCCGTGGGGTTTTGCCCAGACAATGTATGAGTTTGGAGGCGCGTCTTCCTCATTCTTCAATCGCCTATAGGCCACGAGAAGGCTGCGGTCAGATATGTCTCCGTCCTGGTTTTGACTTAGGCCAAATTTTTCATATTCCTATAAAATCCGTGAACCCAGGAAATTGAGCCTACAACAATGAACACACTTGTAGGTATCGAGATATTTCTGAATGAAGTAGTTCGTCGACATGTGAGTTGTGTAAGCAATAGTAGCGGAGGACTTTTGCCAGTTCCGGAGATATTATTGACTTGGGAAGAGCGAATGCCAGTAGATCCATTGCAAGTTTCTCAGCAGTGCGAGTGCGTCTGATATTGCATAAATAACCAGCCAGATTGAAGACCAAAATTTTGAAACTTACACATTGGTAAGATATGTAGCAACAAAAATGGCGAGGGTTGCATACTGGTCCCCGCCGAGGAAATACTCCCTAGAACGAGCTCGGTCGGCCAGGAATTGAGATAGGAGACTATAGAAGGCACTATATTCTGATTTTGGAGAGTAAAATTGAAGGGGATCATGACGACGTGGCTTCGTGTCGGCTCTTGGATTCGGTCCCAGAATTACGAATGTGTCCTCGGAAATAAAATCACTGAAGGTACTTGCGGCCAAAAGTAATTTTGTTAGAAATTGATGCGGATAGCTTTCAAGTTGTCTGTGAATCCACTCGTCGATTTCGACCATGTGATATTGATATAAACATGTATCGCAGTTAGGATGTTGCTGGAAACATCAATGTTAGTTCTGGATGATATAGATTAGATTGAGATGAAACAAGCCTTATTTTCTAGCCACATAAACAGGTTCAAGATCCTTTTGTTGTCGTGATCAAAGATTCCAAACACATTTTGGTCTGAGGCCCAGAAAGCGAGATGAGCAGACATGTCGATATCGTAAAGCTCCTCAAGAAGGTCCAGTGTTGGCTCCGCATTGATGCAATGGAGCATAAAGTGGGCACGCAAACGATGTAGGTTGATCCCATCTGGCATGAAAAGTCAAAATGACTGCAGGTTTGTACCACTTGCGTCGGAAACGCACCTTCACACATAACATCTGGTTGCTTGAAGTGCTTTAAGCAAAGTATGGTTAGTTTCGTGTTGGCTTGGGCAGTATCTATGTAAAAATTCCCAGCCCGAGAGCGATCGAGGAGGAAGTCGAGAAATGAAGCATGAAAGAATTGGAGTTCGCCTTGCCCATCATTGGGCAATGGGACTTTTATGAGGGAGTGCAAGTCACGTAGTACAGTATCAACTTCCCCGCGCCTGTAGAAAAGAAAGTCCTCCACAATGTTCCTGGTTTTCGCAAATTCAGAAAAAATAATGATAGTCAAGACCTCAAGTACTTTGCCAACATCCTGCACTGAGGAGAGAATGTGAAGGTAGAAGGCGTCAAGTTCAGCAAGGGGATTGTCGACGGCGGCGGCTGATAACCCAAAGACAGAGTCCAATCTGTCCGGCGGCCAATGGTAGGATGAATCAAGATATTTCATTACCGTGGAGGCGTAGATAAATTGTCCAGAAGACTTCTGAAGGAGGAGTCTCATGTTAAGTTTAGAGGGCCACGAGTTGAGCAGTGAGGGATGTTTTTGCCTAATGTCATTGAACCTCGATTCTATGAAGAGTTTTATGTCTGCATCAGGTTTATAACTGTCGTCCAGCACTATTCGGGTTGTTAAGGAATGCAGGGTTTGTTCATTGAAAGTGTCGCGTATAAGTGGATCTGGCCGACTGGCTAGAAGGAAGCAAAGTGGCACATTGATTTGTTTCACGGCATCTAGAAGGACGTTGAGGATGTAAGGGTGAGCTCTTGACTCTCCGCACTCGTCCAAGCCGTCTATAACAATAAATCCAGGTTTTAAGTAGAGGCGTGGATGGTGCTCAGCTGCATCGTTGAGGGGTTTGATTATGAGAGCTTCGACCTGAGCTTGAAGGGACCGGGAAAGAAGTAAAGGGTCGTCCTCGAGGGCCTTTCCAACCTGTTCACGAATCTCGGGAATGGAGATTGTCAACTGGTATGCCAAAGTTGTTATTAGAAAAAATTCATTATTCCGACCAACCACACCCCGAGAAAAAAAGAAACTGGCCGCTAAAATCCCTTCTTTATGGCACATATCCGCAATGGTTTGGGCTATAGCTGATTTACCCGCTCCAGCCGGCCCATATAGCCAGATAAATAGGCAAAGTTTCGCGGTGTCTTTTACCCAGTCCATGATCCTTTTCAAAACGGCTTCGCGTGTTTTTGGGTGACATTTTGGTGGATCATACCTTTCAGCGGAGTTATGAAATGCTCCAGGTGAAATATTATTCTGGAGGGACACAAGACCTGGTGGATTTCAGTGACCAAGTACTAGAAAATTGTAGAGAAATAGGAAATGCCTTCTCGACCCTCATTGGAACTTATTGTCTGAGCCGTGAATCTTCCTCCCGTAATGATTATGTTCCGTGCGTTTTGAAACATGACAAGGTTCAAGTTAAAGAGGTGGGCACTTGGGGAGGACAATCCGTGGGAATTCAATTATGCCTTTCAACGGTTCGTCTCAGCCCAGGTGCAGTGCAACTATTCTCGGCGACGACTTTTTGCCTCTTGGGGACCCGGAAAGTAGGAAAAGTCGGCCCACTGTCAATGCAAAGAAGCATAAAGGCTGTCCGTTCTCTAATTATGTCCTATAATATCCAGGTTCAAATTCTTGACGGCGTACGCTTCTCCCCACCTGTGCCACACTCATGGGTTCCCTGGGATCCCCTGCCTCGGACGACGAGGTAGTCGTCGCCAATAGTATCCTCGAACAAAATGTCTGGGGTAGAACGAGTTCCTTGAGTTTCGATAGTGCCGTAGGCATTTTCACGCAGAATGGACTCTCACCTACACAAGTCCGCGACATATGGCGGATAGCTGACAGCACGGGCACTGGAACCCTCGAGAGAGATGAACTTGTTGTCGCAATTCGGCTTATGGGATGGGCACAAGCTGGCGAAACAATAACTGAGGAATTATTGTGGAAAGGTATGCTTATTCGAAATTCTGTCCTATTTTACAGCAGACTGAGGATATCTTGAATAAGCGGCGCCACTGCCCAAGCTGAAAGGCTATATGGATAAGTTGGCAAATAAGGTTGATGCACCGCCTCCAACAATCAACTCTGATGATACGGCCGTACACATACATAACTTCCAAGTATCCAGTTCAGTTGACGAAAACTCAAGCAGTCAGTGCGATCCATACTCCTTGGCAAACTAAAAAAACCTAACTTCTTTCTACACAGAAAACCTTGTGACGGATACCTGTACAAAATCAACCCCAGCAAGAGGTCATGCTGCCAGATTTATGTTAGCTTTTTCATCATAGAAACATTGGGTTCAATGGAGAAACTAATAAATTCCGCTTATAGGGAACTCGTGGAGAGTCTGGGCAGAGAGCCTGAAACAATAGAGTCCCAAGAATTCAACTTAGCCCTACAGATACTCAAATCTTGGTTGATTTCGACTTCATCAAGTCCGCCTAATAAGTTGGGGTTAGAGTGGCAGGCCCAAGAGTTCCCAATACCTGAATTCGGAGCGCCCTCTTTTCTTCCTTCCAAGTTGAACGATTCTCCACTCAATTCTGTGCAATATCCAGACCTGTTCAACGATATCCAACTTCCTGAAAATGTTGAATGCGGCATACGATCCTTTATCGCAGATATCGAGAACCGAGGCAGCATTCATGGCGATGCGGTTTGTAATTTTGCAGCAGAATATAATCTATCGCTAGTCGAGCTAGTCGAATTATGGTGCGGCTCTTTTATGATCCTGCGGCCTGCTGATCCTCCAGGTACTTAACTGTTGTTGCGTCTAGGGGTGAAACAGACATCCATGCCAATTACACTATCACTGCCAACAGGTTGGCCATGTTCAGCGAGCTACTCCAAAGAAAATTGGTAAACACAATGACGCCGAACGCAGTGGATTCGCAACCAGTGATTGAAAACCGTCTTTCGTCGGGAATGGTGGAAAGAAGCGGGCAGCCGTCTTCAGCAGGGGACATCACTCAAAATCTCTCCCAAACCTCGGAGCTGCCAGTGTATACTGTCACTCTGCCTGTGCCTCAATCTCTCACAGAACCAAGCCTCCCTTCCAAAGATATTTTGAAGGAATTGAAACAGGAAACCACTCGACTGTCACAGCTTGCAGAGAATTTTATTTCTGCCCAGAGTACAAGCCAAGATCTACGCCGTCGAGTTGATGATCTTCAGGATGACAACGATCGCCTTAATCTATGTCTAAGCAAGGAGAAGAAGAGAGTTTCCGATCTCTCGTTCTCCAATGAAGAGCTCAAACAACAAGTAGAGGCTCATCTTCAAGAGAACGCGCGACTCCGGGCAGAATTATCGAATATGGAGGAACAGAAGGCCATCTGGGAGAAGAACGCGTTGACATTGGATGAAGATGCGTTGAAAGAGGAGCCACCGTTTCAACGACAACAGGAGGCTGATCATTTCCAGGACCAACAGCTGACAGAACCAAAGGGGATTTTGAAAGACGTGAGCCAGACCGTCTCAAACGAATTACCGCATTCCGAATCGCGTCGCAAACACAAGATGCGTGTGCTCTTCCTTCGGGCCTCACTTGACGAATCGCGAACGGCGGTTGCTGTGGCCTCGAGTGAAGCTGAGGGTCTTCGCCTGGTTGTTGCCGAGCAATCCGAGCAGATAACCACACTCCGAAAACAAATACTTGACATGGACCACTATGCACGGCCGATAACACTGTCGAAGGATGACACTCGCGACTTTTTGGACAGCCTCTTTCAACCTTACGACAATCTGACCGATTCAGATTCTTCTTCAGAGGTATCTGAACCACCTGAAGATAGTATCGACCCTTTCCCTTGGGCAGCAATGTCAACATGGGAGGAAGAAATTCGAGAAGATCGAAAGCGAAACTATTCTCTGGGTTTAGAGTTCTTGAAGCTTCGGAAGCATGCAAGGAACGCTCAAGAACGGCAGGCACAGAGAATTGGTCAGCTTACCGCTCAACTAGCCAACAGCGTCGCAGAATGCACATCGGTCAGAGAATGGGCACTGGAGCAAGGCGTGAAGCTACGACGGTCTCAGGCTGAAACGGCCCTGGTTCAGGAAGAAGCTGATCACCTTGGGAGGGTCATCGACTCCCAGACCCAAGCACTCTTCAAATTAAGGGCCAAAATATCTAAAGCCGACTCGCAAGCTAAATCCAAAGCACCAGTTCCTTCGAGTAAATCACTTCCTGCTGTTCCGCGACAAGTTGCGCCGAGTTCGCATTCGTTCAATCTGAAAACTTGAGTACCAAGTCTTCAAATTAATGTCTTGCAACACATGCTCTGAACCAATTATAGGAGGTGTTCGCAGTGGGAAGGCAAGGAATCACTTGAAATTGAATTGTGATAGCTTCGGACCCTAGTTTTTCTTCAAGTCGCTGACCAACGATGAACGTTTATATATGCAGGCTTCGTCAAGGGGTTGTTGTTGGATCTGTTCACAATGACATTGAAAGAATACGAGAAACGTATAGTGGTTGCCAGAGGTAGATAACTGATGAAGAATGCCAGAATTGTGTAAGCCTGGCCGCCAGTCATACTCACGACATTCCTTTGGTCTCTATAGGGAGATCTTCATTTCTTTCTTCATTCACTCTTACTGTTACGCTCGTACTTGTACTTGTCCTGTTCTCGACAATACAATATGGTCCATTTCAACTCAATGTTTAAGGAGGCACTGGATATTAAGAGCAATAAATATTTGGGGGTGATGAATACAGCACATGCACATTGCAGATTATGTTCGTGAGGGTAAGGACGTAAAGGGAATCCTAATTTTTTTCAAGCAACAAGGCTAGGACTGACCAATACCGCATTATCACACCACCGCGCCTGCAATCCTACTCGAAGCAGGCTTACTCTCCAACCCAGCCTTCACATTCTGCGCATAATCAACATTAAACGCCTCATTCGCCATGCCCAGCGCAGCCTTGTCGCCGAAGAAATACGTCGAGTTGCTCTGGCTCTCCGCGATGGCCTTGAGCTGCTCGAGCCGCCTGAGCTCGACGAGCGTGGCCAGAGCGAGCTTGCGGTGCTCGGGGAGGATGGAGTCTTTGTCGGGGCTGAGGGAGCGCGCGATGTTTTCTACTTGTTGGGCAATGGCGGAGGCTTCCATTAGGGCTTGTTGTTGGCTGGGGTGGTGGAGAGGTTAGATTAGTTTAGTATGGGTGGATGAAGGGTAACTCACCGAGCTTCTGCTTCTCGGAAAACGGTTTTGTACTTCGCATCGGCTTCGTTCGATTTGGCTTCGAGCTGTGGATATGATTGATTAAGAACAGATTCTAGCGGCTCCCATGAGAGAAGAACACGTACATGACCCTCACTCTCCAGAATGACTCGTTGCTTCTGACCTTCAGCGACGTTGATCTGGGCTTGTGTGTCCAGAAGCTGTTTTCTGCGATTCCGTTCCGCTTCCATCTGGAGCTCGAGCTGGCGCTGAAGGATTGTAACAAAGGTATGTCATCGTGGTTTTTGAGAGCAATTACTGAAGGCAAACTCACCTCGACTTCGCGGTTTGCTGGTTGGAATGATTGAACCTCGAATCGCGTACATTCGACACCCCAGTCCTACGTAGTCGACCAAAGTAATGAGAATCGACATAGAAGGAATTGGCATGAATTTCCTCACAGAGATGGAGTTCCCAATGACGACGTTTAGTTGCTTGTTCAGTTCATTTCGATCTGCGATGACCTAAAAATATGGATTGAGCCATGGCTCAGAAATAGGTTTGAAAGAAGATTGAATGGACACACTTGGTCATAAGAGAATGTTCCGAGAACGGATCGAACAGCAGATGTCCCGATATTTTGTACATTCCTCTCTACTTCCGAAACACCGAAACATGCCTTGATATTGATAGGAAGTATTGAACAAAATGATATTGTCACGATAATTGTGGGCACACCTTGTAGCTGTCCTTTATGCGGTAGAACAGAGAGCCTGAACATAGAATCGGAACCTAAGAAGCGGAATGAGTATCGAAAAGGTGTATCCAAATGTTTTCTAACATTATCTGCAGTATATCCTGGAAGCTAAAGAGGCCATTTAGAAACTCATGTCAGCGGCATGTCCTTGCACTTTAAGGAAGCAGATTCGCACATTAGGAATGTTGACCGAGGACTCGCGGACATCGAGGACAGTTAATGTGTGGTAAAAGGGTATCTTGATGTTCAAACCGGGTGTTAGTTTGACTGGATCTCGACCGAGACTGCGGGTTCTTATAAGCGCACGAGCAGAAGAGGTATTCGAACGATCAATCACCTGAGGCGCCAGCCTTCATGACCTTGTTGGATAACTGTCAAGAAGGTCCTTCGACCTAGAGAACGAGAAGAAGCAACTACTGCTCCTTGTCGATTGCCCAAAGAAACTCCACTTCGGACGCTGGTTTTAAGGCTCGTACGTGACAATTGAGAGGTGTTCATCCTTGTTATTGGTGCCCGGTGTTACCTAGTGGGTATGTGGCGGACGAGATAGGGAGATAGGTGGAACTTATGGGTATCCCGAGAAGAAAGAGTCTGGGTATAAAAGCTAGAGGTGGACACAGCAAAAATGCATTTCGACTCAGTGCCGCCGCGACGCGTACGAGGTCAAGCCCGTAAATGCCTCGTGGCGGTGCAAGGTTCGAATTACGTAATCGAGGCTATTTCGGTAAGAACCTGATTGGCCCATTGTCGATCCGGTGAAGAGACGTGTTACCCAGGGAAAAAATAGGTCTGCCTCGCATTTTTATCTGCTTTCATGGAAAGATTATCAGCAAGAAGTTACTTGACTCAGACTCAAATTTGGCGCTTTGGACTAGAAGGAGAAGGCGGCCAGGTTCGGGTTGTTTACTTTTAGAATGGAACTGGTGTCTTGCTTGGCTGTCTATCTACTCCTAATTTTTTCATGTCTGAATAACCACCCCGTTGGATCCACTCACAGCGGGTTCTTACTCCAGGTTGATCGGCTATAAACGCGTCCGTGACAGGCGCGTAATTAGTATCACATCACGTGTGCGCGTCAACAAGAAACCAGTCGTTGACTCGGAATTTCTTTGCCAGTGCCACCATCCACCACCACAAACATGAAGCAAGAGACGTCCACTCAAACACGCAAACGCGAGGCTGCTCTATCGCAGTCAACGCTTCCGTTCGGCTCAACGCATAGTCGACCGTCCAAGTCGTCCTCGTCTGCCCCTTCCAAGAGAGACATCCTCATCTCCATTAAACCTGTTCATATGAACAATATCGTTGAACGAAAGAAGAACCACGAGTTCAGGAAATATCTAATCTCGAACACGGTCGAGCGGATGTGGCAAGTGTTCCAAATTGCTCTTCGACTCTTCTCAACCTGAACGCTGACTCCGATTTTCAGGCTATATGTGTCCAGTCCGGACCAGACGCTGCGATACATCGCTACAATAAGCCATGGAAAATCGCCCGGTGACATCGAGGACGAGGAAGGGCTTGGTAATGCCGATTTTAACGCTGGGTTGAAAGGTGCTTCGATGTATGGTTATGAAATCAAGGAGCTGTATCAGCTGAACGAACCCCTTGCCCTGACGGAGATGCAGAAAAAGTACGGGGCGACGTTTCCTCAGCGGTTTTCCTACGTGTCGGGGAAGATGATTGAGAATATCGTGCTGGAGGATCAAATTCGGCTCTTCTGATTTGTGGAGTTTATTATGCTGGTATATTATTATAATGACTTGGTATGGATTATACAAACTCTATCCTACGCATAAAAACTATATGACGAGTTTACAGGAAATGTAATTTGTAGCCCAAAAAAAAATGAAAACCGGGTATCACTTGCGACAACATTCAAGTCTTGCCAACCCGCCCATGCACTGGTTTATCCCCGCGAAATAAAGAATCAATATACGCAATACTGTAAGACCTGAACAGTTTAAAAGGGTGCTCGACCCAGTCCATAACTTCATCAAAAATGACCCCAATGTCCTTTCCCTGCTTCTTGAACACCTTGTACGAAATAAGGTAATCCGTATTATTATCCTTGAGATACTGGTATGCTCCATTTCTGACATAGAGACTCTTTGAAAGTTTTGCACCCGACCAGTCGACGATAAGTGGGGCGTAAAGGATCAGCAAGGCCTCCTCCTTCGTGATGTGCCGCCAAAGAAGCTGCTCTTGATAAAAGCCTGCGTAATCTGAGCCGGTAACACGGATCCACGACGCGTCGGGGTCGCGTGCAATGACTTTCGTGCGGAGGATGTTCCGCAAAGGGGTATTGAACTCCAACTGCCGAATGTGCTCAGCGTCGCAGAGGTTGAGCGTGTACGGTCCATGCTTGGGGCACCGGAACTCGATGGTACCCCCGTTCTCTGAAAACGAGTATATGTTCTGCCTGCCGTCTTTGTCGGCCAAACCGCAGTCCTCGTGGGGGCAGGCCGCACGGATGGCGAGATTCCCAGACTTGGGCGAGAACCATGCCCCCAGCACCTCGCGGTCGCGGATGATTTCAGCAAGCGCAGCAGGGACATGCGGGCCTCCCAAGAACTCGGACTGTGTGCGTATCTGGTACTCCACCCCCGTGCGGCTCTGCAGCGCGTCAAGTATCTCGACAAAGTCCTCCATATACTTGTCCATCTCGCGCGTGAACCGCTGGCTCTTCTGGTACCGCAGGCCGTCGATCTTGAGCTGCTCCGACGGCGCGGTGTCGATGACGTCCAGGCAGACGCGGACGCTGCGCTTGTGTTCCCGCTGGAGGCTCTCCGCGAGGAAGAACGCGACGGTGAAGGTGATGATGGTGCCCATGTGCGGGGAGCTGTTGGGCTGGGAGCCGATGTGCAGCACGATGTGGTCCTTGGGGCAGTGGCGGTTGATGTACTGCGTGAGGTCGTCGCGGAAGATGTAGGAGCCTGCTCCGAGCGGGTGGTGCGCGACGTTGTCGTGCTCGATGGTGTAGGTTCCTTTGTGGTTGGTGGTTGCTTCGGGCATGATATTCTGGAGACAAAGGGTGAGTGATGCCTGAATGCTCTGGACACTGAGTGTGCTTACTTGCAAAATGGAGATGTAGTGGTAGATAGATTGTGGTATTTGGAATAGTGAGGAGGAGGTTTTGGTAAAGAGCGGTACTCGATAGATGGAGGTTAGTTTTGAAAAGAGGCTCGACAAAGGATGAAGAGATTAAATAAGAATGACCCGATCAGTTGTCGTCTATTTTTGTTTGATCCGAGTCAGGATCAGCATGACTCCGCTTAAAGAGAAAAGTTTACGGTAATGGCTGTGCACCAGTACGTGTCCGCTGCCGTACAACTCGCATATGTACACACAAGCGCAGGTATTCAGAAATATTAACAATAAATTTTAAAACGGCTCGTAAAAGGGGGGGTTTCGCCACGAAGGGTTTCTAAATTCTAAAGCCGCGCCGCCGCGATCAAAGTGATCAAATTTTCAAAGGCCGATCTGTGCACGTGATCTTTGACGCGTCTAAATTAAAATCGAGACGAGACGCGTCGCGTCGCGTCATACCCTGCTTCTTTCCTGCGGAATCGGGGAGGCCGGTTTTGCTTCAAAAAAATTTGAACATTGATACAGTGCGACATTTTTAAGCATATAGAGGTGATGTCCAGTATTCTGATCTGCTTTCAGCTCCAACTGGCACTTAATTTGTTATGGATATTGTAGTTTTACATACAGTTACGTACATTTAATAGTTATTTAGTCTCTGAAACATTCAAACAGAGGACAAGTTGCGCACTTGATGCGCCTCACGGATTCAGAGTCAGGTGTGTGAGTCATTAAGCGCTGGAACATCGCGCACTCGCGTATTCTGGAATCTTCTATTCAAGAAGTGGACAGTCCAAAATCCTCAAACAGAAGACAAGTGCGCTAACGAGTCACCACTGCACGCATCATAGAGTCAGCTTTGTTGAGCTATTAAACGCCCGAGTCAGAACGCCACGCACTAGTTTAATCTGGATCCTTCTACGCAAGAAGTGAGTCCGCTTTACAGATTGAGGCAGTGTCTATGCATGGACTCTTCAGTGAACCAGGTTTTAATGTCCTTTTTTTGACCACATATAGGCAAAATAAATCGCGCGAACCGCACTAAACAGCCTTCCACTCTTCTATCCTGACCAAATGTTGGCCAAATTAGTTACATGGAACGCACCTATCGGTTTCCTTGTCTACTGCTCGGTGTGGCTAAAATACGTGCGGCACACAGGCAGAATATCATAACGTCTTTTCAGCATTAATATTCCTAACGCAATGAGTCACCTAATGAGGCTCTGCGCCACCGCGCCGCACTGAATCATTAACGAAAGGCGAATGAGTTATATTCATTGTACTCAAATATGTCTCCCTTTGTGTAGTCAATGTACTGTAGTTTCTTTATTTTTGCCCAGGTGGCGACTGTGCTACCGCTCGTTTATGCTTAGATTTTAAAAAACGCAAAGGGCGTTTGATTTACAAGATCACAGAACTTGAAGGCTTCATATTTTCCAGTCTGCGGAAATTTATAATGAAAAAATTTGTGATCAGGCACGCTGGAAAGGCCTTTTAATATTGATTATAAATGCAGCTCAAAATGCAGTACTTAAAAATTCTGACTAGTCGTAGCAAACATAAGGCAATGGGTCGCTTTGACTTCGTGCTTTGGGTAATTATCTAAAATGACTTCCAGTTCCCCGTACATACATAACCCCATAAAAATCTCACTTCAATTCATTACAGGGCAGTAAACCAGTAACTTCTTCAAGATCAAGATTGGGTAGATTACTCGACTTTTGGAAATAAAGCACATATATGTATTTACTTTTTGAAAGCCCTTATGTTCGGCAGCACCAATTATCCATTGACAGAGTCACCTGATATAATCTGGCGCGTCGCGTGCCGTCGCGTCCAAGTTAGATAGGGGACATCCCCCACGGCTGTCTAATTTGACTCGCTTACAGTCGATCCCGCGGGAATGCAATTGCGTTCACAAGGGATATCTCAAGGTAGCTTTTCCCCACATACTAAAACAGGGTGTTGTCAGTTTCAATTTCGAGTAATAGGTGCCTCGTTGGGAAGAGAATTTACACAGATAATCCATTTTCTGGTGGGTTCCAATTGACCAATGCTTTATGAGCCGAAAGTCTACAAATATGGTTCAGTGAATCTGTTAATAGTAGTCGCCATCTGTCATGCAGTTAGAGTTCAACGTTCAGCGCGAACGGGCCGTGCTTAGAATACGAGTATTACTATCACTCGAGTCTGAGTCATTTCAACGACAAATTTTTATCGCCTTGAGTCCACTTTGCGGTACTGTTGTTCCAGCCCCAACTACGCGAGCAGGAGAATAACGAGATATGTAGCAAGGATCAACCATTTTGAGAAGGGGTAGTAAGCCGTTAGTAAGCCGTGCCGAAACCTATTGTAAGCACAAGAAGCACGCAAGACCTGCAGCGGATGGGGTCACTTTTCGACAGGTTCCTGGCCTATAAAAGATAAAATATTCCCTGCCTTGTAGTCTCATACCTATCGTTCACTGTTCGACAACTCCTGCTCTTAATAATGTCTGACCCAACTACCACTCTGAAATATATCGCCCCTCCCGAAGAGGGTGTGCGCCCGGTGTTCAGCCTCGGAAGTGCTGGCTCAAAGCAGATTCAAAGGAACTTTGGATTTGAGGAGAAAGAAGCGGTTATCGAAAACGTGCGTGGCAAAGAAGACACCGTCTCCCTCGACACCACGGGTTTCCAATTCTTCCACGAGCCGTCCAAGCACAAGGATTTCAGCGACGAGGAAGCCGTCGTCCGAGATTACTATCCCGAGAGCATCGAAATCATCAAGAGGTTGACCGGCGCTAGCCGTGTTGTATTGTTTGATCACAGTGCGTTAGGCGCTCGCCTTTTGATCGAAAAACCAACTGATTCGTCCGCTTCCAGCAATCCGTCGTCGTCTGCCTGGATTAGAAGACCAATTTGCTCTCCGCCAGCCAGCTGGTAACGTCCACGTCGACCAAACCTTCAAGGCGTCGGTTGCACGCGTCCACCGACACCTTCCAGCCGACGAAGTGCCCCAGCTGCTTAAACGCCGCTTCCAGATTATAAACCTCTGGCGTCCCATTAACCACCCAGCGATTGACTGGCCCTTGGCGCTTTGCGATTGGCGCACAGTCGATGCTGCCAAAGATACCTTCCCAGTTACTCTTCGTTACCCTGACCGTGATGGCGAGACTATGGGTATGAAGTATAATCCCAACCACAAGTGGAAGTACCTCCGAGGTATGACTCCAGATGAGATTGTCCTCATCAAATGGTCCGTTTTACCTTCCAGTCTTGATGATTGTGTTCTAATGTGGATCGACTTTTTACAGCGCCGATTCGATCCAAGATGGAAGCGTCGCTGCTTTCACCCCACACACCGCCTTCAATGACCCAACCACGCCAGAGGGGACCCCTCCGCGCGAGTCTATCGAGCTCAGGTCGCTTGTCTTCTATGACTAGACGTCGATTATCTGGACATGTAGATTGTTTGTATAGTTAGCCAGTTATGTACTTTGTGTATCACCTAACGTGCATGAGAATATGATACGAACTTTGTGTTGTTGCCTTCATTTTACAGTGGAATCGGTATCCCAGAGCCGTTTATATTTGACTATGGATGATAATTATAAGCCTCTGTGATATGATTATCAGCCAGTGCGGTCCTGTAGAACCTGACCATATTTCAGGAGCTCATTTTCCAATAGGCCAAATCGTCGTCTTGCACGTAAGTAATCTAGCAATGAGAAAGGGTTCAACACAACGGCGCCGGCCCGAGAAGTATGGCCAGTAGTTTGACAGACAACTTTCAGAAGGGATCAAGAAGGGATAAAGGAATTTGACGACAGCGTCCGATGCGGAGAGGTTCGAGCTGCGGCCAGCCTTAGAAAGAAAGGTGCTGTACTGTAGCATTTTTTCCCCATGTAGTCGTCGTGCCTATACATGTATTCTTGGAAAATACAGGATTACAGGATGAGCAGAATCGAGTCTCGACAGCATCATCAGTAGAAATGACCACTCACATTTCCTCGCTGTAGTTCTGCACTCAGAGGTAAATCAATCTTGGCAAACGTTTACTGAACACGGCTCAATGGATGGCAGAGGTCTATAAGATTTTGCCAAACCTTATGATGAGAGGAGAGTTCAAACTTGGAAAAAGTCCCCGAGCCCGGAGCCGCCGCCCAAAGGGGCACGCGACTGGGTGACAAAGCTGCGCGTCAGTCATTCCAAGTATCGCTCTTCGCTCTCTTTCTGCCATCTAGATCAACGTCAAGCGCGATTTTTTCGTCACCGCACTTTCTTGAAGAATCTAAACGTTCACGATGAGCTCTCAGAACATCGAAGAGTCAACTACGGCTCTGGTGACAGAGTAAGCCACTGTCTTTGAATCTGAACACCTTTTGATTATCAATGCAGAACAGCGCCAGACAACAAAACAAGACGGTATGATCGTCAGCTAAGGTATTTCATTCTATATTATAGGATATCAGGAAGTTCATCGTTTGGTGGGCAGACTCTGGGCCGCCTCAGGGCAAGCTGCGCTCGAAGCGTCCCGCATCCTGGTCATCTCTGGGACCGCCACCTCCACATCGATCCTCAAGAACCTCGTTCTCCCTGGTATTGGCCATTTTACCATCCTAGATCCAGCCAAAGTAACGCCAGAAGACGCCGGGAACAACTTCTTCCTCGAAGGGCCATCGAGCATCGGCAAGTCGCGAGCGGAGGAGGCGGTGAGGCTGCTCGGAGAGTTAAACGACGGCGTGGAGGGCAAGGCGGACCTGCGATCCATTGAAGAGGTTCTGGAGAAGGACAAAGAGTGGTTATTAGAGTTCACCATCGTGATCGCACACAACCTGGAGGCTGGGGTGCTTGACCGTCTCGCCACGCTGCTTTGGGAAGATGAATCGCATCCTCCCTTGCTAGTTGTACGATCGGCAGGATTTTTAGCAGAGTTTTATATCCAGTATCACGAGCACACAGGTGCGCTCATCTGTTACTCCAATCGTGGATTCGTTGACTAATCTCCAGGTATACAGTCATCGAAAGTCATCCTGAGACAGCGCAGTCCCTTCTGATCGACCATCCATTCCTGACACTAATGGACTACGCGATGTCTCTCGATTTCGAGAAGATGGACGTGACCGACCATGCACACGTTCCCTACGTCGTCATCCTCGTTCGTCGCCTCTTAGAGTGGAAGAAGACAGTAAGTATATTTCAGTATCATGCCTACACCGGCTAACATACCTGCTAGCATGACCGCACTCCGCCAATAACCCACGAGGAGAAAAAAGAATTCAAAAAATTGATCCTGGATATGAAGAAGAAGCCGGACGAGGAGAACTTCGATGAAGCCGAGGCGCAGGCCTACCGCGCGTGGACGAAAACTACCGTGCCCTCCGAAACCAGGCAGCTCTTCTCCGACCCGAAAGTGCTCTCCCTCACCCCGACCTCGCCGCCTTTCTTCCATCTCGTGCACGCGCTTAAGAGGTTCACCGACGAGCAGCCGAGGCAGACGATGCCAATAACAAGCACGCTGCCGGACATGAAGGCGAGCACGGGGTCGTACATCCACTTGCAAAAGCTGTACAAGACCAGGGCGGAGGAGGAGAAGGCGATCTTTAAGAGCTACTTGGAGATACCTATAGACGAGGATATGGTGGACGCGTTTTTGAAGAATTCGCATGCGCTCAAGTTGTTGAGGGGAAAGAAATGGGGCTCGTTGGATGCTGATCCCGAAGCATTGGGTGGGTGTTTTAATTTCCGGCGTTCGACAAAGACAGACTTACCATCATCTATATTGCATTCAGTCTCTGCAATCGCGACTGCTCCAAAGCAACTGGCTACGCACCTCGCCCTGAGCGCGCTGTCCAGTCTCGCCTCGAAGCACCAGCCAAACGCCCCGCTCACGCCAACGGTGGAGGCGCTCACCGCCGAAGCGCAGGCTTTGTTCCCACCAGGCACTGAACTCCCAGAAGACTTTGAAAACACCGTTGGCGAAGTGTATGTTTTACTCTATTTTATCGTCGATGGACAGATATTGACATCTTTCTATTTACTTCACCCAGTGCCCGCTCGCCGACTGCAGATCTACCGAACACGGCTGCCCTGCTCGGCGGTGTCGTCGCGCAAGAGGTCATCAAGATGATCACGAAGCAGTATATCCCGATCAACGGGTCCTGCGTCATCGACCTCATCGAGTCCTGGACTGGGACATTGTAATTCAGGGTGTTGTCCAGCATCCGGTTTGCATTTTACTAGATGGCGCGTTGTGGCAATTTCAGAAGGTAGACGAAGGTTTTGGCCATTCATGTTTGACATATTTTTTTCTTGGACGGTTTGAGGCTTCCACAATCCTGTACTTAACAACAATCAAAGTGCTATGTTTATTGCTTTCGCGCAGTTTTTTCGCTTTTAAAACTTAGCCCCTTCGCCTCAATGAAAGACCGACGTGATCATCCACAAACATTGAGTATATCAGAGAATATATAAATCTCGAGCTTGAAGCAGGTATGAAGTCCAGGGCAAATATTCACGTTTTCTTGGCTCAACACTGAAACAATTACTAGGTCCTTTCCTCGCTCATGGGAGAAAAGCCGAGTTGTTAATTGTGGCATGCACTGTTTGCTTTTCAATGTTTCCTGTTACATTAATATTCAAGGTTTAACGGGTTCAAAGCTAGTCATAGAATACAAGCGCCCTCAGTTCAATGGACTCGCGGAGAGGCGTCCCCTCTGGCGTGGTTGGATCACTGAAAGCGGTGTGCGGAGTGAAAAGAGCGACACTGCCGTCCCGAAGCGAATCCGCGCTAATAGGTCCAGAAAAATCGTCAAAAAGGAAATCAATATTTAGAATCAAATATTGGACGAACCATTTGATGAGGACAATCTCGTCCGGCGTCATCCCATGCATGTATTTCCACTTGTGGTTCTCATTATACTGCACCCCCATCACCTCCCCCTCGTGGTCGGGAAAGACGAGAGTCATAGGGAACGTATCCGTCTCTGGGTTCACACTGCGGAAGTCGCACAGCGCCAGCGGCCAGTCGATCGCTGGGTGACTTATGGGCCTCCAGACGTTTATAAGCTGGAAGCGGCCCTCCAATAACTTGGGTACCTCGGATGCGGGGAGGTGTCGGTGCACGCGTGCGATGGCGGCTTTGAAGGTTTGATCGACGTGCACTTGGAGCGCTGGTTGGCGGAGGCCGGGCTGGTCGTCTGAACCGGGTCGACGGCGGCGGATGGCTAAAATTAAAGGTAGCCATTGGAATTGTCCGCAAGTGGGAAGGGGCGCTAAACGTACTATGATCAAATAGCACCACTCGGCTGGCCCCAGTCAACCTCTTGAGAATCTCGGCGCTCTCAGGGTAATACTCTCTAACGATCTCTTCGTCATTTGCGAAAGACGTATGCTTTGCAGGCTCATGGAAGAATTGGAACCCAGTGGTGTCGAGGGACGCGGTGTCCTCTTTGCCTCGCAGATTTTCGAGGACGACCTCCCTCTCCCCGTGTGTGTAGTTTCGCTGCTGTGCAGCGGTAGCAGTGAGGCCGGGAACGTAGATTGCGCGAGCACCGTCTTTGGGAGGGACGATGTACCTGAGCTTTCCAGTCGTAGACGCTGGGTAGGATGGGGTAGTTTGGCCAGGCATTATGTATGGGGTTTGTCAACTCTGTCAAGGGAATAAAGCTCGAGGTTCCGAGAGATAATATCCGTTATCTTATATATGTACACACTTCGTTCACCGAGGTCCTGCCAGTGGGTGCTTGAGCTTAAAATAGATGCCGGTGGGATTACTAAGGGCTGACCGAGTGTTCCCTAAAAAGGGACACTGACATGTAATTTTATAAAAAGTTAGAAGGGTCAAGGAGTATAAAATAACGAGAGCGACAAATACCATCTCTTTACTTGCAAGTCAACCTGCCGCTCTCTTTCTCAACTTTGCGCTGGGTCCCTAAAAAGTTGACAAGAATAAGAGAAAGAAGCAGACCCGAAGACGTAACTGTGAATCATGGATGGAATTTTCGTGAGATGAAAGGTTAAGCGGAGCGCGATGCACTTTGAATCGCCTTTCTTGTTGGACCCAGCAGACGATTTAGGGGCGCGACGCGTTTTATTAGATCAGGTGATGTACGTCATTGTGAGCTAAATATAGCTTGAAGGATGGATAATAGGATTGAAATTTCTATCCTTTCTTCGGCACTGTCATTACAACTTGAAGGACAGCTTCCGGGGTACAGATAAGCGAAGCACCGACCTCCGATAGTATCCAGTTGATGCCAGGCATTCCACCGCGTTGACATGGGCAAGAAATGTGTAGGTATCGTTCGAAAGGTGTTTTTGTCCTCATACCAGGAATTTTCGCCTCTTCTGTGAGCATGAAAAGACGCATATTCTTGTCTTCACTAAGATTAACAAAAAATGGGCGAGGAAAGAGAAAAAAACCTACAATATTCGTTGTTAAAAAAACTTGAATATACCAGAGTGTAATTTACTAATGACACTTGTCTCGGCGATTGCACATACTCAACCATTGACAAAATGATCGAGATTAATGTATACATCTTGTCCGGTCAGGTTATTCTTCTGTTCAGCTTCAACTAGGATGCGACGTTTGTTAACTCTTTCTTCTTCAATGCGTTATAGTCATTTCCATAATCCAGCACAACAGATAGCCCTAAGTGTTTCAGAATCGTATTCGGCCAGTCGACCTACTGCAACAGCTATGTAGGAGTGACAATATTTGCTCGAGAAAGGGAGAATGCCAGATGCTTGTTGGGTTCAACGATGAACGTCTTTTTGACTGTGTCATATCCTTTGAAACGCTTCTATTTACATAAATACCATTTTTAAATAATCGGTTAATCCAAGGTCATAATCGGAAGAGACTCTGACTTACCTTCTTGTGATGAACCTTGTGATGAACGTTGACTCTAAGAGCGGTCACAGCACGTTAGGCGCACAAGGTCACATCTCTAACGCCCGTTATGGTCAGTTTACACAACCCTGACCCCGCCTCATCCCCGTGTTATACCGTAGCCTGGCTCCTTCGTTGAACATGTCCCAAATCCTCATTCATGCTGCTGATCTTGGCTCTCCTCTACCTCTTCCATAATGGCACCACCAGCGCCGCCCCCCTCTCTCCAGTCCTACGCGACGCTGCTCCTCCTGATCTCAACCCGGTTGGCTCAGCGCAGTGCGTCTGTCCAGATCAGCAGCGATCCCTCTGGGACATCATCTGGAACTGCCTCGCCACGATCTTTGCCTGCACCTGGGTTTCCATCCACCCGAATATACCACCGCCAGGCGAGAAATGGTGGAAAACGGGGTTCCGACGGCTGGAACTCATGCTTTGGGGTGTCGTCGCTCCGGAGTTGATAATATTGTGGGCTATGAGACAGTGGAACGGGGCTCGTAAGGTGGCTAAACGATATCGCGGTGAGTGATTAAATTTCTCATTTGAACTGATTGACTTCAACTCGTAATTTCAGGACACGGATGGACAAAGACACACGGGTATTTTATGCAAATGGGCGGATTCACCTTATTCGAAGGCGGCGAGCCAACAAGAGTGCTCATGCCTGACACCATGGAAGAGCTCCTCCTCAAAGGCCAGCTCGATCTCCCTGTGATAACAGAGGAAGACATCTACGATCGCAGCAAAGCCGATGGTCTCTCCAAAGCGCTCGTCATCGGCCAGACCTCGTGGTTCGTCGCCCAGTGCATAGCAAGGCGTGCGCAGGGGCTCATCCTCACCGAGCTTGAGCTTGTCACCGGCGCGTTCGCGATCCTCAACGGAGTCATGTACTTCCTGTGGTGGAACAAGCCTCTGGATGTACGGTGTTCGGTTCCGGTTCATTTATTAGATGAACCCATGCCCGAGGAGGAACGGTTCACGTTCGACGCGTCAACAGTGGAATTGTGTTAGTTTTTTCCTCCCTCAGACTTTGTTTCTTGCTCATCGAATAATAATCAGCGATCACTCATTGGCCATGGGACGCTATTTTTCGCATAATGGCTGCGACATACATTAAATCAGTTAACGTCTCCACTTCTACTACAACGTGGTTCTTGAAAGCCAAGAACATCACCCCCAGGACAGCGCACAAGACCATGCTAGCCACCTTCCAAAAAATGCTCACACCAATAGTAACCATCCTCACCGCCCCCTGGACAGCAATCATGGTCCTCTACCTTCGCCTACACGAAATCATCGACTTCCAAAACACCGCCTTCAACCAGTCCCTGCTCACCCCAAGCCCCACCACAGGCCCCATCCTAACAGTACCCACATTCTACGCATACATGCACTACGCCGCGTCCACCACCGGGTTCGTCATCCTCCCCGCCGCATCCACCGTCGCGGCCGTCTTCGGCGCACTGCACTGCGCAGCGTGGTTCTTCGCCTTCCCGTCCCGCGCGGAGCTGATCATCTGGCGCGTCTGCTCCACTGTCATCTCTGCCGTTCCGATCAGCGTGATGTTCCTTTTCCTGGCGTTCTTTGGTGAGGTCAAGATGACGCCCGAGTCGAAGTTGGAGATGGTTTTTAAGGCGCTGGTTATGGTGTTTAGCGTGGTGAGCACGACGGGCCTTCCGGTATATGCTGTTGCGCGCCTTGTTTTGTTTGGGGAGGCGTTTGCTGCTCTGAGGTATCTTCCGCCGAACGCGTTGGAGGATATCAATTGGCTTTCATTCCTTCCTCATATCTAGATATTAATTGAAACATCTTCACCCCCATCCACTGAGGACTAGGCGAAGACCGTCGTCAAAAACAAACATGCAACATGTGTTTGTATGTCCCTATTGAACATTCGAGAGCACCAGTTATCCATTATTCATCGTAAAAAGTCAAAAACTGCTGGTCATGGAGCTACCATAGAGGCTTTTTTGTGCTCCTAACAGCCTACTCTACTTGCAAGAACAGGCACAAAGTGTGCTATACTTTATCTCGGTCTAGAATGTGTTCTTAGTGGAATGTCAAAGTCGACAAGAATGAAAAAGAGCGGGCTGAGGCGTTACTGTATTTTATCAATAAAGTTAGGGAGCCTAGTGTTCTGAAAGCCTTCGTTACTGGCTGAATTTAGGGACGCGACTGACGCGACGCGTTTAATTATATCACGTGCCACCTGTCATTATGAAAATGCTAAATTTTCAACCGCGTTCACATACTAACATGAACCCTTACATCGGTCAGTACCCCTCATTCGGTCGGACGGTTTTTCTCCTTCCACATTGCAAATTTTTCTGCCAAAACTTGTATATATACTCTCATTCATCTATTTCAAGGGCCTGTTGTATTATTTTGCTCGGAGGAGAGCAAGAAGAGGAAGTAGGAAAATGAGGGGTTCGTCACTCGAAGTCACTCAGCCGCCGCGACTGAGTTCGAATTCTCCCCCATTTTGGGCTGTGACGACGTGTGACTGGACGAATGAGGGGTACTGTCCGATGTCAGGGTTCATGTTAGTATAGAGAGACAATTTTATCTTCAGGGATTACACGATGAATTATTTCAGTTCGACGTGGATAAGATATTACATGTGTCCCCTGACCCTCTATGGATCCTTGGAACAGCCTATATAATGTACAACTCGATACAAGTGGATTTTTTATACAGGTGGATTTTATGATGAGTTTAATCGTAGAATACGAGTGCCCTTAGCTCAATCGATTCTCGGGGAGGTGTGCCGGCAGGAACAGACGGGTCGTTGAAGCCCGTGTGAGGAGTGAATACGGCAACGCTTCCGTCCTGAACCGAATCGAAGCTGGAAAATAATGCTGTCAGATACGTCTCGTAACATGACACCGAAGGCTGGTCTCACCATTTAATTAAAACCAGTTCGTCTGGGGTCATCCCGTGGAGGTACTTCCACCTGTGGTTCTCGCTGAACCGCACGCCGAGTGTCTCACCCTCCCTGTCGGGATAGACGAGCGCCATGGGGAACGTATCCACACTTGGATTGACGCTGCGGTAGTCGCACAGAGCCAAGGGCCAGTCGATCGCTGGGTGGCTGATGGGTCTCCAGAGGTTTATGATCTGGAAGCGATTTTCGAGTAGCTTGGGTGCGTCGGACGCGGGGAGGTGTCGGTGCACGCGGGCGATGGCAGACTTGGTAGTTTGGTCGACGTGGACTTGAGCTACTGGCTGGCGGCGGTCGGGGCTGTCGTCGACTTGACCAGGACGACGTCGACGAATGGCTAATGAGATATACACACATGAGCACCGTACATGAGAAAAATAAAGATTTGAACGCACTATGGTCAAATAACTCCACTCGGGTAGCGCCTGTAAGCTTCTTGATAAGCTCGATGCTTTCGGGGTAATACTCCCGTTTGATCTCTTCGTCGTTCGCGAAAGACTTGTGCTTAGTCGGCTCGTGGAAGTACTGGAACCCAGCGGTGTCAAGGGACACGCTGTCCTCTTTGCCGCGTAGGTTCTCGATGACTACATCCTTCTCTTCTCGCGTGAAGTTCCTCTTCCTTTCTCCGGTGTCAGAATCAGCGTTGATATGCTGGTACGCGCGAGCGCCGCCTTCGGGTGGGACGAGGTACAAGAGCTTGCCACTGGCGGAGACGGGGTAGGAAGTGGTAACCGAGACAGACATGTTGTGGTAGAGTGTCGAAAGGTGGGAGGCGTGAAACTAGATCTGGAGGATATCTCACCACCGTGCATCCTTTTTATCTTTTATAGACGGCGCTGACTTCATCCATGGCAAGTCTTGCGTGCTTTGCAATGCTTAGAATAGGTGCTGACTGGGCTTAGTAATAGGCTTAGTTGGCCCGCAAGGCAATTGTGAGGATCGCCGTCTTCTGATTATAATTCGTCTTCCACTGATTTCAAAGGATTGAAGTTCATGCGTTCACGACAGGCTATATTCAGTCGAGGAAGATACTGTAAAATGCGAGACTGGCGGTTCAAATCGGCTAAAGTTGAAGTGGTTCCTAGGGCCGATTACTTGGCCACTGTTCATCTAAAAACAACGCATTAGGAGGTGAGAATCGAAAGATTGAGGAGGGCTACTTACCACCGGCGCCGTCTGGATGTCGTAGGCATGAATTCAGGGAGGGTTGTCTATTCAGGGAGGGTTGTCTATTCAGGGAGGGTTGTCTATTCAGACTGCTCTGGATGGATTGACCTCAGGTTATAGTGGAGAAAGGTTTTCTCGGCATTAGGCGGAATGGGTGCGAGACAACGTGCGTACCTCGCCCATTCTTCAACTTTGCTATAACCCTGTAATGCCTCATTGATCACTCAACCCTCCGTCGTCGAATATTGAGGCACAGGCTCCAGAGGTACCATGTGGCATTTTCCAGGTCTCCGGCGGTGTTAAGCACAGCGTCGGGTATACTCTTTAAAGTTTAAATGTGCGCCGTGGAAGGCGCCCTGCAGTTATGGCATCTTCATCCCATGGTGATGGCTCTGGGTTTGGAATTTTCTATTTCCAGCTCATTCATTTTTGTACTTACCTACAGGGGTTCCAATTTTCCGCACGCATATATCTGGATTTGACTGAGGAGTCAAAGCAACAGAGAAAGCTGGTCGATTCTATGCACCTAATTGGCCGATTAAGCCATTCAAATTTACTACTTTTCCATGCCTAGTGCGCTCGCAGTTCAACGAATTCGCCGTCTAACCTAACCCTGATCTTTCTTCATAAGGATGTCTCAAACCCAAGGCAACATAAGGTTCGGGAAGTTTCGTAAGATTGAACGGAGAGAGATTGAATAATTACTGCATAGATCACTTATTGCACAGGACTGTACGCATGGTTTAATTAAATCTGAAGCGTAAGGATTGCGGAGGATCAGCGCTACCGCAACGCGTTCAAAGAGAAGCTGGACGCTTTGCGCGTGCGGGCCCGGGTTTTCTTGCCTTCGAAGAATCCACGAGACTGAACCTTGATTTCTATGTTCATTCAAAGCCAAGAGTGTGGTAAGTCGGCTATTTCTGAAGATTAGGTTACGACGATCAAAGATATTAAGAGAGGACGGTCTCTGATGACAAATAATTTTATGTAATAATGTTATGTAATAATGTTACCTAAGTTGTTGACTTTGAATTTAACGCCGGGCGCGAAGCGTCCGGCGGCGCAGCCCAGCAAGCTGGAGACCCATAGCGCAGAGCCGGGTGAGCGAAGCGAACCCCGGCGCGTAGCGATGGGTCGTAAGCTTGTACAAACCTTGAAACTGGAGCCCATCATTTGTGGTCGCTAACCACCAGACTGAGAATAGTCTGAAAAGAACCCTTGCAACCCTGCTTAGCCCATAAGCTCTGCCAAATTGGTGCATTCGTCCTTTCACTCGTTCCCTCACCTCCTGCTTCTCGAAATCGCGTTTTCTCTTTTAACGCTGAGGTCTGGCTAGCTGAACCCCCCGCTTTCATCCTTTCCTTTTCCCCAGATCGCGTTTCTTCATTCGCCACTTGAAGAAACATCAACCATTCATCCCTTGGAAGCTTGACCCCTCTCTTTTACTCCATAAAATCATGGTCAACCACGGCGACCCATCATCTATCACCCATCCAATATGGGAAACAACTGACGCGAGACAGTACATCTCTTGTGAGGACCGTCATTCATATTCAGTCATTCAAATTAATTAACTTCACCGATTCTAACCTAAAACATCAGTCGTGTCGGTCGTCTGCTTGATCTGGGAGTATCTTATTGTATTTTCGGAAGAGTGCACCTATATCTGGAAGTGCGTGCGTTCTCTCCTTTCGGAGCCGTCTGCTAACTTTCGCTCATGTTTTGATTAGGAGTCGTCTCGTGGTCACGAAGTCGCTATATCTCGGTCTGCGGTACTTGGCAATCGGTTTTTTGGCGTACGAATCCTTCTTTTCCCTTTGAAGCACTTTTGTTCTACTACTAACCAGTGACCACTTCAAACAGAACAAATTACTGGGCATCAAACAAGCTTCTTTCAAAGGTCCCTTTGCCTGAATCGACATGCTTCTCCTGGTTCGTTTTCCAAGCTGCCTACCTCCAAGTCATACAAACTCTATTCGAAGTGACTCTTCTTGTGAGAGGTGAGCTCGCTCTCATCTTCTCACTCGCGACTTACAACTAACACTACGTCAAAAGTGTGGGCTCTGTACGATAAATCCCGCCGAATCGGATGGACCTTGTCGTCACTTTACCTGATCGAGTGCATTATTATGCTCTACTCGATTGGAGGCGTTACCAGCCGGCTTCAATTCGATCCTACCTGTCTGGTCAAGGAAACACCTCCTGGAGCATACTTCCTCGCGTGCGTTCCCTCTTTCCCGACACAGCGTCCGAGTCCCGAGATCAATGGATGTTAACCATCTACACATCCTCAGTTTCACCCCTCTGGCCATGCAAGGCATAATTTGGTCTATGATATGGTACAAGCAAATCAATCCTAGCCCGTGGTTTCGCTCAGGCGGACCGATTGGCTCATTGATGTTTCGAGACGGACTGGTAGCATTTCTTCTACTCAGCTGTATGTGATAAAATAAGTTCGAGTTTTGCTGAATTTCACATGGAGTCTAGCCATTATACCCGTTTGCCTCTCATATTCCGTGTACGTCCACGACCTCACCGACAGTGTTTGGACGTAGGTGTCTTCCACTGTACTCGGTTGATTACTCTGATCCATCTATTTTCAGTGTTTTGGTCACCATCTATTCGATTGGGGTAAGCTCTTGATTTTCTGCCGTGAAGCTTTTCGTAAATCGCTGATCCTCATAACAGGGATGTCGCATCATTATGAACATGCAGCGCCTGAAGATCCCTCAAGCTGCATCTGCAGCCGAAGTAACACCGCTCGTAACGCCGTCCTGCACGACCACGGGAGTCAGCCTCTCGCGAATTGTTGATGATGACGACGACGACGAAGATGAAACACGGGCGGAATTTCCTATATGATATACTCATCCCGACTCTAACCATTTTTTCTTCTTCAATTACCAAAATGTCCTAGGAAACCATTTTACATATATTATAGATATATCCTATCCGATTCATAGAGAGCTGGACGATACAACATAATAGGTTAAACTAATACAAAACAAAGCTACACAACATGACGGACAAGTACAGTACAATGCAATAGTACAACATAAATTATGCCCAATAAATGATACCACATAACAGAAGAGGAGGGCTTCAAAAGATGACGCGTTGAACAGGATAGTGCATGGTTATAAATAGAGTAGGGAGAAGGGGCGGCGCGAAACGACTCGACGTGAGTCATCAGTCGAAAAAGGTCACAGTGAGGGTTGGAAAGTAGTCGAGCAGATCTTTTTCGAGGTCTTCCTCGATAGAGCTGGTCCAATGATCCTGCTTAGGACCAATAGCCAAATGCTGCAGGTCCCATCCAGCAATCGCGTCTCTGATCTCGCTGAGGTTGGCCGAGAACGGCGACTGCCGGTGGAGCAGGTCAGTGGACATTCAGAAAGGTATAAAACATACGTCACGAGTCACTTACAATATCCCGTTGTCTGTAAGCGCTTTCCCTCGAACGTGAATTATCAATTAGTACTCGCTGACACTCTATCTTGAGGCTCGTCAGGTTGGGGAACAGCCCAGCCATGCTGGCAAGAAAGCTAGCTGAAAAGTCATCGATTTTGACCTGCAGGTTGGTGAGGCCTTCTGCGAGAGCTTGGCTTGATACGACGGATCGAAGCAACCATTGCAGGTCATCTGCGGTGAGGGCACGATCTGTCAGCGTCAGGGAATTGAGAGTCGAAGAGTGCATGTCAAGGAATTGTATTAGGGTGTCCAGTGGAGCGCGCAGTGGTCGTAACGCGACTCCAAGACCGCGAAGCTGGGGGAATGGTGTGTGAGGAGATCCTATGATTCGTTGAATCCAATTGATGAACTCGGGATCGCCGGGCTTTGAACGTTGGGTCAAGCGACTGGCGAATAGGTTGAGATCCTTCAGAGTGGTGCGGTGCTTGTCCAAGAAGAGAACGAACGTCATTGGATCGGAAAGGTGAGCGCCATCATATGGTATGGAGAGGGTCACCTTCTTGAGGGACGGAAAATATCCCATTTTCCGAAAAATGCGGGACATGTCGAGCTCTTGGGATGTGTTGGCGGACGTGAATGTCAGAGAACGTAGCGAGTCCTTGAGGTTGTTCACGAAGACGACGAAGCCTTCATGGAGGTGGTCGATGTCTTTGAACGACAATGTGCCAGTTGTGAAGTGAAAAGTGAACTCTTCCAGTTTAGGAAGGCGAACTCGTGCAAGGCTGCTGAGGATGAACGGCGGGACTTTGATCGTCAACACCACCAATTGATTGGACCAGGCCTCCAAAGCCGGAGTCAGAAACGCCTTGTAAAACTCCGGGTGGTAGGCGAGGGTGTCGTTCCACTCGATCGTGTACTGCTCAACGTTGATCATCTGCTCAAATGCAGCAGTCACGTTGGCGGTATCTTTCCGCAGTCGTTTCTGAAGCCTCTGCTCGGCCTTCTTCTTGGTATAGTGGGGGTCAAGAAGTTCGAGGAAACGGACGACCAGGTTCTCTGTGCGACTTCGAGGCGACTTTGTCCGAGGTTGAACAAGCCACGGTCGAATTGTGACTTGCTTGACGTGAATCGCGGCTGTGGAGTCACTTGGAAGATGTTCATTGTTAGTTTGACCGATTCTTTCACAAAAAGTGAAATACGAAATCACATACCATAGATGCGCCAAGAGGCGCTTCATCTCCTTATCTCGCTTGGCTAGAGTAAGGGTGGCGTAACGAGATTTCATCCATGCCTCGTAGAAGACAGGGTGGCTGCTGTTGATACAAGCCAGTGTCTCCGAGGAAATGAACCCCACGATCTGGCGTAAAATGTCCTCGTTGAGCAAACACATGGCCGTATGGAGAGGTGCTGGCACAACGAGGAGAGGACCGAGTCAGTCTCGACTTGGTCAGTATCCGGAAGCCACGAGGCATTACGGGGCATCGGGAGGTGGGAAGAAATTAAGTAGCGCGAGTCACGTGTGAACGAGCTCGGACTGCAAAGTAAATGTCCATTGGCATTTATTCCTCGTCCAAGTTGGCGAATTTCTGAAATGACTCGGGGTGTGCGTGGCTGGAAGGAAGGACGAACAGCCTTCAATGCTCGCTTAGCGTAACCTTGGACATTGGATCATGTGACAATGATGTCGTGATCAGCACGAAATGGCGTAGTCCGGTTACGCGCTTGTCAAGAGGAGGTTTCGAGGATATAAAAAGCTTCTGCCGTTTTTCAAGCCAGTACCCGTCTATGATGGGGTAGATTGGCTGAACAGAGGCCCGTAGGTTGGATCGAAACAACAGGAGCAGAGCTGCAGGCCAACATACAGAAGTCTTTAGGAACGCGAAATAGATTGGGATCATGTAGCACATCATCTAACCAGCGCGTTAAAGATAGCAAATGAGATGTTTTAGCCAATTGATAACAGACTTAGCAAGAACCTGAAGATGCAAGCCAGACAGCCTGAGACAGGACCAGCTCAGTCAGGCTCTGTACAAATTCCCGTTGAATTCCCGATAGACCCAAGCCTGGGGTAATTGCTTGCTACCAGGTGGTCAGGGACTTTCAGTTGACCGACATATCGATAAGCCAGGACCTGGACTCGTCTAGTGGGACCAACAGTAAAATTTCCAAATCGAGCGAATTCAACAAATCGTCAGAGACAGAGTACCAAGTTTGGTCCAGGTAGCACAGAGCTGAACTGAGGTTTTTAAGAGCGATATTCAGTAGAAGTCTTGCAGAAGTCAAGATCAGATTCTATGGATAGTGCGCCAAGTAACATGGTGGTTGGAAGATAAGGAGCAAAAAAACTATGTGGCGTGTTTGGGACTGTCATTTTAGGCAACCGAACCCACACTGATCGAGTTTAGTTAGTGCACGGGACCGGCACGCGCCACGCGAGGCCACGCGCCGGACAACTCTTTCATGGAAAACAAAAACGATTGTAAGATGGGAACTACTTATATTGCGGCCTTTCGAGTGTCCTCCAATTCCCCAATATTCCCCAGGCTGGACCACCATCATGTCGACGTCAGAGACGAATCCTATCTCTTCTACCTCACCTTCCAGACTAGTAATTGTCGCGACCCGTGAAGTGCGAGCCACCACCGAGCAACTCAAAGAACTCTTCAAGGACTTTCAGGAGCCACACATAGAAGAAATTCCCGAAAAACTGGATTTATCGGAAGATTGTTATTCCACTCAATTTATTCAGCCTCCCGAGAATGAGGTACTATACGGGCACCTTGTTCGCTTTCAAACAATTGACGACGGTGAGCCCTAAGCACCCCAAGATTCACAAAAAGGCAGTGCCACTGACAAAGCTTCCTCTCAATTCTTAGCAAGGGCTGCCATCGCCGATTACAACTCCCGAACCATCCCCGGTAGCCCACACCCGGATTGCCAGATAACCATCTTCCAGGCAGGGCCTGAGTATCTTACATCCGCGAAGGACAAAAACGAAATAATTCGCCCACCCAACCAAGGCGGCCTCATTTTCTTGATCACGTTCTACATCTCTTGGCTTGCTGTATCACTGCGGACGTCATTTGCAAACGTTTTTGGCAAACTCGGCGGAGCTTCTAGTCGTTTGAAGGACACCCCATCTTCAAACCAGTTTGCCAAACAAGAGATTGCTGCTTCAGCCGCTGTACCACCAGATAAAACCATTGAACACTTGGCTCAATTGCACTCCTCAGAACTCCTCGACAAATTAGAAGAATTACGCCGCGTCTTCGTCGCACAAAGTCGAGCTCCGTCGGGAAATAACAATGGCCCTATGCAGGAAAGTGATAACACATCGACATCCAGAATATCGAATGTTCTTCGTCAGATGGAAGTCGATGTTAACTCCCAATCATTGCGCTCTATCGCTATCCAGGAAGGTCTCAATGACCTGAAGATGTCTATGAAGGACAACCACGATTCTCGGCAAGTAAAGATTTCCAAAATCGTACAACTTCAAGAGGTCCTCGTAGCGAAGGAACGGGTCGCGCAGCTGGAGATCCTGGCATTAAAGGCACAATTCAGCGACTTACAAGCAGTCCTGAAGCAAGCCACCGACGATACAGCAGTTAGGGAGAGGAATGCCAACGATGCTATCGAAGCTGTTTGCAAGCTATCACGCGAAATCGGTGAACTTCGAAGTAATTTGACATCCCAGGAGGAGTCGATCAATGCGGAGAAAGCCAAATGGGAGACAGAGTTACAAACATACTCTGCTCGAGTTCAAAAGCTGGAAACGACCAACAAAGAGCTAGAATCGAGTCTTACATTCAGTATCATGGATTGTGCTGCCTTACGGTCAGAGGCAAACATCGCCCGAACTGCGCTTCAAACGGCGACGGCAAAGTACGAGAAGCAGGTTGAAGACCTAAACACTAGTATAAATCAACTTCAATCCCATTCCTCTGACCTTAAGAGCAAACTTGCCTTTTCCGAGGCCGCCATCGAGGAACGAACAACCGAGTGCGAGCGCTGGAGACTCCAGTGCCAAGCATCCGACGCTGAAATCACCCGTCTGAAGGAAGAAATTGAGGGAAGGGTAGAGCAACGAAAAGTAGAAGCTCAACAGGAGGAAACCCTGAGGAAGCGCATTGAAACCAAATATGGTCGGCTGGATCAACTTGTACCGTGGAATGACGCAAATACTTTCGACCACCTCACTTCTACGCTCGACCAATACGAAAAATCGGTGTTCGACAAGAAAACTCCTTTGACCGTGAAAGGCGTCCCCTGGCCGGTGATGGACGACCCGAGATGGCATTTCGCACCTGCGAAGGTCAAACGTGCTGGTGTCGAAACCTGTTTGAGGAAGTATCAAGCGGTGGTTGCAAAACGTGACAACAAGGTCTACGCTGCCTTCTTGTGCAGACTTAGAGCCGTTTTCCGTCCGGATAAATGGAACCCCACTCAAAGCCTTTCAACAGTTTGGAATCCTGAAGGGTATGTGGAGGCCGGACTCTTCGTCATCCAAGTCATTGAAGCAGAGCTCAAGATCCTAAGATGGGCTCAAGGCGTGGAAGGTATGAAATAATGTGTATAATAGGGACCGGCAATTTTTGCAGAGCTTCGGGTGATATAACATATGTTCTAGTTTGCTACTCAGGCTCCTTTGACAGCGGGCTGTTCAAAGGCTGTTCATGTTAGTATGATAATAGTGTACGATGTTACTTGCAGTCGGCTCACCGTGAGTAAAATAGGTAAGGAAAAGACCCAGCACAAATGACTTCATCTTCGGCTTGTGGGTTAAGCTGGGCGGTTGGCGTGAAGCTCGAAGGTCAATCTTGTGGGCTATTACATGGAGGTGAGAGGATCATCATGAAATTGCCACCAAGGCCAGAACATGTCGGAAATTTCTAATCCGCATGGATGAAAATGTCAGGAAGGACGTCCAGGAAACTTCCCACTGGATTTCGGTCCTCGGAAAGTCAGAAGGAGGAAAATTGAATCAAGTTCCAGTCCAGACGACGAACAACGACATGTGCATGAGGATTCAGGAAAAAAAAAAAAAAACTTCAGGAAAAAGAGAAAATTAGTCACGTGTTACATTTTCGCGATCACGAGACTGACGCGTACCAAGACACGACCCTTGCAAGTTGCCTAAAAGTTCGTGAAACGATCAGTATAACATCCAAATTGTTTACATAAAAGTAACTTTGAGTGACACACTTCGGACTGGCTGAACCTGTTTGACAAATCATAAATAAAAGCTCTACAGAAAACAAGCTCCGAAAACAAAAAGCAGAAGGCCAAACACAAAGCAAGACGGTTGAAAAGAAGCAGAGATAAGCAAGTTTGACTATCGCCTGTGATAACGAGCAAGGAATGACTGATCCTACAGAAATCCGTGTAGCCGGTGTCTAATCTAAAAAGTACTGTCCAAACAGGAAGGAATAAATATTGACCTCACTAACTAGGGAGACGGAGGTGGATAACCCACTTCGCCTTGGTCTATCCTAGCAGCAGCCGCCAGCACACTACCCCCTCCGACTGCAGGCGAACGTGACCTCATTGAACTTGGGCTGGACGCTGACGTAGTCGACGCCGAGATGGATGCTCCACGCTCGTGGTTCCGAGCTCTCCGATCCAAATCGAATCTCAAGACCGCGCCGGGTCCGCTGTTGCTCAGCCCACTAATGCCGCTCATTCTACCAGAGTTCACTTCACTCCGGTCAGCTCCGAAGGAACCGACGACGGTGCCGGAGCGTTGCCTTGATAGCACTTGTCGAGGAAGTTGGGCTGTTGACGCTCGACGCCCAATGACGCGTGCTTGCGGACGAGGGGACAGAGGTGTATCTTCTCTCGATCCCATCCTCAGCGTATGTAAGGAAGAAGGCTCTGCGCCTTCTCGAATAGGCAAAGGTATAAAGCTCGGGATCGGGACAGGAGATTCTGGTCCAGGTCCAAGACGACTGCCAAATGTGCTCGCAACTTGCGAGAGATGGGCATGCGATGCACGGCGGCGCAGCGCAGCGCGTGGTTCAAGAGGAGTTGCCGTATGTGCTTGCGTGTAAGTAGGAGACAGGGGCGAAAGAGGCGGCTGCCTCGTATTTGTGGTCGCTAGGAATGGGGGTGGGGATGAACCTGTCGTCAATCTCGGAGAGTACAAGTTCGCGTGAGACATGCGTCGGGCGATAATTTTTGGAGCCGGAGATAGTGTCTGTGGTAATTGCTCTGCGCGTCTGGGCGACGCTGATGTTGAGGGTAGATACCGCGTCGACGAATGCACAGGCGAGGGTGAAGATTGCAAGGGAGGAACTGAAAGCGGGGAGGGCTTCTTCTTGTTCTTCGCTATATTCGTTGTGGCAAACGTCAGCGACGGAGGAGGCCTCAAAGACGTCGGCTTCGTAGATCCCGACAAACTCTTCGCCATGGCCTTTGCGCGAGCGATCCCGCCGCCAAATCTCGCCAAAGCCTCTTCAACAGAGGAGAGTCTTGTGTTCGATCCAAAGGTCGGCGTACCGCACCTCGAACTAGCACGTTCGATCATCTCTAGATCGTCCCGGTACTTTCGTTCTTTACCGGCGCTCCTTCCTGACCACGAGTCGTCTTTGTCTGCATCAGACGTAGAGGTCACAGAAATTTCGGCGCCAAGGCCCATTGGACCAAATACCGAATCGGCTTGAGCTTCACTCTCAAGATCGGGGATGGTCACTGGCACTGCAACGAGGTACCCAAATAATGAGCCAGGAGTCTTCGTCACTTTGACAATCTTCCAACCAGCCGATGAAGTCAGCTCGACCATCTCTCGAAGTGTCCGTTCTTGTGAGTTGAACATTACCTGCATCTATACATTCAGGTAGAATGTATTCGAATCAGCGAAACCCGACCCTAAGAAAAGAAAAATATAGAAATCAAACATACAGTCAAATCCATCCAATAAACATTCGCGCTTGCTTTTCCCATATTCGGAAGCAAAGGAGCAGGCGCGAGCGTGCTCTCCGCGCCTTCTACATCTTCAAGGCCGCCTGTGCTGCCAGTGTCATCCTGACACGCAAGGGGCAGGACAAAATCTGCGATGATGAGTTTTGTCTCTGGCATCGCTGCCTCTCGCAGACGTAATAGGATCTGACGAGCAAAGTCGTTTGGCCAGTCGTGCAGGACCACACGGAGGAGGAAAACAGCCGCGTTTCGCACTGGCTGGGGAGTAAAGAAGTCGTGTACTGGGCCGAAAGCATACTGTCATTAGAGTCATTACTGAAGGTTGGGCGAACGAACAACTTACCTTGGAAGCGAGCAGTAGATTCAAGTAAATCTGGACACTTTGCCTTCCAGGCCTATATCGCAATCAAGAAGCGTTAATATCGACCAGTTGATAAAAAGCGAAGATCTACCTTTTCTCCCATCTCACACACGACAGGTCGATCTTGAATAATAAATTGTAGGCCCAACCCTTCGTCGCCTGATTCAGCAGACGGAGAGAATGCGGTGGCGAGCAACATGCTAGTCGAACCGATCCCACCTCCTACGTCGACAACGATGCTTCCGCGCGGTAACGAATTCCAGTCAAAACCTGAAGAAAAGGGTTGCATTAGCGCATATATCAGACAAAACCATCTGAAAATAAGAGAAAACCAACCGTTCAACACCGCTCCAGGCGCTTCCCAACCTTCCGTCCCAGACATAGCCTTGCCGAATCTCTCCAGTCGGAATCTGTTAGATTTGTTTTTACCCTTGGTGTTGGTCACCGTAGATGTAGACCCGGAGTCTGTGCTCGAGGTTGGGCTAGCGGATTTCTTGTTTCCGTACGTCCTTTGTAAAGGTCGGCTTTTTGTGTCGGAGCTCCGGTCTCGAGTTCTACCAAGAGTGGGTGGTAGAACCCCACCTCGACCAGTCTCGACGCTGTAAAGAATATTAACAGTTTTCCAGGATGAATGCATGAAGAATTTTTATACCAGTCATTTTCGTCAGGTATGTCTACTGTTGACTCCACCTCCGAGTCGCCTTCAAGCCACCCAAAGAAACCAGTGCCAGTTTTCACCGTGTCAAAAGCCAGACAAAATGGAGCTTTAGCGGGCTGTCTTCCGTCTCGTGTGTCCTGAGACGGCGAGAGGTAGTACGCCTCGGTCATAAAGGCGGCAGATTTTTGGATTTCGTCCGTGCTAAGCGGACATATTTTTCAAAGTAAGCTCGAATGAAGAACGCGCTACTAACCAGAGCCCGACGAAAGCTGCTATACCATTGGTGTCACGATACTTCATCTCCGGTCTTCAAAAATCATAAATTTCACTGGTAAAGAAATAGAGAATGATGATACTGACATTCCCTCTTCCTGATAAATTTTCAGTTCAGCGAAGGTTTTACCGGAGTCCACGAGCGATGATATTCGGTTGAGCGTAAAAACGTCTGGGGAAACCTCTCGTAAGATGTGGTGGGTCGCAAGAAGGCGCAGAATATGTGCTACTTGACATGAAAACGGAGTAAGTCTTTCTCGCCACGAAACAGGTAAGATACTGACCCAATTTGCTTGCGTTTACTCCATTCTTCTTTGAGATTTCGTCTACGTGAAGGCCAGCGGTACCTGCTTCTCGGAGCAGTTCGACAACATGAGAGGCTTCCAACAGTCGCATGCAAGATGGAAGGTGGTACTGAAGCGACAATTGAGTCAACCATCCACCGAAAATTTGAAGCCAAAAACTCACGGCCATTGACGCATCGCAAAGTGACAAAAATGGAACCTGAACGGTGGCACTCAACTGTCCGGCAGCAGCTACGACGCGCCCAATCGCAGCAAGTACCACCGGGTGTGTGGTTAGCACTTCTGACAAGGAAGTTGGGTCGCATGGTTCATCCAAAGACGGGAAATCAGGTGGGGAGGTCTTCGTATACGATGTTGAGGACATGAAGGGTGAATCTGGGTGCGACGGAGTAGCAATAGAGGGCGATGGCGGCGGCGAAACATAGGCCTGCGACGTCGACAACAATGTTGGTGGTCCGTGGGCTGGCAAAGAAGCTGCATTTTCGTCGTCGCGGCTGTAGCCTGAAGTTGGAGACGTGCCCTCTGCTGCCTTCCCGCTGCTCGTCGCTTCAGATGTCATAGAATATCCTTGCGATGTATAAACGCGTTCAATGTCGTCGATGGCATCTCCAATGATGGCATGAAGACTGCGGAGGACCGAGATGGTCATGAAAATGAAAGAATGGGCAGAGAATAGCACGGCCGATAGAGATACCACAATACCCAAGGCCAAGATAAAGGAATAGAGGTCGGCCTGTCCGATTTAGCTCGCGTGGTCACGGTGGGATTGGATTCACAAGTAATTTTCGCCACCGAACCGCCAAACCTGCCAAATGCCACAGCAATGTCAAAGCCAATATCCAACATCTCTTTCTTAAGTTCTTCTGGACACATTAAATCGTTACATATGTACGTAACTCGGCCTTGAATGTCTTCGTTTTGGCAAGGATTCTCAAGGACTAAGAGGCGTCCAAGGGTCTAGCAAAATGCATAAAAACACTCTAAGATGAGCCAACCCAAGTCCTTATGGCGTTAAGAAGCCAACAGATCACAGAAAAGATGTCGATGATCCCTCTAGTTCAGCCCTCGTCAATCAATTTTTCGCTCGGCTTCCATGCCAGTGACCATAAGAAATAAAAAACGGCAAAGGAGGACCACAGTCACAGAGCAAGCAACCCGAGTCAAAGTCATTTTGTCTTTATCAACAAATGAGCACATTCTCTCGGTCTCCTGAACGCCCAGAGCTCGGCCGTTGAAAGAGAAAATATCGAAACGGAAAAGACGAGGATCAATTCGGCGTCCCTGGATCAAAACTGCCCATCATATTTGTTCCTGTTAGTCAACGTCCTCAGCCATCCAGAAATCCTCCTCCCGCTTTTGGTCCTCGATTGTCACTTGCTCTCTTATCAACTCCTTTTGACGCTGAAAGAACTATATCGCTCCAACATCGGACGTTCTTGGTACAGATTTCTCTAAGTCGGTCCGACATCCATGGTTATTTTATGACAGGAGTTGCTCCCAATTGGACGCGCCACCAACGGCCATCTGAAATCCAGATAGTTTAAGTGTACATTCAAGCTATGCAGTCACTGAAAGTTTGTCCCATTCTGCATCAGGGGATTATACACCATCTAAAGGGTGATCTAGCTGGGACTGTATTGAAGGGTTTTTTTTTCTGAAGCTCGGAACGAGATTTTACCCCCACATCACGGAACACACTGTCAATCCCCATGCTGCTCAAGTGCCGACCGCCGGTACACTTCTAATGGAAATTCGACCATCTGCCTACTGCTTTTTTCCAACTGAGGAAACGGGACAAACTACAAAGGCTCATTTACCGCATAAGGGCAGTGCGCACGAATCGTGGAAACTCGTCGATGTCCCAAGTACTTGTCTTCTCCAAGCCGCCAACGTTCATTTCGCCCTGATTTGGGTCTGTCAATTGTTACCAATAAACTTACAGAATTCGAGGTTCAACGCCGCGAGTGCTCATTAAACTTGTCCGCCACAGTCGCTGGAACTTTGGATACTACCCATCAGACTCCGACCAGCTCGAAGAGGTCTGCGACATACAGCCCATCCCCCGGTCTTCAACTTTCACCGTCTAATAACGCAAATACTGTAACCTTTTATTGACATTGGCTCACACCACAGAGTTTATATTGGTGTGCGCGTATAAGTAAAGGGATTGCATATCTATTCGCCTGCGTCTTGTAAATCGTCGTCGGAACCGTTCTCTCGCCACCGCCTCCCGAAAATGTTCTAAAAGCCGTGGATCTAGGAGGACTGCCTCTCATGTACTTGTAGTAACACAGTTGGCCCATCAGGTATATTAGTGGGTCGACGGCCCTTCCTGCTTTGCGTGGGTCCAGAACGGCAAGGCTAGCAGTCGTCAACACTCATTTATTCGACGATCAAAGTTACTTCCCCAACTCCACCGTTCTCGGGATCCAAACTCGATTATACACGCGAACCACGAGACATCACTACGTGTTCTATCGATCTCAACCTCAATCTTCGTCCCAAAGCACCCCTCGACCTTTGCTCGAGTTCTTGGGCCACCGGGAGTTTCTTGGGCGTTGATTTCCGTGCGGTGTGGAAGCTGACGCCTCGTTTCATCGAGATCCTAATATTTCACCTCGATACTTTCGAGAGGGCTGATGGCAGAGTTCAATAGGAGCCTATCCTTTCATTTATCCGGCTGGCTCGTACCATATTTGAAAGCTGTCACCTAAGTCTCAGCACTGTGGTCATGAGAGGCGGTGGTCGTCAACGACACTTGAACAATGAGATCGGACTTATGTTCATTTAGCAGTAGATGTTATTACATTTGAAACGTGAAATAATTGTATGTATGCGGTTAGAGTATCAGAAATTCGTCTTTGGGAACCGATGAAAGGGCATTTAGCTATCTATAAAGTATATCACAGCATATATTATTACACAGAGCAGTAGCCATTTCAGACGTGATTGATATCTAAGATATGAGAGAAATGATCATAAATCGAGCACAGTCCATGGTTCGGAATTTTCTGTCGCGACAGATCAGTGATGAAGTGGCCGCACAAGTCTCAGCTGTGGTTGCCAACTTCCAAGCGACACATGGTGGAGGCTAACAAGGATCAAGTCCTCGAACTTGATATCGTCTGGTCCATCACCAATTTTCCATTGTTGATCAGCGTCCTTCTCCATTGCAGTTGACTGGTGATCCTGCATAAACTTTTGGACACACTTAGCCAAATTCTTAGCCAGCTTCGAGAGTGTGATAGGTTGCGGCGGGCTACGAAAGTCGCGAGTGGGTATCTGCTTGCTCCATTCTTTATACCCAGGCCACTGGAAAAGAAAAAAAAAGACCTTAAAACACGACAATTAAACCAAGACAAGGCAACGGACCTGAATTCGAATGGAGACACTAGGCCCTCGGCCTTCGAATACAGTTTGGTCAGGATTGCACAATGCGTTCGTGCGAGAGTTCAATGCGTCTTTGACAAGAATCCCGTGCTGTTGGTTCTGCGAGACGAAGTAAAGAGGACTGTCAAATGCCACTTCTTCAACGTGGCCTTTGCGGTCGTTGTTTGTATGAGGGGTGTACATTCTTTGTGGTATAAACGGTCCCGCACCGTCCATGGGCAGAGACAAGGCGTCGCGAAATCTTTGCGACTGTTCCATCAAAGAAATGCCTTGCCTTTGAGTAACCGAAGGGGGATGACGACTGGCAGTCGTCACCACAATAGGTTGGTCAAGTACAGGGAAGCTATTTGAGAAGTCATCAATTACCGGGGATGGTAGGAACGAGTGGCTTGCAGAGTCCATCACCAATGCTGGCGAGGGCACTACAGACTGTGCTCCGAAATCGCCTAACATGGTCATAGGCATCGGTGTCATAAGTTGAGAGAACGGCGAAAACGATGGTGACATTGAGGTGGACGGCGAGAGATGAGGTGTATTAGAATTGAAGAGATAGTTGTACCTGGATAGCGCTGAAATGCCTTCGATGAACGGCGAGTCGAAAATGTGGTCGGGTTGTAAATTGTTGTAGTCAGAGAAGTCGTTAAACAGAGGCATGTCAAAGAGCATAGAAGTCGCATTTAAGGGCGGTGTTGGCTGGATGAACCTAAATAAGGATGTATAGATGCGCATTCAATTGACTTACAGGTGTATCAGCTTGGAATGCATCCTTTTCTAGCGCCATCTCTTGTATAGGGACGGATTCTTTGAGACGATTGGGGTGGTTTTGGCTTTTTTCCAAAAACACCATATCTACCACAACAAGTCAAGTGCCGTTATTGTAATATTTTGGAAAGGGAAAACTAACCTTCATCTACGGAGACCGCAGACGAGGCCGTAATTCGTGAGCAAATTTCCTCCACTGAAGGTAAAACAAAGTCATCCTACGGTCTTGGAGTAAGAATAAATTTACAGCGAAAATCAAATTATGTCAGACTTCTTTGAGCACTGAAATCCAATCTTGATCTTCTGTGATAGCTATTCGTGAATTTGGATAGAGCTAGAGAGCAGAAGCAGGAGTGAAGCACGTATTCACACCAAACAAAAGGACATACCTTCAGCAGCATTTGGTTGATGCCATCCGATGGATGTCCAGTCTATAAATCAATGATGAGAATATTCACAACAAAGTATGATTAGCATACCAAAGCAATTGGTAAATTCGGTAGATGTTGAAATTGGTTTTGACTACCTCCAGAGGTCATGGATTGTGCTGGACCAGCAGCTGAGCTTGCTGGAGAAGCTGAAAAGAGGAGCGAATCAGAATACGAAGTGTAACCTGGATCATCATCCACTGCGAGCTCTGCAAGCTCGGATTCCAACTTCTTCCAAGTATCCTCATGGAGGGTGATGTTCAGAGTGCGGACGAACAAACATTGGTTCTCATATTCTGCTCCTTGTTGATCTGGATCACCCATCCGTAACGCCTCGATCTCGCGAGCATGAGGACCTGACCGGACTTCAGCCATGCCCGAGTGCTCCCACTCGTATACCCTGCCTACGGTACTCTGTTCTACTGGCCTGAATTTTAGATGGAAAGACTCCGTCTGCGCTGTAAGGTTGGAGAAAGTCGCAATCCCCCAAGCGGTGGTTTTGTCGTAGCCTATGACCAGACGAACATTTCCGTTCTTCACTTCGCGTCCTCGGACCTGGTTAATATATCTGTACCAGTGTTCTGCATTTGCAGCAGCATACTTTCGAATCCAAAATATGTTGCCTAGATCCTCAGAGTTTAGTCCAACTGGCATAGTGAGAATGGCACCCTCAGAAGCCGAGGCTTCGAAATTGAGCCCACTTCACGTCTTGTTAGATACAGCATCAGGTTAAATAATGAAAAGCGGCTTACGATGTATCTCCAGTGTGCTGTGACTTCTTTATGGAGGCACTCGAAAGGTAGCTCTCCCCTTTGAACTCCGAGTATTCTCGGATGTCGTTGGGGTCAACATAAAAAGGTACAAAGTGCTCAGGAAGCTGACTGGGGTTTATTGGATGACCGAGAGGAAAACATATGTTGAATAAAAAGTCGAAGCCTCCAGAATCGGTGATGATTCCGACATCACCAATGGTATTACCTCTACGCTGATAAGAGATATGAAGTTTCTTGTTGGGCTCTGGGATCCATAAGGGAGAACCACGACGTTTCACGCCAATGTGCTGGTAGTAGATATCACAGCTTCGTCGCAGGGAGCGCGACTGATTTCTGTGGGACGTGGCTCTCATCTACTCTCTGTGTCAACACTTCGGCTGGAATAACACGAACAGCAAGCTTACCTCTGAGTCATGGTCAAAGTTGGTTATTTCGTCATCCATGACTTGCTTTTCTTTACCTTTACCCTTCCTGTTCGTTTTATGGCGATGGGATTCTTCATGGGAGTCCTGGATAAAAGCCTCAGTTACATTGATCGTTTTGAGTAACCAAAGTCCCACAATTTCTTTCGCTTCTGGGCCTGGCGGCGAGTTGTGATTGTCTTTGCTCACTGGAATTCCCAATTCTCAGCAAGTGCCCATTTTAATAAATACAAAAATGGTCTTACAGTTAGCGTTGACGGTGACGGTGAGGAAATTTCCTCCAAATACGCCGAAATTTGTCGCGGAATGGAACATGGATCCCCCATCGCTACTGGAGCTAGTCATCCAATTATGTCAGAATGACTTCTGGCATACAAGTAAAGTCATACCTCGCCACTGCATTGGAGGATATGGCCGTATCCTGGGTAAGTGAATCATTGTACTTGGTTTGTGATGTCGTCGAGGCGCTAGCTACGGCAGGGGTATTCGCAGTTCTTTGTGACGTGGGCGACAGTTTGCGTCGAACGCGCCGTTTTCCAAAACCGTCATCAGAGTGATTTACGTTCTAGCAATAAGGTTACTTTCTGTGGAGCTAAGTATAGCTAGAATTCGAAGAGATTCTACCTTGCGAGATTCCGAGTCATTGCCAGTGGCATTTGTTGACATTGAAGGAAAGCCGAAGAAACAGCACAGCTAGTGATGCCCTAGATTGTACCCATTTTATACCAGGGATGAGCTTTCTGGGAGGTGGAATTGGTTGGAAGGAAGTCACAAGAAGTACCAATGACGGTTGATTGCATTACATAAGCTGTGCTTTAATTGGTTTTCTCTGTTTTTCTCAAAAACTTGTCAAGTTTCTGGACAGGACCACCATGACAAAATTTACGGCGGCGGGCCCAGGAATCAAACACTTCCACCCTATTAAATTTTCTCGGACTTGTTACTATAGGTTCAAGCCTCAATCTCTACTTGATAACTTCCTCTCGAATACAAGTTTACTGGAGTAGACGACAATTTTAAAACTTGAAGCGGGTTTTCTTGCAATCTCAGCCGACAACTGTAATCGCGATTGCTGAAATGGATTCTGTCATCGTAGAGACACTACAAGCTCCATAAAAAGTGCCTACTTCCACAGTTGTCCCTCTACCCAGCTCCGACTCGGAAATATATTCCTCACTCTGGTCTATCCTGAACTGGAATTCAGGCCCCCATGCATCTCATAAAATCGGCCGAGGTCAGATATTAAGAACGGCGGTAGGACAGTACCAATTATAGTGCTCCAGACCTCAGGCTCAGAGGCTGTTTTTTTTTTTTGTTTTCGAGAGGAGAAAGCTGGCCAAACAGTAGGGATTGAAGGGTGCTGAAAGGTGGGCCGGCAATGTGGTTTAATCCCATAATTCTTCTTGAGATAAGTGGACTTGTCTAACTGATTTTTTTTCCAGTTATTGGAATCTCATACCCCATCTGTGAGGTCTGCCGTGTCGAGGCATTCTGAGGCTTGTCGGCAAAAGCTAAAATTAGGCAAAAACCGACTGGCATGTCAGTCAAGTCATACAACAATGTCCTGTACATTCCCGAGGGCGCTCTTTGACGTGGTCATTGCTGTGGACCTGAGCACACGACTGGGCCTGCGGAGGCAAAAGACCGCCCGTAAAAGGTAAGCACCGAAGTCGAATTCCAGAATGAGAGCACAGCCTTGGGTGGACAACTACAAGCGTGATTGTGTAATAAGTGTATTCACAGCTAAACCTGAATATACCCCTTACTCCCAACCCATGAAAGCCCCGCAGTGCCTTCTCCCTCCAGAGAATGAGGCTGCAAAAATGCCCTAGAAATCTGCCTCGGAATGAGATAAATGGGCGCCAAATGCAGCGCTAACACTGCCAAACAGAGAAGTAGAAGGTTGCTCTCTGTCAACTTTTGTTTTCTGCTTGGTCCGACCCTCTTCTCATCGTCGTCGGCTCCTTGGTCCCATCGTCATCGTTATCCGCAGCGAGCACCGCCCAAATGGCGACCCACATGAGGCACCAGTACTCGAGCTCCTACTCATCCCAGCCCTCCAACATTAAAGCCAACCACGAGCAGCAGCATCATCAGAATGCACCACGCACACCTGGTCCGGACATGAAAGCGCGGCCAGTTCCTCAGGTGTGCCTATCTTTTTCGATGGCAAGGGTGTATAAAGCGTGTTGTTTATCGATGGAGCTAATCTAGGTTCCACCGCCGGCATCTCACAAGCCTACAGATCAAGAGTTTTATCTCAACGACGGAGGCGAGAGGAAGGTCAATCATGAATACCTCAAAGACCATTTCTATCACGAAGGACGACTGACGGAGCCACAAGCCCTCTTCATTCTGGAGAATGCGACCAACATCTTCTCCAGAGAGCCCAACATGGTTCCTGTGAGGAGCCCTGTCACTAGTGGGTCACTTCCGACGCAGAGATGGATATCTGTGCATGGCTAATGGCTCTTTGTTGTAGTATGTGGAGATATTCATGGACAATATGTAAGTTTTGCGCGTTCAATGACGCTATCTCCACGCTGTTTAACAATGTGCCTATACAGTACGACCTCATGAAGATGTTCGAAGTGGGCGGTAACCTCCAAGACAGCCTGTATCTCTTTCTTGGGGACTATGTTGATAGAGGTGATTTTGGGATCGAGGTGCGTCTTGCTTGTTTCCTTCACCTGTCGGCGTTAACGCTAACGTCAAACGCCACTCGCGCTCAGTGCCTTCTATACCTTTATGCCCTCAAAATCCACAACCCAGGACGAATAGTCCTTCTACGCGGTAACCATGAGTGCCGCCATCTCACGGAGTACTTCACGTTCAAACGCGAATGTCAGTCCCTTGTATTATTCATGCCGTCATTTGACCAAGTGAAACCCTTGCCCACCTGCATGCAGGCCTGCACAAGTACTCCGAAGCCGTCTATGAAGCCTGTCTGCGCTCATTCTGCGCCCTTCCTATCACTGCATTGGTGGATGGAAAGTTCTTTTGTGCACGGGGGTATTTCGCCAGGGCTTATGACGCTGAATGATCTGGCTGGGGTACGTCTGTCTCCTCTTCGCCCCATTTCTCTTGCCATGCCAGGCTTTCATCCACTACAACATTCACCCCTTCACTTATCACTCTTCAGGGCTAACTCCCCCCTCGTGCACAGATAAACCGCTTCCAAGAGCCGGGCTCACACGGTCTGCTCTGCGACCTTCTGTGGTCAGACCCCATCTCGAACTTTGGTCACGAGACGGAGCCGACGGCGAATGGTCCTGGTCTCGAACGAGGGAAGACATTCACGCACAACGCGACGCGCGGGTGTTCGTTTTTCTACACGTGAGTAGAGCCCTCAGTTGTTGAAGGGGAAACACTGACCACTAGCTCGACAAAACCAGCTATGAAGCCGTGTGTCAATTCCTTGACCGGAATAACCTGCTTACCCTCATACGAGGACATGAAGCACAAGACGCTGGGTTCGTGCTTTGTCCTTCGTACTTGCTGACCATGAGCTGTAACTAAACTTTCCGTCCAACCACAGCTACACGATGTACCGCAAAACTCCCAAACGTAATTTTCCCTCCGTCATCACCATCTTCTCAGCGCCGAATTACCTCGACGTGTATCACAACCGCGGCGCGATCCTCAAGTACGCGAACAAGAACATCACGATCAGGCAGTACAACTCGACATCGCATCCGTACTGGCTGCCGAACTTTATGGACGCGTTTACCTGGAGCTTGCCCTTCGTTGGACAGAAGAGTACGTTTGGTTTATTTTCTTTCGTTTTTCTTTAATAGTTGATGACAAATGCTCAGTCACCGAAATGCTGCTTGCTATTTTAAGCATCTGCAGTCAAGAAGAACTCGACATCGAGGAAGACTCCGAAGGCGAAGCCGACCAGTCCGCGGAATCGTTGGCGGCGAGGAGGCAGCTCATCAAGAACAAGATCTTGGCTGTGGGCAGAATGCAGAAAGTTTTCCAACTGCTTCGGTGCGTCAATTACATGTTTTTTATCGGTACCTTTGGCTTACGTGGACATTTGCCAATAGAGAAGAGTCGGAGAATGCGACGGAGCTGGACGGCGGAGGCGTGGTAGCTGGCTCGTCGACTGGTGTCAGTCGGATTGGTCCTGATGCACTAACCGTGCAAGGCACCAAGATTAATAGGAGCATTAGGACGTTTGCTGATGCGTATGTCGTTTCATCTGATACCTGTTTGTTTTTGATCGACTGACCCACTTTCTCTCCTTTCTTTCCCCGTTCACTTCTTCATAAAAACCCATCCGAACTACTCAGCCGTCGCTCCGATCTTGCGAACGAACGTCTTCCCGAAATGGACTCCCAGCGATCGCCGACGATATTCCCTGTGCCGAGCATGCGCAACACTAGCCGACGCTCGTCCGACGGGATGGATATGGAGGACCTCATCAAGCGCACGCTCGACGAGGACCCGGACGAGGGTGGCGTCGTGGAGATGCTCGCGGAGAAGATCGCCAGGGGGCGGAGCATCACGGGCAGACCGGGGGCGTTGAAGAGGCATGACACGACTTGAGTGGTGCGAGATGGCGTGCAGCAACTGGAGGTGTACGATTTGCGGCAATGAGTCTTTGACTGAATTGGCTCGGGTTTGAATGATTTTGTTTTATTTTTTGCTTGGTCTTTTTCCTTCTGCATTTATGATTTTACTTTTGATCCCTTCACTGCAATCGCACTTACAGACTAGTGCCTAGTGACAAGCTATTGGTTTTTGGTTTCTTCTCAGCTATCTCGTGTTTTGTTTGTTTGCTTTTTTTTTCCATGTACCGTGAACACGTCTAATCTGGATTTATTGTTGTTGTATCAGTCTGGCGACGTAACCGCGATGTCTCTCTTTCTAGTTTGTTATTTAAGCAACCATTATCTAGCTAGAAAGTTACAAGGGTAGTTCACCTTACAGTATAATTGAAGGTAAATGAAGTGTCTATATCAATCCAGGACACATTTACCCTGAGAGTTGATATCCAATAATTCGTGCTGACGATTTGCGGTTATCAGACTTTTGGATCGTGATTCGCTGGAGGCATCAAGGACAACAGTGCGTTGCCTCACTTAAATTGAAGAGTGCGCAAGCGATTGACGTTTTTTCTTTATATTAGCGTTGAATATTTCTGATTCATGGGTGCACCATTATTTCTACGTCATGTAGAGTACTAAAGTACTAATTAGAACATCCTATGAATACATGCTCAGAGCCTCGCTTTCCCTTTTTGAATCGGCAGGACACACACCCTCCACATCACTGACAGTACTGGGCATTGACGGTTGTGTATCAACGTTGAAATTGATTGGCCGAGGAGTTATCCCAGTATTCCAACTTGAATCAACGTCAGAACGGAATTCTGTTGCGGCTCTTCCTTTCGCTACTCGGTAAATAATGAGAAGCGGCGATATGATCTGGATTATGGGTCATAAATATCATTTACAGCGAAAAAAAGTTGCGCTGCTTACACAAATTTGGGGGAGCAGTACCAAAAATATCATGCTTTCGGGCCTTTGGAGCACGACAAGGAAGATGTAAGGTATGCAGAAAATTATGATCAAAGCTGCAGATTCAACGATCATAGCGTTGACCCTTTTGTAAGGTGATCCATGGGCCGGACCAAGAACATCGCGAAGATATTTTTGGTGGTGGACCAGTCGCAAACTGATCAAGCAAGTGATTGAGAGGTTAAGGAAAGTGGTTAAGGAAACGACAAGCAAGGTTGGCAATCTTCCAGATACTGATTTGAAGAATAACATTATTCCACTGCCTTTTTGTGTATAAATAATTTGAAGTATTCAACTAGACAGATACAGACACACCTAGGCCGCCTAATGCCACCATCATCATTAAAAAAAGCAATCCTAGTCGAGAGGGGCGAGATATGCCTTGATAGAGGATTGCACAGCGCCAAAGCTATAGATGTCAAATAATTTTAGACCAACACCACGGATGATTACGATACTAGGCTTACCATGAACCCATCCGCCCCCCATATTGTAAACGGTAAGGCGAAGGGGGCACCACTAGGAAGACCTAGAAGTATAACTCCGTGGTGGAAGATCGTCGTGCAAGCGACAATGACCTCTTGAACCACGGACAGCGTACTTAGAAGCAGCATGACCGTGATAAACAGAAACATGAAGCGTCGCATCGGCTTAGCCTGGATGGCGGGCGTTGACCTGGCGAGGAGCCTGAAGCAATCGAGGGACAACATGATGATGATACCATATGCAATTGCAGAGATAAAAGCTCCCAGCATCTGCATTTCGAGGAAAGGGCTCAATGTTGACAACGGCTCTGAGGTCATCTTGGGAACAACTGGGGTGTTGTGGTACTGAGAGACTTGAAACTGGGCCTTATAAGTAGTCCTATAATAATACAGTTGAGAATGTCCATATGAGGCAGGAACAAGTACGCCCATTTATCATGAAGCTAGACCGCTTGAAGACCAGATTAAACACATGAAGGTCGTCACCATGTACAACGCATCACTCAGCAAGCAAAAGGGTCGTCCGACGGTGTCCTGCTTTGAGAAAATCGGCAAAGACTTCAGAACGGCGTTCATCGGAGGTGGCCATGGAGGCAGTACCCCACATCAAGATAATTGGATCTGTTTCAAACACGGATAAGTATGATAAAATAGAAGACTTTCTCAGAATCTTTCGCAGGTACTTACTATCGATGTAATTGCCTCGAAAGGTGAATTACCTATCGGTCAACAGTTGGGCTGTGCAGGTTATCATTGAATGATAGTGTTCAACATTTCCTTCTAATTTCTTTCTTGAAAGTTCGATCGCGACTGTATCAAGGATAACGACGGGTAAACTTATCACCCGAACGGATTGGATCAAGAGAACATGAGACGGGCATGGTCGCTTGAAGTTTTCAAAAATGGAGGTTTAGATGAAAGAATTTGAATTCCGACACGGAAGAACTGAGGAAAAATCGAAAATTTTATACTGATTCTGCAAATTTATGGTCATCGGAAAGATTCTGCATTCGGCGCAGTTATTCGCCGTCAGGCGAAGGAATCAAGGATGTATTTTTAGGCCAAAAATCGGTTGATAAAAGCAATCCCCGCCGGTGACGGATGATTCTGCCCTTTCCAGAATACACCGGCAATTCAGCCCAGAAAGTTTGGAAGAAGCTATTTGCTTGCTATTTGCAGAATTGATCGATCTTCAATACATTCTGCATGGTCTGCTTCGGAATAAAAAAGTCAAAACCCAAATGAAAGGAACGGTGATTGAAGACTGACGTTTTAGTAATCGTACACATTTGATTTACTACTATTATAACTAACTGGATTCGTTAAATATTCAAGAGTGGGTTCTGGTATTGAATATTGGAACGTACAACAGGTGTTATGGCAGGGCTAACCCAGGTGGTTTTTTGGGGTCGTACTCGTACAGGTCGGGTAAGTATATACTGCTCAGCGAAATGCTCCTCGTATGATCAAAACGTAGACCTTCTAGATGCGCTTCCAGATGTTTGCCGTCGAGGTCACTGGAAGGCATTTCCATTGCAGCTCTGCCGTCGGCTACACGGTATACAATGAGCAAAGGTGATATGGCCTGCAATACTTGAAATCAATCTCCATTGCTTGAGCGACAGTAAGGATGTAACGTACGCAAATTTGGGGTAGCAGGGACAGCAGCATCATGGAGCCCGCAGATTCCTGATAAGCCACCAGGAAGACATACGGAATTCCGACCACTATCAGCAATGAAGCTGATTCGACACTCATAGCCATGATTCTCGTATATGGCGATCCATGGCCGGGGCCGAGGACGTTGCGCAGATATATTTGATGGTGGATGAGCCGGACGACAATCAAGACAGAGACCATGACGTTGAAGAGGGTGGAACATGATACGATCAGAAGGGTTGGCAGGCGCATCCAGGTCGCGCTGAAGGTGAAAAATAATAATAGCCCACTTGCTGTACAGTTGTCAATCAAGTTCAGAGACGTGATACCCGAAGTTGGGCTAGTCCACACACCTAAAGCTGCCACGAAAACCAAAGAAATGAAGCAGAGGAGTGCTATTCTTGCAAAACGTGGTATGCCCTGGTATAGAATCGCGCATCGCCAGAGCTAGAAGGCAGTATATTGAATAATTTTCAACACTGTGGCACACAATAAAATACTTACCATGAACGCATCCGCTATCCATATGCTAAAAGGTAGAACATATGGCGCGCCGCCAGGCAGAGAAGGGAAGCTGATTCCTTGGAATATGGATGTTGTAGAGATTAACACTCCTTGAACCAAAGACAAGGTGCTCAGGAGGAACATCGTCAAGATGAGGAAGACCAGAAATCGTCGCATCGGCCTGGATGGAACTGTGATGTTTTTTTTGAAGAGAAGCTTGAAGCAATCGAAGGAAAGCGTGAGGACGATCCCGTACAAGAACGCGGCAATCATCGTCCCAAGCATCTGCGTCTCAAGCAAAGTATTTGGGCCTGGTACCAGCCCAGGAAGAGTGGACGACGTTTGCTCGACAGGCATGGCGGCTCCCGGCTACGGAGCTGCGAAGCGGAGCAAGAGTCTTTATATCACAGCACATAGCCCTGGGTTGCTACGTAAGACTTTTCCACGGACATTATTGGCAAAAACATACTCCGAAAGGCATCGGCATGCTTCGACTTGTGATAAAACTCACGTCAATTGTCTTCGTTGATATGGTCCCGACATGTACTGTTGGGATCCCTGTCTCTGCGCAGTAGCCTAAAATTACAGCAGTGCTTCAATTGAGTCGAGATGAAGCGAACAGATATTCTACAGGTTTTGGGCATATTCCCAACTCACAGATTTGACCAGAGGGGGCATGCTCACAGAAACTCGAAAAAGGTCGATCGTGAAAAAGTTTACAGGAGGGTGCAGCGGTGATGCAATATCTTTCCACGGAACGGGTCGCATCTGTCCCATATGACCATCTAATGTACGCAATCTTATCTTCATCCTTGAGCCTGTGTCGAGACTCGAGACTGTTCTGTGTTTCCATAGCAATCTTCCTCAACCTACCGAAAGTCTACTGCGCCATTTCCAATACGGTTAATTGCAGCCAACAGGCGTTGGCCTCCACAATTACTTCTCCTTAGCAGCCACCCAACACTGTGGTAGATAACTTGGAGTGCCTGTGGAGGCCGACAACCTATTGAAACGGACAGGAAGTTTCTCGTTTTGGGGTTCCACCGCTGGACTGGACTTGAGAGCTCTTCTGAGCTACTCTGAAAAAAATCAGCAAGGGTGAGGACGCCAATGAAGATATTGCCATCAATAATTTTTTAGATGAAACGAATCTTGTCAAGGACACTTGCGCAAGTTGCGCAGACATGAATGATGAGGTAGAAGGAAATAGGGAAAGGGGCATAGGGGTGGTCTATCTCCGGCAAGCAACGACCACAACGACAATGATGGTCGGATCCACATAGTCATGATCTTGGCGTAGACGGAGTCACTGTCGCCTGGATCAGCAAGGTCTCGAATATACCTCAGCTGATGCAAATCTCGACAGCGAGTAAGCCGGATAGGAGGATATTCACAGAAATAGTCAGAAATATGGAGACGACGGCGATGTTGGGCCCCAGCTGAGCCTGCGGGAGGAAGACAGCGGCCACCACTAAGTTTACCCAATTAATCAAATCACTAATGGAAATTTTAGAACAGGTATGGATAGAAAACAGACCTATGTAGCGTTCTGATGACTTCACGTGCTCGGTACGTAGATAGCCACCTATGCACAGTTGTCGGTAAACTGAATGTTTCCGACCTTGTCAGTATAATAAACACCTCCATTTCCGATCGATGCTAAAGAAAGAATTGAAAGAAATGCCAAAAAATAGAGGCACCATCAAATTTACTCACCAAAAGCCCGTCGGCGCCTAAACTCGTGAATGGAATTACGAACAGTAAGCGCTGGTAAACCTTCAAGGCTTCAAGTACGGCTGACTCAGATGAGACGGTATGCCCAACCCTTTCCACTGTGCACTGTTCATCGTGAAAGTTTCTTGCCCATGGCTGCTGTACTCCGTATAAACATGTAACGTAGGCAAGTAGAAACCGCCGCACTCTTTGGGAGTCCGAGTATTTTGGCTGCACCAGCAGTTAGGCGAAGTGGAGGGATAACATGATGACAAGGTCGTAAGTGATACCGTGACCCGCAATCATGGTCGCGAATATCAACTTTTCCAGAGGGAATGCATTGACGTCGATTACAACGAGATGCATATTGAAAGGGAGGAAGGTAAGGGGGACATGAAATCAAGGAGTCAGTATATATGTGCAGGGTGACCACAATGTCCAGAAAAATCGATTGAGACCGCTTGCATGAGAACCTGTGTTGGTGGAGCGAGGGAAAGAATTTCGGACAAATGTAAGTGCTGCAGAGTTTGAATCAAGGGACAGTATAGTAACGCAGTGTACCCTAGAGCAGTAGTAAACTCAAATCGAGGCCAAAAAATGAACGTCAACCATTGCTCAACCGAGTCTAGGTGTCTTCGTGTGGAAAGACGAGGGCAGAGCCCACAGTAGAGTACTTTCAGATTATACCTTTGAAGTGCGCTACTAGCAGTTGACTTGTAGAGCAAAGAATCAATTTTAGTCGTAGCGCTGTTGGTCGTTTTCGTGAAAGCATCTTGTGATGTCTAAAAGAGGGAATATTCTATAAAAGGCAAAACACAAACTAAACAGCAAACTTGCCGTGGACGCTAGGCTCTTGCGCTGGTTGAAGATTCGAGAGGCGAACAATGCAAAAAAAAAAATGAGGAAGATGAAAGGAGTGAAATTTACTCAAGGAAAACTGAGACACCACGAGGAAGATGAAGCTTCGGGTTAAATCAACCAAATTCAAGATCACTGAAATACCCTCGCACCCGCAATCGAAAAATAAATGAATATTAGATCGAATCCTGCCTTCCTTCCATACAGTCGATATAACTCTAGATCTATGCCAATGTCTCCAGCTTTCGCTGTGTTCACCCCGAACATTTTTAATTGGAACCAGTAGGAATACCAGCGTATTCATCATATCCCAGGGCAAGATTGAGGTTCTAGAAAAGCCGCACAAATGAGTAACCAGTCGTTCAGCCATGAAGGTGGGTAAAAACCTGCAAGCACTGTGTCGCAGCTCCCTTCAACAAATTATCCAGGCCACCCTGAGGAAAAGACACTTAAATTCTGTCCAAGCCAGGGAGAAATATGAAAAACATACCACAATAACTACCCGATCGCCATCGACACTCATCTGGAACCCACCCACACTCCATCCATGCTTACCCTCAACATCCTTCAGCTGCACGACGTCCTTCTGCATCCTAATCAGTCTCTCTCCCTTATACTTCTCCTCAAACAGCTGCGCCACATCCCTCGCTGCCATCTTCTCCTTCAGAGGGATCGACACCGTCGAGATAATGCCGCTGAACCACGGCGCGACCGACGGAACGAACGCCACTTTCACACCCGCGCCACCAGAAGTGAGCAACGACGACAGATGGTGCCCCGCCTCTCGCTCATGGATGTGGCCCGTCAGAGAGTACGGTTTGACGCCGCCGCCGAGGCTGTCAGAGGTGACCTTGGGTTTGGTAATTGGCTTGCCGCTGGCGGCGTCTTTCTCCATGACGGTCCCTGCGCCGCTGTAGCCTGAGATGCCGAAGACGGTGGGTGACGAGCCGGGCTTGATGTAGTCCACGAGAGGTGCGATGAGCAGCTGTGAGGATGTTGCGTAGCATCCTGGGTTTGAGATTCGCTTCGCGGCTCGAACAGAGTCACGTCCGTAGAGCTCTGTGTTATCCAGGCATTTGTAATTTGTACAGAGCGACGCGTTGGAGGTAGAAATACAATTTCAATTTGATTTGACATATAGAAAGAAAAAAAAAAACATAAAAACCATTAATGAATCCAACCATTCTAGAATTACAAGGCAGTAGAAGCCTCACCGGGAAGACCATACGTCCACCCCTTCTCGAACCTATAGTCCGCCCCTAGATCAATGACAACACTCTTCTTGTCCTCCCCACGCGTCGTCGCCCCCCGGTCAATCGCATCAACGAAAGGCTTGCACACTCCATTCGGCAGCGCCATAACCCACGCGTCGACCTCGCCCTCCTTCTCCATCTTCTCAACGTCTTCCGCCGACAGGTTGGAGTAGGTGATCGGCTCCTTGGTGTAGCCGTCCAAAGGGTACCCAGCGAGCTGGCGCGACGAGACGTGGCTCAGGTTCAGGTATGGGTGTCCGGAAAGGAGGCTCGTCAGTGCCTGGCCGGTGAACCCACGAGCACCGATGAGGCCCAGGCGTTTTGGTTCTGTTGAGGCTGGGGCAGAGTTGGTAGCAGCGGTGGCGTAGCCTCGGGATGGACCAGCGACGCCGTTGAATGGACGACGAGCCAATGTCGAGAAGGGGCGAACGCCGGTGGGCGGGGCGCCTGCACCTACACGATGCGGTGGTGCAGATGGGCCAACAGGGAGGTAGGACCTCTCAATCCTTCCCTTGGCTTCAAAGTCCTTAACGGTCCGCTCAACTTCAGCGACATCTTGGATGCCATACCAGAACAGGCTCTTGCCCGCCCGCGTGAAGCTGCCGTCCGCGCGCTCGAAGTGCCACCCGCGGTTCTCGTCTTCCGCCTGGGCCGTCCAGAACAGCTTGCGGTGGTCCTTTTTGATGGCGTTGAAAACATTGTCCATGACGTTGTTCAGCACCCCGCTGCGAGAGGGGAGGATCTTCGTCATTACTGGTATCTCGCCCTCGGGATGGGACACGATAGCCAAGACGTTGAGAGGCTCGTCGCCGTAGATGGTGTATGGTGTCTTGTTGAGGTCGTTGAGGACGCCTGTGACGCTTTGGAAGCCGGCGAGCACCTCGGGATCGCGGTCGTGCACGACTTGACGGAATCTGTCTGCCCCAATCTCGTCGATGGAGTTGTGCTTGAAGAGCTTGTACCCCCGACGAATCAGGGTGCCCGCGCCACTGTCCGTGAAGAGCTCCTTCTGGAGGGACGAGGCTGAAATCACAGCAACAGACGATGATCGTGGGAGGTGGTCAAGGAGTTCCTTGAATTCTCGGAGCTTTAGCTTGGTGCCGTACTTGACCCAAGGTTCCTTCATGAGACTATCGTATTCCTAAAACCGAAAGTCAGAAAAATCATAATGTAGCAAAAGAGTTACTGCTTACCTCGTCCAGGTTGATAACATCAAGCTTCTCGCCAGTGACCCCGTGGAACATGCCGCCCTTATCATTCAGGAAGACAATCTTCATAGGCTCAAGCTCCTTCGCCAGCTCTCCTGCCGCAATATCTGCATTAACGTTGAGAATTTGCCCATCAGCAGACTCCGCGAGACTAGTCAGGATGGGGAGGGCTCCGGCGCGGATGGAGGCCTCGATAGGCCTCTTGTCGACCTTTGTGATTTTCCCGACGAGGCCGTACTTCTCCTTGTCCAGGTAGTCTGCGCTAAATACGCCAGAGGTGATAGGCCGCGCACGGGTGCCGAGTTTCTCCAGAGCCGCAACGAGCTTGAGGTTCTCCTCCAAGAAGACACGGCGAGCAACCTGAAGGGTTTTGGCATCTGAGATGGCTGCTCAGTAATTTGCCATGGATGGGGTCAAGGGGAAAGGTACGCACTCGTTACACGGATTCCGTCAATGTAGTCTGGAACTACGCCTTCTTGCTCCATGATATCGTTGAGTTGGGGACCGGCACCATGGAGAACGACGGGGTAAAGCCCAACCCGGTACAGGAAGCTCAGACTGAGTGCCAGTTCGTCAAGTTCGGCGAGTACTGCGCCTCCAACCTTGATAACCGCGAATTTGGCCGGCTGAGATGGATGCGACGACGAAGAAAAGATACGAAGGTGGCGTTCGACTTCTCGCTTGGTTCCAAGTGAGTAAAGCAAGCGGATAATAGTGTCCTAGAAAGAAAGAAAGAAAGAGGTCAAGCACACTGATCAAAACGCAGGAAGGAGAATCGACCGTGACATACCCGGTCAGTCTGTGCAACAGATTGGATACCACGGACACACGTCCTTCGAACGGCCTGGACCGCCGTCTGACGCTGGCCAGCTACTACAACAGCACGACAAGCACCCTTGGAAGCCAAACGCACAGCAGCTGAGACGGCGAGCATTGGGAGAAGCTGGTGGTGGTGGTGGAGGTGGTTCAAGTTGTAACAGAAATGCGGAGGGAGGGACTTTTTTTCCGGCTCGTGACCTCGAACCTCCTTTTAATACAGCCTCCGTTTATCCGACTACATCCTCTGCTTTATTCGGACGTGTTCACACTTGCACTGTTTTTGCTGTTGGACAAGCTATGTTTACAGGATGCCTTGCTGCATATGCTCTGCCTTGTTATATGAATCACAGGATACGATTGGACTCGATTTCCGACTCGTGTTCAGCATTGATCCAGCGTGGCTTGGGACTTGTTCACTTTAAAACTGTTCTCCTCGCGCAGGCAAGCCGAGGCACATTCTGTCTACATGCTGCGGTCAAGAGAAAATTCTACTATGCTGGACCCAGAAAGAGAAAGACGCACCCCTTTTCGCCCGTGGCTTGTGATCCCACCTTCCATGGAACTTACACGACCTGGGGAACTATTATTGTCGATCGAGCACAGGATGTGCTAGTTTATGGGTATACGTTCCCAGCGCTCGACCTCAGCATTTATTATAACGGCTTCGTGAGGGGTCAATGGGGAAAATTGCGATGCTGCTTTGCAGCGCTTGCATAGCGCACTGAAGTCTGGAATGGAGTGATTGGCCTGTAAGTTCTCCGATATTTATCGGATATTTCAAATCCAATATCGACCTTTGATCCAATGCGATAGCAGTTTAGCTTCTGGGAGGTGGTTGGACTGCTGTGTCTTCACCTGTATCACAATGAACTAAACTGTCAGATCAGACGTCGACCCCATGATCTCTTTCATGTGCTGTGGTGATGCTATGCGCTGCCGTCATGAACTGCAGTCAACTCTCAAGAGTCCAAAGCTGTCCAAAACCGCAATAATCAACTGTAGAGCTCGCGTCTGCTTCTACTTACTTCAAGTTACAACCCCAAGTCCTAATTGTCAACTTACATGGTTGACCCCATCAAAGTCGACCCACCCAGAGCATTCAAGCCTGACATCTTTGTGATAAGCCTCTCAGGAGTGATGGCGATCGAGGGCATGCCAGTGTAAATCGTATTCAGTCGTTCCAAATGCCATCTATGAATTCATTACAGAAAACCGTTCTTGATCATGGGAATAATAGACCTTTCATCACTTGATTTATGAGGAACCAACAAAGCCCAAATTCACCCCGCAAACGTGCCTCTATCGTAAGGCCTTAAGGACAAGTGCAATGCTGAGGAGGTACCCCCAAGGCTTCGGCTTTTCAAATTCAACACGTTGTCTGGGAAGTCTAGTTGACACGGTTTGGGAAGAGCAGAATGCGAGAAATCATAACCCCTCTGGCGGATCAGGAACCGCATTCATGGACGAGAATCAGAGGATCTCGACTTCCCAGATTCACGAAGAGGAGGGGACGGAAGGAAGGCTTGAACGGCGGATCAAATGGACGATCAACCGATCACCGATGACGGATCCGCGGACCGGCGAACGGAACTAAATTTAGATAATGAAAAGTCCAGCGCCGATGTTGTCAACTCAACTCTCAACCGATAGTGATAGTGATAAAATGGAGGAGAATGCTGAAGAATGCCATGGATTATGAGGCGTGTATTGCGATAAGAACTGGAAGTATGCGTGTCAAGAAGGAAATGGAGGTATAAATACACCGATAGCAAGAAAGCGAGTAATTATAAAGAACAAAAAAATACAGTGGCGACCGGCGACAAAACATCTTCATCCAAAAATCAATACCGCTTCATAGAAATTAACGGAAAGAGACACACCTAAGGTATGGGACTCCTACATCAATAGGATATCATCCCCGTCTATTTCTTCCCTCCCCGTATCATGATGGCTCTAGCCGGTAGAGCCTTCCCCGTTCTCTCGTACGCGATGCAAGGAGGCGACGCTCAAAATATCGCGCCTCCAAAATATGATGAAACAATCTGCAATTTATCCACCGCCGCAGTACGGATGGTGGTCGAAACGGATAAAATCTCGGTCGTCAATTTAATAACGAAGGGTCGAACACGAGTTGAGGCGGCAAGGGGCTTCGTCGTGAGGGTCCCAGAATAGGGTGGTGGAGTGGGATTTTGTTCAGCAGGCTCGTTAGGACGGGCAACGCGGTGTGGAAGGCGGTCTTGGGGGATGTACGACCGACCCCCAGAAGCGTCTGGTACGAGGCTTTGCAAGTACCGGTCTACGGACACGTCGTTGATCCTGAGGAACCGGTCGGACAACTTCCCGTACGGGAAGATACGTTCGACTGCGGATAGTTGTCGTTTGCTGAAGCCCACAGAGGAGGAGGATTCGATAGGTGCTGAGCTCGCAGAGTTGACGAGGGAGCACAGGAGGATCATGATGAAGGCACGGAAAGTAAAGAGTGACTGGATAAAGGAGTGCATGTTGTAAAGGAGTGTGGTGGTGGTGATGGTGATAGCAGAAAGGAGAGTGGGCTTTGGTCGAAGTGGATCGAAACCAAGGAGGGTATATACTCCCCAAAAGTCGAGAGCGGAGGAAAGCTCAGGGCTAAAATTTTGAAGCTGGCCAGGCTGGGATCTTTATGTAAAAAGGGTCTATGGCCGTGACTGTTGGGCGGCGACAGAGAGATGGAAATGGCGTTGACGGAGAGCGTGCTGTCGTAAGTCCGCAAGGCGTGGTCTGTACTGGTGCTATGGTATGGAACCCGCGCAGGTTCCTTTCAGTCAAGCCGCCCGCCTTTATGTACGACGGCTAAGAACTAGAAGATCCTTCCTGTGACTTGTGTTGACATGGTAGTGGAGTACGGCACAACGGAGGGACTGTGGAGTGCGATAAGAGCGCCCATAGATTTTTAGCTTTTGACACTCCGGCTTCGGCTTTGACAGACAGATAAGCAAGTAAGCCCATCGCCTGAGAAGACCGGGCAGGATGAAGACTTCGCATGTCGTACGTAATTGCGTCACCAAAATTCTGAGCCTAAGAGCTATGGCAGACACAGCGCGATGAAAGGACAGAATCAATGGAAATGGACGGAAATAACTTACGCATACATACCGACTCCAACAAACGCCGTGTTTCTCAGGTGGAGAAGGCAAAACTTTTCAAACGATGCGATATGTACAGTTATCGAATACACAAGTAATAATGATCAAGTCCCTGAATGATGAAAATTGTAGACATCGAGTAAAGAAGACGCAAACGCCGCGGTGGTATCCTAACATAACCATTTACGACAACAAAGCGAAAGGAAGCAACCCAAGGCTGGGAACTAATCTAGAAGGGCACCGGTGACGGTGGCGGCGCCGACTTTTCACGAGCACTAAGGCTGGCGATAAATTCAGCAATAGCACTCCAATATCCAGGTTGGGTGCACGTATCATCTGTCAGAGACAACATCAGCATCACAAGCCGCACAACCCGAAAGATAAATGAAAAATAGATATCACGCACTATGGGCACCATACTCAAACACCATATATTTAGCTCTCTCCAGCCCAACCTTGAAATCGCTCCCATTTACCTTCTTCTTTTCGCCTCTCTTCGCCACCGCCTCCCATAGCGCGCGCATATGTTCTCGGGGGACGATCTCGTCTCGCGCACCGCTAAGCATGAGGATCGGTGTTGTGGCGGGTATCAGCGGGATCTTGGACGCTGAATCCCACTTCTGATGGCACAGGAAAGATAACGGACCCAACACTGGGAGAGCGTGCGGTACAAGGCTAGGCAGAGATGTGAATGTGTTTTCTAGCACGAGTGCCTCAATCTGTTTTTCATAAGCGAATGTGAGCGATGTCAGGAAACATTAAGCAGTGTCCAGACCTTTGCCGGGTTTCTGCTGGCAAGATCGATTGCAACAGCACCGCCGATTGATTGACCGTATAGAATCTTCACATGTTAGAGTCAAAACATTGTAACGGGTGAGAAGAAGGGCGCATACAATCGACGTATTTTTGAAAGTCGGGTGTGAGGTAAGGTAATCCAGAGCTGTCTGCGCGTCTATCTTCAAACCTTGACTGCCGTCAGCCCTTGGGAACTCCGTGCATGAACAACAACGCCAACAACATCAACGTACCTTTCTCAGAAGGCGAACCCTCAGAATGTCCGTAACTGATAGATAGGCACGCATGAACGTCGTGTAATTGAGGATCAAATGAAAGACACAAACACACCCTCTGTAACACATCATGAGTACGTTACACCGCATTTTCCTGTAGAATATGCCAGCGAGGGGTATTCGATGTCCCATGTTCCCGCCATTACCGTGGAACATGATGATTGTGGGCCGACTGGAGATGAACTTGACGTGAGGGCCGTTGAGCCTATGTCCGATGGGAAGGCAATCAACACTGACCTCATCTTCCGTCACGCTTGAAGGTAGGTCCATGTACGTTCCTCCGTGCCCGACGTCCTTCTTCTGAGGTAGCAAGTAGCATCTTAGCGTCACGTCGTCCGGTGTTCTCAGCTCCAGATTCTCATACGGCAGCTGAAAGTCGGAGGGCACGGCGACGTCTGCACGTCTCGTGAGTAAGTGAACAGAACAGACGCCCTCAGGAGTTCATTTCACAAACACACCTATTCGGGATCCAGGAGGAAATGCTGATGGATATATCAAGTAGTTTTGGCCATAGTATACGAGACCTACACCTGCAAACACTCGATCTTCAGTCTAACCGTTTCAAACAACGGGTCGTGGAAACCTGACGAACCTAAGGTCGACAACGTTGCTGCTGTGGCGAGAGTGCCCTGCGAACATGTTCAGGCTGATAAGGAGAGGAAATGATGTGGTGAATAGAACCTTTGCAAACGTTTCGAGAGAAGGGAAGAAGCCCGACATGGAGGGTTAGCTATACGCGATGATGAGCGCTGGACAAGAACGAGACAGCTCAAGATGGTGTTGTTTGGCAACGATCGACACGACTTTCGGTTCAACGTTGATGGCCCTGCCTGGGCTCTGTGGTCCTTTTCTTGAAGGTCTTTAGAGCAGTTGGGGTGTGTCTGTCGACTGTAGCCTATAAAATCGAAATAGAGAATGATATCGCTTCGAATTTTGAATACTTGAGCATTTAGACAGGGTCGAGAGATAAGATTAGATCTTCCGTACGCGATCGTGTGCTTCACCTCCTTATAATTTAGCATGACATCTTTGAACGAAATGAAGGTCTATATATGTCATATCCTAGCCTATAACGTTACTTCCCTTTGTCTGGACATCAATTAAGAGGAAAGGTAATTCAACGACGGAAGTGACGGCTTGAAATGGGACGAAATGGGAATTCGGAGAAAGAAAACGAGAAAAGGAAGAGAAAAGTAGGTACGTGCAGTCGAGGGCGGCTAAATCCAATGTTGGCAAGGTAGATCGTGCTACAAGTCGAGATTTATAGATGGATGAAATCATAGAGTCTTGATAGGATAATTGAGAAACTTGAAAATAGTTTCCATCAGCGGCAATTATGGCTGGCATGTTGTGGAATAAATAAACCGAGAACTTATTTTCGAAATTTGCATCCCCGTAAATATATTTCAAGTGCCCGTAAATATATTCCCATCCCCACAAATATTTAGCATGAGTCCGCAGGAACTTATTAGTGCGCGAATATTTTATACGAGGTGCGCGAATGTTTAATGACTGCCCGATTATTTTATAGAGGGTCCCGCGGGTATTAACTCGCATCCCGCGCGAGTTTTTGCTGCCCGCGAAGAAACATTCGGTGCGCGAAAAAACATTTTGAGTGCGCGGATTTTAATTGACTGCGCGAATTTATTTTGTTGTCCCCCGAATTTATGATATGTTCTGCACGATTTTCTTTGCTTGAGGCCTTTCCGAGATGCCGTGGTTACGTAATTGATCCGTTGATGATCAATTCGGCACCAGGGTCTGGCTCCGCTAATGCTCGCTAAGGCTCGGCTCCTGGCGCTCAGGGTGAAGGCCGCTGTGTATTGACTTGCATATGGTGGTGAATTTTGAAAGCGCCTCATAGCGGCCCACGGCTTGGGCTGTGAAACCTCAAACAATATAGAGATAGTCTACCTAGCATACTATAATAGTATTTTGCATCAAAAACCCTTAATTTGCATTTTTTCCCTTTGGGTTTGCGATAGCTGTTTTATACTAAATTATAGTTACTTTCTCAATGACGCTCTCGCAACCCGACGAGCAGTCACGTGATAAAATTACGACGGGAAATAGCCGGCGTCTACCCCTGGTCTTAGACTAAGCTGGTACGCTCAGGCCTTCGCAGAGGCTTTAGCTTAGTTAGCAAAATAAAAGCATGGATTACCATAAATGCTGAGCCTTGGCAGGTTTAGTCAGTGGTTACTTTCAAATTTACCCCTAGTAAGCAATACCAACAGTGGTTTTCACCCTGGGTGGCAGGAGGCGAGCTTTAGCGAGCATTAGCGGAGCCAGACCCTGGTGCCGAATTGATCATCAACGGATCAATTACGTAACCACGGCATCTCGGAAAGGCCTCAAGCAAAGAAAATCGTGCAGAACATATCATAAATTCGGGGGACAACAAAATAAATTCGCGCAGTCAATTAAAATCCGCGCACTCAAAATGTTTTTTCGCGCACCGAATGTTTCTTCGCGGGCAGCAAAAACTCGCGCGGGATGCGAGTTAATACCCGCGGGACCCTCTATAAAATAATCGGGCAGTCATTAAACATTCGCGCACCTCGTATAAAATATTCGCGCACTAATAAGTTCCTGCGGACTCATGCTAAATATTTGTGGGGATGGGAATATATTTACGGGCACTTGAAATATATTTACGGGGATGCAAATTTCGAAAATAAGTTCTCGGTTTATTTATTCCACAACATGCCAGCCATAGGCAATTGGTTCAGAGAAATCGGCATCAAGTTGACATAGCGCTAGATTCTCCAGCACAAAGAGTTCCGGGAAGAGGAAGTACTGAGTATAAGCACGTAAAACTCTTCGACTTCGTAGTCGGGTGGAATAAAGACCATGAGAGTTTGCTGTGAATGTGTAGCTGTTGACGAAAAATATTACGAGCCATTGCTTTGTACCATGTCTGACTGAAGATCATATTTCAAGGAAGGCGGAGAGGCCGCTAGAGAGCCCATGGAGAGGCGCTAAAGCAGGATTTGAGAAAACCAAGAGCATCCTCTGTCTCGACAAGTTCAACTAGAATTACTGGTCTATTGATACAGTCAGACCGGCCAGCGCCCAGCGACAATCACCTAAAATGACTTCATACGCAAGTTTCCGTTATCGGACTGCAGAATATCTGCGAATACCTCTGCTTTTTTTTGACCTTCCTTACTGCACTAAGAAAGACTCGAATTGACGAAGTGGTGATGACAGTTGAATGAGTCAGAAACGTCATAGGTCTTCGAGAACATGTTTTGAGTGTATCGACGACATCTCTACAAAGCCAATTTTTTTCAAGAATGAATCCTGTGAGAGCCAGAGGAAGTGCTAGAATACTCCAAGTAGACTTGGGACATTTGGATGGTGGTTGTGTTCAAAGGAGGCTGGACGGTCCTGGACCGGATCCGGAACGACGGGTGTGATTTGACCAGCTGACTCATCCAATTACCGAAACGAGGGTGCCGTGAACCCTAACTTGTTCACGATCTCCTTCCATCTTCCTCTATTTCTTCTAGTTTTCGGGATACAATCAAGCCCAGGTGTCTGCAGATGGCCCTTCCAAAGGTGCGCTACGCGGTGGTCTTTCACTGCTGACAGATAGGGGCCTTTACTGACCGTGGCTTATCCGATCGCAGAGAATTATCAAGGTGAATATCCTTTCACTGCTCGTGCGATCAAGTGGGCAACTTGAACTTAATCATTGTGGAATCGTCTTCTAGGAAACAGAAAGACTCGTGGCGGATCCCGCACCTGGTATCTCTGCGCTACCGCACGACGACAATCTTCGGTACTTCGATGTTATAATTGAAGGTCCAGGGGGCAGTCCGTTTCAGAGTGGGTGTTGTTGTTTCTCGTCCTTTCAGGTGTCGGTGCTGATTATATTTGGGCTGTAGATGGGAAGTTCAAACTGGAACTGTTTCTGCCTGAAGAATACCCCATGGCGCCTCCGAAAGTGCGGTTTTTGACGAAGATCTATCATCCTAATATCGGTGAGTGGCATCTGATCTCCTGGCCACTGTGTCGTCCTCAATTCGGCCTGCTTCTCAGATAAGCTGGGACGGATATGTCTGGATATTCTGAAAGGTGCGTCGTTCTCTAATGGTCCTTCTGCTTCATATTCACTATCCGACAGACAAATGGTCGCCCGCTCTCCAAATTAGAACTGTCCTTCTGTCGGTGCAGGCTCTCCTCAGCGCACCAAATCCCGACGACCCTCTCGCGACCGACGTCGCGAAACACTACAAGGAAGACGAGAAGGACGCCCAGCGCGTCAGCCAGGAGTGGACCCAGAAGTACGCTGTTTGATGACGCCGGCGGTGGGCGGTGGGCGGACTGGTGGCAGGACGGAGAGGACCCGACCCTTCCCAGCTTTTGACCTTATTCCCGCATAGATCCTGTGGATTCTTCACCTTTCAATTCTAATTTTCCTTGTGGCACTACGAAATCGATTCGGTACGATAGTCATCACCTGCGCTGTATCGACTAAATAATGTAAAAATTATCCTTCACGTCATGGTCCCCTAAGTGTGTACTGGTCGCATCTACCACCGGCAGGAGAACGCGGGATGACTCCAACTTTGGAAGAAGGGCTTGTCGACCCAGAGAAATTTCTGTATCAACCGAACCACAGGAATCAACGAAATTGTCGTAGTTATTCCAACCGCTTGAAAGTTTGTCCACGCCTAAACGTCTTTCCAACGACTCATTGTAAACTGAGAGCTTAGAGGCACCTTTGACTGTCCTTGCAAGGTTCCGAGGTGAATTTGAGTCATGCTAGTGCAGCTGATGCCTTCTCTCTGGAGATGAGTGATGAGCCTTTCATCATTCTCATAATCAAGTGAGTTGTCTACAATTTACATGACTCGACAAAGGCTTTGCATGGGTCTGCTTTGGAGTGATGTAGAAATGGCAAGTTGACAAAGAGGAAGCAAAAGGCAGACGCGAGCTCTAGCGGTGTTGATTGTGGATTTGGGTTCTTGAAAGTTGGCAGCAGTTCCAAAGCCCCTCCAAAACCGCACTACGCTATGCAAATGCGTTCATTGCAGCAGGAGATACCACATTAGATGCTGAGGTTGAGCGCTGGGATCGTATGCCGGCGCATCCTGTGCTGAGTGGGCAATAATAGTTCCCCAGGTTGTGTAAGCTCCATTTTCCAGGAAAGGTGAGATTCCAAGCCGAAAGACGTGCCACTTTCTTTTTCAAAGTTCAATTCATCCTAGTAAATTTTCTCTCGACCGCGGCATATAGACGGACTGTGAATCGACTTGCTTAGGGCGACTCAGGCAAGGAAAGCAGTCTTGAAAGTTGATCCGTCACGGTCCCAAGCCATGCTGGATGAATGCTGGATGCGAATCGACTGCGATTAATAAAACAAAGCAGAGAATATGCAGCAAGGCATCCTAGTCAACATGACCTGTCCAACAGTAAAAACAGTGCAGGTGGAAACACGTCCGAACTACAGCAGACATGGGTGACGGAGCAAGTTGAACAACGGACGGGCCCGACGGGGTAGTACTTACCAATTTTGGCTTGAAATCCCGGGACGGGCCGCCAAAAGTCCCCGACCGCACCGAAAATTAGCCCTATTTAGCAAGGACCTTGCCTTTGCATGGGGTTCGCCATGAACGCCTTACACTGAGACATGATGAGCCCTTTCCTTCGTGTCCCATCGACTCAACGTCGAACCCCAACATGCCATTCGACTATGTCAGAGACGACATTGATAATCATGCCATCCTGGATGCCCGCGTCTACGAAGCCTTCGCTTCAGACAAAAGTAACAAGCCACCGGCGTCGAACCTCGTACTGCTGATGGTCATCATGGTCTACACTGCTGGCCAAAAAAAATTCAATGAGAGCGTGGCGGACCTCAACAGTATCTCAAAACTTCTCCAAGAGTATTCTTCGGATACTTCTGGGGATGAATACTCGAATCTTACGAAACTCATCGATTCGTGCTGGATGGACGGCTCATTCAAGAGGCTGCGCCTTCTGAGTGAGTTTAGTTTCACAAGCTTACACTCAGTGGTATACTTATCCCAGGAACGTGCAGAGATTCTACGCGCAAAACGTCCTTATCCCACCAAAGACTCGGAGCGTCCAACTTTGCAACAAATAAATAGGTACGCGATAATATGTCTCTGTTAACTGATGTTTAGATTTTTATATCTCATTTGTTTAGGCCCTATATGCTTCAAAGTAGACCACCTTTCTTGAACGTTGTCTTCCCTTATATAATTTTTACTTTTACCAACAGCACTAGGCGACATTTATAAGAGGCCCTTTCTCGGGGGTGCTGCGAAAGGCTTTATCTCCTGCCTCAAGAAATACGACGATGAGATCTTCGTCGATAAAACACCATACTATGCCAGAGCGATATCCGTAATCCAGAGTGATGGCACGGGGAAATCCCGAATGCTGACCGAAGTAAGTATCCTTACACTTTATCCCGTCCTTCGAGTTTCTAACTTGAGCAGGTCGGTAAAGATGTTTTCACCCTGCCAATTTGTCTACGCCATCCGGAATCACCAGGTTACCCGCCGTCAGATGAGAGCGTCTATTGGTTCTTTGAAGAGCTGAACGACCATCAGAGCTACACCGCACACTCAAAGATCGCGCGCTTCCTCGCAGCGGTCCACAAAACAATGCTTTCATGGCTGAAGAAAGCACAAGAAGATTACCATTTTGATGGGCAGCAGTTGCATAGCTGGTGGTATAACAATATGGAACTGGAATCCGACCGAGACTTCAGGGAGTCATTTTATTCTGAGGTTATAGAAACAGCAGACAAGGTAATTCGTCGTGATTGTTACATTTCTGAGCCTAAACCGCGGTCGATAGATGCCAGAAGGCAAAGACCTTACGATTTCTGACTTGGAGTCAGAGGTCAATCTAATAGGGAGCCAGACCAGTAAACTCTATGCAGGCGCCGCAACGGCTGTTGAGGAACTAATGGCCTTCCTCGATCATCTCAACTTCGGCAAGCAGCAAACATGCGTAATGTACTTCGACGAAGCTCAACAGCTGGGAGAACGGTTCTGGGTACTGTTGCACCTCCTAAGCCATCAGCCGTCGCATATAAAGATGTGGTGTGTCTTCATGAGCACGAAATCAAGCATCATGTTTTTCTCTCCGCCAGTGACAGACTGTACGTCTTGAATTATTTTGTTGTATGCGCTCATCTCTGATCAAAAAGGGCAATAGTACCGACGCGACTTGTTGAGGAACTCCAGCGGTCAATCAAACCGTACTTTGCGCTCGGCTTCGATCATTTCGCCAACAGAAACGTTGTCCGCGCCAAAGTAGGAGAATTGCAAACGCTCTCACACCTTGCAACTTATGGACGTCCTCTGTATGCAATTGTTGTTTACTCGTCGAGCATATGATTTATCTTCAAGTTCATTTCAGATGGAAATCGATTTTACCAGAAGAAAACAACATCGTCCACCTTGCTGCCCTGAAGCTTTTATGCGTTGAATTACCCTTCAGAGATCAAGATCAAATCCACGTCTTCTCTGTGCTCTCGCAACGGCTATGTCTCGAACCTGTCAGTGCCACGATAAATCCAGAAGCCTTCGACCTTGCAGATCGGTGTGTTGCCCAACACATGCGACTCATAATTGGCATGTCAAACGACCGCCGTGATTTTTTGACCTTTTCTCCTTCAGAACCTCTCCATGTCCTCGCTGCTTTCGAGCTTCTTTACAATTACAGTACTGGAAGCCACACCGAGCGCACCGAGCGCATTGCATGTGTCTTGGACACCCTCTGTCTTAAACTGCTCGGCGATGGATTGGTCAACAAAGGTCTCAGCGGCGAGATTGGTGCCCGGGTTCTCCTCATGCTGGCCCGTGATTTTGCATCTCCTGAAAAGGATGGCCATCTCGACATTCTGAAGCCTGTTCCTCTCTTGAAAATGATACACACTCTGTTCAATGGCGAAGCCCTCTGGCAAGGAAATGAACACCAAGAAGAATTTACGACAGCCTTTGGGTCTGCATATATCAACTTCACCCACTGGGTCGTCACGAAGGACCGCCTGCCAGAAAACCCAAAGCCGTAAATCTAACCCCCTGAAATTTAGCATGCCGCTGACTCCTTCTTTCTTTCTCAGGCAACTTCTCGCGAATCTCTGGGCTCGAGGCATTATTCTCCAGTCTTGTTTCTATCAAGGAGCAATTCACTTCCTGATGGCGGTTTATCACGGCGATATAAGTCCAGAGGCCTTTTTTGATCCCGCAAAGCTCTCTGCGGTTTACGGACAAGTAAAATATAAGAATCAGGACGGCGAGGGAGCTGCGCGGGGGACTCTGCTACCTCGTGACCTTGAGCGGGCCTTTCCCTATCTCACACTCGTTCTCGAACTTGGCAACGAATCTTCCTATGGCACAACTGGCTCAAAGTTCCAAGTCGAGACGCCTTCTGCACCTCTCCAAAACTCCACCTTTGGAGCTGTCGCAGAGAATTACCGTGATATGACAGTGGACAATTACAATCGGTATTCCATTTCCGCCCGTGGTTCCTCGGTGGAGGTTTACGATATCCTTCGCCACGCAAATATTGAAAGGGAATTCAAAATGTTGCTGGAGACTACGGTGCAGGCGGCTCCTGATGAAGATCTGGAGTCTATGCTTCCACTTCGGCGGTTGGCTTGTGCCGATACTGCCTGGATGGCAGAGTTCTGAATTTTTTACTCGTATCAAAGAGCTTGGGGAGAAGGTGGAAGTGGGGGCATTATTATCGAGTCGAGAGAGCATTCGATGACACACTCTCGGGCATGAACAACGAAATGGAGGTTAAAAAAGATTATTAGATGAACCAGAGATGAACAATAAATGAGTCATACCAGTACTTTGTCGCCGTTTGTAACACTTCTGAATAAAACAATTCCCGCTTGCTCTGGTGGGACCCATGTTCATGTATCGCGTGTTTGATGTGAAACATTCAGGCATTTATCATACATATTGAAAGACGTGCGATTAGTGAATACTCGCTGAATAACTTGTTGCTGGTCACGACAGTAAATAACAAACATTCGAAACATAACTTTTTAACGAATAGAGTGAGAATGAATGCAAGAGTCAGAAGAGAAGGAAGAAGGAAGTGAAAATATGCACATAAAAAACCAATGCGGATTGGGGATGCTAGCTGAGATTATGGACAGACACAAAAAAGCGAAAATGATGATAGTACAATGATATAATTAAGACGATAAAGGTGGCTAGATGAGATGATGATAAGAGTGAGTCAGAAGTAAGGGGTACATAATGTACGAGATGGATTGAAAAGCAAAAGTGGAACTGCATAAGATAGAGAAATAAACCGATGGTCATCAATGCCATGGCCCACCGAAGTTGCCATTGGTGCCATTGGTGCCGTTGCTGCCCTGGTTTCCTCGGTTGCCGAAGGAGGATCCACTGCCATTGCCAGTGCCATTGCCAGAACCAGAGCCTGAATCTCCAGGTCCAGGTCTCGGGCCAGTTCCAGAACTCGGACCAGGTGCGGCCCTTAGACTAGGCATAGTGGGTTCCCGTGTTAGAGAGGCAGGCGGACGCCTGAGGGGATGTCCAAACATTCGCTGCAACAGCGGTAGGTGTTGGCCGTGATGATGGTGATAGTGATGGTGCACAGGGACTCGACGAATGGGAGCGGCGGTGGTTGCATGAACAGATTTGCGGCACACAGGGCAGGTGCTGGCGGTTGTAAGCCATTGCTGGGTGGGTGGATTGCGGTCAGACTGAGATATAAAGCAGAATAAAATAAGGGACTAACATTTAGACAATCCTGATGGAGCCAGTGCGAGCAGTTGTTTAGTTTGAGGACAGGGTCTGTCGGTTCGTACTATAGCAGAGCCGTTAGATCTCATGGACATGGACGGCAATGGGATGAAGGGAAAACGCACATCGTCCAGACATATAGGACACCTCTGGTCACTGTCAGGTGTGGCCCAGTCTTTGTACACACCCTTTTCCATCTTCTCAATGATATCGCTGGGCGTCGAGCGTGGCTTAACATCACCCAACGTTTGAGCCAACGACAACAAGCTCTCATAAGATTCGTCGAAGTCCTCGTCGCGCTGAATATCATCCGAACATGTTAACACTAAAGTAAGGTGAGAGAAAGTCAAGAAACGCACCACAAAATCACCCAGTGCTCTTATCCTCCTTGCTCCAAATGAAAGTAGCTCTGTATTCCCGCGTGGATACCTCCCTCTGCGACCTCTCATCGTAGGTGCCAAGGTCCCTTCGCGCATCGGGTCGCTGTCAGACTCGGAAGCTTCATGACGGGTGGTGTCGGGACTATCTACATCCATCCCAAAGCCAGAGTATCTATTGTGTCGAGCAGAGGCGGGCGGAGCAGCAGAGCCATCTACATGGTTATGAAACTGTTCTATAAGCTGCCTCTGACGAGCGACATTCCGTCCATCCGGACGAAGAGGGTCGATCACGCTACGTCCCGGTCCTGTACTGGAGAGAGATGAAGTTGGATCTTCCACTCTCGACCCCTCCATTCGAATTTGCCGGCTGATAAACTCATGCACATCTGCACGCCCACCAGAGTTATTACGACCATTTTCATTGTTCATGTTCAAGGCGGCCCCTCTAGCGGAGGCGAATGACGCCCTAGGAAAGTTACGGGGTTGGAGCCCGCCGTAACTTCGTCTTGGAGGTCCTTCCACCGATTGATGAGAACTGGAACTAGAACTGACGGACGACGCCGAAGAGCCTGAATGAGAGCCCGCTGCTGTCGCCCCTTGCAGTGTATTGCCAAAGGCGGCAAGGTTTTCTCCTAAAGACAGTGGTGGGATGGAAGGAGGGTTAGAGGCAGGAGGAGGAGCTTGCGCAACACTTCTTCGACGTAGTGATGTCTGGTGGTCAAAGTGATGTTGCATGGTGTTCCGGAACGGGCCTGGTGTGAACGTCTCGGGATTGATGACACGGTGTTGCTGACGGCGTTCTGCTTCCCTGTTTTCAGCTAACGCCATCAATCTGGCGCGATTGTCTGCGAGCGTTGGCAAGCGCATATCGGATGGGGCAGGTTGCCGATGCATACCATTTTCGCCTTCCTCAGTCCACCGTGTCTCTTCCGATGGCGCTGGAAACGGAACTCCAACAGAAGATGAGGGTCTAACGTATTGGTTTGACGGTCGATTGTTCTCTGTACCAAAGGTATATCTGATATTTTCATCCACCATGCGCCGAAGACGGTCAAGAGTCTGGATGTCCTCCGCAGCCGCTGTCGCCTGTGGTGCTGGTTCTGGCTGCTGAGCAGAAGCGTCCGAGACCACCATGCGATTGCGTTGCATCATGGACTCAGGCGGCCGTTGCATATAGTTGGTATGGGTGGTTGGATCGAAACGAGAGGGGTCGAACCTTCCACTATTGACTCTGCTGCCAAGCAATTCGTGGACCCTACGCTCGATATTGGTCCGATTGTCATTTTGTGCTGACGAATTATCGGTAGGTGAAAATACTTGAGCAGGGCTTTCAGCATCGAAGGTGCTGCCAAGGTCAGGTGGAGGTAGCGATGGAACATCACCAAAAAATGATGACCCAGAGCTCGACGTGAATGGCATCTGGTTGCTTGTCCTGCTTTGGCCGTACACTCTCCGAGAAGGAGAATAATGATAGGAAGGCGATGTATGGGAATGAGTGGTCCGTGTCGTCGTTGGCATAGTGTTATTTTGGCCCTCTGTTCTTGAGGACTGCGACGAAGCGGGCATGTCAAACCAGGAGATAGTCACAGCAGCAGGCTGTTCAACGAGAGGCGCGGTGCTCTCACTGGCCCTTTGGCCATTGTCGGCTATACCTGGATTTACTATAGCTGGAAGGTGGAATGACAAGGGATCCCCACCGAAATCCGTCAAGCTCAGCATATCGACATCGCCGGTCGTATCAATGGCAGTTGCACCAGATGTGCTTGGTGTAGTCTCCATTCGCATCCCCCATCGTCCTCGTCTCCCTGTGATGGCCGAATCCAGAGGAGAATCTCTCTGCGTCGAGGACGAAGGCGCAGAATCAACTGGACGGTAACTATTCCTCGTAGGAAAGCTCTGCAATATCTCTGGGCCTCCAGGAAACGCTCGTAGTCGCCTCTCACTATCGGCAATGAACTCATCCAGTGTTTGTCTATGACCCTGAGTGCCAAAGCCTGCAGCATTACTGGAACTGTTATCGGCGGAGTCCCTTCCTGCACTGTCCGACTCTGAAGGCCTGAAGTGTACCCTCCTTGACCTATCGAGCACAGCATAATCCTCTCTCATCCTGACTTCAGCAGCGTTCTCGGCCACCAGGGAAGTAGACGAGCGCAGTCTCTGTCGAACGAAGGGCTGGGTCGTATCCCTAGGTTGCATGGCAGTCGACGTCACCGTTGAGGTCGATGCAGTCGGCCTCGAAGCAGGTCCAGAACTCGATGAATCGGGGTATGCTCCCCATGTCAAATGTGCAAATCTCGGCACCTCCTGTACCGTGTGGGAATCTGCTGTTGGATATGTCGATGGCGATGCGAGGGTGTTAGAATCAGTGGTCTGAGGCCCCGGCGTGGACTCCATCCAAGCAGGCAAAGCGGGTGAGGTCGGTCCTGTCGTCCGCGAAAATTGCGTGTAAGAATCCAAAGGAGGGGAAAATAGATGATCAAAAGGCTGAGACGTAAAACCAGTGGACGGAATTGCGGGAAGTGGGTTCATGCGTGGAGCCTCCTGCTGCGACGAGGATGAAGTGGGCGAGCCCACATGCCCAGCCAGGCTGGAAAAACTCAGGTCTGTCGATGGCGTGCCCTCATTTCCGTTTGGATGCGAATATTGCCATTCATGACTAAAAGAAAGGGTGATGAAAATACGGTCAGTCAAGTCAAAAAAGCAAGAAGAGGAACAAAAACTCACCCAGCAAAGGTCTGATAAGTTCTGCTAGAACCGCCACTTCCACCAGCCGCAGCGCCAGAGTTAGAATTCCCAACACTCGGAGCCGATGACGACGACGACGACGACGACGCAGCCATCGTCATCGTCTGCTCATGACCATGACCATAGCCATCCGCGCCCGAATGAAGCCTCGACGGCGGCCTGTGGACAGACGGTCGAAACGCCGAGCCAGTCCCAGCCCCAGATCCAAACCCTAACCCCACGCCTATCCCATGATCCAGGCTTCTGACAGCTGCCTGGTCTGCAACATTCCGGGTGTACGAAAAAGACCCAGAATTGCCGAACAGATCTGGCGATGACGATGTGGATGAGGATGAGGGGCCCGAGATCGTGCTGCTGTTTCCTGGAGCCACCGAAAATCCAGACGGCCGTGAGGATCCTGCTGCTGCTGCTGCTGCTGGAGTCGATCCTGATCCTGATGATCCTGTTGCTGGCATCGTGGCGTACAAGGTAGTAGCAGAGGCAGAGGCCATGCTGCTCGATGCTGACGGGTCGAAGAGAGTTGCATAAAAACTCAAATCAGAATTTCTTGCAGGCTGCGGGTTCGTATAGTTCTGTGCGGTTGAGGATTGCTGTTGTCGATGACGGGCGTCTGTGGCATCAGAGATTAGATCCGACATTCCTCCTGCTTCGTGAGCGGCGTCTGGAGGGCTCGTATTCCCATGTCGGCGGCCCTCCATCCAGCTATGCAGATCTCGTAAGAGCGGAGAGGGGAGTGGGTGGTCTCGGAGACTGGGATTGGCCACTGGAGCGCGTAGGGCGGCGATGGTGGCAGAAGACAGCCATTCTGTAGAAGACGGCGCGGGACCAGTGGCTTGTGACGCATCGTTATCGCCGAGAAATGAGACAGATGCACTCCAGCCTCCAGTATCTGCAGTGATGGGGGGTATAGGCGGCAGTGTCGGTGGGCTTGGGGGCAGAGGCTGGTTGAGTAACGATCGCACGTTTTCTTCTTCGTCTTCCATCTCTTCTTCATCCTCGTCTTCTTCTTCTTCGTCGTCTTCATCATCTACCTCATCGTCCATATCACCTTCATCTTCATCCTCCTCTTCGTCCTCCTCCTCATCTTCTTCGTCATCCATCTCCTCATTTCCGAGCGAAGTATTATTTGCATAAGAGGCCTGTGCCTCCTCTTCATCTGAGGTATTATCCACATCCTCAAGACCAGGAACCAGAGGCGAGATTGGTCGCAGGCGATCGAGAGCGGTGTTTAAACGCTGGCGAAAAACATTCACCGCCTCAAGCTCATCACTTGTCACCCTATTTGAAGGCGGGTGCCGACTGGTTGTAGTTGGGTGGAAGTCCATACGGGGACCAGAGGAAAGGGTGAGAGGTGTTCTGAAACGAAAGTGGGCTGGACAAGACAGCAACAACTGTAATTAGCGACAATCCTGTGCGAAGAAAAATACACATGTAGTGAGGTTTCTTACCATCTGTGATTGATGAAATAGGCGCCTCATCGGCGTTGCTTTGTTCTTGGCCTTGTTCTTCGGGGAAGGAAGTATCACGACTGGTGGTGGGACTCTGAGCATGGGTGCTGGAAGGGCTGTCAAGATGAAAGAAAGACTCCCCCGCAAACAAAGGTGTCGACGGTCTTGGGGAAGGATGGAAGAACGTCATATCGTTCGCTGACATGCGGGCGCGATTGCCTGATATGCTCAGCGGGGGCAAAGTTGGCGGAGGCGTGGGTGATCGGGGCACAGCGGGTGATGGAGGTTGCGACCTGCGCAGCACAGAAATTTCGCTCTCAAAAGCGTTGAACCTCTCCAAAGACAACCGATATCTGTCCTCGCTCACTCGCTGTTGTACTTGGGATTGGGCTAAATTTGCAGAGAAGGCTGTGTTCTCGTCCTGAACGGGAGTGTAATCTGCCATGTCGATGTCTTGAATCATAGGTGTAGGCAGTCGTGGTGGGTCCAACGAGGCTCGTGTCGATAGTTCCGGACCCAGGACGACGATGGGCAGTGACAAGAGTTCCCCGCCTGCGATACCACTACCCCTGGTAGGCTCGTCCCTTGAAAGATTCACTAAGCTCGAGCCTGATTCTGATCCCGAAGCCAACGTCGACGAACGAGACCCTTCCGTAGAGTCACTGCCCTCTGAGAAACTGCTTGAACTCCTCGCTCGTTTGTTGCGATCGTTGCCATTGTTGGAACTACTGCTGCTCCCAGCATCAGAGGACCCTACTGGGCTCTCCAGGTCAAAGCCAAACTGTTCGAAGGACCTCTTAAAATTTGTGGTGCTCGGCTGAATGGAAAGCTGGAGCTGGGGAGGGCAGTTTGAGGACATGGCGGGGGTGAAGAAAAAGGCGTGCTGCCTGGTAAGAGAGCCCTGGGCTGTGGCCTCACCGAAATGCCGCCGCTACTCGTGACACAACGAGACTGATCTGGCTATTTTGGGCCGACAACGGTGGATAATCCCTTTTGCTCGATCCCCTTTTTCTCTGATTTCTCTGATACAGCACTGAAAAAAATAAGAGCGACTATCGCACTGATACTATGGCCACCCTTGCAAAAGAAAAAAGCCGGTTCGATGATAGAAGGGAGAAGGACATGGGTAATGAACAACCGTGCGAATGTCAGTGATAAAAATATGACGGAAAACGCTGCCTCCTCTCCCATGTTGTTTTTTCAAATCTCCATGAATGTCCGCAAGAAATGCCTTTTACGTGATGCATCGAACAAATATCCTTTCCTACTGCCTTTCAGAGTCAAATCCTATCACTCATCCGCGAACATGAGGCCCAGTCTACGATCGATCACGGGAGCCATCATCCTCATCATCGGACGTCAGGCATTCCAGGACTATTTCTTGTTCAACAACGACATGGTATCAGTCAATGCTGAAGCGCTGACCCAGCAAACGAACGTTTACAACCGTGGGCGGTTACTAATAATTACAGGTCTTTCCACTCGACAGTTTGACAACGCTCTGGAATTGTTTTTCCGTCCTCATGTTGACTTGGCATATCCCATGGAGATGCCCTATGCGGCAGTAAATACTCGCAGTAAGTTTCCTGCGATTGCGTATTATTCTTATTCCGTTGATGCTTCATGAATCATTGTTAGCCAAGTTAACAGGCTCCTCCCGGTGGCGAAAAAGACAACTCCTCGCTGCGGTCACACTCATGCTGAACCACATTGCCGTCATTCCATACGTAGATGATGAATGAAGTGTCCTCCATTTGACAGTCCTTGCTTATTTTTCGGATAGCTTCTGGCCCTACCGGCGGATCGAAACATCCAACCCCAACCGCTGAAACACTCGGATTGTCGAATTGTCTGTGTACCGCACAGTGCGCAAATGTCGGACGGAGTCAGAGACGAATCTATGAAGTTCTGTAGCGGAGCAAAGCTACATCATACAGCGTTCGTTTTGATACACAAGTTGCTCCGGTAATACAATGTTTGTATCCTACATAATGTCCCTCGGAACCCGTCCCAGTAATAAAAATACAATTCAACAAAAAAAAAACAATCCAAACCTCACTGCTGCCAGGGGACTGGCTCCCAAACCTCAGGGAACGGATACCAAGTCAGACCCAGCTCTCTTAACTGTATCGTCCCATCGCCGAGGCGCTCGATATCAAAATCCAACCACCTGTCCTCGTACCGATGACTGCCCGTCCGCGTGCGGTACTCAAAGCCAATCCGACGGAGGGCAGGTACACGAGAGGCGATGTAACTTCCACAGTCTCGACGGTCAGAGCGCAGGAAGCCTTCAGGGTCTGGATGGTGCTCGTCGCACCCTTCGAAGGGTATCGCTATCCGCAGCTTTTGCAAGTGTTGATATTTTTCAAACGCGTCTCCATAGTCTGTCTGCACAGGTGGTTTCACAATAAGATATAGTTATAAAAAACAAAACTATACAAGTTTCAAGAACTCACCCACTCAAAACCAGCCTCTCCTTCGCGGTATCCACACACCTCCACCTCGACGACTTCCAACAACGGACATATTCTCCCCAGCTCTTCGAACAGCGTGAAATCTATCCCTTCCTCCATGACGATCCTGATATGCTTCAAAAGAAGGCCCGCCCCATTCGCCTCGATATCCTCCAGCAACTTGTTCACATCCTCTCTGCTCTTCGCAATCGGTATTCTCGGGTGGTTGATGAGCGCAACAAACGCCAAGCGCTCCAGCGACTTGACGTAGTAAAACGCCTCTTTCATGTTACACACATTCGACACCGCGAGGTGCCTGAGCTGCCCGAGCACCTTATTCGTCGTCCTTTGGTGGCCCCACGGGTTCTGGTGCTCATCGTGCCATGGATGCACGAACTTGAACGTGTCTCCTGGTCCTGGTGCCGCCATCGGCCCACCTGGTGGCGCGGGCTTGGAGAACAACACCCTCAGATCGGTCAGCTTCGGCATCCTGGCCACCACCTCAGCCAAGGTCTTGTTGCTGACCGGCTCGGGCCCGGTCAGCACTAGCGTCTCGAGGCTCGGCCACATGCACTCCGCGAAGTCGTACAGTGAGCAATAGCTGCCTGAGACCTCGATGTACCGCAGCGCATTTGGCCGTGCGAGGCAGAAGATGGCCACCAGTGAGCGGGAGTAGAACCCGCCGTGGCTTTCGTTCCAGTGGCGCTTGCGGTATTCTCGCGTCCAATAGGTTACGTCGTAGTATTTCTTGTCGAACGGGCCCTCGCCCACCCGGATGGCCTCTCCGACTGGGGTCAGCGTGACGCGCTCGAGGTTGAAGGTGGGGGGAAGAGTGCTGGATGTGATGCCAATGTCGAACGGGGTGTCTATGATTCTCAGGTCTTTGATATTGGGGCACCGGACAAGGGCACGGATGAACGAGGTGGGCGGGAAGAAGGGGCATGTCATTTGGAAAGTGTATATGTTGGACATCTTCGCAAGCGCGTTCTCCAATTTGTCCAGGTGTTTGGGGAAGTACAACCCAAACTGCTTGTTGCCCCAGAGCGGAGGCGACGCGTCGGGCCAGTGGTCGGGCCAGTCCAGATGAAAAGTCCTGAGCAAAACACGGGTTCAAATTGGTCAAAAGGAGCTGCAGCAGCTCTGAGCTCCTGCTGATCGCCCCAACTTCCTTCCTTGATTGAGATGAGATAATGAACTCACTTAAAATACACCCACAACCCCTCCGGGAAGAAGTGGAGCCCAGCTTCCTGATCGTGTTTGTCGTGGTGGGGCCATCTCACTTCAGCGAACAGGAATGGTCGGACGGCTTCGTTGACACTGCGACAAACAAGCGCAAGGTTGCGCAGGGAGACCTGGCGATCCCGGCTGTCCAAGGTGCATAGTTCGTCGATGATTTCGTACACGATATCAAGATTAACCATCTGCGTTGAGCCCTGGATCGCGTGTATTTGGGCAGTGAAACGCAACCGTGATATAACGTAGCCTGCCTCAGCCCTTGGACGGTCCACAGATCAAGTGACGATAGGAGGACACTGGAAGACAGCGGGTTATGGCGATCTTGCTAAAGATAACGGACGCAGTCCCAAATTAAACGCCATGAGTTGACCATGAGAGTTGGCTGGAAGTGCACGTTACACCCCTAATTCCGATTTGGGAATAAACATCGCGTTACTGTTTCGGTCACTCTTTCTTCGTCTCCACTTTTCACTTTCTTGTTTTGATTCGGCCATTAGGCTTTGAAAATATAGAAGGTAAGAAACGTTTACTCATTTTACTCTTGTTGAGCATTTATTGATAGCTAAGAGCACCAGAAAGCGAAACCAAAAGGGCAACTGGTCAGGATCAAGTCTGAAGAAGCTTGCCCGCAACTTCAATACGAGGTCGCTATACTCAATTCCATGGGGAATAAACCAGCTTTATCAAATTTCGGCCAACTTATCCATTTGATATAGGCAAGATAAGATTTATAACCATTTCCTACACCTGGACTTCAGGTGGTATGGTCTAAAGGCACGATGCCTGTCCTGAGGATCTGGAAAGGAATAGAATGACATGACATCCAGGTGGCTCCAGGACCGCCTTATGCATGCTTCGTGGGCATACTACTTGCATGCTTTTATCATAACAAGTTTCCTCGGTCTCTGCGCCTTTGTCGGACGAGACCCATTCAAATTTCATAACATATTGAAGTACATCTGCGGAAAATCGCGTCGAAGCTTCGCCCACCAATGCCACAAGGTCACTCAAGAAAATCACTCTTCATTAAGTATTCTCGGGCCAAGAATTCTGTCGTTTGATCGCTTGCCGTCTGCCTCTTATCCTTGGTTTCAGGTGGCTTTATATCTCTGTCAACGGTGGCCTCTGGTGGCTTTTCTTTTCGGCTCCAGAATGAATGGCTTGCTCATGATGGAAGCATCTGGGACCTATTGAAAAAAAGCTGAGTAATGAGCTGTTTCGGTTCCTCCGGAACAAAATGACGCCTACAACGGTGTGCGAATACACTCTAATTCAATGACAGCTGGTTCTCTCCAGAAGGAACACAGGCAAAGAAAATCGTCGGGAAATTGTCGAATATTTATATTGACCCCGTGTTCGCTCCTTTTCGGAGGCGGATTGCAGACCGGGATATTTGAAACTTCATTTTCTGGCTGCTTGCATCTGAAGTCTTGAAATAATCGGTGTTTGACACTTCCTGAGCTTTCTTTGACGTCGATGAGGACCTTTCTCTGCGCTGAATAAATCCAGGCCAAACGGTATAATTTTGACTACGTGGTCAACGAACCTGACGCCAAATTCGCGGTGGCACTGAACTATATTTATTCAACGACCTTGGAAGTTGGGGTAATAGACTCTACACAGGTCAACCGGTCACCTGTACAAGTCTCGGCACGGCACCATTTGCAAAATATCTGGACCACCTTTACGCAAAAAATGGACCACCTGTGATACAACTGCCTACTTCTGAACCCTCGTAAATCGCTTGGATAATGCCCGAATTTAATGCTCAAGTGACAAATTTCCCGGAGTTTCCTTGCTACATGTTCAAGACGATTTTCCGATGTTCTCATTATGACGAGGCGAAACACCGCTTCTATGACGGTCCATTTGGAAATACCAAAGTATTTAATGCCATTTCTTGCAGAAATATTCGGACGGAAAACATCTTAGCCCTCAAAACTATCAAATGGTCTTCAGCATCTCCTTTGCTGTATTGCTTCTGGCTTCGTCTGCGGCGTATGGACAGCTAACTGGAAAGGTTGGCCCGACTACGTCTACCTCAGCCAAGAGGAATAAAATATGCAGTGTCCTTGACTATGGGGGCAAAGTTGGATCCTCGGTGCGCTGTACTCTTTCGACTGACTCGAGCGACTCTCTGACATACTTTTTTATAATTTTACAGGATATCGGCCCTGCCATTACGAGCGCTTTCAATAACTGCGTTGTGAAAAACTCAGGGTCTACTCTTTATGTTCCTCCGGGAAACTACAACATGCAGACTTGGGTAACGCTGAACCACGGCACCAAGTGGGCGTTTCAGATGGATGGTGTTATTACACGTACCGGTACGGCTTCAATTATCCAGCTGAAGAGAAGATATGGCTGACCTGTGTGACCTGATCAGCGACGACTGGTGGCCACATGATCATCATCGAAAATGCTAATGACTTCGAAATGTATTCTAGCAATAGCGCTGGAGCTATACAAGGAAACGGCTACCAATGCCGAAACGCTGGGTAAAGCCCGTTCTCATGTACGACCATATATATATACTCATTTATTTAAATCAAATCTAGGCCCCGCCTCCTCCGAGTCGTTAATTCACAAAACTTTTCTGTCCATGATCTCATTTTCGTTGATTGTAAGCCATCAACGCCTTGCTGATATTTTCTGACGAAGTCTCCCTCTAATAGCACCAGAGTTCCACATTATCGTTCAAACTGGCTCCAACGGTGAATTATACAACCTCGCGATTCGGGGTACCAACCTTGGCGGATCAGACGGGATAGATATTTCTGGTAAGTTATCTTTTCGAGCGACGAGCATCGACCTGTGCCTAACATTTTTCCAGGCAATAACCACTGGGTCCATGATGTCGAAGTCACCAATCGCGACGAATGCGTTACTGTCAAGAGCCCTTCGTCCAACTTCCTCATCGAAAATATCTGGTGCAACCAGTCGGGCGGCTCTGCTATCGGGTCTCTCGGGTCAAACACTGCCATTTCCAATATTGTCTACCGAAACGTCTATACCAACGGCGGCAACCAAGCCCTCATGATCAAGAGTTTCGGCGGGAGTGGCTACGTCAAAAATATTTTGTTCCAAAACTTCATTTCTCGTGGGACTGCTTATGGACTCGACATTAATCAATACTGGTCGTCGCAGACACAGGCTCCTGGCAATGGAGTTCAGCTATCAAATATCCAATTCCAGGTCAGGACTTATTATACTCTACGTTATCTCTCTGACAGTCTACTAGAATTGGAATGGTGAGGTAGTCGATGGTGTCCAGCGGGCTCCAATTCAAATCCTCTGTGCCGACGGTGCACCTTGCACGGGGATAACGCTTTCCAACGTTAAAATGTGGTCTGCTACTGGGAAAGCCGTCATGAAGTGCCAAAGCGCCTTCGGTTCTGGCGCGTGTCTCAAAGCCGGATCAGCAGGAAAATACTCGCCGACGACCGTTTCTTACAGTAAACCTGCTGGATACACTAATCCTCCCACTCTCTCTGGGGACCTCGCTCAAGGATTTGCAACTAATAAACCGATACCCATTCCGTAAGTGACTGACGTGATTTATCTTTGACTTGACTAAACACAAGATGGTTGTTGTAGGACTATTCCATCCACGTACTTCCCCGGAATTCCACAAATATCGCCTTTGGCAAAGAATCGGTGATTTTCAATATAGGAAACCTTTGGCGCTTGGGATGCCTTTATTTTTTTTTTGACCAAGCATAAGGCGGCAAGTCATTGTGACACTTATCTTCGACAGACTGGCTTTGATTTTTGTTATATTATTATAAGGCTTTCTTTCGCTCTGATGTATGTTGTATATGAATCCAATTGGGCATTTTGGTCAACGATGCCAAAAAAAAAAAGTTAAATATTGGGGTTAATTACCTCAGTTGCTGATCACTGGCTTGCAACCCATGATTTTGGAGAGCTAAAAAATCGTCCTGTAGCTTCCAGCTAACTGCAAAACCGTAGGCGCATTTTGAAAACCCGGGTGGTGCGCTTATGTTTATACAAACAACCTCTTTGGGAGCCTGAACGCGCCGTCGTGTAACCACAATTGGAATGGAATCCATGACAGCCCCACGATGACGCAAAGAGTGGTGTCCACTAAACCTTTTTCCTCCAATGTCGGGCATCAGAGGTGGAGCGCCTTCCTGACAAATCGCTTAAAAAAGACTTTCGCTTGCGGAGCCAGACTTTTCCCTTCCAAACGAGGTTGTTTGTATAAATACGGGCGCACTGTGGAGTTTTTTCAAATACGCCTAGGGTTTTGCAGTTAGCTGTCAACTTTCACCAAACTTTCCTGATTTCGTCGGAGTCAGGGCTGATGCGCCTGTCAGGAACAGTCATTGCTGAAGTTCGCACGATCATCCACATTCCCGCATTAATATAAATCAACACTACCACCGACCTTGCTTACTGTATCTTCAAAATGGCGCCTTCCTTCACAGAAAATACCCCAGTGCTACCCCAAGAACTCGTTAACCTCATTCTTGTCAAGTTAGCACTACAAATTCCAGATGAGGACTCGCTCAACGCCCTCCGAGCTTGTTCCCTCGTCTCCAGAGCCTTGCACTCCGAATCTCGCCGGCACATCTTTTCTGAAATCGAATTTGTTATAAACAAGAGCACCCAGAGACGTGCTTCGAAACTCAAGGGAGTTTTACAACACAAAAACGGGGAACTGGCTTCCGTTATTCGGACGCTGAAACTAGTCCTTCCATCCGATGTTGCCGTTGGCGGAACCCAGCACAATTCAACGGGGTCCACCTTCCTGACGAAGCTGGGCGTGAAGAAAAATGGCTGGCTTCAACTCGTTGATGTATTAAAGGGCTCGACTTTGCAGTCGCTGACCGTTGCAGTACGGACAAATTCATATCAGAAACTTGTCAACATATACATGGACCCAGCCTTCTTCCAGATATGCTCCAAACAAAATCTCAAATCCCTGCGTTTGGTCAATATTGGGAATGTTCCAGCCTCACTCATCATTGAAGCATTCTCTTCCTTTTATCTCTCCAATTTGGAACTTTGCAATATTTCCATCACTTCCCTGGACGAAAGCTCACTGAGCCTGTCCGACCAACAGCCAAAAAGTATTTCCTCGAAAATAAGTAGACTGGAAATGAGGCGTGTACTATGCCTTGTTCCTTCCCAGGTATCCGCCTTCTTCAAATGTTTGAACTTCCCACATCTTCAAACTCTTGTGGTATCCGTTCCCAGCTACCCGGAAGCAGCCAAAGAATTGCGGGACTTTATTCAGAGCGTTGCCCCTACTCTGACGACTCTTGAATTGGAGTGCGGCACACGTCCAGGTATTTAATCCCTTTCTATTTTTCGCAACAAATTTTCAAAGAATGCATCTCGCAGTAGTAGGATCTTTTCCAGCTGAATTTGTTTGCCTCAGCAATCTGAGGCGTTTGCGTAAACTTAAATTTGCAGCAAGGTCGTACAGCACTGAAGACCTCTCATCGCAACTCCGGTTATTGAATGATTTATTCTCAATCGGTGCCCCCGTTGGAATCGAGTCAATTGACCTCCACCTTACAATTCAATCATACTCAGGTTACCCTGTCCGTGAGCAGCGGAATGATAGGATACCAGAGGCAACCTGGAAAGTTGATCCCAGATGGGCTTCACTGGACAGGTTGTTGGGTGGCGGGATGCTCATGGACTTGCGCCTTGTAAATCTGAATGTCGAATTTTTCTACCACGACCCACTCTTATTGAAGACTCGATACATAGCAGGTTCAAATTTCAGTAGAGATGCAAGGGTCATCCTGCCTGTAACGTCCACATCCTCATCCCTCGTTTTTTCTTTTGATATTTCTACCATTTGCTCCCCACATCCTATGGAAGCTTCCTTATACATCGATTAACCCTCCCAGTTCTTTCATGGCCGACGTGCCAGTGTCTCGTATACCCAACACTAGGCTATATCCATGTCTCTTTTTTAAAATAAATAAATTACTGGCATTGCAATAGTAATGAGTTGACTGGGATCACCGAATTTGACAGCAAATTCTCTGATGAGCTCATGCTATTTTCTCAATTGTTCTGATTTATTGGTTGTATGTTATTATTGTCGCTCTCTTACTGTGACTACGGCGCTACCTGACCACTAGCTTCCAGGGCTGCGTGTCGGTGTCCCTTCTCCCAGCGGCTGTTATCATGAGAGCTCAAGCTCACGGGATGGCGTCGTTTCTCACATTGGTGCTTATCAAAAGCTAAAATGTCTGCTTTGACGTGGACTTTGGCTTGGGACTACGTAATATGGCGCCTTCACCAACGACCAACAGTCCAGTCTTACCCCAGGAGCTCATCGACCTCATTCTGGACGAGTTAGCTCATCAAACACCAAAAGAGGAGTCATTCGCCGCCCTTCGAGCTTGCAGTCTTGTCTCAAGGTCGTTTTATTTCCAGTCTCGTAGACGCCTTTTGTCCGACGTCGAGCTTGTCATCAACAAATCTACTTCGAAGCGCGCATCCAGACTTCGGAGGATCTTACGACGCAGAGGGAATGACGTTGAGGATCTAGTTTCAGTCGTTCGCTCGTTAAAGATCGTCGAAGATGTGTATGATTTCAATGGATTTCACAAACCACAGAAGACACATAAGAAGTCGATTGCGATAGTTTGCCTGACGAAGCTCGGCCTGTACAATGATTACCAGCTCAAGCTCATCCAGCTATTCGCTCATTCGAAATTGGAGACCTTGAGCCTGGCAACAAAAACGGTGTCATCCAAGATAGACCCCAACTTTTTCCAGATATGTTCTTGCCACAATCTCACATCCTTGCGTCTGGCCAAGATGACCAACGTTCCATCTTTAGTCCTTTTAGAGGCGCTGTCTTCCTATCGCCTTTCCAACTTGGAGCTTTGCAATATTTCAATCATCCCCAACAATCAGACAGCACCTAACCAACCCAACCTGCCCAGAAAGCAAGTCCTATCCAAGCTAAAAAGGTTGCAAATAAGGGATTGTCCTTATTTTTCCTTCCTTGCATCACTCTCTTCCTCTCTCGACATTATTAAGTTTCCTAATCTGCAAATTCTGGAAATATCTACCCCCTGTGGTTTTCTAGAAGCAAATGCTTTACGGAACCTCATTCATTCCTTCTTTCCCTCAATAGAAACTCTCAGCCTCCATTCCCGGCCAGGTGCCCTCCATTTTCTTATATTACTTGCGAAATCTGAAATGAAAAATATAGGAAGGGTTCAAGCTGGATTCGTTTCCTTCCACCATCTAGCCTCTTTGCGTACCATAAAATTTACAGCAAGAAGCATTACCTACGAAGGTTTCCAATTACAGCTGCGGCTCTTGAACAATCTACTCGCCTCTGCAGCTTCTCCTGTTGGGGTACATTCAATTGAGATTTGTATTTCTGTTCAGTCTTACCAAGACACCTGGAGGTTACCGGAACCGACATGGAGGAGGACGGCACCCGAGTGGTCGACATTGGACAACCTTTTGGTTGGCAAGACGCTCACTGATCTACGGCGTGTGAGTCTGACCATGGAGATGGTTTACACTGATGAATCTCTTCGGAAGGGTCGATGTGTGGCCGGTCCAAATTCAAAAGTAGATGCCCAAATCATCCTTCCAACTACATCCGCTGCGTCCTCTCTCTCCTTCTCCTTTGAAGTATATTCGATTTGGGTTTACTGGCCGCTGGCGTATTTGAACTCATGACACAGCTAAAAAGAAGGGGAATCATGGGTTCAATAAGGCATGCCAATGGTTATAGTAGCTACAGTAATGGCACTTTGGTTAAAGTACGAGAAATAAGTGTGCCTTGATTCAGACCATGAGTGATTCATTACGTGGATATAAGTACTGAAATTGTGGGTGATGATATGTAGTAGCGATCGCAAATTTGATGACAAGCATGGGAGGACAAGCATAGCGAGAGGAATGGCACAATAAATGGCTTCAGCCTGCCCAAGTCAGGCATGTTTGAATTTCGTTTGAATGGTTCTTGGGTGTAAGGGAGTTTAAGGTGGTTATGGATATGAATATGGATATGAAAATAATATATGCAGGGTTTCCGAGTCTATGTCGAATTCGGAGGAAACTCCCAAAGGTGTAGGCTGGGGAGCTGATTCTTCAGCCTTCGTCTTCATAGCAGAAAAGCTATTATCTGTGCATTGAAGCTGAAAGTACGCGATGACTAACGAGTCAGTCAAACATCCGCATCGTCTCCTCCAGCGCGTCCGCATCAATGTCAAAAGACACATCACCAAAGGACGAGTCGGGGTCTCCATCTGCCAGTTCTGGGAGTGGTGGAGATGCCTTCTGTGTTGGAATTAGTACCGGCGGTTCAGCTGCAGCAAGAATGGGCGCAGTAGTCACTGATTTGACTACCGGAACACAAGAGACGGAGGTAGGTACCAAGCCACCGCGAACAGAGGTGGACGAGCGAGTGGAAGATGTAGACGTCGAAGGAGCGACGGAAGACGAGGTGTTGGATGACGAAGCAGGCCCTCGCACGGATGCAGAGGAGGTAGATGCCGATGAGTTGCTTCTTCCTGGCACATGAAAGTGCCCAGCTGGCTGTTGGTACTGCTGTTGCGGTACCGCTTGGGCCTGGGGTCTGAATTGAGGCTGAGGTCTCGCAGTCTCCGCCCCAAGGCCCTGGGAATGAACCTGACTTTGGGGCTGCGACGACGACAGAAGCGGTGGCTTGAAGCCCTTCTGCTTGGTGGGCAGGGCATCCTTTTTCTGCAAGGAAGACGGCAATGTATGTGTGCGGCGCATGCCCAGAACTGGTGGGCGGGATGACTGAGAGTTGGAGAATTGCGGTGTTGGCGTGGATGTGGGTGGGGCTGGGGCTGGGGCTTGGACGGGTCGGTGAGGCGGCTTAGGCTCTGGCTTGGGTATTGGATGGATGGCTGTAGTGGGTTGTGGCTTGTGTATTGGCGGGTTGGATTTGGGCGGTTGTTCAACAAGCGGAGGGTGAAGTTTCGGTGTGGGAACTGGCTTGCTTTCAACATGACGCATCGGCTGCTGTTGGTGACTTTGACGCGAGGAAGACGCGTCCGGGGGCTTGGTGCGAGGTACAGGTGGTGGAGGCATCCTGGCCTGTGAAGGGGTTTTTGGTACCGAGGGATGGTAGGTTATGCTCAAGTCGTCATCCACGTCCATGGTGATGGTTTTGTTTGCCGCCAATGTCGACGAGCTAGGCACACCAGGTTTGCTTTCTTGCCCAGCATGACCTCCATCACCATCAGGCGGGGGTATAGGCTCGGCTCGTCCCTTCCCTTTATCCCTTATGTCTGGCTTCACCTCTGTCTCGCGTCGAGGTTCCACACGGCCTTTCTTAGCCCTTGCAGCGGCAGCAGCTACCCCACTCATGTCGGGCGAGCTTCCCAGACTCACTCCACGACTCCTCTTCTTGTCATTGATTTTAATAGGTCGAGCAGGGCCTGCAGTGTTCCCTGCAGACTTCCGCGGACGAACGCCCGCGTTCTCATCCACACGCGCCGACACTCCCTTAAGAATGTCCAAGAATTTCGAGGGGTTTGTCTTATCAAAAAATGGCAATGGGCTGGCTAGGTTTGGGGATGAGGATGTGGATGAAAGGGATGTCGGTCGCGACCTCGTTTCGGAAATGCGGGCTCGTAAATGTGGCCGAGCGGGTGCATGTGGCTGTTTATTGGCGGAAGCTGAGCCTGAGGTGGACGATGAGGTGACAGTAGGCGCTTTTGACGAATCGGCTGTACTGAGCGATGAAAATCCGGGGATCTGGTCAAACGACGGCTCGCGCTGCCAACCTAGATTACAACGTAAAACGACGATCCTTCAATGAAATGCCGGTTAAGATGAAAGAAAGCACCAAGCCACACACCTCTTGTGCCAATACTGCTGGGCTCATTCTCGCTTGACCGAATGAGCTGGTTGAGGGCCTGGCAGGCTGTCTGCGACCCTTGCCACTTTACATGATCTGGCGCTGGTTCTGGGTCGTCCTCCGAATCCAAATCCGAGTTGAAGTTGAAGATGGGGCGAGTGGCAAGAAACGGCGAGTCTTGATTCATGGGCAGATCGCCTGAAAACGACGAGGAGGTGGAGGTAGAGGCAGACTTTGACCGAAAGGTGGATGTCGATGCAGTCGAAGTATATGAAGACGAAGACCCAGATGGACGTCGATAGCTACTAAACTCCATCATATTGAAGGTTTTATAGGGAAAACACACGGCCACGCGTCCGCTCCCTTTGTATGTTGTCTATTTGTCCCTCCAGTTGGGAGTTCTTTGAACCTTGGAGCCTTGAGGCTGCGTCGGGTGACGCAGAGTGGCACAAACGGTGACTTGGTGGCCAAGGTGACGGCGGGGACACGATAGAATGCAGGCAGCACGTCGAGCTCGAGGCTTCAAGCTTGTGCGCCGTTCAAATCATGTTCGTCGATGTTCAAGTCGGTGTCGAGATGACAAAATGAGTCCGAGCGTAACGCCGTTTCACGCACACGTGATGTCCAAATGGACGCGTTCCGTTCACGCGTCTTGCGAAAATTTTATTCAATGCAACTGTCAAATGTAAAAATCTTCGCGTAAAATTTCAATGCTACATTACAGACTGTATGGAGATATAAAATGCATTGTCCTAAAAGTGCTACAGTATCTAAATCTCAGAAAAAGTAGAGCCACAGGTTCACCCCATTGAACAGGGTCGCCAAAGCAAGCATTGAAGCCAGATACACCCTTGCTTCCTTTCGCAAAGCGGCACAGTTTCCACGGAGGCGATCGCATTCCTTTGTGAGATCCTTGTTTTTCCATTCCATTACCCTAGCCTCGTTAACCGTGCGATCGAGACAGTCCTGAAGTTGGACTGCCGTTTTCTTGTATTCTTCGACAGCTGAATCCGAAGCCTGGCGCAATTTTCGGGTTTCGTCAAGTCTCGAGAGCAGATTTACGACGTTTTTGCTGGCCCTAGCTTTATCCACCGTAAGTGCCGAATTGGCGTCCTCGAGCTCCCGGATCCTTCTCTCCTGCGCTCGAATTCTACCTTTCAATTCGTCGCGCATCTGCTGGCCAAGCAACTCAAGGGAACGTAGTTTCGCGGTTTGGGTGGCGAGAGCTTCCTCGTGGATACGGATTCCTTCGAAGTACATCGCCTGAAAAGATGCAAAGCCTTTCTCGAGCTCTGAGATCTGCGCCAGCCATGTCGCTTCCTGCTCCCTACGGAGCACCAGGCTACTTTCCTGGACCTCGACGATTCGCGCATCCTTGGCCTCAAGTTCTTTCTTGAGAGTGATAACTTGGTTGTCTTTGAGCTTCATCTCCTCTCTGAGGGTAATGATATCTAATTTCGCCCTTAAATTTTCGAACTGTAATAGAGTTTGGACCGATAAGTGATTTTGAATTTCCTCCTTTTGGGCCTTGATCGTGTCGCGCTCGGGACGGAGAAAATCAGACAATAACGCGGCAAGGCAGACACCACGGGCTTCCATGGAGGTATAAACGCCTTTTGCACATTGTAGAGCCCCTGCTGAAGTACGTTTCAAAGCCTTCGAAGACCTGGACAGCAACTCTGTGGCTGGGAGGACGATCTTCGGAAGTACGACACAGAGGAAAGTGAACTCTAGATCGCATGTTATGCCTCCAATGGCACTCCATATGATGGCCTCAGGTATGAGATTGATGGTAGGAAGGGTAGGTATGAATGCACGGTGCTTGAACTTCGACAAAAGAGCGGTGTAATCGAGTATTTCGCCAAATCGATGCCGGATAGCCTGAGAACCTTTGTGGAAAATTGACTTCAATGAAGCGAGCTTGAAGCGTAGGAATGCGCCAGCATCCTTCGGGGAGAGAGAGGAGAAAAACATGGTCTTGAATCTGGACTCCTTCGACGTCACTGGAAAGTCGGTCGGTTGAACTCCATCCAGCTGGGCATCGGAATTGCGAGTCGCAGGAAGAGGCCTCTCCAAAAAAAGAGCGATGGTGCGGAGAATGTAACAGAAAAGTATTTCCTGCACGGTAAACGGTACCGCGCCACCGAGACCACACGCAATGGTCGATAGGATTTGCATCAAATTCGACACATTGAAAATGGAGGTGGAGGACCATTCCCAGCCCGCAAAAGTGGGAGCTAAAACTTGGCAGTCCAGGACGGGTAGGTCGCCAGGTAGGTCGCCAGGTAGGTCGCCGGCGGGTTGCGCTGCAACTGCCACTGGCTCTAGAGGAGGACAGGATGGGACAATCCTGAAAAAAGTCCTACGAGCTGGGATAATATTGTCGAGGGACTCCGATTCGAGGTATTCACAGGCCCACTTGGCTAAAATTGAAGAGATGAATCAAACTATGAACACGAACATATCGAGCCACTTACCAATGTCGAAGGACTCAAAACCAATAAACCACCCAAAGAAAGAGTGGTTTTGAAGGCTACAATCCCCGCCGAACCTTTCAATCATGGAGACAGAGAAATAATCTTCCAAGTCCAGCTTGTCTGCTATTTCTTCGGTGCGAATTGGCGCCTCGGGGTCCTTCAAAGCCAAACGCAACTTCGTGACAAGTTCCTCGATCTCCTGGAGAGTGGCTCGCTTATCTTGGGTGATAATGACCATCCTTTGGGGGTTCTGGAGTCGTACGAATTTCATAAGGTTTGATGGAAACATAGGTCCGCTCGCAGATTGAGAGAGATCGAGCTGGGACGCGGCTTTGTTCACGGTTTGTGTCGCCTGCGACATATCAAAGTGGAGGTGGAAGTTTGGAGAAGAGAAAATGCAATGGCGCCACTGGATTCTCCCATTTTATCCTCTGAATAAACGCCTTTGTCGTAGGTGTAAGTGGTCTTCGCGATGGGTCGTGGTGGGTTGTGGCCAACTTTGGTTCAATCCACCTTTGTCACTGTCAGACTGGCTTTGACAAAATACCTCGTGATTGAGCTTCGGTGCTCACGTGGCTTCATCAATCCAAACGCGCTGGGCGTTGCACCAATGCACGCGTTTTGCAAGTTGACAAAGTCGAAAGGCATTGTAGATAATGGTAAGAAACAGTTCATGCTACTCAAACGCGCACATCTGCAGTCTCAATGTACTCCGATTCAACAGCGTCGTCCCTCTTGATCTGAATATCAGATTCCTTCGCGGTTGAAGGACGAGTTCGTGATTCATTCTGAGCTTCTGGCTGCTTTTGATTTTCTGCAGGCCCAGCGTCACCGAAGACTCTGGAAATCTAAGCGCTGACATTAGTGTCTGATCAAAAAACGAGCAGAACCATGACCAACCCGTTGGTTAACATCTTCGTAGGTATTCCTATACGAGCCGGCAATGTCACCGATAACCTGTTCACGATATCGCGGGTCGGAAGCCACCGCAGGACCAGAGGTTGTCGGAATAATGCCTGTCTCCTTCGCAAGAACGCACATGATCAGTTCTGCGAAGAGGGTACAGCAATGAGGGCCTGTAATGACAGGTTCTGGCTTCACATGTCGCGGGTTGTAATCGTGCACCTCGCCGACAAGCAAAGCGAGCTGGTGTAAATAAAAATCCCGCGGTTGGATTGACTCCATGAGCACGAGGTTACGAAGGTCGGGTTCGAATATCGTTTGAATGGTATCCACATCAATGTCAGAGTTGGTCTGAGAACACGAAACGATCTTCTGTTTGTCGTCATGAGCCCTAAACGGAGTCCACCTAAGGTTTGCGAGTTTCCGCCGAGTAGTCGATACGACAGGGACATTTTGTTTGGCCAAGCCCAAGACGTCCTGACTGTATACCGAAAGCGAGGGATGTGGCGAGGTAGGCGCGTTAGGACCAGGACTCGGAGCTGGGTCTGAGACCGGTGTGCGAAGGATTTGTTGTATTGCGTCACTCTCTGCGGAGGTGGTACGAGGACCAAGACGAGGACCAGGTGGTGGAGCCTGCCATTTATCCATGGCATTTCGAGGAGCAGAGGGGTCCTGGGTTGACTCTTGTACGACTTCAGTTTCCGGCCGAATTTTCGCAAAAACTGTATCACAATCGCTCTCAAGATCACTGACTCCTCTCGCCCTTTCGATCCTCAAAAGCTTATGCAAGCCAGTTCCAACCTCGACCTTCGCGACAACGACCTGATGCCCTCCATCGCCAGCCTCAACAAACGTATACCGGGCCACCTCGACGACTTTGTGCATTTCATGGGGCCATCTTTGGGTCTTTGGCTTTGCGAGCGAATCACGGAAGATGGGTGAGGAAACAAGGAAGATAAATATGTCTCTCCAATCCCCTACGGATATCGGGAGCTCGCGGGGGGGAAATGCTGCTGTGGAAAACGCTTCAGTGTCCGGACAAACTGGACCTGGTATCCCCGTGATATTCAAGAGGGGTTGGAAGACGCGATTGATGAAAGGCCGAATCATCGACAGGTGTGCTTCGAACTCGTGTTAGATGGAGATATGTCTGTGCGAGTATGTGCTGGCGGGAGTACGAGCTAGAGAATAAAGGCTCCAACCTGTTTGCAGTAAAAGGTGGTCAAGAGGAGGGACTTACAGTTCATGTTTCGTTTAGGCCAGGACGATGTCTCAAAACGGTCGCGATCAGTTCGCTGTCTCCACAGATCGAAAATAAGGCCAGTAAGGACATGTAATGACGTCCAAAGTAAAGACGCGCTTTCACTGCCTAGGCATTGAATCATGGACGACGAGCCAGTCGTGCAAAGGGATGCTGAGTTACTGAGGAAGCTTGGGATCGCGATTCATGATAGATCTTCGCCGCGGGACACGTCCCGGAAAAGTGGATTTTGAGATGTATACTGCAATCTTGCGCCAATTGCATTGAAAAGTTCAGCCAGAAAAACTGAGGTATCCTTGAATTAATATTTGCAGTGATTGAAGAAAGAAATGATGGGGTCCAAAAACAACTCCCAAACAGAGACCGCGCCGAATCACCCCGGGAAACTCCGCGTCCCCTGTCTCTGGATCTGGAGTAATAAAAACGGCAAAAAAGTTATCAACAATCTTATAGCGTCTCCATACTGACAAAAAGATATATTGTTACTGATAAATGTTCTTCCCAAAAACCGTACAATTTTAATGATAATTGTACATGAAGTAATGATATTGGCGATCATGGTAAACATTGCGAGTAGTACTAATGATTTTTGTATAAGTCTTTTAATATTATTAATATCATGGAGTAAAACGTACTGCGTTGGAGTAAGTACACGTTGACCCCGATGCACAAGTGGTAGGTCCGGTCCAACCTTGGCCACCGCATTGCCCGTACTGTAGGTGTGATTGAGAAACCAACTTCAAGCATAATGTGTAGTAAGTGTCTCACCACCGGGGCAGTTCCTCCAGTTGGCGTCGGTGATGTTGTCGTGGAGGACTTGGTCGTAGTTGTAGATGATTTAGTCGTGGTCGTAGTCGTGGAAGGTGGAGGTGTACTGCCTCCGCTGCCATATTTACAGAACCTTAGCACTCCGAGTCACTGGCATGAAAGAAATACGCCGACTGACCTATTTTTGGCCAGAGGAGATATTTGGGGGATACCCGGGAAGTATGTACTTGGGATAGTACTGTGGAAAAGCTGTAAGCAGATCAAATCAACAATCAAACCTCAGAGAACACGTACGGTATAGGAATAGGCTGATCGGTCGCAAAGCCCTGAGCAAGATCTCCTGAAAGCGTTGGTGGAGCTGAATATCCTGCAGGCTTGGTATAAGTCGTCGTGGTTTGCGAGTAACTTCCTCCAGACCCGCTCTTGATGCACGCTCCGGAACCATACGCGCTTTCACATTTCATAACCGCTTGACCAGTTGCAGACCACATATTGACGTTCGTCAGAGTTATCCCCGTGCAGGGTGCGCCATCTGCGCAGATAATATTTATTGGAGCACGTTGTACGCCATCGACGACTTCGCCGTTCCAGTCCTGGCCAATGATGAGCGAAATAACCATAAGGATAATTGAGGCAGGTACCTGGAATTGAATATTCGACAACTGAACCCCATTGCCCGGGAGAGGCGATATCGAGGCCCAATATTGATTGATATCAAGACCATATGCAGTTCCGCGAGACTGGAAGTTCTGGAAAAGAACATTCTTTACATATCCACCACCGCCGTTGCTCTTGATCATGTAGGCTTGATTACCACCGTTGGTGTACACATTTTTGTAAACGATGTTGGAGATGGCGGTGTCCGTTCCGAGGGATCCCATTGCCGAACCACCAGATTGGTTGCACCAAATATTTTGGATGAGGAAGTTGGATGCAGGGCTTTTAACGGTAACACATTCGTCGCGATTTGTTACTTCGACGTCGTGCACCCAGTGGTTATTTCCTACGAAATCATAATGAGCGAATCTCCGCAGTGGGGGTGACTTTGTTATTTACCCGAGATATCTATTCCGTCTGAACCGCCAAGGTTCGTTCCTCGAATGGCAAGATTGTATACTTCGCCGTTGGAGCCGTTGTCGATGATAACATGGAACTCGGGAGCTAAATTGTGGGTAGATGATATGAAAACATGGCACCGGCGTCAGCAATAAAAGCAGCCGCTCACAGTCAACGAAAATAAGGTCATGGACAGAGAAATTCTGGGAAGTGATGACTCGGAGCAGGCGAGGCCTTCGACGGCAGGTGTTCGAATAAATGTCCAGTCTGAGGCTAGAAATAAGAAAATATAACACACCCTGCGTTTCTGCACTGATAACCGCTTCCTTGAATGGCGCCAGCGCTGTTACTGGAATACATCTCGAAGTCATTCGCGTTCTGAACGACGATCATATGGCCGCCCGTCGTCGCTGGTTATCTCGCATTACGCAAAATGATGGCGAGGCAACGTATGCTGAACTTACCAGCACGCGTTATTACGCCATCCATCTGGAACGCCCACCCCGTGCCGCCATTCAGCGTCGCCCACGTCTTCATGTTATAATTACCTGGTGGGACGTAGAGAGTGGATCCAGAGTTTTTCAGAACGCAATTTGTGAAGGCGCTGCTAATGGCAGGACCAATGTCCTTAAGAAGCATAAGCAACCAGACGCCGATTGCTCAATGATTCCCGTACAGATGAGCCAACTGAGCCTCCATAGTCGAGAACACTACATATTTTATTTCTTTTCGAAGAGCTGGGTGTAGTCGGGCCTGTTTTGCCAGTCAATTGGGCGTATCCAGTCGACGCCAGAAGCACTGCAAGGGCAATGCGAGGAATGCTGAGGATCATTTGGTACTTCGAAGATGTGAGATCTCTCTTGAAACTTTACCCAAGCAGTGACCATTATATGCTTTCGTATTCGCCTTTGCGATCTCAACTTCGGAAGATCCTACGGAGTTGTGCAGGTCATGAAGCGACAAGGCTCGGAAGAAGCGCTCGGTTCCCATACAATGAACGGTTGAGTGATGATCGCAGTCAATGTCTACACTGTTGATGCGGTTAATATGATTTTCCTTCCAAGATGGTCTCCGGAAAATTGGTCACTTGAGGGTTTCCACTGGACATTCTGCCTATTTTCTACAAGCGGAGCAGCCACGGTAGATTCATCGACAAGAGAGTATGTGATCCAAAGCAGAAATACTTTCGAATCGGTAACTTGCAACTAAATGCGAGGACCAGGATGATGCTCTTGCTTCCGAGGATGGTGTTGCCCCATTAGCAGCCAGCACCAGGAACGCCAAGTTGGGTCCCCAACAAGAATTTGTGGGGAGGGAAGGGTGAAGTGACGAACGCCTCAACCTCTGGACAAAGAGACCAGTAGCCAACCGCAAGAGAGGAAGACAAATATGTTTGCGAGCAGCTCAATTTCGGAGTTTGAACCTCGGATCACGGACAATACGGGCCGGCATTTCACCGTAAGAAATCCACTCCAAATTTCGTTTTATGTAATTTCGTGTCCTTCCTTTCGGCGTTGACCTCTCCGTGAACCCAAGAAATCACTCCCAAAACATCAAACTTTGCAATCACTCAAGTACTTTTCACATCTATTTTGAAACTACAAGAAGGGAAATTGGAAGGAAAACTTTTTTGCAGAATAGAAGCGCTACTAGTTGCGTTGACTCAAAACTTGACTTGCAACGAGGTTGCACCGCGCTGTCTCTTTGTCAGTCTGTTTTTCGACAAGGCTTCCACTGATATCTGTCAGATTATTCGGATTGGCCTGCAACACGACCCGTAAATGGTCTTCAGTAAACGAGGGCCATTCGGGCGAGCGACCAAGCCTAAATGTATTGGGATCCTCGGAGCGGACGAAAGATAGCCAGTAGGCAATCATCTCCTTCGCAAAGGCGCTCTCGGTTGGTGACAACTCATGAAACGTGGTAGTTCCATCTGATCTTGAAGATCATCAATTTAAGTAAATTTCCAAATAGACGTTTCAATGAGAGTTAGCATACCCAGTTGACAATCCCCCGAACATCAGATAGTTTTCAGCTGAGTGTTCAACTGCTTTTTTTCCGGGCGGTATTTGATTATATCTATAGGTCCAAGATTTTGTAGCTTTGCCAAATTCGTCGCCCATAATCGAACGCTACAAAACATGGTTGTTAAAGACCACTAAGAGTATTGGCAATATGAAGACGAGTCAAAACTTACCGCGCATCGCAATTCCGAATCACCAGTTACGGTTTGGAACTGAAGTTCTGAGGATTCGAAGTCAGACAGGGGATAGGCCTATGAAATTTCAGTGTAGGTCTGTCAAAAAAAAATTCCATCCTTACCTCAATCAATGCCCTGACGTCTGCATCCGTCATGGATGGGAAGAACCGCTTCAAAGAGTCAGATAAGGTGTTACCGACTCGGATAGAAATCGTTTCATTCGTTGTCGCGCTAAAATCATCAGATAACTTTATAGGCCAGTGGCAGGGAATTTACCCGACTATTAATGGCACTTTGGCAAATTTACCCTCTCGGATTAACTTGGTGGGGAAGTCCGTAATAGTCTTTCCATCGATAACTGGTTGGAAGGCATTGTATCCTGGTCTAAAGTACGACGGTCAATACACGCAATGGAAAAATGGACAAAAGAGAAAGCACTTAGGAAAAAGTCTTGGCAGCATAGCTCCTATTTGAGCCGAAGCAAGAGCGCGCGCACTAGCTTTTCTCAGGCAAGAAAGTTGTACGGACACCAGTTCATCCGAACAGTCTGCTTTCTTGGCGAAGCGCTTGAATAGGGGCTATTGTCCGTATTTGAGTCGACTTTTGAATGCTCAATCAAAATGTGAATGTCCTTACTATTTGCTGTTCAGCGGTTGGCAAAGGTGTTCGATAAACGCTTTGCGCAATCGCAGCTTTGAAGAGCTGCTGAGTTGTGTTTGCAATGAGATGGAGCTCAATAGAACTTCCACCAGCGCTGTGACCGTTGATGGTGACTTGCCCAGGATCTCCACCGAAGCTCGCAATGTTGTCCTGGACCCACCGCAAAGCTTCAATCTGATCCAGGAATCCCGCGTTAAGATTACCGTTTGCTGGGTCACTGAGTGCTGGCACGGCCAAGAAGCCAAAGGCAGCTAGTCGGTAGTACACTGACACAATGACGACGTTGGGGCTTTGGTGGATCCAGAGGTCGAAGGGCGAGGACGAAGGGTTGCCAAAGAGGTAACCTAGAATAAGTCAGAACAAAGATCAGGTCATGGTAGTCGATCGATGGTTCTTAACTCACCACCGCCGTGGATATATACGAGGACGGGCACTGGGTCAGATTTTTGCATGAGTACATTTGTTATCAAACGGCTGAATCAACCCACAGTTACTTCCTGTCCCCGCACCGACAGGGGCGTAAATATTGATTTTCAGGCAATCCTCTACCCCAGCTGCCAGATGGAATCAGGAACGCTTTCATTTAAATAAGTCAAAAATTTGAGCAAACCTTCCCCTATAATTTTCACCTCAACACAAGCCTCCGGGTATTTGGTGGCGTCCACCACAGATCCGCCACTCTCCTGTGCGACTCGAGTTTTGTTCAATGGAAGAGGTGCCCTGAACCGCCGATCTCCGAGAGGTGGCTCAGCGTAAGGAATCCCCAGATAAGCAACAGTATTAGGGTATGAACGATTGCCGAGATATTGAGCATAGCCAGTGTCGACAATATCGGCTTGCGCCCCAATTTGTAACGAGGAGCTAAAAGCGAACTGATTATCCGGGCGCAAGGATGAGACATAGTCCCCAAATAAGAGCAAGGCCACAGAGAGTAGCTTGAACATGAAAGGTAAAGGAATCGTGTAAAATTGGAGACGATCTACTAGTATTTCACCACTAGCTGTCGTCGACTGATTTCAAGTTGGTACGGGGCAGCTCTTTATAGGTCGTATTTTGAGAACATTAGCCCTGTCAGTTATGACTGAAGAGAAGGCGAGAAAATCACGATCGCACACTTCATATATCGTGATTCGAAGGGCATATAACATATATCGAAGTCCGGCTAGGCGAGACTAATTGCACATCCAATATGGACAACTTCTGACGTCCGCATCCAAACATTTAATTATATCACTTTGCGGAAGGCTTCTTTCATCAAAAATGTCCAATCCCGTATGCCCGAATTTATTTTTAGCGCGCGCCTACCGACGATTTCCTCATTCGGCAGTCTCCACATTAGCGCTCCACGAAATCAGCCTTGTCTGTGCCGTATTTGGTAAAGTCATTATGCTCAGGAAGTCCGATACTGTACTCTCCGACTCTTCTCCTTTATTATGTGGCATCCTTAGCTTTTCTCCTGCTGAATCCAACTACTTCTCACGTCCTGATTCCAGTGATTCTTTCGTCTTTCAGCCACTTCCGACTCCTACCACCCTCCGAAGCCGACGATTGTCGCTAGCGGACTCGCACAGTCGCCGAAAAGCCAGAAGACCCGATCCCACTTCGAGCGGCGCATTGTGTTTTTGTTGTGTTTTGCTCCCAGATTCACATGGCGAAGCGCTCATCAACGATTATGTATAATACCCTTGTAACACAATAACATGGCTTATACATAATGCACAGACTTTGTGTCTTACAATTTTGAAGAAAGACTAGTGGCCATGACTACTTATGTTCGGAGTGACTCGCCATCCCAACAGGCATTCTCCGGAACGATGCCATATTTAAGTTTGAAGTTTCGATGAGTTCTTGATCGATTTTTGAAGCATTCAGGTTACCGTCACTCGTCAGACTGTAAGATAACGGTCGGAAATGTCAAAAAAAATGTTGATATTTTTGATAATTATTACAACTTCTACATAGAGGTCTCGCTTCCCGCCGAAGATTTTACTCCTTTCTTCCGCCGGATCATGCAATATGACTATGAATGGTACGTCAGACGATACAAAAGGCTTGAAATTTCAAGGAAGGCATTGCGAATAGTACTGAGGTTTAGAAGTAAGCATCGCGTGAGACATATCATCGGTTGAAAACATACAGGGTTGGACACAACACATGTCGATCCTGAGGCACATTTAGTAGGTCCAGTCCAACCTTGGCCACCGCATTGGCCGTACTAAAAGTATACATAAGCAATGTCGTTTATTCGCAAGCAGAGGCTATCTTACCACTGGAGCAGTTCCCCCTGTTGGGGTTGGTCCTGCTGTCGTGGAGGTCTTGGTCGTTGATGGTGGAGGTGGAGGTGGGTTTCCTCCGCCGCCGCTAGATTTACAAAATATTTAGCCCCAACCGACATATAAGCAACAATTTCAACTCACCCATTCTTAGCTAGAGGAGAGATCTGGGGTATACCGGGGAAATAGGTACTCGGAATAGTACTATAAATTGGACGTTAAACACGTCAGATCGACAAACTGAGCAATAAAGGCACCCACGGAATCGGAATAGGTTGATTAGTGGCAAATCCTTGAGCAAGATCCCCAGATAAAGATGGCGGGTTAGAATATCCTCCAGGTTTACTATAAGCAGTCGATGTCTGAGCGTAGCTTCCTCCAGACCCGCCCTTGAGACATGCCCCGGAACCGTATGCGCTTTCACACTTCATGACGGCTGAACCAGCAGCAGACCACATATTGACGTTGGTCAGAGTTATCCCCGTGCAGGGTGCACCATCTGCGCAGATGATATTAATTGGAGCACGCTGTACGCCGTCGACGACTTCGCCATTCCAGTCCTGGATGATGGTTAGGAAGCAAAACATTCGGAAGCATATTAAATACGCACTTCAAACTGGATGTTCGACAACTGCACTCCATTGCCAGGGAGAGGTGAAATCGAGGCCCAATATTGATTGATGTCAAGACCATATGCAGTTCCGCGAGTCTGGAAGTTTTGGAAAAGAACGTTCTTCACATATCCACCGCCGCCGTTGCTCTTGATCATGTAGGCTTGATTACCACCGTTCGTGTATACATTTTTGTAGACGATGTTCGAGATAGCGGTATTCGTTCCGAGGGATCCCATTGCCGAACCACCGGATTGGTTGCACCAAATATTTTGGATGAGGAAGTTAGATGCAGGGCTTTTAACAGTGACACATTCGTCGCGATTTGTTACTTCGACGTCGTGCACCCAATGGTTATTTCCTTAAGAGGATATCATAAGCCGCACTTGATTGCGTAGAGAGATAAATATTTACCTGAGATATCTATTCCGTCGGAACCGCCAATGTTTGCGCCTCGGATGGCGAGGTTGTACAATTCACCGTTAGAACCAGTGTCAACAATAATATGGAACTCTGGGGCTAAGTAGCAAATAGTTAGAAAGATAGTCGGCGAGGGAACCAAAGCACTTACAGTCCACGAAAATTAGGTCATGAACGGAAAAGTTTGTTGAATCGACGACTCGGAGAAGACGAGGACTATAGGCATTAATCTGATGAGTAACTTAATATATCGATGATGAATAACCAGGTTTACCCAGCGTTTCTGCACTGGTAGCCGCTTCCTTGAATGGCTCCGGCGCTGTTGCTGGAGTACATCTCGAAATCGTTCGCGTTTTGGATAATAATCATGTGGCCGCCAGTCGTCGCTAGTTACCTTGCGTTAGTCAATCCATCTCGAAAATAAGCTATAAACTTACCAGCACGAGTGATGACACCATCCATTTGGAAGGCCCACTTTGTGCCCTTATTTAGTGTCACCCAGGTCTTCATTTGATAGTTACCCGGAGGGACATAGAGAGTAGAACCCGAGTTTTTCAGAACGCAGTTTGTGAACGCGCTGTTAATAGCAGGGCCAATATCCTGGAATTGAATAAGAAACCGTGCATCATTAGTGAAGATGAAATGCGTACCGATGAGCCAACCGAGCCTCCATAGTCGAGGACGCTACATATTTTAGTCCTTTTAGAGGCACTGGACGAAGTTGGTCCCGTCGAGCCAGTCAATTGAGCGTATACGGCCGATGATGCCAAAAGCACCGCAAGGGTGATGCGAGAGATACTGAGGACCATTTGGTAACGTCGAACGGCGGGTAAGAGGTTTTTGCTGAAAGATTATCCGTAAACTCCATTATATGCTTTTTCGTATCCTCCAGTCATATAGGTAACAGCGCAATGGATATCACCCAGCCGAAAAAGCTCGATTGCGATTCCAACCTCGGAAGATCCTATGGAATATGTGCAGGTCATTAAACGATGGCTCTCGGAAGAAAGTCGCAGCCTGGAAGACGGAAAACGTCCATCTGATGATGGACGACCAATGTGTTGCCAGTCCTCTTCATGACTGCGATTGTGATTTCCCTTCCAAAATGAGTTTATTCATGTCACGAAATTCCGGAAAAATGATCACTTGAGGTTACCCCTCGGATATTGTGGAGCCCACTCCTGGAGGACAAGCGGAGGTGCTATTGTTAGCTCACCGAGAATGGAGCAATTCACCTGAGCTATGAATTATTCCACGAAGGCAAGATGCTAGAGTTTCAATTGACGTCAATTCGAACGACCCTTTGACAGAGAGTCCGTCATTCCAATAATCCCGCTTCGTAGGAACAATTATGGCACAGTGTCATGGAACACAGGTTGCAAAATCAGACTTTGCCAATTTTAGTTCATGAACCATATTTATGTAATGCAGACGGCGCAGCTTTGATATATCGATACTAGACATGGTTCTGGGGGAGGTATTGGGCATTCCTGATCAACGGATAAAGCCGACCAAGTAGTGGTTTCAAAGCCTCCGTCGCAAATCAATACGAGAATTGCGGTGATACCTTCATGTTCCAAGGGCTAGTGCTATCTAGGTCTGCTTGAGCCCAGTCACAAGTCGGCCCGGAAGATAGAGTTCAAGTTAGAGTAGAGCAGACGGGGTCAATATATCCATTTCGCCGATAATTCTCTTCTTTCCATAATAGACTTCAGTTTGTTGGGGTGTACTGGCAGACGCTTGCAGACGTCACTGTTCCGGAGAAGCACGGATGCCTATTGGTGCACCGGCTTCTATCCAATCATGACTCACCCGTCGTGCAGTGCAAAGCCGACGAGACATAACTTGCACTCAATTATGAAGTGATTGAGCCCTGTGTTCCAAAATTTCCACCAGGATGCCAAAAGAAATTGGAGCCATTGCAGCGCGACAAGATAAAAGTTTCTGAGTGGTAGTCCCAGTATTATAAGGAAAATGACTGCTTTTGTGGTGAATTTGGCAGATCGAGTTCGGGGTGCGAGGATATGACAGGGAAGCAGTATTGACATTCGCCAACGAGCCTGGTACCCCATGTTCATACTATTTTTGTGCGGTGTTTAGCAAATTTTGGGGTAAAAGGAAGTCAGACTGTTGGAAACAATGTCAGGGCGAAGATGGAAGAGCCTCGCGGATGATGTAGTATGAGGGGTACCTAATGACAAGAGGGGCCGAGAAACAAATCCAGTTTTTCCGTGGGGACGCTCGGAAGGCAATGTGCGATAATCACAACAATCTAGCAAGTTGTATGCCGAAGGATTCTTCGTAATTTTTGAAGGACGATTTGCAAGCTCTTATTGCCTGTAGGTTGGGACATTTGAGGTAGCTGAAGATTAAGAATGTTGTGTAATACCCACCGTCTTAATGATTGCGAAACTCGCTTAGGTACACTCCAAGGTTTCCTTGGCTGTCTTCATCCTCCGCCTACGAATGGACGTGGAAAGCCGAGAACCATAAGGAGGCATCACCAACTCAGACGGCTAAGCTTGATTTACGACGGCGCACCCCGTGCATGGACTGTTTCAAGCAAGGCTGAGATGTTTCGAAACAGCTGACGATGTAAAAATATGCACCTAATTACAAGACGTGCCGAGAAATAATCCGGTTCCATGACGGTCCAGAAGTAATGCGAGATGTCGCGAAGCAGCTGTGCAGGCGAGAGACCAGTGTACGCGTGTGGAGAACGCAAAGGCATGGTTAAGACAACTGATACAAGCCTCAGCATGAACTTTGAGGTGGTACCGTAGATCCCTCGATAGAGAATTCGAGGAAGGTGACGGTGCCAGTGAAAATGACATGTGTGCCTAATCAATACCCGACTGTAAGTACTGCCGAGAAATAATCCGATTTTTCCGTGAAATCTACAAGATTTAAATCATGAGAGCCGCGATGATATTCAGAAACCTACTGACCTCGAGTGTGGAAAACCGAAGACTATAAACAGGCAACTGATCGGGACCACGCGACTATGCCTCCGCTTCATTGCTGAGGTTAGGGAGAGCCAGACAGGACTTGTCGCATCTCCGAGTCTGGCGTGGTTCCTAATGCAAAGACGGAGTTCAAGATGAGAGATTGCAGTGTGTCCCCGCGAATCTCCAGAATGGCGGCCGTGTTCCGCATTTGTGGGGTATTCATGTCAGCGAGCAGGCTTCTTCGATTATCGATGACAACTGACACCGGCAGTATATTCGGTTGACGGCGTTGCGGAGAGGTTTGGGATGAAGTCGTCGTGTCCGTTGCGGAAAGTGGACGACGTTGACAAGCTGGGACGTCTGCGCGATCCAAAGGGGAAGCCCTATCCGAAGATTATCCAGAAACAACGACTAGATCCTTCAAATTATGGGCAGCATCGAGCAACCAGGCTCGTTAATAACTGAGGCTGGTCCGCAATGGATGAAGGAAAACAGCAGGAGAGTCCTGGAGACACGAGGAAGAGTTGGAAAACAAGCTGACAAAGCATACCGGCAAAGCGGCCCGGCGGATGACATCAGCGCAGTTGGCTAATGCGACTGGCATTCCTTTCATCGCGAGCTTGGAGTGCTGCGTAGAAAAGTGCAGGTCCGACACTCAACCGGTCACTGTGTGCAGCAAGTTCCCCTGCTCCTTTTACAATCAATGGCAAAGTTTGTACTACGGTCAGCGAATGGTCGTTGTAATTCCAATTTCCACAACCATCGTGGAATTGGTGGAAGCCCTTCCCAACACCGCCAATGTGTGCTTATTTGAAAATTTTAAGGCCTAAGTGCCAGCGGGCTGGCGTTCAGAATCAGGTGTTTAAAGTCGTTTACTGAATGACACACAAAGCGGACCCGCTGAGCTATTGGTCTGAAAGCGTTCATGGTACTCCTCAGCGTGACCAGACGCGGCATTCTCGGGCTTTCCTTTCCACCGCTGTTTCATCGCATGTAATTTCTGTACGCACCTATAATTAAGTAGATCATGTGGACGTTTCTTCAAAATCAATACGCAGAAAAATCTAAATTTCACAGCAGGATCCACTGATGATAGGCGTTCTACAAGACACCAAGTTTCGCAACGTTGACCTGTTCTACACTATTTTTTTTCGGTTACTTGCCAATGACCTTTTGGGTCTAAAATTGAATGATTCGCCCGATACTAGACTATTGCAAATTTAAAAAGATTCAAGAATAGCCTCCCATGATTCAAATTTAGAACAAGCCAGGAAGTGGTATATCAAGGCTAGTGTAAATCAGGATGCGGTCAGAACCACCACAGTTTTCCGCCGCATTTCCATTACACGGCATTGCGCACTCAGACGCCGGAACCGATTCTCCAGGAGCGTAGGTGACATTTCCGCACCCTATATGTTTGCGGCGTCAGATTGAATCTATGAATCGAAAATGAATATCAGGCTTACAGCATTCCCTATAACAATGACAATCATTTTATCGTCAAATTTTTAGGTACAAAAAAAAAGCCACATACTGTCCCCATTCCACACCGGCACTGGTGTAAGTCGCGGCACCGCAAGCGTCAATACATTTCTCGACCGTCATGCTTTGGGCAGGTGGGTCATTCTTTGGGATATGAGGCAGGATGCGGCCGCCTCCAAATCTGAAGATCAAATTAGAAGCGGGTCTTTATGTAAAACAAGCAGCAAATAATCACCTCCAATTGTCCCTGCAAAATAAGAAAATATTAGACCAAATAAAATACGAAAATGTCGCCTTGCTCACTCCCAGCATTCAGTCACTCGCCACCCGTTATACTGCAAAATAAACGACGCGGGTCCTACCGTATACGGACCCGCCCCGGTGGAGTAAATCTGCATAGCGTCGGGACCTCCGCAGGTATTCGAGGCGTTTCCGGGACAATGCATGGTGCATTGCTGAGAGGGGGCGTAATTGTACAGTATCCCGTTGCCACAATCTTCCGCAAGAAAAGATCAGGCCCTGAATATGTAGAAGCAAAAAAGGGAAGATGGAGCTTACAGCACTCGTCGCCATATTCAACTCCAGCAAGGGCAAAGCCAGCTTGGAAGCAGGTGTTCGCGCAGCTCGCAAAGCTGGTGGCGCTTGTATTGCTCGGCTGTCCTGATCGGAGTACGCGTGGAGAGGAATCTCTAGTTGGTGGATTGAGGATCAGGTCCTGCAGCGGAAGGAGTCAACGAAAAAGCGCGTATACGTACTCAAAGCATCCAAGGTAGGTGAAGCTTTCTACTGGGTCCCTTTTCTGTACTTCATGCGGCGCTGCCAGACTGAAAGTTGGTGAGATAAAACACGTTGACTGAGCCGCTCGTTAGATATGAACCGTATGCAGACGAACAAGGGACCAACCAGGACGATCGCTTGAAAAATAATCTTACGTAGCATGTTCTAAGGTCGCTAGTGATAGCTCTGGGGGAAAACGCTGAACCACCGACAGGTTCGAGAGCCTCTGCCTTATATCAATTTCGCGAACGTGCCTTTTCAATTTCGACGCCGGCAAGTGGCAGCAAGCCTCGTATACTCTCCGTCCCTGCGGTACCTAGGCCTAAAATAACTTAAACTGGTCTTGTTTTAGAACGACTTGACATCCTGTCATCGGAATATCAGATTTTTAGAAATAGTAGTGGGTCAATGGAAGCCGAGGAGAGAGAGCGGGATGATCTGTCGCTGCTGTCCTGGATGTGGCTTTAAAGCGCCTCTGCTGAGTTGGAGTTCGTAAGCGTCAAACTTAGATGCATGAGAGAGACGCTTGTTAACAATTGAACACGGAACAATTCAGTGACTAGAGGCTTCATAAGAATGCAACGACTTGCTGCTGTTGTAGTAGATCAAATTTAAAATTAAGGAGGCCGGAAAAATCTTTTGCGCAATTGCAGCTTCAGATAAGTAGTCCATAAAAAAGAAATAAAGAAGCCCTATCGACTATTTGTGACGTTCTGTTCCTTGAACCACGAAAGTGCAAAAGTTGAATGTAATTTTTTGCATTCGTGTACCTGCCCAATTTGGTAGTAAAATACCCAAATCGGGAGCTCTAGGACAGATATGCTTCATAAGAGTACCGCGGACTTCGAACGAATAAATCGTTCGCAATTGCAAATAAAGACCTACTGAATTCTATAGTGCAGCTTCTATGTTGATAAAATACCACCAGAATCACAGTTTTGTGCGTTTCCGCTTCAGATCTTCAATATGATTGACGCTGCTCGTCCACTTGGACTTCCATCGCCGCAACGCCCAATCAAACACCAGACGAACCGCCGTCCGCACCGCACGATATCAATGCCCGGAATGTGGTGCTACCTATGCAGATGCCTCCAACGCAATTTCCATTTTCGTTCCAGGCTCCGGACTGTACATTTAAAAGGCGCAGTATGAGAGATTGCGGTGACTTACCAGGACTTGAACCTATCCTCCAAGGACTCACCTAAATTTAAAGGAATTCCGCAAGCCGTTGAGCATGAGCAGATCGCCATCCGTGGTGCACTCTGCCCACAATGAGCGACTAAAGGCGTGAAAGATTAAGCCCACAATTCAGAAACTTGATGCCGCACGGTAATATTAATGAGAAAACCAACAAGACCATGACTATGATATATGACATTTGACGCGACTGTAAATTGACAGGTTCGAATTTGGACATGGTACGTCGTTTCCCTGTATATTACACCTAATAGTGGTACTATGAAAGCCAGACATCCAAAAGTGCTTGCAAATTCTAATCATGCACTCTTGCCCAAACATAAAACATATCTACATAGCGCTTCCGATTCAGAAGTCCAATGAACCAAACGTCCTAAGTAACCATAAACCACACCACCAAAGTTACACGGTGCAAGAAAAACAAAAAACAGAGAGAGACAGAGAAGAAAATAAACATAGATTCCAGATTGCTACATGTTTACATGCCACACGTACACGCATCCGCGTCCGCCTCCTACCACACACCAATCTAGTCCATCCGACCCCTTCACCCTCTCCCTCTTCAAAATCAAAACAGCCCCGCAAGATCAGCGAACGGGTCCTTCCCCTTCCCCTGCCCTTGCGCCTGGCCCTGCCCTTGCTGGCCCTGTCCCTGTGCACCCACACCCGCACCCGCACCCGCAGCAGGTTGTGGCTGCAAAGGCTGAAGAGGTTGCAGCTGCGCATACACCGGCGCCTGCTGGGCACCGTAAGGCGTGCTCATAGCGCCCATCACTGGGCCGCCCATGCCTGTACCCATGCCCATCATGCCTCCCATGCCTCCCATCGAACCCATCGAAGAACCCATTGAAGCACCCATGGAACCCATCGCACCCATGGTCATCGGAGCCTTCCCCACAGCGCCTGCGCCTGCGCCTCCGTTCCCGAAGTAGTTAGGTAACTGAGACGGTGCAGGCTGAGGTGTGCCGGGTAAGGCTATCGACGCTGGTGGCGTAGCTGATTGCGAATACGAATGCGAGTGAGAAGATTGTTGGGAGTGGGTCTGGGGGGGAGACACCGAAGTGGACGTGGGCCGCGAGAACCCGGAGAAGGGGCCGTTGTGGAAGAGCTGCGTTGGGATGGGGGCGTGTGGTTGTTGTTGTTGTTGGAAGGCCTGTTGTTGTGGTTGGAAAGCTTGCTGTGGCTGCGCCTGGAACCCCATCATCCCACCTGCATACCCAGGAGGAGGGGGCTGCATCCCGAACTGCTGCTGGGGTAGCTGCTGCTGCGCCGGCTGGCCCACCAGCGGCGGCCCAAACAAGCCTGACAAATCGCCCGCCGGCCCACCACTACTCGCTTCGCCTGCGGCTGCGGCGCTATCATCGAAATCGATCAACGACACCCCACCTCCTCCCGCCCCCGAGGCGTTGGAGTTGGAGTTGGAGTTGGAGTTGGAAAGCTCCTGGGGTATCGGGTTCGCCGCAAACGAAAAGTCGCCCTTCTTGAACGCCTCGTACCGCGCGAGCACGGTGTTGATCTGGTCGTTTATCTGCAGGAAGGTGTCGAGCGACTCGGGGTCGTCGGTCTCTGCGTCGGAGATCCATTTTTGTAGTTTGGGGCGGGCGGGGGTGAGGATGGAGGATACTTGCTGGAGGACAAAAAAAAGGATCGATTAATAAATAGAAAGACGGAAAGAAAGGCTAAGTAAGAGGGACGCACATCATACGCATCGCCCGAGACGAACCGCTCCCCGCGCTCCGTATCCACATTATCGAGCATCTCGTTGAGCAGGATGACCTTCTGCTCGAGCTTGTTGAGCTCGGTGAGGGCCTGGGAGCGGTAGTCGGGCTTGGCGTCGGGGTTCGCGCCGGCGAGGGCCTTCATGAGCTCTTGGGCTGCGGCGAGGTCGCGGGGCGTCCCCCGCCGGATGAGCTCTTGCAGTTTGGCAGACTGGGCCGCGCGGTCTTCTTCTTCGAGCTCTTCTGCTGATTTGAGGTTCTGTGGCGGGGATTGTTAATTAGGAAAAGGAGAGGAAAGATGATGGATGCTGACGGCGGTGGCATTAGTAGCAGCGCTCCCCGCCCTCGGCGCATCTCTGAACCGATATCCCTTAAACGTCAGCAACCTATGCATATCCCTAATATTGCCCAGATCCTCCTTCCACCTGCTCTCGACGCAGATGCCCTCCTTCCACCCATTGATGAGCTCGAGGATGCGGGACATGACGGGGCCGGGGAAGGGCGGGGGGCGCTCGGGGAAGCGGCGGACGAGCTCGTTGAGGAACTCCTTGGTGGAGATCTGGAGGTGGAAGGGGTACCCGCAGGACTGGACGAGGGTGTCGAGGAGGGCGAGGGAGAGGATGGCGACGTGCGGGTTGCGGTGGTTCGCGAGGCGGGCGATCATCATCGCTGCTTCTCGGGGGCTAGGTAGTGGGTGCGGGTGGTGAGTAGTGAGTAGCTGCGGGTGGGATGTACGCACTTGTTCGCCTTTTTCTGGGTGATGTACTCTGCGACTTCGAGGTGGATGGCATAGTTTGGCTCGTGGAGGGATGGCTCGCAGGCGCGGGTGATGAGGACCTCGAGGGGCGACACTTTCAGCCAGCTCGACGGGCCAGACGGGCTTTGCAGCATCGTTGCTCAGAGAAAGAAAGAGCACACTGCGGATGATGATGATGATCGTCACTCAAAGGCGTCGTGGCAAAATCAGAACTGTGGCTGTCCACTTGTAGCTAATTTATTTCTACGACTAAATCAACCACCGCATCCACTCGCTTTCTTGGCCTTTTATAACCTTTGCCATCTCTCTTGCTAATACTCGTCCAGATTGCTCGCTCGGATGCAGCTCGTCGAACCTAGATCTTTCTCGATACACGTCTTTTACGAGCAAGGGGATATGCTTACCACACAAAACTGTCTCTGGCACCTCCTTGTGCAATCGTACAATCCCCCGTGTCCCCAGTCGACTCGTTCAACTGATACACACACGACTTGACCGCCCCCGTCGTGTTCAGCGGCGCCGTTCCATTCAAATACACCGACGGCCGGTCAAGGATATCAGTGAACAAACTGTATGCGTCGAATATACCTAATCCACTTCAACCCCTTGTTTCACTCCAGGGCAAATGAAGAAGAAAACCCACCAAGATGCGCCCCAGACAACGAAGGCACCAGAGCTTGCAGCATAAGCTCGCTCAACGCGTTCCCAGAGAGCACCAGCTCGCTCATCATCACATTCCACTCCGTCGTATTCCGCTGCGCCGTCCAGTAATGGTTGATGTACGAGTTTGCAGAGTACAGCACCGTGCGCTGCAGCGGGAGCATCTGCGCCGTCTCAGCTCAACCTCCCCCAGAGACAGCTATGTAAATAGTTGAAGGAACTCACATTCGCAAACACGAAATTCCTGCCCCCCCGCTCATACACCACCCTCACCCAATCCACCGCGCACCCTATCACATCTACCAGACTCACCCCCTCCGGGCGCGCGGCGTGCCCCGTCAGCAGCCCGTTGTCCCCGACGTCGTTCGTCCCGATCCAAAGGAAGTACAGCGCTGCCTCTTCTTCCTCCTTTTCCTTTGCTTTTGCTTTTGCTTTCGTAGGAGAAGAAGAAGTAGAAGAAGAGAGGTACCCCAACGTCCCATTCGCCTTCTCCGCCTCCCAGAGCGGGATCTGGCTCTCGAACACACTGGGGAACGGCCGGTTCGTGATGTTGTTCGAGCACGTCGCGCCGGAGCGCGCGAATGGGAAGAGGCCCACTTCGACGTTGGGTTTGGCTGTGTTTTCGCCCCTTCCTTCGTTTTCGCCTCTTCTCTCGGTGCCTTCTCCCTCACTGAGGCTGGCCCCAGCGGCGGAGGCGTACCCAACAGCATACACGGGCCACGCGGTGCCCCCGTTCGAGGGCGAGAACGTGTCGGTGTAGCTGTCCCCGAAGGGGACGAATGCGGTTATCTGTGAGGGGCCGAGTGGGTTTTTTAAGGGAGAGGAAGAGGAGGAGGAGGCTGAGGTTCCGAAGAGGAATGTGAATAGGGTTAGGGCTGAGGCGAAGGCTGAGGGTAGGGTTTTGGGGCGGGCGTGGACCATCTTGCTACTTGAGGTGGTTTGGTTTTGGATGGTGCTTGGTTGAACAGCTCAGAGTTGAGCTTGAACGTTTGGAGTTTGAAGGTGAAGACGTTGCGTTACACGACATACCACATCGCTTACTTATTCCTATCCACGTCCGTAGGCTTCTCCGCCAACGCACTTGGACTTCTCAAATTCAAATTCGTTGGAAAGGCAGGGCATCCTGCGTCACGAGTTCTTAACGCTCGCCCTCCAGCCATCCGTCGCTCCGCCTAAGGACAAACGGTAAACGGTAAACGACAAACGACAGAACGACAAACGGGAGGGCTGAGGGCCGGATCGTGACTCGCGGTCCGTCGCGTTACTTAGCAGGACGGCAAATTGGACACGAAAGCTTTGCGCTGGCACATTTTAGTTATGCCTATCGATCTTTTTGGACTGGAAAGCTGGAGCCTGGGAGGTCGAAGACGGTTTTATTTTTTTTAATTCCCTGCTCAACGCTCATGGCCTTTACCTGGAACCCTGCGCCAAAGCCCATGGGCCGGGGTTCTAATGCGCGTCTCTGAATCTCAGCCTCCCGAACCTCGTCGTTGTCCTTATCGTCCTCGCGTCCTTGTTCAGCGCTACTCTAGGCCCGGAATCGCGGGCCGCAATCCCCGCTCTTCGTCCAGGACGATGACAGCGAACGTGGAATGACCTTTGAGTATGAACGCTTGAAGCTGCTCTGACAACGTGAACAGCGAGCATGCTATGACTCCAAGTACTACCGGTACCAGAACCGCCCAATAACCTCTATGTACTCAAAAGTCGCGATTTGGAAGTCAACACTCCACATCTACGAAACCTACGATTCCTCTGCCCGTCGAATTCCGGATTCTAGCGTAGGTGTATTTATAGCCTGGATCAGCGCAGGCCACGCAACGTGAAGAAGATTTTGCGTTCACTCTCTTCGTGTTCTACGCCAACGCATCGCATTGCTCGATTTCCTTGCGATTTGAAGAAATGCAGAGAGGCAGGAGATCACGAATTCCCGTTGTACCCTTAAGTTCTCCTCCGGCCTCCCGAACCTCGTCATCATCTTCGTCCAGTCTAGCCTTCGTCCGAACTTCAAGGACAAACGACAAACGGCTCGTAGATCACGGACAGCGACCCGTTCATTGGCTGGACGAATGTACCGTGCTTCCATCCAGTGTCTTGGCCAGGCAGCTGGGAGCCGCAGCAGGGGGGTTCAGCAGGGGACTTTGCTGCTGCTTTTGTAGCATGGTGCTACGTGGAATGAGACTCAAGTCAAGGGGGCGCCAGCACCGCCAATGTCATACCGTTATACCGCCGGCCCGATGGGTTCTTCGAAAACTCAGACAAGCGAGAGAAGTGGCGAGGAAGAAAAGACGACCGCATTGGAACTACCCACGTGATACGCTTTGACACTTATACGCCAGCTCAAGGTTCGCGTTGGGATACATGTGCAGGACGTGGACGGAGTAGCCTTCTGTGAGTGTCGACTTGAAGTTGACCCATGCGCTGTATGCTTACGCGGGCTGCTTTCAGAAATTTGCAGCCCGCAGGAGGATGTAGAGCAGAGGGAGTTCGAACTTCGAACTGCTTGGTTCTGCCAGAGGCACTTCAACATGAAACCCAACCTCATGCAATTGGTGCAATGCTATCAAGGAATTTCTGCCCCTTCGTCAAATGCTGTAGCTCTGAGCTTTGACACCTTCGTACAGTAGAAAGGAGTCCTGCGCTGTGGTTTAGCTGGTGGTGGATCCATGCTAGAAACGTCAATATTACCAGACTTAACCAGAGGCACAGCTCTACTCTTTGGAGTCGGACACTCTTGCCTATATCCCATTTTGAAGGACGGCATCCAGGACGTCAATACCGCGTCGTTCTCCCGCCTCTGACTGTCTGCTGTCCGCTGTCGAAACTCATCCATAGAATCCCTTCTCTTCCCTTCACTTCTCTTGACTCCGCTCAACGTCTGGGTGGTGAATCCCACGTCCGACCGAACAAGCTGCTTTAGGGTTTCATATTATCTCCTAGCGTTACTTTTGGCCTGCAATTGAGCTTCTGGCGGGTGTTGTTACTCCGCCAACAAACGACAGTTACTCTATGGTGACTTCGACGCCATCATCCGAATCGCGAATCGATGAACGACTACCACAACCACGACCTGGTCCAGACAAGCCTCCAGCAGGGTCCAGAGCAGTGACAGTGGCTCCTTCGCGCCTCTCTCCCGTTTCACAGTTCTCAGGTTCATGACTTGGATACACTCTTCCTCTTCCTTTTTACCTGCCCTTGGTGATAGGGTTCTTCCTGTGGAGCTGACGAGCGTCTTTCGAGCTTATTTGTCTGACAGGGCACGCGGATGAGTTTAATACCCATACTCTGTAGAGAACCAGAACCTTGGCGCTGTTCGCGAACCGCGGCTTGGAGAGGATGAGCGCGAGAGAAAGGCACGATTTGCTTGTGGTTCAGCTTGTATGTTTCTCAACGGGCGTGAGTTGGCTTGGACTTGAAGCCGTACACACCAGGATATGGTGGTGGAAAGTTTGACAACGACCTTGCTTATTTCAACTTGGAACCGCCCCACTTCGCTTCTTGGTTGACGACAACGATTGACGGGTATCGTCACTAAGACCTGACCTTGACGGAAGTAGCTGAGAAACCGAGAATCCCAGTCAGACATAGTCAAACTGACGGTGGGAGGAGCCTAATTTGGTTTTTACGCAATCAAAGCTCTGGCGGGGTGTGTCTGCGTCTTCGTCTATGGTACTTGTCGTTTGGCTCACCGCATCGCTGGGTTGCATAAAAGGAAGAGGCGTGCTGGAGAGTTTCATCTCGTTTCGCCTGGGTCCCTTGCAGGCTAAAACTTTCTCTTTTCCCTGTGCCGTCACCGTTGTCTTCTGCCCCTCGGATCGATCAAGAGAGATTTTAACAATGGCCCTCCCACTTATTATCAGCGCCAGTACTGGCGACTACCTCCTTGACGCGGCATGGGTTGTGCCTGGCGTACAGGTCTGCATGATGCTTGCGACGGCGGTGTCGGTCCACCTTTCGCTGTCCCCGCCCAACCCGTCGGTCAAGAGCGAGGATTGCTGCTCTGGGACGATGGGCATGGATACGATGTTTGAGCGGTTCGTGCAGTCTATCACGTATTGCAGCAAGGTCGGTTCTGGTTTATGTGCGTTGCTTGATCTGTTACTGATTCCTGCTCACAATCTCAAGTGCATGGTGTGGCTCGGTGCACTGCTGAACATTTTTGGGACCGTCGTGCACTGCAAGTCTTTGCCGTTTGCTCAGAGCGGCTGGGGTGATGGCATTGTGAATACGTCAATGTCGTCTTCGGCTCTGGTAATACACCCATTGATGATAATAGGAGCGGTGGCTTCCGTGTTTGCGGCTGCTTTGCGTGTTTGGTATGTTCTTATGGATAATTTGATGTGCTCTATACTGTAGCTGACTCTTATTTATATTAGGTGTTTCAAGTCTCTGGGTCCGTTTTTCACTTTCGAGATAACTATCCGGCCCAAACACGAGCTCGTCACACATGGGCCATACGCATGGGTCCGGCACCCAAGCTACACGGGCATCTATCTCACCCTAGGAGGAGCGACACTCGCTCTAGGCGCGCCAGGGACGTATATAGCCGAGTACGCCGTCTCCACGCTCCTCGGATGTGCTGTGACATGCTTCTGGCTACTCAAGTGTGCCTTTGCGTTCCGCGGTATGAGCATTAGATTAAGAGTCGAGGATCAGGTGCTGAAGATGACATTTGGGGAAGAGTGGGAGGACTATGCGAGTCGGGTGCCGTATAAATTCATTCCTGGTATAGTTTAGATGAAGTCAAGTGTTATCAAGAAGTTATCTATTATCTACTTTATTCTTGTGTACAGTATTCAACGATTTGGTTGTCTATTATCTATTGAATTGTCGAAATGAAAGACTTCATTCATATTGTGATTATGAATTTGGTGCCACCATTGTGTTAGTATCTAATCTAATTAATATGGCTTATCATATAGCTCAATCGCGCTCCAGCCCCACCATAGACTGGCATATTAACATCTTTTAAAGGGCTTGCAACTGGCATAGGGGTCGTTTCAATGTAAGTACGTTACGTACTCTATTTGTACCACCCCTGCGGCCCTGCCAAATGGAAAATATATTTGGGTAAACACGCCCACAAACCCGAACTACCTGTTTTTCCCTCAGATTCGCTTTTTTCGATAATAATTGACCTTTCGTTGACTCTGTAGCCTTACACGTGGTCTGCACTGCATGAGCCACTCAGCGAGCAAACATGCAGCAACAACCGAACTTTCCTAGAACAGCAACTTTTCTTTTGTGCCACTCATCATGGCCCGCCGTCGCTACCCACCCGCCTCATGTTGCGATTGCTCAGACAAAAGGCGTTGTCTCCGACATAAAACCTTCTATATCAGGGAAAAAAACCTCGGATTCTGGCGGATTGGTTCAGACCCACTTTTTTTCTTGCCAGGTATAGCATTTTTAGGCCAGTGGCTGCCTCATGGCGTCCCAGGAGGGCAAGTGCGCTTCGGCGCGCTCTAATATGGGAATTATCGCGTCCAGGAGAAAACCAATCCACCACTTTTTCTGTGGGTATAAGTTCGGGATGATTGGGAGGGATTTCGTTATCCATTGACGCTCTCCCACTTTGGTTCCAGTCGCACCGACGCGAGCCTAATCCTTCATCCCTCCCAAATCCATTCTGATCAAGTCAGAAGCGCTCTCAGATCCCTCTACCCCTAACTCTTCTTAGCCACTATCAATTGATAATGCCTGCGGAACGCTCCAGTGCCACTAAGCGCGTGCGCGTTGCTCACGTGAGTCCACTTGACGCGTTGCTTTATTATCTTATCTGACTTATTGTATTCATCGTCTAGACTGACCCTAGCAAACCTTGTGAGATCTGCGGTCAGGTCGTCAGCCGAAGCTCAGACATGCCTCGTCACATGAAAACGCACGACACCACCGAGTAAGTGAAGATCTTTGTTATTCTCTCAGGTCATTGTCTTTTACTGATGCTTGTGCCTCTTTTCGTTTTTTGTTTTAGAAAGATCCCATGCCCGTACGAAGGATGCGCCTTCCGTACCGTGCAGAGGTCCAATCTCGAGACTCACATGCGCAGACAGTAAGCGCCTCTCTTACATCTGCTTAGTCTTCTCTCACAGATTCGTCGTATAAATAGCACCAAGGACAAAATTTTCCCTTGCCCTGACGACGCAGACTGCTCCTTCAGCACCTGCGATTCAGCGTCTCTGCTCCGCCATCGCAAGAAGTTGCACAACTATGTGCCTCGCCCCACCGCCTCGAGGAAGAAGGCAGGCCAGGAACCGAAGCCAACGACTTCAAGGCGCAACCCTCATCGCATTCCAGTTAGCGTCATCCGCAGCGTCAAAGACGAGTCAGATGCTCCCACTCGGGCCCTGTCCCAATTTTCGAGTTTCTCGTCTGGTGCTATCTCGACTGCTTCTACCTCCAAGCTCTCTACGCCCGTTGACAGCCTCTCTGATCTCTCTGACCTCTCCGACCTGACAGACTCGGACGAAGAATCTGATTTGGTGGCTTCGACTCCCAGTGGCTCACCCTCACCCTCTGTGGTGTCTTCTGCTTCGTCCTCTCTACCCCCAGTTGATTCAAGCACCGAGGCGACAGTTTTTTTCGTCAACACTCCACAATTGTACCTGCCCCAGGATGTTGTCAAGGAAGTGCCATTCTTCCCAATTACGAAACGGGAAGAACAGTTTTTGGCTTCCGATTCGCAATGGCTTTGGGACGGGAATTCGACAACTGCAGTCGAATGTGACGAATTCATGTATTCCAAACCGTCTTACTCTCTCATCCAGCCCCCAGCCGCCGCTGTAATCAGCAAATATGATCCCGAATACCAACCCCCATTCGTTTATCAGGCTATTCCGGGATATCTGGCGACTGGTTTCAACGGGTCTCCTGTTCACTCCGTCTCTCCAGTTTCTACTCCTTCACCCTTCTCCTCTGCGGGCGGCTTCCTTAGCCCTTCGCTATCGCCTGAGATCCAGCTCACATCCGAAATCCCTCAGCCCGTCAGCGCGTGTAATATTCAGGGTGCTGATGTTACCTTTGACGTTCAAAGTTTCCAATACCCATCCGAGGGAGTCGTCAAGCAGGAGCCTGTAGCTTTGGAGTTCAACTTGGGCGATCTCTTCTCACCATCTTCGGCTTATGATGCGCCTGCAGAGTGGAACGTGAACTCGATATACCAAGGTGCTGGGAATTCGTTCAACTCTAGAATGGAAGAGGGTGTATCTTTCCCCGAGTGGTTCGTCGCACTGGGCCACGAGATTGCTTCGGAATCAGTCTGGTGAAACTCTCCCTTGTTTCTTTCTCATTCTCTCGTCCCCCCGTTCTCGGCAACCTATTCTCTGTACAGTCTGATTATGTCATTTTTCACATTCCTATTTTCATCTGGATCTTATCAATTGTAACACTACTATCAAATTATTCCTTATTATCAAACCGGACAACATTTATTTCTATCTCATTTTGCTCTAGATGCCTTACAGTCTAGTGACTTTTTCTGTAGATAAACATTTTTGAAGAGATTTCGCTTGAATAGTAATCAACCAAATTTAATCGAAGCTCCATTTTGTAATTGGACTGCGGCTTGTCTAACCCTACTGTAACATGTGTGCCAGCAGGTAAAATTGGCACTATATTGAAAGCGTGAAAGCTGTTCTCGATCGCGTTTAAAACAGGAAAGATTGGGGAAAGACCCTCTGAGTTTTCCAATCTAAAGGTAGAAATAGTCACGAGTGCGGTTTGACCTCAACTGCACTGGAATACCACGGTCCACTCATGTCAAACTTGAACCCTCTCGAAACCATAAAACGCCTCAGGCTGAGTTTCCCAAAATGGTGGCGTTTGTTTGCTAAAGGCTTTCAATCTCAGCGGCGTTCAAACTCAGCAGGCTATTTCAGTTCATTTTGGATCGTCGTCAATCGCATGCGCAAAGTCGCTTGAAACGTACCCTCGTTGCATTTGACATCCTGGAAATATCATTCGACATCTTCGTGCACTTTATCATAATAGTTTCTCCGCCGATCACAGAATTTCCAGGGAGAGAAATCGTCGAGGGCTCAAATAGACACCGTGTTTATTCGAGCCATCGACATTGATTGGGCGAATCAAGACGTGGAATTCATATGGGCTTGGACAACTACTGGTCGAATACAACGGATCCATCTTTACCGATTTCTCGCTCTGTCAAAGTTTACCCAAGTAATATCGTCATGTGGTCTGAGTAACCGATTTACACTCTACAGGCATTTGCTCAAGCCAAAGACAGCCATCCGCCAGCAAGTTAGTTACTTCGACCGGACAAGCATCGAGCATCTTAGACGAGCTACTAATACGTAATTCAAAGTCCTCGAAACTACCTCTACTTCTTGTGCCTAGCGGTTCCCAACTTCCCTTTTTATGTCCTCATTCTCCGCACGAATCCCTGTGAGCGCCGGCTTTCCTAAATGACAGACCAGATGACAATATCCTTTCCGGCGGGAACCGATCTTATATGAACAGAAGATCGAGCCAAAATTAATTCTCGGCGACTATAAACATATTAGACGTGGATTCAAAGTGGGCCTCACGTCACACCCGTTCTCAAAGCGTCATGTCGCCAGTAGGTCAGCTGGACTTCAGCTCTCATCGTTAAGTGCTTATCCTAAGCTTATCTTTGCCTATAATTGTTTTTTCGCAGCGCAGAATCTAGTGAGGCAACGACCATCGAAAGAATGACAGACTGCTCACGGGCAGATTCTTTGCATACTCATTTTGAAAAGTTGTGTTAACATTGTCCCGGAGCCTTCAGAAACGGAGACTTATGATAACTGTTTCTATATCTATCTCATTTCCACGATTCGTCGCACAAGTCGCGGCGTTAGTTTGGAGAAGCCCATGCAATCAGCAGGTTTGGTGTATATGGCCTGTCCGACTCTTTCTCTGTGTAACCTGTTGGCAGTGCTGTGAGAGAAATTAAGAAGTACGAGTTCATTGATTGGATTAGAGTAAAAAGGACGGCGATAATTCTCCTCTACGATGTCAGCGGTTCTGATAAGAATGTCGGGTAGATATGAATGATGAGAATCTTGGGAACACATTGTAAGATATTGACATGATAAAGACTTAGCAGTCTCAGAGGTGCGTAGCTTGGTGAATATGTTCTCCCAGTATCAATTTAGAAATGTTGTGACAGAAACAGGGATATATCTCATCGATTTTGTGGGCAACGTTCTAAAGTTGTAATATTTTCCAGCCATGAGTGAACGAACGGCCTAATTACCGACTTAACGATTTGACGATCGCATTCCAGTTTTGCTGTTCTTTACTTCGTAGCTAGACGTCAGCCACCGTAAATATCAACGGGTACTTACTAAAGGCTTATTACATGTCATTGAAACTTCACCACGAGTAGGAGGAACGTCCTTGATCGTGACTGCGCCATAAGAAGGTAAACTCCGCTGATAAAGGTTTTGGCGAGATTTATGCTAGCCCACGAGTTCTACGTAGGTACGTATAATCCGCAGTTTGAAAGTCGAGTGCAAAGGAATGACTGCTTGGCGTGGAGGTCAGAATCCGGGGTTCGGTGTTCAGATTTACACCGGACATGCTGACTCCACCTTCGTTCCATACTTAACCAGAACCACATCAATTATCCGAATATCTCGAGCAAAATTTCCAATTTCAACTGACCTTCCAGGCCTTTACTGCCTTCCTGTCCACATATTTGTGCTTGAAGGCTTGAGAATCGACGAGCCCATGTCAAAAATTCGATTGATAGTTGACTGTAGAATCAAGCCTGGTAAGTATTCTCATCACTTAAATTCTCTTCGACCAGGGTCTTGGAAACATTAAGCTGACACGCTCGCAAGTGAGTATCCGAGTAAACCTTTCTCTCTTTATCTAACGTTTTTACCTCCTTGTATAACGACCGACAAACGCGGAATACAAAGAACGTGTCTTTTCGAATTCGCTCCTTTTTGAAAGCTTAATTCAATTCTCTTGAAACTCGAGTGCGGTTTTTTTCATCTTGAGATTGAATCAAACCTAACAGCCTTTGTTTTGAGTCAATTAGATCCAGATTTCTTCAATCGCTCAGTCACCAAGTCTTTGAGTGCCACTCGTCACCCATCCACCTGTCGATTTACCATAGTGCGGTGTTAAGATCTTCTCGGATGGATCATGACTGAAATCCGTTCTGGGAGGGAGAAGCACCTTCCAACAAACACATCAGCTCCTATGACTCTGCGGGATCTCGTATCACCGGCGGCAGAACACAAAGCAACCCCGATACGAACAGAATTAAAATAACGCGGCCTACTCCAAGCTCGTGTGCGATACGTAGCAAACGTTCCACTGGACCAGATGTTCCAAACTGGCATTACCTGGCTGATAGTACCAGAGATTAAAGATGCCAATCGAGTACAAATTCCTATTTTATTTCTCAGCAGACATACTTAAGGGTCAACCCTGCCCAGGATTTGGTAACCCCCCAACCCTGATCGTCCTGTCCCTACTTTCTCGTCCATGGGTCAATTTATTGAAGAGCTTCCACCGTACCTTATCGAGTGGATTTTAAAACAGCAAATGTTTTGGGTAGCCTCCGCCCCCCTGTCTCCTGACGGGTACGTAAATATTTCTCCGAAGGCTATCGAAGGCACATTCCACGTTGTCGACTCTCGTCGAGTATGGTACGAAGACCTTTCTGGCACGGGTGTGTAATCATCTGTTCTATAGCTCTCGTTCGCCAATTGTTTTGATAGGCGCTGAGACTGTGGCCCACATCCGAGAGAACGGTCGCCTCACCATTCTCTTTCATGCATTCGAAGGACCAGCCCGTATTGTCAGGCTATATGGAAAAGGTAACTTGAAGAGACCCTCGCGTGCTAGTTTAAGGAGGGAACTTATTGAATTTTGTTCAAGGATTCTTTTATGAGCTCGGGAGTCCAGAATACGAAGCGCTGGTAGGCACGGAAAGACACTTACCCGGATCACGAGCGGTCATTGGACTCGACATACTCAAAGTCGGTACAGTAAGTTGTTTTCTGCTTGAATGTAATTCTTTCCCTCATTGTTGCGAACCTTCAGACATGTGGTTATGCTGTTCCATATTACCAGTTTATCTCGCATCGTACCCAACTCCTGGATTGGGCCGTGAGGAAAGAGTCAGTCGACATGGACGATGCCAATATTTCCATTACCGCCGCTCCCGACTCTGTCGAACACCACCGACAAGTTAACCCCAGCGGAATGAGGCATTGGTGGCAATCGCACAATATTGTCAGTTTGGACGGCCTTCCCGCCTTCTCACGAAGCTTTGGACTTGGGTTCCCTTTTATCTTTTCGCTTGGTCGGATCCGAACTCTGAACGCATCGAAGGTCAAAAGGAATACTAGGACCTCGGCCCTCACTCAAGACAACGCGCCTATAGTCGGAGGAATTATTGAACAACCGATGACGAAAAACCCTTTGAGGTACACCAGCGGTGTGTATTGGTCACAGTTTGACTACGAACGTCCATTCTTTCTGTTATGCGGTCTCCTTCCCTTTGTTCTCACTTTCGTCATCGGTGTCATTTTTGGCCGATATTATACACATTTTATGTCGACGTTGCCCGTGCAGTGGCAATGACTTCTTTATGTCGGCTCTGAATGGTCTACACAACAATATTCAAGATATTCATGACTACCTTCTCAAATGACCAGCCACAACGTGATAGATTGTAGATGTTGTTCGATAATGTGTATTTACTATATATTTATTTCCTCATATTTACTTTCCATTTACTAGCTTTTCCTTGTGAATGTTGTAAAATTCTTCTCTCAGGGCTGGGTTGAGTCCATCAACTCGAAGTTATGTGTTCACACATTTCCTTTTCGGAATTTGCTCTCCAAGGAAGTGCCCTAATCGGGAGCTCTGCCAGAAATAGATAGGACTGGGACCCCATTCTCTTGCTTCACATAGACTTTGCTAGCAATTTGGCAATTCCTTATAATAGATTTCGAATTCATGATGTCCCGTTCGAAGGCAGAAAACTGCTGCCTTCGGATGGGACTTAGTTATACGGAAAAATTATGAAGATTGGATAATACAGCTTTCTAACTTCTTAGAACCTTGGGAGATCATTCTGTTGACTAAGTGGAGCCATATTAGCGCTCCGATGCAATATTATTCCAGTAGAGCATGGCGGAGGTTTACTGAGGGCATGAATCGCATGATGAGCTGCACCATCCCAAACCAGACGAGAGGGACGGTCACCTGGATCCACTGCCATCGGTCGGACAGGGATGTGGGGCACTTCCAGAGGAGATGAAGGCGACCTAGGGTAATACGACCGTGAAATGAATCAAGTGGAGCTATGGTACGACAAGAACGCACAAACGTCACTATCATACCAGATGCTCTTGTTTGAAAAGAAACAGCAATGAAAGCGGATAGCATATACACAGATGGCTGAGGGCCTTTTCTGAGAACATGAAATAGCCAAAAGCATGGATAGAAGCAATTTCGGATAGGGAAAACTTACCAGAGAGACTAGATATGGTCAGTGCCCGTCGCCATTGTCGTGAATAACCACGCCATTTTCATATTTCTGATTCCCTATTACTTGTTGCGCGACGTTCTAAACAGAGTTGTTCGAGGTCATCACGGGTCAACCGGTCAAGAGTGAGTAAGGTTTCAATTTGAGGACATCCTGCAAGAAACAAGCCTTCGACTAATTTCCGCATAGCTTGCAAAGAAATTGCTTGTAGACCGCCTGTGGCCGATTCTCTTCTTCCACTACTGGGGCCGGACAATTTTGACTCTCGTCAAAATGTTGGGTTTCGTCGCTTGGATTTTGCTGTGGAATTTTGCTGACCCATGTAACCCTCAGTGGAGAAGGCAAAATGTGCGAGCAAAATCGAAGCACTCTGACTCACTATTTTGACAACTGGCAAAATTTTGTGACCTCAGCAGTGTTCGCTTGTCAATTTGTCATTAGCCGTCGATTATGTATAATTCTCGCAGCGGTCAAAATCAGCGAGCAGTCCAGAGCTAAAAATAGACTGTCGGGTCATTGATCGGAACAATAAGAGCGGCTATAAATAATATTCGTTTATGTAAAAAAAAAAACAAACAGCTTTTGCCCTTACTCATGATCAACCCAGCTTCGCCTTTCTACCTGAAGTCGCCGTAATCGAATTCAATCTGAGCATGGCCTGCGTCGGACGAAGCAACTCATTAATATTTTCCCGGAGGTCTCGGCGATAGTTGACGTGGCAGAAGTACCTGGCGGCGCAGTTGCCCAAGTTTTTTTCGATGACGAATTCATCAAGTCGTGCTGCGAATTCATGTGTATCTCCAGAAGATTGAAATGTATCACTTGACTATCTGAAGGCTTGGGATTTGCGAGCAGTCGCACTCAGCGGCATGGGAATACTGTGAGTTGCAACTACCCCGATACATTTTGGGCATGCGAACTAGACAAACGTTCGTTTGACTCCCAGTGCGTGGCATGTCGAGCTTTCTATAGTCGGAGCGCCAGCCGTAGAAAGAAAAGGAAAGTGAAGAGGGAAGAGGAAAAAATTCAGACCGACGCCGAACGCGAGGTCGAATCGCTGTTGGACTTGGACGCACCATACCCCACAATAAGTGGATTGGACTCACAGATTGGCGTATTTTAGGCATATGAGTGGCCAGGGGTTGGCCGAAAGTGAAAAATAAGGAAACACCGACGGTGAGAATGCCCTGTCCGCGTCCTCGATTTGACGAACTTGTACTGAGCCGTAATTTATCAGGACGTGAATATGCCATCTACCCTATTTATTGAGTCATGGATTACCCCTCTCACCACGTCAAGTTGAGATTGTCACCCTCAAATCTCTAATGATTAGTAAGTTAAGCTCATTTCACACCTGTTCCTCAACATGATCATTGATACCTACGCAGACCTGTGAATGCCCATTGTTTCGGGTATTCTCAGAGAGCGGAACAAAAACCGAGCCATTATTCTTGTCACCTGGTCATCAAGTACTCCTTCGGTGTATTCCGGTCAATTCGTCGGCCTGGTTGTAATGCTCTTGGTCTCCGCCTCGGTACTATGCTGAGTGGTGTCTTGGCCTAGTGACCATCCAAACCCGCATTCAGCGGCGGGCTTAAAGGAACGGCGTGCGAGAGGGCATGAAACCAAAGTCAACCGTCAAGTAAGTACTCCGGATACGATATTCGCTTTCGACTTACTAGTAACTAGGTCCATGTGATGTCCTTCCTTGACTGTGGAAGCTTAGAAACGGCAGTAGGAATAGAATATTTCATATGGTAAGAAAGTCCAGACCTTTCTTTTATTGCCGTCTCTACGTTAACTTTCGCAATGACCCGTAGGTTGCAACATAATTCCGTCTCGCAAGTTGTGTCTACTATAAGAATGAGTATAAAAATACGACTAGGATGGCTGTCACTGTGGGCATCTATCCAGACAAAAATGATTTTCCACAAAAGCCTGAGCAGGTATAATACATTTTATGCATTCAAATTGCGCAATTGATGATGCTTTCACAGATTTCACAAAGAACCAAGAGAAACAATGTCTCACCACATTTTTAATGGGTTTATGCCATTGACAATGCATCTACTTCGTGCTGCCAGTGAGTAGTCCTACTAAGTTACAAAAGCATTCCCGGACAAAATGTATTCTAGTTGAGTATGAGCTCCGGTATACCCTCGGTCTAAGCCTCGGTCATAGGCTCGATGGCGGCTTGGCCGGCCTCAACGTTGACATCGGGCCCGACGCCGGTCCTCTATGTGGTGAGTACCTGCGCAGGCTTTCGAACCAGGAATATGGACGATGGTGGGAATATGTCTTTGGCGCCCAAAATATCTGCGAGTCAGGGTCCGGGTAAGATGCACCTATGCTCCGTCGCATTTACAGGAACATGCCCAAGCCGTTGAGGGTATTTAAACTGAACGTATTCATCGGTTCTCAACAGCACCAAGTCGTTTTCATTCGACATGGAGACTACGCTTACCCTCGCACTCGTCCCCTCCTACCTCTTTGGCTGTTTGCTTTTGGGTCTTGTCGCACTTGTCACCTATGATAGACTGCCCTTTATTCTCAAGGAATTAATATCCAAAGCAGAGAAGGCTAAGGTAAACCTTATACCTCAATTTACGACCTCAACCATCTTACCACATATTTTTTTTAGATCACCGTTGAAAGAAAGCTGCCTACAACCGTTTCAGCCAAAACAAAACCGTTAACTCGGTAAGTAAATTTCTTCAGTCTCGGGACTCGACTCAAATATCATTTTCAGCGCTCAAGTAACTGAGATGTACGAGGAAGGTAGTTGGCAGCGAACAGCTTACGATGAATACGTCCGTGTTCTCCTTGACGAAGAGCTCATCTTCCCTTGCATCTATGCCACTAAAGGCTTCAAGTCCGACGACCAAGTCTACGTCTTTATCGACTCCGATGACCTCTCCGACCCCCGACATATCCGGACTGTAGCAGATGGACTTGCAGACTACCTTCCCAAGGCCCGCTCATTAGGCCCAAACACTTCACTGGTCCTCCTCGCCAAGCATAACCCCAATCCACGCACTGTCGAAGAATACCAGTCCCTGTCCTGGAAGCTTCTCGATGGTTGCGCGAAGCTCGACAAAAAGCCGTGGCCAGCAGACATCCCCAAGGTTATCGATGACCCAAAATGGTGCTTCTGTTTCGCTGGGGAGCCCTTCTTCACCGTCATTCAGACACCCGCTCACCAGCAGAGAAGAACCAGACATGCAAAAGGCGTCACTATGGTCTTCCAGCCCAAGTGGATCTTCAATATCCTGTTCAGCAGCGACGCCAAACGAGCTGCTTCATTGGCGAAGGTTAGGGCACTGGTGGCCAAGTATGATCCCATCCCTGTTAGCCCGGATTTGAAAAACTACGGCGAGGAAGACTCGAGGGAGTTCCAGCAATACTTTTTAATGGATGAGAACGTCTCCTCAACGACTCCATATACCAAGCTATCCGATTCGATAGAATTGGAACCCCGTAATTAGCGGGCATTTTTTGATTACCCCAAAAATTATCTGACAGGTCCTGCGCCGGATAAACTCGCAGCCTAATCGAAGTAATTACAAACGTTGTAGTATTGTCATCTCCTGTCCTGTAGCTCACTTAAGAGTGAATTCGGGCTGCTGAATTGCGCCAATAGTCTATTGGATGACGAGTTGAGTTTTGTGTCACCTCTTTCTCCAATCAATTGTTGAACGCAGTGTATGAAAGCGTAATGAACTCACTTCTAATAATAATATTGGAGAAGACGATGTTTCGTGGTCCATTCGGAGGCGTGACCTGTACCAGATACTTAGGCAGAAAACCGTAATGCAAGCTTTTTTGCCTTCAGACGACCGCTACTGTGTGTCATGAACAACATTCATTTGGCGTCCCCTCGATTAGATATACCAATGCATCTTCTATTGGGAAGACTAAAAACTATGGCCAAAACAGAGGGAGCAAGCAAAGACCAAAAGACTATGTAGACGTGATAGCCAGATCATATAAGACATAGTAGCGACTGAGGCGAGAAGCCATAAGTAGTAATAAAAGCATAAGACCTTGAACGAGACCCTTCGAAGTGACATATTGACGGGCCAGATGCAAGGTGAGAGAGGAACGATAGATCGTAGTCGCATAGAGAATTATGCCCTGAACAGACAGATTGGTATACAGCTCCATCCCGGATGGGCACAGTTAGGCTTTACATCCTTTCTTACGAACACTGTCCTCCGAAAACAGCAGATTTCCCGCTCCTAGATATAAGAAATGGTACAAAACATCAGAGCCTCTCCTTTTCAAGGACCGTCCACGGCGGTAGGCCGAAAAATTCAGGGAGTCTCTCCCACAGCTGGGCCCGAACTAGGTCATACCTCGTTCGAATAGTCTTCGTGCAGCCTGGACAAAACCCAGAATAGCTGTCTTTATCCAAAGACTCCAGAAAACAGCCCTCGAGTTCATTGTCGAATCCTCCCCAGAGCAAAAACTTGTCAGGGTCGACTGTTGTCGAGCGGAGAGCGGCACAGGTCTGAGGAGTTGAACAGTCTGTACCACCAGTCGAAACCTCATGAATACACCACTCCTGCAACTGATTGCAGATGAATGCCGATATCTCTGCTCGGCCAAGTATGCACCCACGCTTGGCATCCGGACTTAATCCCGACATATCTACGATAAAGTCCTGCAGCCCATTTTAATCCTGAGATTAACGCAAGACAGGTTTAAAATTAACACTCACTAGCGGATGGACTTGAAGATATCGCAAATAAGCAACAGGTAGGATAGATAGAAGTGATTGCTCATGAGCCAGGTTAAGAATAGTGCACATATCAAAATATTCGTCAACATTCCACTCAATTTCGTCGTATGCCATATTAAAACGATTTGCATCCCAGGCATCCAGAGTAGTGGGATGGTCGATGTGGAGTCGTCTGAGAGCCTCTTCAGTAAAGTAATCAATTTCATATTTCTTGCCAAGTCGAAGGAGTGAAGAGAGGTGATTCGTGCGCATTCTCTCTCTCCAGTTATGCGTGCTGGGACGAATAAAACCACATAAACAACTTGAAGAACAGCAGTGAAGGAGCACGCACTGGAAGTTGTCGTAAAATATAGAGAGCATATGCTCAACGTCGGAGGTTGCATCTGATAGTGGCACCACAGGGCACCCATCTTCGACAGCTTCTTTTGAGTGGCACCCGTCCGCATTTTGAGGCATGCTGAATGTGTCTTTGAAGACATTGGAGTGGCGCGACAGCATTTCGCGGTGGACTTTAAACAAAGTGTTTCCGACTTGGAGAACAACGTCGCCGCTCTGAAACCAGAAATTTACTGAGCGAGTAACGGGGTTGGGCTCTTTTGTGGTGCTCATTTTTGGCGCGTCGTCCTGGTGGTAGGTTGAAAGGGAGGTTGTGACAAGACGTAACACGTGACATACTTCAGAACTCATCCAAATACATCGATGACCCGCGTCATTGTACTCTACAAGATCACGACCAGGTGAGGTTTACTCTTGTTCAAACCGCCAGTCCCAGACTTGTACTTTAGGTTGGTACAATAGACCCTCATTGTAGCGTTTGTCAGAACCTCGACTTGTGGCAGACCAATAACCGCGAATGTGCCGAATACGATCTCGGAACTTGGGAAGATGTAAAACGGAAAGCGAAAGAGCACCCCCGCTGCCCATTCTGCGTCGAGTTAAATATGCTTTTGTTGCTTGGGAACGACACGGAAAATGTATCCCTGGAATGGATGTGGCCACATTTCAGCACCGATAATTATAGTTCCGTCGACGCGTTGGCGTTCCTAAACGAGGAGACTGCGAAGTCACCCAATGGGTCTGCACGAGTAGTCCGACCGCATATGGACCCACAACTTGTCTGGAAGTGGATCAAGTTATGCGAGACCCACCACGATAGCACATGTACGCCGAAGGGCACAGTCATCAGGGAATGGCCGCGATCAACTCGTCGGCCGCTCACAAACTCATTGGTACGACGAGTTCTTTCAACACGCAGTCTCGTTGGAACGGCCGTTTTATTGGGTCTTGTATATTGCTTGGTTGGGCAGAGAGAAGGTAATAGCAGAGAGGAGGGGCATCGGTTGGCTTTACAAAGACTGTTTGGAGGATTTACCTGGTCGAGGCAGGGTCTGGAGGGAAATTGTCCTGGTTTGAGTGAGTTGTCAACTTTCTGGTCATCCGTGTTGAAATCCTTCGATTTGTACTCGCGTCATGCTTTTTCCCTGTGATTTATACAATTTCAAGTATATTTCCAGTTCAAATCATTGTGAACGCTTGCATGGTAGCAGGCGTAGCATGTATGGAAGTCGCCATGATTGGTAATAATGATGATGGGCTGGACATAGATGCGAGCAGAACAGGAAGTTTTAGAACACCTTGGACACTGGGAGAGGTATTGAAATTAAGCGAGCGGGGGAGAAAAGCGATTGCGGGTAATCTCGTGGCAAACGAGTGAGTATTTACAAGATCGTAGCGACTCTATATATGTAGCTACAAATTAAGTTGCCGGTGGAATATTTACTAGGGAGGAAATCGAGCGCCGGGAGGAATGAAGATGCGGGAGGTATTGTCGACGTGACGATGGTGATGTTCAGTAGCCAAGCGAGCCGTAATACGCGCAGTAATAAATTCCAACAAGAGGAACGGTAGATCATCATCGCATCAAGGTCCATGCACAGACGTGAAGCAGCTTAATCTCATGTTTAAAAAGAACGGCCAGGTTTACATGCGTGAACAGTCTATCGCCCATACACAGAAAGAGTTGACAGGCTTTCTTCCGTGCGTCTTTATCCAAGAACATCAAATTTCCAGTCTGATCATACATCCCCAGGCATGACACAACCTGTCACCGTCCTCTCTTTCTCAAGGTCTTTCCAAGGTGATAGACCAAAAACAATAGGGAGCATCTCCCACATCTCGGCCCTAAGGTTATCATATCTCGTCTGGAGAGCCTTCGTACACTTTGGACAGAACCCGGGAAAATTGCAATCGTCCAAAAAGCTCTCTTCGTTTTCATTATTAATGTCGAATCCTGCCCACATCATAAACTTTTCAGGGTCGACCGTCGTGAAACGGAGAGCGGTGCAGGACTGGGGCGTCGAACACCCTTCTTCCTGTTCATAAAACAATATCTGGGTCTTATACCAGTCTGCTAGCTGTTTGCGGATGAATTCCAGTATCCCTGCGCGGCCGAGTATGCACTGAGTCTTAGCTGCCGAACATAATCCTGAACCGAGTACGATTGAATCCTGCAGTTAATGGTTGATCGTGCGAGCAACACATCGCATGGCTCAAAATTCACTCACCAACGAGTTGAGATGAAGGTATCGCAAATAAGCGACAGGGAGGACAGACGGCAACGAATGCTCATGAGCCAGGTTAATGATAGTGCACATATCAAAGTCGTCGGCGTCCCCGTCAATTTCGAAGTATTCCATATGAGAACTACGGTCATCCCAGGCGTCCAGAAAGGTAGGATGGTCGACGTAGAGTCGTCTAATAGCCTCTTCGGTAAAGTGATCAATCTCATATTTCTTGCCAAGTCGAAGGAGTGGCGACAGGTGGTTAATATGCATTGGTCTTCTCCAGTTATACGTCCTGCGAGGAAAGAAATCGAATGAGCAACTTCAAGCGACGGCAGTGAATGAGCACGCACCGGAAGTTGTAGTAAAACATCGAGAGCATATGCTCAATATCAGAGGCTGCATCTGAGAGCGGCACCACAGGGCACCCATCCACGAAAACGTCTCCCAAATTGCGCCCATCCGCGTTTTGAGGCATGCTGAACGTGTCTTTGAAGACGTTAGAGTGGATGGACAACATCTCGCGGTGAACTCTGAACTGCGTGCTTTCAACGTGAAGGATGATGTCGCCGCTTTGGAACCAGAATTTTTCTGAGCGAATTATCGGTGGCTCCGAGTCTTTTGGGATGCCAGTGCTTTCTTCCCGTGTGTCTACCTGGGTTGTCATTTGGCTTCAGAAGGAGGAGGACGACGCGTCGAGTGGCACGATATCAGCTTGAAGTTGACAAGAACTAGCGTATGTCAGTAATAAGATTCTGACGAGGGAGTTGAGAGTTGACGCGCCCTTTCATGATCACTTTATGCCTATCAAACACGTGAGTACTTAAGTGACCATCCATCGCCGCAAGATTTACAGTATGTCGTGAAAAGGGGACGTCGAGGAGGCAATATTATGCAAAGCTTAACGTCAGAAAAAGCAAGAATGAACAATGAATGGTAATAATGTTGGATGGTGGTGGTACATAGGTACATCGAGTGCTTGCGATAATTGGGAGTTGAAAGGGGAAACAGTGATATCGTACATCGTACATGGTTAAAAAAAAGGTAAAATCACAAGGAATTCGAACGCAAGAAAGGAAGGAAGGAGAAACAAGGAAAGAAAGCCCAGAAGACGGAAGGTGAAATAAGAAGAAAAGCCGTGTATAGTGGGAATGTAGTAAGCAGAATGAACTTCGTTGGGGTCGTGAACTTGGACTTGAATGCGGGGGTTTGCTGCTGGCAGCTGGCTGCTGCGATGAAAGCTGGAAGCAGGTAGTTGAGAGTGGATGCCGGTGGATGATATGGTGGTATGATATGGTGATATGATTGGGTGTGCGTTCGTGGGATTCGTTCGTGGTGTTCGTGGTGGTTGGTTATGATGTTGGCTGTGGTGCTGGTTGTGGTGTGGTTGTGGTGGATATGCCGAAAAAAATGACGAGAAAAAAAATGGCAGAAATAAAAAAAAACCCTCCCCCCTCCTCCGCCTGCCCAATCGCCGCCGCTCGTCGCTCCGTGCTGCCGTCGGGAATAAACAATAGTCGTACAACACAACAAGCCCAAAAGATAATTGGCAGGAGGATAAATATCGACGGTGCAGGGTTGAGATGCGAGAGCGGTGCGGTACGGTGAACCAGGCGCATGGTAGATGATAGATGACCATCGGACGTTGATCTGAGCGGGCGATGCTGTGTTGAGTTGTGGGTGCATCTGCGTGGGTGGTGGTGGTGTGGGCTGTCGTCGACGCGAGGAATGGAAGGAAGGAAGGTTGAAGTGGAGAAGTAAAAGCAGAAAAAAAGAAAGAAAGAACAGAAAATCCAACCCTATCCTATCCTACATAAAAAGATTTAAAAAAAACAACAACGCAAAGCAAAGCGCAGAAAAAAAAGGAAGGAAGTTAAGAAGAAAGAAAAGCAGAAAAATAAAAAAGAAGTCCCAGGATCTTGATATGATACATCTCATCTCATCTCATCTCATCTCATCTTATCGTCATCTCCATCTCCCCTCCCCACCCCCCCACCCCCTACTTCCCCTCAACACCCCACAACACACCCCTCAGCTCAATCCATATCCATATCAACCTCCATCTCCATCCCGTCCCACTTCCTCTCCGCCTTCTTCCTCTCCGCCCCCCTCCCCTCCTCAACCTCCTCATCGCCATCGCCCTCCTCATCCTCCTCCCTAACACTAAACCCAACGCTCATCTCGTCTTCCTCTCTCTTCATGCCTCCCCCTCCTCCAGCTGAACGGCGCCCATAAGACTGCGACTGGGCGTACCCCGCCCCCGCACCTGCAGAGGCACCTGCAGACCCGTACGCGGGGTACCCCGCGTACCCATACCCACTTGGATACCCACCGGAGTAGCCGTACCCCCCGTAGCCATACCCATACCCCGGACTATGCCCCATGCCCATCCCCGCGATGCTAGGCGCGTTAACAGGCGTGATGACCCTCGGCCCTCCATACCCAAGCGCGTGCCCTTTCTTAGTCGGCCGGTCTTCGTTCATCTCCTCATCGTCTCCCTCACCAACAATGTCGATATCGATATCGACATCCTCCGAGCTGCCTGACCCGCTTCCTGACCCAGAGCCGGAGCGTGACCTACTATATCCCAGTCCAGGTACAGATGACTCCGAGCGGACGGACGACGTAATCGAAGGCGAGGAAACACCAGCACCGCCAGCACCAGCACCAAGCACACCAACAGCAGGAACAGTAGGCACCCCAATCAACCCCGGCGCGACCTCCCTCGCCGACGCCGCGCGCGGGGCGTTGAGCGCGTAGTCGTGCATCCTCGGGCCTAGGCCTGTTGATGAGAGCGTGCTCGGATTCGGCACGGACGCTGAGATCGGATGAGGGTGCAGCGCATAAGTGGTCGTTCTCGCCGCGGTACTTGCATTAGCTTGTGCATAAGCATTGGACCCGTGTCCGATAGAGCCATACGCTGGAGCAGGCGCAGGGGAGGACGACCCGACGACCTCCGCCTTGGGCAACGACCCGCCAGAGAGGAAGGACGGCCACTCGGACCTGTCCTCCGGGAGGGAAGTGGGGTCTTTGCCCATGTAGGAGAGGATGGCTGCTGCCTGTAGTGAAGCGGTGGTTAGCGGCGAGTCAACATTACCATGGATATAGGGAGGAAGGGACGGGAGGGGGGGGGAGGAGGGAGGGAGGAAAGGAAAGGAAAGCGTACCTCCAACAACTGCACCTGCTGGTGCTTGCTGAGCACGAACTTGGACGCCTCGCGCCACTGCCGGGTGTGCTCCCATCTATGCTTGTTCAAGCAGTTCGGGTGGCGGTATATCTACAGCGCGCAGCGCGAGACAAAAACGATCCATGAGAACTACGCCCAAAGAAGAAAGACACAACGAACGAAACGAAACAAAACGAGACGAAACGAAAACGAAATGCAACGAACCTTGGCACAGCTCTCGCACTTATAATCCACCCCGCGCTTCTTCGCCTTGCCCCCACCCGAGATAGGGATCGGCGTCGACGTCCCTGTCCCTGTGCCTGTACCAGACTCCCGTTGGTCTTCGCTGGGAGGAGGCAGGACGTCCTCGTCCTCTGATTTAGCGGAGGACGACGTCACGGATACCGAGATAGGAACAGGGTTCGGCGCTGAGCCTGAGATAACAGCGATCGACCCCGACGATGGGGTCTGGGCAGTGGGTTTGGGAGCGAGCGCGGAGTACGCATGCGGGTGGGAGTACGAGTGAGAGTGAGAGTGTGCGTGCCCGGGCGCAGACGGCGGCGACGTGGACAGAGAGAGCGCGGCGAGGGAGAGCGCGGCGCCTGACGTGGCGGAGGGCGTGGCAGCCAATCCGAGTCTAAATTATGATTATTTTTTTTAGAAAGAGGGTATGAGTCAGTAAGCGTGTGTCATGTAGAGTTGGCTGAGGGAAAGGGAAGAGAAAAAAAAAGAGGGTATGTAAAAGCAACGGAGGGATATGATTGGCAGACGGAGATCTCGCAGGCAGTCTAAGGGGGGTGATGTGTGATTTGGGGGAGGGGTGGGGGTGGAGTTAAATTTAACCACTGGACAAGGTAAAGTAAGGGGTTGACAAGGAGAATGATGCAGATTGTCGATTGTTCGTTTGTTGGATGTGCGGCGAACTTTTTTTTTGTGGGTGGAGGAAATGGGATGGTGGGTGGGTGTTTGAAGAGGTGCAGTGCAGGAGGAAGAAAAACGAGAGAGGGAAGAGAAGAGAGAAGAAGAGAGAAGAAGAGAGAGTGTACGCACAAGGGCCTAACGGAAGCCTCTCTCGCATCGCTCAACCTCCGCCTCGTCTTGCCCGTAGACCCCAGCCTACGGTGGTGCTTCGCAGCAGCTGTCGTCGTCGAGCTCGCCTGCGAGGCAGCCCCCGTGGCGGTGCCCGCAGTGGGATTGGCGCCGGCACTTGTGTTGGTGCTCGTGCTGACAGGTTGAGCACTGGCTGCGGCGATGCTCAGCGAGAGCAGACTCGTGATGGCGTCGGATTGCTAGAGAAGGAGGGGTGAGTCAGCTTTCGTGTGTGTGTGCTTTGCTAGGGAGAGGTGGTTCGGTCGGTGTCGGTGTCGGTGTAATTGCTGTGCAATAAGCATAGGCAGTGGAAACTGGCTTATGCCCGACACCGACTCTAGGACTGGGACTGGGACTGAGGAATGTGAGGAAGGACGTACGTTAAGTGGAGGCGGGCGAATGGGAACAGGGACAGGGCGGGGATTGGAGCTGGCATCGACGGCTGCCATGCTGGGCTGGGGACTGACTGACTGGGGTGGTGGTGGGCTAGTCGGGTATGATGGTGGTGGTAATGGTGAAGAGTCCGTTCGTAGTGGGTCGTAGCGTAGAGATAGAATAGAGAATCAGAGGAAGAACATAAGAGAGAAAGAAAAAGTAATTGTTGAGGGAAGTCAAGTGAGGAAAGAAGATCGTGTCATTAACCGGCTTAGCTAAACTTTTCCGTGGTCCTTCCATCCATCCATTCCCAACACTTCCTTATTCGGCACTCTCTTGCCGCTTGCTCTCTTCTGCCTCTACCTTTCTGCCCCCCAATTTCACCGACTCTGCGACGATCCTGTAAATCATTGTCCGCCCAATACACCTACACCAGCCGAATAGGACTCTACGCGCACTCGCCCTCGGAAATGCCTTTGTTTTTTGCATTTCCAATTTGTCACAGTGAGCAAGGTTTCACATCACAAGAAAGAAAAAATTATTCACTCGCTCGCACCCGAACTCCAGGCCAGGACCAGACCAAGCTAGCAGAACCCTTGTTCGTAATTTATAAGCAGGCAATTATCGCGCCTTTGCAACCTGCCCCGAGTCAAAAGCTGACATTGACGTCGTCGATGACACCGCCTCTTCATTCTGTTCCCTCTCGGCACGAGGCTCGCATCACTCGCTTCCGGCAATGCGTTCCCGCCCCCCCGCCTTTTGCCCGAATACGAATGCGAATGCGGCTGTGCTGAGCCTGTTGGAGTGGTCAGCGCGCAGACGAGGATCGATCACGGGTGGTCGGAGGACTCAGATAAATAATCCTGCCAGCGTATTCGTCTGTCAACCCGACCTTGTGCGGGTGCCTGTGGATGTTCTCTGGCAGTTAATACCTGAGTTAGCTCCTCTCTGCCTCCGTCTCCGTCTCCTCTCGTCCTGGTCGCCCTTTCTCTTGCTCGGTCTAGCCAACGCCTCTCATGATCGGTCTAGCCAACGCCTCTCCGCTCTCTTCAGGCACGGCACGCTATGTACCTTGCTGCCTCCTCGGTTGCTCCTCGATAATCCCAGCTCATGAGTGCTTCATGCTATCACTCGAGCACGCCCGCACCACAGAGCTTCAGTGGAAGTACATGTCATAGACAGCGGGTGTACAGAGCAAGCGCATTTTCATACCCTGTAGTCTTTGGCCAAACACTAGAGTTGTCGCTCTGTGTCTCGCGTCGTGCCCCCGATGGCTTCCGGCTCCGGCGAAAATAGCCAACGTTCACATTCGATTCCATCCATACCGCTTACCTCAACCCCAACCCCCAACCGACCGACGCTCGCTATCGGCATCACCACGAACGTACAAACACACCGCACAGGTCCAATGTTACATGTAATATGTAGCGAACCACGCGTGCGGTTCGATAAATCGTTGAGTAGGTGTATGCCGATGCACAGCAAATAGGTCTTGTATCGTGCGGGAGGGGGTGGGACTCTGAAACGGGAACGGGGACGAAAACGAAAACGAAACAGGAGGACTTCCATGTCTTTCCCAAAGGCTGCCAGTCCACACACACCACACCACAGAGTGCAAGCTGCGTCGCTATCATCAACAACAAGACTTACGGCGCATGCGCATCTTACCATGCCATGCCCCGGGCTCGGTGTTGTAGTAACAGTGTCTTCCTGTGGCAGGCTGGATCTCTGTGTTTCCTTGTGTCCTGTCAGCACCCGACAGCCTCCCAGCTCCGGCCAGTCTACTTTCGACTACCATCCAAGGACTTCCATATTTTCCCCATCGGCTGCCAGTCCACTCCACACACACACACCACACCTCAGAGTCCAAGCTCCGTCGCTATCACCAACATCGAGACACACAGCGTGGGCATCTTATCATGCCATACCCGTGCTCAGTGTTGTAGAATAATCGACCAACAGAAAGCTGGATCTCTGTGCCTCCCTGTGTCAATACCGTATCCGACAGCCTCCCAGCTCCGAATTCTCCACTCCACTCCATCCTCCTCCTCCACTTCACTGCCATTCCATCTATGCGCGCATACAGACAGACCACAGAGCTTCGACGTGCCATGGTCTTAAAAAACGCTAATCCTGCCCTCGATCAACAGCCTACCTCGATATCACCGTGGACGCTGCACTTGACCTCAGACTCCTACACCCACCGTGCGCTTCCTCTTACTAATGATCGACTCGGGGATACGGGACATACACGGGATTACTGTCTACCCAGCTATGCTCGTCTATGCTCACGCGTTCCATATACATAGACCACGGAAAATCCTCGGCTCTCTATAAATTCGACTTTTCCTGGGACCCAAGTTCCTTGGTACTTGGAACTTTTGGAAGTTGACACCGTGATCGTGCTATTATCGTGCTATTACAAGTCCTGGACTATATTGTCGTAAGCTATACTTACATATATGCGATCGACTGGGCGCAATATTTTCCGACGTTTCTGAATTTCCGTCCGCTTTAATACTCCAGGGATAGCTGCAGCATAATAGTAATAGCGTGGGGTTGCGCTCAACGTGCCTTTCCTGAGGCTTTCTCAACTCCCGATGAGACTCCGCAGACCTGAACACGTTCTGAATCTTCTGCCGGTCCAAATTCGACTTCCTGGAGTCGCAGACGTACTTACCTGAACTCAAGCTTGCTCATAATTTACCGACGGAAAATTTATACAGGCAGTATTGTCATACCTTCTTTTTAGAAATAAGACCAATTCTTGAAGTCAATGCATCCTGTTCGAATAAGCGCCCATCATGATTTACAGAAAAATACGAAATAAGCAAAGCCCTAAAACGTAAAAACAAAGAGAAAAGAAATTTTAAAAGCGAAAATGATCAAATGATTGGGAAGTATATATCTAGCACACTTTACTTCCAAGGCAAGGTAGACAAAGCGAGAGAATCTACCTCGGATGTAAGCAGATTGGCAGAGACCTCATTCCCGAATGAATACTCACAGAGCCCAAACTGTCGCATGTAGACCCTGCTGCACAGACGGTAGGTCCTTCGTATCCTATACCACCGCATCGACCGAACTAAGCAGTAACAAATCAGCGGCGTTGCCACAGAGCGCTAATTATGAGTGCAGTACTATAGGGACAACTCCGGTTGGGGTCGGCGTTGGCGTTGGTGTCTGTCGAGTCGGTGTGGGCTGGTATACGGGGCTACGTTGACAAAAAGTCATGATGGTATTTTAAGAGGTGAGATGCGAATGTGATTACGCACAGACTTTTCGCCAAACGCGATATCTGCTTCCTCCCTGGGTAGTACGTAGATGGGATGGTACTGTAGAGAGGGATTAATTTTCGTTCAAGCTACGTTGGACGTACTCACGGAATAGGTATGGGCGAGTTAGTAGCGAATCCTGTAACTAGATCTCCAGGGAGCGAAGGAGGAGTGGTGAACCCGGCAGGTTTGGCATAAGCGACGGTGGTGGTTGTGTAATTCCCTCCCGTTCCACTTTTGAGGCACGCTCCACGTCCGTAGGCACTCTGGCACTTCATGACGGATGTGTTGGTAGAAGACCACAGGTTGACATTCTCAACGGTTATTCCCGTGCAGGGAGCACCGTCTGCGCAGAGTATTTGTATCGGAGCACGTTGAGTGCCGTTGACAGCGATGCCATCCCAGTTCTGCCGAGTAAAACCATGAGTACGAAAACTATAAGTAAAAAACCATGTTAAATTCTAACCTGGAAGCGGATATTCTCGAGCAGCACTCCCGGGCCTGGGATAGTTGAGATCGAAGCCCAATATTGGTTTATATCGAGAGTATATGCCGTTCCGCGAGACAAGAAGTTCTCGAATATAACGTTTTTGACAAAGCCGCTTCCTCCATTGCTCTTGATCATGAGCGCCTGATTCCCGCCATTCGTATAGACGTATCGGTAGACAATATTCGTGATATTGGTGTTGGTACCAAGAGATCCAATGGCGGAGCCACCAGACTGGTTGCACCAGATGTTTTCGATGAGGAAGTGGTGAGCAGGGTTTTTTATGGTAACGCATTCGTCGCGATTGGTCACTTCGACATCGTGGACCCAGTGATTGACGCCTAATGATGGTCAGTTTGGCGTAATTTTAATTTGACTGCTTAGGGACAATATTACCTGAAATGTCTATCCCATCAGATGCGCCAAGGTTTGTTCCTCGAATGGCGAGGTTGTACAATTCACCATTGGTGCCGGTTTGGACGACGATATGAAATTCTGGGGCTAGAAAAATGATGAATTGAGTATTGACACAGGTAAAAAAAAATGGCTCACAATCGACAAAAATAAGATCGTGAACAGACCAATTGTTTGAAGTGACGATTCGAAGAAGGCGAGGCCTGCAGTGTTGAATTGCAGAGTGAATAAATTGATATTTAAATAAAACATGACGTGCATACCCCGCGTTTCTGCATTGGTAGCCGTTACCTTGGATAGCTCCAGCACTGTTGCTGGAATACATTTCGAAGTCGTTCGCATTCTGGATAATAATCATATGTCCCCCAGTCGTGGCTGATGTTACGTATAGTCGGTCGAAATGGTCATCGAGACTCATGTACGTACCAGTACGTGTAATTACACCATCCATCTGGAACGCCCACTTCGTGCCGTTGTTCAGCGTCACCCATGTGGCCATGCTATAATTACCCGGCGGGACGTAAAGAGTGGATCCCGAGTTTTCCAGAACACAGTTTTTGAATGTATCGGCAATGGCTGGGCCAATGTCCTGGAAATTAAAGTAAAGCATTGATAAGTTCAAACGACGTGGAATCGGAAGTGATACTTACAGAAGAGCCAATTGTGCCGCCGTAGTCGAGAACATTGCATATCGTGCGCCTCTTGGCAGAAGGAGATGTGATTGGCCCAGTCCTTCCCGTCAATTGGGAATACGCTTGGGACGATGCTAGGAGCACCGCTAAAGTGGTGCGGAAGATGTTGGAGATCATCTGATAATTCGAATTGGGGACTTATAGCTCGCCTGTATACCATGATTATATGCTTTTCGTCTCAGCCTGGAATGAAAGATAACAGCGCTGAGCGGTCCGTCACTTCTCGCGGCCGCCAGGAGGTTCATTACCATTCTGACCTAAGAAGTTTGTATGGCAGATGTACAAGTCATGAAGCAATGATGCTCGGCAGAACTTATCATGCAGAAGTGGGGAAGCACCAGTCTGAGGCTGTAAATGCGTAAGAAGATGGAGCTCATGTTATAACGGTCATAATTCGCTTACCAAATTCATTTTCTTCAATTATCGAAGGATGTCACGAGTGGTGAGGTGTGCCCAGAACTCATATTCCCAAATAATCAGGAATCCATGGAGTTGGAAACTTGAACACTTCGATCCCAATAAAACTAGAAGTTGCATACCAAAGCCGTCATCGCGGTTCGGTACCCATAAATTGGATCAACAGCGAGAGTGTCGTTTTGGTCCAGTGGTCCTGTCGTCACCAATTTGACGGTGTGCGTTCTCTGGGTCGTCGGCTTTACGAAATTGTTGATTGAGACCTTGCATGGCTTGAGTCATCCGCTATCGACGATAAAGACGAGATGCAACTAGACCTTTATCGGAAATAGTCAATCATGGCAGTCTGCAACGCAGGTACAGTCAGTACCTTGCTCGCAACAAGAGTGGCGGTCCGGATGCGACTCACTTCGGTAGCACGGGGTCAATGGCAATTCACCGACGATTTTTACTGCTTCTTCTGTCAACCTGTACTAGGAAGGCCCTGGAAGGGGCTCCCACTGAATGGAATCGCCTGAGTTGGGCGATGCTGATATATCTCAGTGGCAGACCCTAAGCCCCGACGCTTTCAATCCAAATTATTGCACCCGGAGCGAGGAGCATTGACTCTCTTGCCGATCGAAAAGTCGATAATTGTCTTGTTATCTCGAAGGCTGGTCAAGAAAGTTGTGTAAGTCCGGACCGATGGTCATGGTACTGGATTTCGGCATCTAAGCCGACGCACTGACTCCCTGGTGCTTTGGGACGAGAAGGGATTATCAAGGCGCCTCCGTCTTCGTTTGGAAAATTACACACGCAACGACTGTACGTCATTTAATCTTTATGGGTCGACTTGTAAGTCCACCTTTTTCGTCGAGCAGGTCTAGGAGATTTTATCGTGTTGCTTCAGGGCGAAAATGAAGCACACAGAACTGAACTTTCCGTCGATGAACCTGTAAGCAAGAGGTGTTTATGGTTAACCTTGGGATCACCCGCTTATAATTTACAACGAGCGATTTTAATACCCAACTCGTTCAGGCGGCCACTGGTGGAGAAGGTAGGCTGTTTGACCTAAAAATTTCAGAATGGGAACCGGTACATATCGTGGAACAGCTCCTGTAGTTTCTTTGCCTCATTTAGACGCTTTTCCTCTGCCGCTCACATTAAAGAAATTTTGACAACCTTCACAACAACCAAAAAGGCACTTCCCAGCTACATTCCAAGTTCTATCTCACCTTTCTGATCTGTCTTCACTTTGCAACCATTTTTCTCAAAATGGAATAGTGTTCACTTGCCTTGGGACTTGTAGTCGAATATCTTTTCAACAGGATGACAATTTCTTTACGAGCGAGTAGTGGCTTCAAATCGGATGGCCATATAATTGCTTTCTTTGCTCTACAGGTGACTATGACTCGGCGTTATTTTACTCTGCTTCGAGTCGAGGCAGGTAGTCCGTTATAATTTTAAATACTTTCAGTTGAATACAGATTAACAGAACGCTTTCAAATTCGTGATTCCATTGATGGGTACGGCGTGAAATACAGCGACGGTGTAAATCGAAGTCTGTCTAGAAGAGACAACAATACACTAGTCCTCTTATCTGAATATTTACCTGAGGTACTTACCAGGGCAAAAATCACGTAGTGCTTCCGAAAAGCACCTCCGTCTTATACAACAATTCCCAAGTCGGCTCTCGCGTATTTCGGATGTCCATTGGATGAAAAATACGCGAAGATTTACCTGACTCGCGTGGGATGAAATACTTGCTCCTGGACAGTTGAGTAGTTTTTTTGACAGACTGTGGCAACTTCAACACAGGGGGCCGTACGCGTTGCATACTTCTCTTCGCCACATGGACGGGCACCCCTCGGTCATATACTTTTTCTTGAGCAGATAAATCACTTGCGCATATTTCCCCCCTCCCCCATTTCAGTAGGCATGGTATGGCCTCCATCCTCAACTCTACGACCGTACCAGTAATATTCAACGAGTCGTCGCCACTCATTTACCTTACACCTCAGTTTGCGCACCAGATAAATGTGGCAACCTACATTCACATTGGCACGACGACGGTAAGCCACCAATGAAACCTAATTGTCAATGACAAGACAGTTTAATTATCGTAGGTGTTGATCTGGGACATCCTCGACAACCTCCGGAATGACTTTAAGCTTATATTTTCCTTTAAAATCGGTTTACCGACCGTACTTTATTTCTTAACGAGGTGAGCATAGTTCACCGTGATGGAGAAGTGCAAGCCATAATAGTTCTTTGGTTAATAGGGCTACTCTACTTGCATATTCCCTTGGTCGGGCAGTACTTCTAAGTAAGCTCAAATGCCTTGATGCTAGCTTGAGGGAAATTTGAAAATTGACTGTTATTCAGCGTCACCTGTGGAAAACTGTGCAGCTTTCCAGCTTGCTCTCAATGTGCTTCTGGTCATTTTCGTTTCTTGCACGACTTGCTTCTTCTACATACGCGTTTGCGCGGTGTATGACTTGAACCGGTACATTATGGCCTTCTTCGGGACGACTTGGCTGGCCACAGTCGCGATGTCTATTACTTTCGCCCACACATTCACGGCACACCATATCGAGCCAACTAAATATTGCATGGAGCGGGTCCAGGGTTATTACCTCGGACCAACCACTGCCATCCTTCTCCTCAATGACATCCTCATCTACCTGGCCATCACTTGGAAGGTGTATCAAATATTTCGGGATGAGGAAACCACGTTGGGGCAAAGATTAAAGCAACTGGTCTTTGGGACGTCTTTACCGATCTTGTCAAAGGCTATATTGCAGGATAGTGGACTATATTGCCTGTGAGTTAAATTCTCCAATATTTCAGGCTCAGCTGAACCATTCTACTCTTCACCTCTTTTTTCCTCAAGAATGATTGTACTGACCAAGGCACTTTTGGTCATCACCATCGCGAGGCTGCAGCCCCCTTCCAGCATCATGTTCATTATTTGTCACCTCGTTCTGGTGAACGTTTATTCTTGTCGCGTATATCGAAACATCAAGATGAGCTTGGGTCTGTGGGAAGCGAGGAACTCCGCCAACCGGGAGTTTGAAGTGCGCGGAAGGAACGGCTCTATCCATCGGTATGATGGGCATGTGTCATCTTCCGGTACTATTGCCTATAGAGAGAGCAGTCCTAGCCGCAGCATTTCTCGACAGAGTGACGTGATTCTCGACGACCGTTCTATCTCGTCACGGTCAATTCGGGACAATATAACTACCGAAAAGGACGAGAAGCGGACTCCTACTTACATCGTCAGTAGTAATGCATAGTCACTCTCTGTGAATAGATAGCTGTTATGTATGGCATGATCAATGGGAAGCAAAAATAAGGACGCGATAAGTCACGTGGAAACAAAATCTCGGCACGTGCTCTCAGCTTTCAATTGCAAGCTCAAGTTGAAGTTGCAATTCAAACACGAACTTTCTACGAATCACCCCCACAGGACCCTCTGAAACTTCTTTCCTCAAACTCTCAATTTGCTCAGTCCTCCGAGCCGGCTCCAGGCCCATCAGACTTCCCTTTCACCGAACCTGGACTCAAGTCAAATGACAATGAGTTCCGTTGAGGATCCATGACTCGCGAATATTCGAGGAATAAACTGCACAGGCGACAAAATCACCTAGTGAGAACGTAGTTGATGACAAGCCCTAATGCCAGGCTTACCGGAACATGTACGCGACCATGTCTTCTTTTCTCCAAAATGTCTTACTCCATGATCTTCCAGCTTGTGCAATATTCTTGGCCATAGCATCGTGTCCTCCATTGCCTGCTGGATCTCCTCGAAAGAACGCGAGCGTATCCCATAAATCCGACAGGTCAACTTGAATTGGCACGTAATGCACCCATGGAGCGACACGGTCGAGGTACCTGTTCCCATGATTCAAGGGTGTAAATCTGAAATTGCAGAAAACCCACCATTCTGGGTATATAGTCGACTTGAAGACGACTGCGTTGGAGGTAATAAGGCGCTTAAAGCGACTCGACCACCCGTTTCCATCAACCTTCAAATGCGTTAGCAGAGACGAAAAAACTGTGAACCTTAGGGCTTACATCAATATAATATTTGTACTTTCCAGCCTTGCCTCCTTCCTGGCGTTTCCGATACTCGAATTCTTGGCGCAATTTTCTGCAGACCTCTGGTGCACAATGGATTGGCTGGCCCGCGAACGCTATGTCCACCATCGCAGGTGCCCAAGACGCCATTCTCACAGGAATGCCCCTGCCAACCCTTTTGTCCTCGTCGTTCGGCATGAGCACTGTTATATTACCTCCCAGTACTGCGGATCCGTTTATTTCTCCATCCCCTGCCCAGGTGACGAGCCTTGTTCGTTGCGATAAATCCCACCTCGTATCCTCCCCGTGCCACATCCCCGTGTTGCTGCCTCTCCACTGCAGCCTTTCGTCCCACCTTTCATCCCATTCTGGATCCTGTTCGCGAGGGAAAATATCCTCGATCCAATTGATCGGCATCGCCGGGGTGATATCATGATGCAACCTTGTTGGAGAATACGAGAACTGAGGGACGAGTATCCGTTCTGGAACAGGTCCGACACGATGGGCGATATATTGGCCATGTAAGAGGAGGAGGGAAGGGTGCAGGCATGGATCCATTGTGCTACGATGATTGTAAATGAACATCTTTACGCCATGACGAGTGGGAGGCGGAGGTCCGTCCCAGTTGATGTGTTGCGTTCGCGCCGGCGACTCTGGGGAGCAAGCGGATATCCAACCATGGTATTGGATGTCAGGTCGTGTCTTGACATCGATGACTTGTCGTAAGATGCGGTGGTTAGCACAAGCTTGTATCCCACATTTCGGATTTACACTGACATGTTCCTAATTTTGCAGCTTCCAAGGCTTCTTTCTTCAACTGATAGTCCGTATGAAGATTAGGATTGTCGTGCGGCGAGAACACTGCACGGAAAGGAGGAATCGAGTTTTGAACTTCCTCCAACAGCTCCATGACCTCGTAGGCGCCTTTTGCATGTCCGGTCGGGCTGATATCGTTGTGAGGGAGTGTGTAGTTCTTTATGCTAATCGGTTCATCAAATTCGTCTTTGCCAACTGTGAACGAGTCGATGTGCGCCTCCCACTCCCGCTGAATCTGTTGCAAATCTAGTGGGTCCATCCCCCAAAATGGCTCCAGGTCGTTGAAGATCTGGTCGTACTCATCTGGCAGCAGAACGTTATGTCTTTCGACGTAAGCCCACCTGTGTAAACATGAGGCGTGTACTGAAGGCAATCAAGTGAAATAAATATTCACCAATCGCCGAAGCCTCGCGGAGGCATCCTGCTGTACCTGCGTTGATACTCCTCCACGGCTTCTTCAAGTGTCTTGCTGGCTTTCTTCAGTTTTCTTTCCCATTCTTCTTGTCCGCGTCGGATGAGTTCATAAATTGGGTGTGGTCCATTTGGGTTGACTTCTAGCAAGCCGTCTGGGCGGTATATATGCGCCTCCAAACGTTCGCTCCATGATTTATTAACAGTTCCCCGCACTTTGGCATAATGCAGGCGGTTGTGAGATTGAGCAGTCTGCTCCTCTTGATTTCGCGCTCTATCGGAAGTGTTCTTTGTAGCCACTGGAGTTGTCAGATATTTGACGAAGAGCATGCAAATGATAGCGAGCAGGATAACAAGCGGCCTCCTGCCAGTGCGGCGCGAGTTTGAGCACCAGAACAGCATATATGGGCTTTTTCACTCTCTGGTTAGAGGAACGAGTGCCATCGGCGTTGGTAAACAAAGTTGGCACACGAAAATATTATGAAGCATCGGATATAGACGTTTCGACTGCTTCCTGATAGAAGAGAAGCTCTCTTCCATCCGGATGAAGGAGTCTATCTTCTATCGCGGTCTAACGGCACAGCTACCTGGTAGTTAGAAAGCGCTGTACCGGTGCGTAATGTACAAGTGAGGACTACTTTGTTCAGCGACCATCTCCTATTTATATAGAAACACGCTCCGAGTCAAGGTCCAGAAAAGAGCCAAACCAGTTGAAATCCATGTCACGAAAGAATAAAACTGGAATCATTTGAACTTCACGCGCACCAGGATCAGTAGTATAATTTATACAGATTCGGGTCTCTTTTCTTCGTTATGAAAGGACGACCGAGGTATGGATTCAACGTCGATGTCGAGCGCGCTTCTATCAATAAACAAGTTGAGATTCGGTCTACTAGAACCCGTCACGATAGGTGTTTGCTGAAGACGTTGTGATGTATTATTCGTCATTGTTGGCGGTGAAAATTGCAACGCGGTGATGCCTCTTGTCTGGTTTGACATTTCTGGTCCCAGACCTAACTTGATATTTCGGTATACACGACAAGATAAGATGTTGACCAACACCAGATGGCAAACGATGAACATAACGTTGGTAGGTGCATTGAAGCTATAGGCAGCAATAGCCAAAAACCCTTTGGTAATCAATACCACCCTTGAGAAAAACTGTTGTCAGGAGCCAGAATGTTACGATTGCCTAAGGTGCACTCACAAAAAATATAATTGACTATCTTGCAACAATGCCTTTGACAGTACGGGCAATGATGTGCCGAAAGCCATTACTTTGAACCTTCGTCGGACAGAAATGTCGGAGGCCAGGAACATCTCATGGATCCGGTACGCAATGGCCAAGTAAATGAGCACATCATTGGCAACAAGAACGAAGGACGTCGGGCCAAGGAAATGACCGCGGATGCTTTCTCCACAAAAATGTGTATTCTCGACAGGCGCCGCCATAAATGTTTGGGAGAATGTGAGGATCATTGCAATTGCCGCAAGCCAAGTCGTGCCGAAGAAGGCGATAATGCCTTTTTTCATATTGTACACAGCGCAAACCCGAAGGTAGAATAGTCCAGTAGTCGATGCAACATAGACTATTAAAAGAGCGTTGAGGGCATTTTCCAATTTTCTGCAGTCTGCGACGGGGGTGGCTACATGCGATTAATAATTTCTTTTTCATTCAAACTATCCGACATACTGAGAAGGACTGCCCTGCCCAAACAAAATCCCAGCAAAGTTATCCTTCAGTCAACAAAGTGAGCGAGTTAAATTTTCTCCGAGGCCAAGTGAGATGACTTACCTGGTCACAAAATAGGCGACTGTAGGTAACCGAATTTTGTAATAACAGAGGAGCCGAAAGTCATTTCCGAGGTTGTCAATAATGTCCCAAATGAGAGCCTATGATACCCAGATTAGCCTCTGAAGCACTCCGATTAGAGGAACATGAAACACTTACACCGGTTGACCCGACGTGTAGGTAGGTCGCCACACTAAGTTGATAAGCTAATTGAGGAGAGAAGAAGATGAGGGGACTCGGAATATCGCCCACTGGAATGGTGATATTGAAGACATTGGCCATGAATGAACAAGGTTGACGGTAAGGAGGGCATTCCAGACTTTATGTCAGAAAATGTGAGTATCGAAACCAAGACACCCCGCGGGAGCTCGACGAAATCTATATCAATTAAGGCTAAAATCAGATTTCCATGTTGTGTGCTCGAGGTTTGTGATATCCAGTGAGCATGACGCGGCTAGGAACGGGGTAGAACTCGGCAACAGAACGTCTTCGATTTCAGTGGGCCACTGCGAAGGTAAAAATCGTTGGTGCTTTCAACTGATGGTCACCTTGGAGTTTAACAGGCCAGAAATCGACGCCGAGATCTACACAAATCGAATCGTCAAAGGCCCTCCTTCATTGTGGTACTGACAGTAGCTGAATTAGGTTCAGGCATGGTTAGTCGACATCAAACTCTGCCCCGCAATTGATGGCCAGGAACGCGTTTGAGTTGGTCAAAGGCAAAGACAGTGAAAGAGCGTGCAATTTGCACATGAGGATGGCGTGTCCATGCACCCTATGAATGGGGATTTAACCCGGGTCGAGCTGGGAACTTGATACATATTTCCATCCTCTTCAGGGACTTGAAAGGCGACCAGGGTGACTATATGTACTATACACGTTAGCCCCTAGAATTAGATATCGAAGAGTATTCCTTAAATTAGCCTCGTCAGACGGCGAAGAACGGTATATAGTTGACGCTTACTGTCCGGATGTCATAGAGACTTGTTCCATGCACTGTAAGGCTTTCGGAATCGTATAGTTTCTCGTAACTTCGTTCAATGGAAAGATCCGTATTACTATCAGCAACTTGACCGAGAGCCCGCCGTAAGAGGTTGAATAAGTCTCGACGTACAAAAACGAGAAAGCTGTTCTCACCTAGCCTAACCTCACATGTCAGGGCGATATCAAGCGAATGTTGTCGAGCGAAAGAAAGAAAGCAACAGATTAGCAAAGTGGCATCAGCAAGTTATTTAAGTAAAATTATGTAATCACTTCTTCCAATGGATCCAGAACTGGTACAAAGACGGCGACCAGGCACTTTAAGCGCCCAAGCGCCAATTTCACATGGGCAGGATGCACTTCATCCAAGTAGCTCCAGCTTGTTTCAAGCTGCTTTAGTGTCTCGAGATTTTGCACCGAACAGCAATCGCTTAGACGAAATGCTGCATCAAAAACTTTGATAAACCCGAATCGTGGTTGTGTTGTCTGTTGATAAGTTTTATTTCTTCGACAATACTGAGGACTGATATGTAGGTTAGACCCCCAAAAACAGAGACAAGTAATTTTGAACCCCAACACTGAATTGATTATGTATTGCAGTCCTCGCGGAATAAAACGTGGTTGTCGCTTTCCTATATATATATAGACATCGAAATACTATCATTATCACTCGACCAGCATCCAACCTGTCAACAGGTCACTGGTCATAGTTTACCGCAAGCAAATACATGGATGTACATCATGACAAATTACTGTCGTTTTCCGTTCACTATCTTCCTGGACTGAACATCGTAAAATTTGAGGGCCTGGGCGAGATCCTTCCCAAATTGCGCGATGATAAAAACTGGGACAACAATCCACAAGCTGAATAGTTGGATGAGGTAAAGCTCAATATTACGGAGAATAAAAACTCACCCGTTTGGTATAATCCATAAGAAGAAGAGGTCCGACCAGTTGTTGTGCCCAACGGCGCAAAATCCGCAGTAGTATTCTTGTGCCCAGTATAAGACTGTCTTCGCAAGTGTCATGAGCGCGGATCCAAAGCCGATGATAGGCGCTCCGGGCCATTGTGCAACGTGGGCGAGGTAAACATAGCCTATGTTCATTAGGGTTTCGATGACGTTCAGAAGGGCTAAATTCGTGGGGCATGTCAAACTTATCGAAAAAATAACTGTCGAGAAATTGGTACAGACACTGAGCATTGGTAAAACCGTTTCCAGCCTCCAGGGCGGGTATACCATAGACCTGTCACACCAAGACTCATGAATAAAGAACAATGGTTAGCAATAAACTCAGGACGAACGTAGTCAATCTGAAATTCGCGTTCAATACCAATGATGTAACTTGAATACATTTAGCCTTACCTCCTGGTACAACGCGTATGGTTTCCAAATCCAGTGAAGGTCACCACCCTATGATTGGTGAGTCAATAACATTGCCCTGATATTCGAGCCTCGACCCTTATTTTACCTTCATGGAGCGTGGCCTATTTCAGTGACAGGTGCAAGTGAGCCTTCTGCTGGACACTTATGGAGAATTTACTTACCGCATAAAGCAGTAGCCAACATCCCAGGCAATGATGGGCACCGTTAGAATGAACCAGAGAGATATCCACTTGTGTGTTTTCACTGGCATGAGTGTTATTGGGAAAGTCGTAAGACGCGGTTGCAAAAGCATGGTGGGAATAAATATAGGAACCTCCCACGAGATGCCCGAGCTCACCGTGCAATGCTGTGATCCTTCAGTTCAACCGGAATGCAGCTCAAATTACTGAACATGCTTTTGGATAATAATCTCGGATGTGATTGGTCAACCTCAAATGATGGTCGCATTTGAACTATTCCCAAGTTGAATGGGAAGAAGAAACGGTACTTGGTTGTGGGTCGAAGGTCCATTGGGTGAGCAACTCGGTCTTGTCCTTGGACCTTTACATATAGACCTCTCATGATCCATCCAACCTTGACAGGTTTCGACGTTCATGTATAGCAACTTCACGAGAAAGGTCATGGTGTGCTGGGTGGCATCTCCCCTGCACATTACATTGGTCAAGCTCTTCTGAATGTCCAAAAAGATAGGTGAGCGTTGACGAAATGCCATTTCCGAATTTCCGATGCCTGACCAGGCGAGTTTGCTCTGTTCCAGTCACTGGCATCTACTCGCTGTCATGTCTCTCTCTACTTCTGCATGTCTGCCCGAGCAAGCACCTCGAGCTTTCTTCAACCTTAATCGTCAATTGTGTATTACCTGACACATCCGAGGGCTGTCGGGGCCCCTCTACATCTTGGTTCTTCGTTATGGCTCCACATCGAACTCCAATGTCGTTGACACTTATCATCACTATTTTGCTTTACACTCTCCGTCACTTCCCCGAGACAGCAGCTGGGCAGTGAAAGGGTCGCCGGTGCGATTAGGACCGGTGTAAGTATTGGATAGCTGCTGTACGTCGATGGATGACCCTGGACTCTGGTTGTTTCCGCCGGCAAATGGACAAGTTTTCGAGATTCGGCCACTTCGACATTCCGCCGAATCGGGCATTGGCAAATCCAGCATTCTTGTTGATGACGTTGACGATAAAGAGCCAAGGTTTACTTCTGCTCAATCCCATTGGCTGTCATTAGAGGAGATTTCGTATTTCCGGCCTTGTGGCCTTCACTCAGTGTTGTATTTTCACTGACAACCGAGAGCTTGGATTTGCTTTGCACTGGCGGCTCTTGTCTGACCCATGACGCAAAAAATTGGTGTCCTGGTTTTCCCCGTTTATTTACCCTTGCTCGCGGACATCGCATCTAGTCGAACCTGTCTCTTACCTAGTTCTACCGCACTGCAGTCCCGGAGTGTGTTGGCACAAAGGGCCTCCTCATTTCTTTCTTGACCTTGGCAGGTCGACATTACGCCCAGTTTTATCGCGCCTCCCTAGTCTTGTGCGCTAAGCCTAGGTCCGTCGGCGCCCGCCCCCGAAATTGTATTTGCGCCTTTAATCTAACGTAACACATTGGACAGGTTCTGATGCGAGCCTCGAGGCATGAGAAATATCATTCATGATGACCTGCTCTTATAATGTAGGTTCCAAGCGGGGATTTATTTTTTCAGGAAATTCTCCGAAATTTCGCGAATACAAACTCCAGGTCTTGGAAATGACATTCAGTTTATTCTCTAGAATCACTTGATGATCTGGAAAAAGGTCGATACCGCTCTGACTTAGAAGCTTCAGTCGAATTGGGACTCAAGGTGCTGTGATTCTGAACACCAGACGTTAGCTCCTATATGTTGAAATCTGACAATTCTTTTGCAGGCAATAGGCACGTTACACGAAGTTGTCGTATGCTGCCTTTACTCTGGATAGATGGCGTGCTTACCATTTATTTAGACATCCCTCAAGCGTCACCAAATTACCTGAATATTGCGATTTGAACACACTGTGAGTGAACTGCCATACTGATGGAGGTTGACGCCGATGCCGAGTTTATAGAAAGTCATTCTCAAGTCAGCGACGGGTCGAAAAGTGCGGAGTCGACTTGCTGACATTTACCCGCGAGATAAATGGCGAGCAATCAATACGCTTTCCGTCCATCCCGACACTTCGTGAGCCTCCTTCGTCAAAACACATTTCTGCATCCGCGGATTTTAAGCTGAATTGAAAATCGTGGTTAGTGAGGCGCGTCGCGACTCTCAACAGATTGCATATTTATGCGTCGGGGGTTGGTCGGCAGGCGCATCATTTTTCGGGCAACTGATAACTTATTGGTTGTCCAGGCAGTTTAGATTTTGTTGTCAAGACCTGACAGCCTGTATGTATGTATATGTCCGGTCGTGTCGACCGGGGAAGATGTTTATTTGCCGCCTTACAGTTTGAGGAAGCTAAATTCTGACAAGCGTCTGGAATGTTGACTTTGACTTCAAGCGCCGTGGCTGTATTCCACCCTGTCTTCCCCGTTTTTCTCATATTATTCGAGATCTTCCGAGGGTTGGCAAGAGCTGAACTCGTCTAACTCTATAATATTAAATCGGTGATCGACGACGTTTGATGATATGTTTTTTTGGATGAAAGGGTAAAATACGGACAGCGTTCGGATAGATCTCGATGACCCCGTGCTTTGGTGAACAGTGCATTTCAAAGCGACTTCTGTGTCGCTCAAAAAAAATTCAGACATCTGTCGATACACCTTCTGCTTATCGGTAGACATTTTGACTGGAAGCTGGCACTGATTACCTCTTTGCAAGCGTAAACCCCTCCCAAGCTTTTCGCAAAACCGATTACTCGCTTCATAATATCTGAAGGGAGATGAAGACTTGTGACAAACTTGGACACAAGAATGGCAAGAGAAAAAATATTTGTCGACAAACGCGGCTGGTCCTGGACATTCATACTGGCCCCTTGGCAGGGTCCAGTGCCCTTATATTTGCAATTTAGTTCTGGCCCGCTGATACATATTGCCTACGGTGGCGTACTCTAGAGAAACTCTTATGAGCCTTTCAGCTCAGAAAAAAAAAGTTTTTGGAGGAGGGGATAGTATTTGCTCGGAGGTGAGCAACCTCGGGTTGTCGGCAGGTCGGTCAGGACTCAGGACTGTAAAACAATCGAAAGATCGAGCTACAACTAAATGAGCCAGGCACAGCCAAGCTGAGCAATGATGAGAAATGACAGGAACGGCAGGGAAAGGGTCCTCCTCTTTTTGGGTTCCCCCTGGCGAAAAATGGTTAGCCAGAAAGTTTAAAGGGCTGCTCCAAATTCTAGTTCGTTTCCGTTGCTAGAACCCCACTACACGCCTATCTTTACTCCCATCTCCTCCCTCCCACCGAACAAGATGCGCTTGTCAGGTGCAACGCTCGTTCTTGTTTCTGCCTTTTCTTTCGTCCTCTCTTCACCTCTTGTGAGTACATATATCCTGTTCCCCCTCCTGAACAGGACCTAACCTTCCCCTGCCAGCCCGATGGGACGGTTGTTCGTCGAAGTGAGGCCATTGCAGTGCGTTCCTATTTTTTGAATCCTCCTTGAAGGCCATGGTGCTCATCGATTCTACTCTCTGCAGAGAGACGCTGGACTGTCCGACATGAGACGGGCCGCAGACAATTCACCAGTCTTGCGACGACAACCGGAGGCAGCAGCCTTATCACCACCGAATCGGAAACGTGAACCTAGACCCACTCCTCCATCTCGCAAGCGGGAAGCTGCACCACTGCCCACTCCTCCCGACTGGAGACGTGAAGCTGCTCCGTTGCCTACCCCTCCCGACTGGAAGCGAGAGGCTGCACCACAACCCACACCCCCAGATTGGAAGCGAGAAGCTGCTCCACTGCCCACTCCCCCAGATTGGAAGCGAGAAGCCGCGCCTCTACCCACTCCTCCTGACTGGAAACGAGAGGCAGCGCCGTTACCGACTCCTCCTGATTGGAAGAGAGAAGCTGCGCCTCTTCCAACGCCTCCTGACTGGAAACGCGAAGCCGCACCTCTGCCTACGCCTCCCGATTGGAAGCGTGCAGCCATGCCTGTGCCCACCCCTCCTGATTGGCGTCGGTGATCATCATCCTTACACTTTATTACCAATGGACTCGAGAATGAGGAAGTCGCCTTGGTCGCCGTGGGGTAAAGGAGACCAAGCAGAACTGAAGGACTGTCCTATCGCGATAGCCCCACAACAAACATTCGATTATCTGATTTCCCCCAGTATTCATGCAGCACCTTGAATATCCTCTCCTTTCGTTGCATTTTCCGTTCTTCTCGGCATATTCACGACGTACACATTCATTTTGTTCTCCCCGGTTTCGTGGCTGTCTCTGAACCTTTGCTTATATCTGTGCTCGTGCATTGTAAAAATTAGGAATAACAAGCCTGCTGAGGTTAATAATTGCTCAATAGATTTATTGAAGGCCGCCCACCGTTATAGTCCGTCGTTTGAGAGCACTGGCAGGGGCTGATTACCGTGAGTCAAGTAATTCGAGCTGTCCGTTGTACTGCGGTGCCAATAGGTTTCAGAGCGATCAGCGGCGCAACTGACCGTCCCTCGAACATGTCAACGTCCAAAATGAGGCGTTATCCATTGCTCCGGATTGTCCTGGATAGGTTCCAGATTTCCAATGAAGTATGTACCTTCCGGGTGGCGGGCGCAGCTCCGTGTCAGACCTTTTGTGGAAACCATATCTGAGGCGTGGTGAGTGAGAGGCATCCTGCAGGCGTTCTACAATAGCTTGTTCCCCATTTCCGTACATCGAAACTCTTGTGCAGTGGATCCGCAGAAACGGGAGGGCTTCAAAAGCCATCAGTCTTTCTTCGATTCCTTCACCGGATTTCTTGGAAACTTGAACGGCGAATACGCAGAGAGTTTAGCGACGACGCTCGACTCCAGAAACCTCGAGAAAGCCCAAGGTCGGCCAAGACTTTTCTAGCACATCAGCTCTATAATTTACAATGAACTGTTTCAATGAAGATAAACAAAACGCCGCGAATATGCGCGACATCTCCTTATAGCTTCCGTGGCCTGTTCCAAGAGAAACCTATTTTCGCGGACGGTCTCGTTTTGTAGTCTCCAGGTGAAGGTTTTCGTCTGCCACCCTTGGCGGACTCCTGGGTCGAGTCCAATGAAGATACTAGGAAACAAATACCTCGCCCAGGCGATAAATAATCGCAAACGACCCTGATGGTGATCATGATGGAGGACTCTTGTCGGCGACACAGCAAACAACAGGAATAAGCCATTTTTGCTTACATCCTATATTACAATTGGAATCGGTGTTTCTCACGGGGGACAAAGAGACATTCTGATTGGCTGTTTGACTTTAACACCAAGCTCCTTTCCTGTCGCAGGAGCAAGTTGCTAACGTTCTCGAAAGTTCTGCTGCCAGCATTGACCATCAAGGTCAAGATGTTCTGGAAAGTTCCACAGGCAGGATATTAAAGGCGCTGCCTCATCCAATGGAACATCCAACACGTCATCTTGAGGATATTCCAAAATTCATCCTAGGTGGTAATGCTTTCAATTACCTGCTACACGGTGTTTACTAGGTCTCTATCTGTCAGCATAGTCTCCCTGCTCTAAATTTCTTGACGGTTCTCTGGCCACCATCACGGGATTTCTGGGAAATTCCACTAATGGAAGAGCTCTTCTAGCATTGCCTGACCTCTATCGCCTAAGAAATACGATGACTGGCCTCTGGGACTCGGTTTTACGGGTTTGGGTCTCAGGAAGACCCTTGGGCCAGGATTCCGGCTCTTTCACTGGCATCAAACTTGCCATGCATGCGAAAAAATGCTCTTTTGATACCGTTGTGCAATAGTCTAGGGGCGTACACCACTGCATCCCTCCGGCTGTGATCCTTTCTGAAACATCACAAACAGGAATAACAGGCTTCAGACACACAGCACCTGGAAGGTGGCCTAGGGATTGTCACGGGTAATCCTGGGGTATTCCAGGACTCCTAGGGAAATGCAAGGGTTCGCAAACCCGTGCGGGTCACGGGTAAGGGTACTCGAGTATGTACGGGCAGTACCCTTACCCCGAAAACCCGTATCCGCGCTCAAGAAACCCATACCCGCGCTCAAGGGTACGGGTACGGGTCGCGGCGGGTTAGGCAGGTGCGTGGGTGGACCCAAACGAACACAATCTTACCAGGGGCATCATAAAAAATGCCTCCGGTAACGAAATCTTCGCTTGAAACGGCCAATAAGCGCCGAATTTGAGCCCAGCGCTTGACCCGCCAACCCGCGTCGGGGGTACGGGTTTGTCTGTACCCGTACCCCAATCCGCACGAGCCGTCGTACCCGTGACGATCCCTGGGAAGGCCTCCATGATGGGTACTTTAATATTTTCCTTGCAGACAGATGTTGTGGCGAACATAGAACTAAATTCAATGCATGACTGTTTTTGACCAGGAAGATTAAATTACTAAGTATTCCTATGATTGGTAATTCCGAAGATATGAAAGGAGGATTTGATTGACAACATCGGTTATGTAGCTAGCGTTCTCCTCCAGGTTGACAAAGGCAACGGAGGAATATCAAGACCTAAAAAGTAAACATCCAATATCTTGCAAACAACTCATTCTTTGAAGTTCCTGACATGTCTAGATGCTGTCAGGTCGTGCAGACACGCAGGGATGACACACTTTCTGGGAAGAAAATTTTACCTTAACATTGCACATTGTTTCTATGCTTTTTAACATGTTTTAGCAGGTGAACCTGTGGTGGGTTGTGTGCGGGCAAGGTCACTTCATTGTAAATTGTATTATCAGTAATAGACATTCGAATGTCAGACTCTACAGCGGGGGATAATATGCTCATAATGTTAGCCTTTGAACAGGCAGAATCAAGATTATTCAGATACTCTCTTCTCTTTTTAGTCACCCTGTGAAAAAGGCTGTTCTCCACATGCATGCAGTACCCGTGCGAAGCACGGGTTAGCGGCTAGTACATCAACAACCAAGCACTCTTCTCCGAGTCCTTGCCGACGCCCAGTCCACTTTCCTTTTCCTTCTCTCACTCACTCTCCTCTGGACTTGTAATTTCTCTCCCTTTTACTCTTGACGACTTTCTTTGGATTGAAAGGTCGCTTTTGGGTCTCTAGTTAGAGATGGCTATCAACCAGCCAGTTGTCGAACCAGCTTCTCCACTTTCGGTGAGCGGTTTGTCTGGTTAAGATTAGGTCTTTATCTAACAACTGATTCCTCTATCTCAGAGGGCGGAAACCTATGCTCATACGGGATTTCGCGTCCCAGATCCGTGAGTTGAATCCTTCCTTCAATTTAGTCTGCTTAACGGACGTTCATCCAGCTTTGCGCCGCGGCAGCGCCCTGGAGCTTCTTTTGTCAACGCTTTGCTTGCCACAGCTCTGTTTCGCTGTTGGCATATACTGTTATTCTTCTCTGCCTGGTCAACCCTTATTACCATCCTCAATCATCAAGGTCATAAACTATTCATCCAGCCCACTTTGCTCACTGTGTAAGAAGTTTGACTGCTTCTTCGAATATGTAGCTAAAATGTTTAAAGTGTCGGTACTGTGCTTGGTTTTATCATTTCGTACCGGACGACTTCATCTTTTGAGCGATACAATGAGGGAAGACGGCTGTGGTCTCAAGTCATCCTGGCTAGCCGGACCATGGCACGAACTATTTGGTTTCATGTCCCACGTATGCCCTTGCAATGTCATTTACGAACGGAGCCCGTTAACCACTCCGCCTGCAGATAATCCTCCGACCGGTGCAATGAGTATACAGGAAGCAAAAGCTAGGTCGTTGGTCGAGAAAAAATCCGCCATCAACCTTCTCGAGGCTTTCGCTGTGGCTATGAAGCATTACCTGCGTGGGGAGGATGGAATATACTATCAGTCAGCTCCTTTGTAATCATGAGTGGCTTGTCCTTAACGTCGTTCATTTAGGGATTTATATTACCTGGTCAAGTTTTTACCCGCGTATGCTCTCCCAGCTGGCCTGCCATCGTCTTCTATAGATCTTACCTCTGAAAAACCGGAAGACGAACATTCTCTTCAAACGCCCGGATCGGCGATGTCAGACACATTCGCCAATGCTGGGTTTATTAGTCCTACTTCCCCCACTAAACATACGACAATAACTATTGCCCCTGACTCAGGGGTTCTGCACCAACGCACCGCTAAAGCATCACCTTCCGTGCTGCCAGCTCCAGTTTCGATTGGTTCGCCAGGGAAAAGATCCTCATTCCTCACTTCTCTTACTTCACCAGCTCACTCTAACCGGCGAATGTCGCTCGATAAGGACCGAATTATCCTACCACGGCATGATGAAAGTTACCTGTTGCCTGCTAGTATGCCTCCTAAATATGGCTTATTCGACCTCTTCCCTTTCTCCCTCTTAGTCAAATTTTTAACAAAGAGGGGGAAGGAAGTTAAAGGGAAGAAAGGCGCGCGTCTCAGAGCCAAGTTACGCAACCAAGCTGTCTCGCATAATCTTCCATTGGAACTGTCTCTATACCTTGTAAGTCAAGTACTCTAACCTGTTGAGGCCAACTTATCTCGTTTTTCTGCAGAGCTCTTACATTGCTGCCCTTCAAACCCGCAAATCTTGCGACGTCCCAACAATTAGTAAACCTTTCTCATCTCAGTCAATTTCACAATTTAATTATTCCGTGATCCAGATAACTTGCTAGGATCATTGAATCAGCTGGTGGATAGTCTGACAGGATTGGAGCGTATTCTTACAACACCGATTCCTTTCTCGTGCGTATCCACATTATCGATGTTTGTGCGATCGCCGCCTGACATACGGTACCAGTTACTCTATTCATTTATGGGTTGTTACTACTCTTTATTGCCTTGCCCTGGTGAGTCTTATGAGCTCATAATTTCTCCGCGAGTCAACCAAAGGCCGACGACGGAGTTTTAGCCATTCCAAATCTATTCCACAATGAAATGGGTGACAATTCCAGGCACAATCGTCATAGTCAGTCGTGCGGACTTCTCGTGTTGCTGTAATGAAATCCTGACGGCGCATTGGCTATGACGTAGAGCTTCATATTCTTCGGCTTCCTTGTTGCTGGTGAAGAAATCGAAAGTGCGTGATTGACCCACCTTGCTTGACCGGCACCGATCTCATTCTGTGACTCTCAGATCCCTTCGGATACGACAAGAATGACCTCAATCTTGACCACTTCACCCACAACATAATCCGTGAGTTCATGTTGCCCGTCTTTAAAGTTTAATGGATCTACCAATTGACTGATACTCCACACTTTCCATCCCAGGAAACGAGTTGAGGGCAGTGACATCCACTCCGCCTCCAGATCCTTCACGTTGGGCCTTCGTCCCTGAAAACAACCTTTTGTTCTCAAACAATCTGGATGACCGTGTATCGCCTGAAGAGTGGATCTCGAGGGGTGATATAGCGATGCAGAAACATCTCAGCCTCTAGGAAAACGGACTTGAATTGACTTCGAAATGAAGGGACATTGACAGTCAACTCGCTCACACTCCGCAAAACATACCACGTCATGCCGTTTTCACAGACACGGACAATACACTCACTCATGATTCCTTCCCCGCATTCATTCGTCATCTTGTTCTCCCATGCATAGTTCCTTGGTGTTTCTTTATAGCTATCGGTCTTGGGATATTTCATCGCTTGTCGGTCTATTAGGTTTTTTATTGGGATTTTGTTATAATTATTATGGTTTGGTAACCAACTGCTTTGCACCTGCTTGAGACCTAGGTTACAGTGAGCTAGTCATCAGGTTACGGAGTAAAATCCAGGCAACATTTTACTAACAAACTATTGGTCGATCTCAAGGGTAAGGCAAGTGCAGTGAACAAAAAAAATCTTGCTATTGGCTTGCAGATAGTTGAAGAGCTCGGGATGGTAGTTGTGCCTGTCTGGTTAGCTTCTATCTCTCAATTTTACTGGGCCTGGTCATTCAGAAACAGACTGTGAAGACTTTGGGTGGGGGACAACGGACCGGTGGATTTGCATGATCGGGGTCTAAAAATGGCCTAGTGATCATGACTCGATGGGCAATATGCAAAAACTTCATGCGTGGTCTGTACAATCTACGTATCAGACCCCCATCTTATCTGCACCTCCATCGCCGTCTCTCTTCAAACATGGCCTCCAAAGTCAATAAAACAGCCCATGCCTTCGATAAAAGTCGCCTCGAAGCCCTGCTAAACCGAAGATTCTTCTATGCTCCAGCTTTCGAGATCTACGGGGGTGCGAGAGATACTACATGATCTGGCGCAAATGAAATACTAATCAAACATTTAACTCGCTGCAGGTGTTGCTGGCCTGTACGATTATGGCCCGCCAGGCTCGTCTCTGCAGGCGAACATATCTGCCGAGTGGCGGAAACACTTTATCATCGAGGAGCATATGTTGGAACTTGACACAACTGTCATGACCCCAGCTCCGGTTTTTGAAACCTCTGGCCACGTCGCACGTTTTGCAGATTGGATGGTGAAGGATACAAAAACTGGTGACGTCCTGCGTGCAGATCACCTGGTCAAGAACGTGCTGGAGGCCCGTCTGGCTGCCGACAAAGAAGCGCGCGGCCTTGCTGCAGCTCCCCCCGCAGAGGACAAAAAGAAGAAGAAGAAAGCTGCAAAGGCTGCTGTCGTCGCTTTATCGGACGAGGTTGTGGCTGAATACGAGACAATTCTTGCTCAGGTGAATGAAACTTGTCGCGTCGAAAGAGTCGTGTCTAATTTGTTTATTACCCAGCTTGACAACTACTCTGGCCCTGATATTGGCGAATTGTGCAGAAAACACGACCTACGGAATCCAGATACCAATAATGAAGTCGGGGAACCTCAATTGTTTAACCTCATGTTTGCAAGCAGTATTGGACCCACTGGTCAACACCCTGGGTGAGCTCATACATAGCCTCTTCATATCATATTCTCGACGGTAACTCAAACTGCGCAATAGTTACCTTCGCCCTGAAACTGCACAGGGGCATTTCACAAACTTTTCCCGTCTGCTTGAATTTAATAACGGACGTATACCCTTTGCCTCAGCGCAGATTGGTCGTGCATTCCGGAATGAAATCTCGCCACGAGCTGGCCTCCTCCGTGTCCGTGAGTTTACGCTGGCAGAGATCGAGCATTACGTCGACCCTGAAGACAAGAAGCACGAGCGTTTCGATGAAGTACGCGATGTGAAGCTGGTTCTCCTGGATCGACACGTTCAGGAAGCGGGCAAAAACACAACAACCGTAATCACCGTTGGCGAGGCCGTTGATAAGGGTATCATCGCAAACGAGACCCTTGGTTACTTCGTTGCACGAATTTACTTATTCCTCGTCAAGATCGGCATTAATCCAGAGAGACTCCGTTTCAGACAGCACATGGCAAACGAGATGGCTCATTACGCCACCGATTGCTGGGATGCTGAGATTCACAATTCCACGGGCTGGACTGAATGTGTTGGGTGTGCAGATCGAGCGGCGTATGATCTATCTGTGCACACCAACAAGACTGGGCATCCTTTAGTTGTCCGTCAAGCTTTGAAGGAGCCCATCGTCACTGAAAAGGAAGTTCCCGAGTGGAACAAGAAGTCTTTGGGGAAGACATACAAGCAGGACGCTGCTATCATCCAAAAAACCGTTGAGGATCTGGATCAAGAACAGTTGGCTGCACTCAAGACGCAATTAGCTCAAGGGTTTGCCCACTATTGATTTTTCCAACTGTCTTGTTGATCAGTTTTTTTTTTTTTTTGATCCAGGAAAGCCGTGATCAAATCCTCCGAAGGAAAAGAGTTCGAGCTAACTCCTGATGTGCTTGCCATTGAGCGCAAGACGATCAAGCAATCAAGTGGGTGCCATTGGGAAACCCACTCGGGCATACCGGTACTTACTAACCCCCATGAATTCAGTACGTGAATATACCCCGAATGTCATCGAACCTTCCTTTGGTATGGGTCGCATTCTTTATACTTTGCTTGAGCATAGTTTCTGGGGCAGAGAGCAAGATGTCGAACGTGGTGTAAGCTTTTATGGACGTTAAATTGACTTTTTTGAAGTCGGACTCACGTCGTTTTCTCGATCCGTGCCTTTCATACAGGTCCTGTCACTTCCGCCCGTCGTTGCGCCTACCAAAGTTCTCATAGTGCCCTTGAGTGCCCGAGAAGAATTCGACCCGTTGGTCAAGGAAGTTTGTGAGTCAATATCGCCTTTATTCCTTTCCTTTCGGTGCCAGCGCTAACATTATCTACCTCGTGCCTCCTCTTGGGTGACTCGACTTCTAGCCTCTAAGCTCCGTAAAGCTGGTGTGTTCTCTCGGGTTGATGACTCGAACACGTCGATTGGTAAACGGTATGCACGGAATGACGAGCTTGGGACGCCGTTTGGGGTTACCCTCGACTTTGCTTGTACGTTGTCACTGCCTCCGTCCTCGCTTTGGTTTCAATCTAAATTAATGATGTCCCAAACCTAAACCTGCCTACAGCTGTGCAAAATCGAACTATGACACTTCGGTAAGTTCCCCGTCGAGTTGTCGTGCAGCAGCAGTTGACGGCGCTGCCTCGTGTTTAATGTTGTGTCCATCTCTGACGACATCGATTTGTTTTATCTATGAAGGGAACGGGATACCATGGATCAACGTATAGGACCTATTGATGAAGTTATCGCGGTTGTCACGGAGCTCGTCAATGGAAACATCACCTGGGATGAGGCATGCCAGCAATTACCAGAATATGACGGCGTCCAAGCTGTAGAGTGACTGGAGGGTTCAGCAGTGGAAAGTCCGTTTACAGGATAAAATTGTAATTGTTTGTTTCGTAGAAGAAGGGTACTGTGTATATTGGATGCATATAACCATGGCACACAAAGTTTAAAGCTAATTACTGTACATCGAGAAGTGGTTCTGCCGTGCTGCAAATTTAGATTTGGCCGCTGTATCGTAATAGAAAGTGATTCTTTGATCTCTGAATAGCCCAAGAAGAATTGGGATACAGTCATCTGACGGTCCTTGGGACACTGACGTTCCTTGGGACAAGCGCAATTGCGGGCTCAAATCTCACTCTCTTTGCGTGAAATTTTGCACTCAAATAGAATCAGTAGAGATACATGTTCGTGTAAAATTTGAAGCTGATCTGAAAACTCCTTCAGCTGCGAGACCAGAAATACGTCGAAAATATGAGCTATTTTGGGTGGATGCATTTTCTCTCACGGGGTTGTTTCACTCCGACATACTTTTTGGCAAAAAAAAATTCATAGCCAATAAATAGTGGTCTTTCCCCGTAAAATGTACCTAAAATGGAGGCTTTTGGTTAAGAATTGACGACGGAGGAATCATTTTTGTGTGCAAACGTGACAAATTGATGAGCTTTTCTGGTGTCGTGACATTTATGATGGGCAGACCTCGCGTCGAAATGGCTGTGTCACATCTGTCCCAAGGAACGTCAAACGTGACATTGGAGATTCTCTCTTAATTCACCTCCACTGCATCCACTTTTGCGAATTTTATTATGAAAATTGACAAATGAGTGCAAAATAATCTCTTAATTAGCATGGTGTAACAATTTTTTCTCCAAGTTGTACGAGAGCTGTGATATAAAATGTTGTCCCAAGGACCGTCAGATGACTGTATGTCAATCCAAAGATGAACGGTCATCTGAAAGCGATTAAACTTCAATACCACATGCATTGTGGTACGGGCTATTTGCACTTCATAAGTCCTTTTTATAGAGATAACGGAAGAGTCAATAGAAATGCCCACGTTCAATGCCGGTGCTTTATAGAAGCAATGATGCCGCAATTAGTGAGACCTGTAGTTCATATGTAATATGGACTGCCAGTGCAGAACGCGACGTACTTGGGCTTAATATACTTGAGATTTTAATATCAAACTTCTCTCACAAGATGGCACAGGATGGTTCGATAGATAAGTCGATGATGAAAGGTCACTGAAAGTCAATCGATAGGAGAAGACTCGAGGAAAATGAGGGACCTTCATGTTAGATGCTTCGCCTCCTCATTTCCATGACTGTTAATTAGCTCGAGGGTATAATGGGCAATCAAGAGAAGGGGTGCAATGGATGACTGACGATTGGTGGATCCGTTCTGGTAGAATGACATGCTGCACCTCATATTGGCTACGAGTATTACTCGTAAAGGTCCCTACTTACTCTTACCCGTAAAGGGTGATATAGAAAGGAAGATAAGTAAAAGGTTGAAAATAGGAAGTCCGGAAGGGTTAGCTGTCCCTCACCTAATAGGAAGAGTGAATGGAGAAATAGATGAATCAAGTTATGCACGGCAATGCTCACGGAGTCGTAGCGTGTTTGCGGACACAGGAGGACGGGGCATACACGTGTTGGACAGGAGGGTGGCAAAAACTTTGTTGAGGGGGTGCCGGAAGGTCAGATGATGATGTCAGGTCAGACGGAGACGAATGTTTTTCTCAAGATATGCACTCTCAGGAAGTCGGACTGAACTGAGCCATCGAGGTGGGTGCGTGGTCCTGGGTATATAGATTAACGTTGAACGTCTTCGCGAGCGCCTGGGATCCTTGGACCTTTTTCTGGGACTGGAGGCGCGTCCGTTGCCGCCATTTGTGAATCTGGAAGCGCAAATAGACTGCGACTGGGTTCACGGATGATTTACAGGGTCGTTCCAGACGTTGAGAGACTCCTCCGAAGCGGATTTGTATCAGGAAATAGAAGACATGCATGATTCAGATGATGATTCCTTTCTCTTGAGTGAAGAACATATGTACGAGACAACGGACGGTCGAATTTGCGGTCTCCTAACGCGGCGACCTTGAGACCCTATTGAAGCGGCAAGGACCGAATATGGGCAAAAAGGCGGGCATGGGGAAGTCGTAGCCGAAGGTGACGGCGTTTCCTCGTCCTGGAGAGTCGACCCTGCAAAGTTGAATAATATATATTTATGAGACATCACGATATGCATGTTGCGATGGTTATTCGCTCCTGTTTACTTTGGCTGGTTCTTTCGCACCTAGTGGCTAGACGAGCTATTGTCGTACGCGAAGTGCGCGACGACGTGAGTACGAGAAGAATCTGCGTCTTTAAGGTAGGAGATTACGCGATGAAGAGAGGTCTCGCAACATTGCGAGGGAAAGCAAGCGATGAAAAAGGTCCGCGCTCGGACAAATGAGGATATGCAGGGATGATGCAGTCATTGGGCTGGTGCATCTGCGCTCAGGAAATGAGCACCCCAGAATTTAAATTGCGTCGTCTTGCACAAGACTGCACGAAGGAAACTCAGCGAAGGCCTCGAGGACCTGGATAGAAGGAGTATTTTCCGACCTAGAGGTCCGGGCAGAACCGCCGGGAATAATCTTGATAAAGTGGGTGAATCGGGGGGGTGGAAGAGAGTCTTATCAGCTCTGTGAGCAGGTGTATAGCTAGAGGGTCTGTGAAAGATCAGAGATGAACTGCACACGGTTATGTTACTGACAAGATATCATTTATGGATATTGATCAAATCTCAACTGATCTGGCCAAGTTCCCGTTCTGAGATCTGCCGTGAGATTCTGCCGTCACGCGCTGCATGTGGGTTAGCGGCCCAATTTCTATAAATCAACCACTACAGGCGCTACAAATTTCTTTCCCTCACCCCATTCTACTGCCTTTGTCGAGCATACACTACAGCTCCTGATATACTCCACCATGTCTCGCGACTCGTCTAGCAAAGCAGTTCCCTCCAACCTCATTGCCTTCCCCAGCGTGTCCTCGTCGCTGCACTCGCTGCCACAGGCCACAAGCATACAAAACGTATCCCTGCATCCAAACATGTATGCCCAACGGGCGGCGGAAAGTGAAGCAAAGGTCAGTGGCGTTTATAGCTTCATTACGTGTCTTTGACCAACACCTCCCTTTCAGCTTCAAAAAGCCCTTTCAAAAACACCATCATCGTTCACACCACAACCGCAACAGATGGTATACAGGACAGCAGTACGTTTCATTTATCATAGCATGCACTTCTGCCACTCACCGGTGATCTTTACAGCCGTCCTCACCGTCAGATCCTTCATCAGGACTAATGATGCGAACAGTACGTCCTTTCATCAGTTCAGCCACCCCAACACCTCCTGACTTTTCCGCGCGTAGAAATCAAAATTCTCAACATGATTCTGTTACCCGTCCATCCTGTTCCTCCTTCATTTGCCACCATTTACCCCACTTCCCATCCATCCATTTCACCATCCTCTTGTGGACCTTGCACCCCCCCGTCCGGCCGCTAGACTCGGCACCCAAAAAACTACACCCTCTCGCATGCTTGCTTTCCCCTTGCTTTCGCCATTGCATGATTCACCCATAGACATCCATGTAGCTCTCACTCAGCATTTACTCATATTTCGGTCGGGGTACTCGGTCTAATCTTATTTAGGTTTAGTTATAGAAACAGCATCGTTGCATCCTTGTATATATACCTTCATCTTTCCAATCATCGGTTTTTGGGCTTGTGCAATCCAATTTATATTTCAGCTCACATTTGCGAGAACTTGGTTGAATTGTCAGTGTCAGTGACTGATAGGCGTTGAATCTTTTGATCCACTGTTACATCAATCGTGCCTAGGGTGATACGCTAGTGCTTGACTCTGGTTAGGTTTCATGTCTTCTGTCGCCATTGTAGAAGCGCGACCTAACGGCTATGAAACCATGTCTAACAATAACCTCTTGTTTATAAAATTTTAATTGATTCTTTGCAAGTACCTTCTTGACTTTACTTGACGATGCGCAATGGCCTTTTTCGGCTATCAGAGGCGGCATAACAAAACGTGACTACCACGCGAGCCGGTTCAATTCCACGTGGAAACTAAATGCGTCCTCCCGCCCGCCCTGCAGCTGATTCTCGGAGCATTCCTCGTCTCTCTCCGTACTTTCAAGTGTCACCAAAAGGCGGCCCACCGCGTCTCTCCTCGTCTTGCGGCGATACACTCGATATTCTGGTCTTGTGAGCTGCTTTGCTCTGCTCGGACGATATTCCGGGGTAAACCTTTCATCCGGAACTTTGCGCTCGCAGCCTGTTGCTTATTTATTTCGCATTTCTCACAGAATATCAGATCAATAAATACCCTCTCACTCTTTGGGTGTTTCGAGTGCTATGCCCCTCTTTCGGTCCCCTCCTTCCTCATAAGTTTCGGCGCCCCGATCCACTTGTCCCAGCCGCGAAACCACTTCCGCGTCGACATCGAGGCCACTGCATACCCAATCACCCGCCAATCTCGCTCGGACTTTGTGTTGCCTTAGCGGCTGGTGCATGCGAGGTCATCCATGGTAATGGTGTGATACTACTCCAGGAACTATGCTAGAGGTCCTTACCCGACCTTGCGCTTAAGCATTTCTGGCCGGCTGGGAGTTCTAGGGAGTACTTCGGTGTACCCACTCTGTTCTGGGTACTAATTCCGCATATCCAGGTGATCTGGGTAAGCTGCTACCGTCTCGTAAACCCTCGTGTTGATGCTGTTAGCTCTCTTCGCTCCTTTCTTCCCAGTTGCAAAGAGGGAGAGGTACGTCGGCCCATGATGGAACCTGATATTTCCGCCGGCTGACAACCGGCAGGGTGCTGCTAGCTGCAACTCAACCCTTGGACGGGAGGGGGAAGAGGTTTGACGGTACTTACGAACGTCAATCCCGTGCTCATTTAGCACGCCAGAGCTGCTAATGGGCTCCCATGTCCATGTCATTCTGCGACATCCACCAACATCCGAGCGTGCCATTTGAGCAGAAAATGTGCACCGAGGGAATAGCCAGCGTCCCGAGGTCGATAGTCTACCCAATTGACAACCCCGTATATCATGAACCTCTGTAACCTTGAAAATCATGTCATTCTTCCTATCATCGGACTGGCATAAACGGAGAAGGAGCTAACCCTGGCCACTATCCGAATACCACTCGCCGACCCATGCCGACGGACTTCTGCACATGATGCTTTAACTGGAAGGATCGCTCCATCTAAAGCTTGTCCTGGAGTGGACATGTTCCCTCTCCGGCACATGTCAGACAGTAAATATCGTATGGCGGATCTTTCAATAAAGTTTGGTCGGCCCTCGACAATTTTTTTTGTTCCACGCTCCGTGTCTTTCAAAGAAATAACATTGTGATTGGCTCCTACTGCCAAGTATTTCCGCCGCTTGTCGTGTCCCAAAAAATCTATGCAGTGTGGTCGGTTAACTCCTTCTCTTTCATCTGGCGGAGGCTTGACCGCAGTTGTACGAATTTAGTGACATCATCCGTCGAAGCCTGGAGGAAGAAGCATTGCGTCTTCCTTTGAATGCATCGCAAACTCTCCTACATTCTGGCCTGCCCAGAGGATGCAGCGTGTATCTGAATCATTCAAATACACCCCCCTCTTTGTCGCCTCGTCTACCCCATACGAAGCATGCAGACGTCTGATCAGTTGAGTGGCCACTATCACCGTCTGTCAATTGTTATCTCGCGCACTCGAAATAGCCTGACGTCTGAGATGGCGATTAGATTAACCCAAATGAAAAGCCACCGGAACCTGGTGTTTTCTCAAGGCGGTGAGGCATCGGTCGCGCACGACATGAGGGGTTTCTCACCGAGTTGAGTTCACAAAACCACACTCGAGACAAAGGGTGTCAAGAAAGGCCTTAAGGGACTGAGCCGTCAACGGACCCATTTTCCGTAGCAGGAAGTTCTACGAAGTCAGTTTTGTACCCTCGATTGGATCTAGAGCTTCTCTCGATTCTTCATATCTGGGATTATCGAGGAGGAACGTCCCAATACGCACCCCGCGAATGTGGGCTTTGGGCACCAGCCACACAGAAGTCTCACTCTGCGCAGTTAGGGTGTTACCGCCTGCACTGCTTTATCCTATACATGACACTTGGACGTAAAGATCAATCCATAGCCATATGCATGGAGGAGTTCTAAAGAAATGGTACCCAGTGTGCAAATCCGCACGCGTGCGTCGCGCGACCAGCTATTGTAGTGTTGTCTTCGCACAACGAAGGCAGACCCCAACCAGAGATGTATTTACGGCGTTAGATTCTTAATGTCCGCACAGGCTGCGCAGTCAGTCGCCAGGCATTTGAGGATTTAAAGGAAATGTGAGACGAATTGACCTTCCTAAGAGGCGTACACGAAACACAAGGAATAAGGTCCGATGCCCGCAGTAAATGATTCTGTAGGAGCGGACTCCAGGAAATCGGTCTTTGGCATGCCAAAGAACGATGACGCAGTCACTTGGCATGAAAGGAAACGAATGGGCGATAATTTCCCAGGAAGCCAAAGAGTTATGGGGCCAGGGCGCCCAGGTCCGCCTCGATAAGTTCGACAGCGAAGAACGGCTCTAACACCGACCAAGACCAATAATCAAACACATGAAGAGGCTGCGAACCTTTGAATGAGATTCAACCGCAAAAAAGGAACTTGCCGAAATCAAGAGGGCTTCTATCTCAAAGACCACAGTTGACGGGGCAATGTTTTCTCAGGTGCCTGGGGTTTAAAATTTGCATGTTGGCGAGGCGGACCGACCTCCTGAAATTAAAAGAAAACCATTGAACATCCTTAGGCAAAGGGAAAATCGATGGTACCTTGGAGATTGCAGCGGGAGGAAAGAGATATTTCAGAGGTTGGATTAGAAAGGCGGAAAAAACATTCCATAGAAGTGTATTGCAGATGACTTGACCGGCAGTCAGCACATATAAAGGCCTATAGATCAAGTTGCCGGGCGTATTGGCCCCTATGCAGCTGGCCCAAAACCTTGCATGATCATCGACTACCTATGACGAAGTTGGGTCATCCGAAAGTGTACTGGAAGGTTTCTTGGACAACCGAGTCCCAGTCCAAAAAGGAGATCCTTTCATAGAGCCGCGCAAGGTCGCAAGATTGGATCTAGATATGAGTGGTGCCGCTTCGCAAATCCAGAATCGTGTTGAAACGAGGCTAATCACTAGAGAAAGTCGAAAAATTTTCAAGAAACATCAACGTTACATACCACGTAACTCTAAGACTCACTCGGTGTTCGACTTCCCAAATGCTGCTTCCAGGAATCTTTCTGCTTGGTAAACAAAACGTCGGTTGAGCAAAAATTTTCAAATACCTCCGCGTCGACGAAGATAGATTGCAATTAGAAAGACAGTAAATTACACAATTTGAAAGCTCGACCAATGACAGACAAGTTGATGATTCGGAAATGAAAGGTCATCCCCAGGCAGGCGTAGTGCTGGAGCGATGTTAGATTACCACACGCTAGGAGAAACCTCGCAACACACCTATAATTGACGATAAGATAACCCTCGGTGGAGAACGACTACGGATATGTCAATCAGAATAAGGACAAATCCGAAAACGAGACCCACCTTGAATAAGTTCATAACTGTATCGTCAGGAGCAGGAGAAAACGTTGAATTAATGTAAAGAAACTAGAAGAAGGCGAAACCATGAGGATGAGTTAGGACGAGTGACAGTTGGCATACTAGAGGTTCCCCCTTTTGCCAACCTAATTCCTTCCTCAAGAACTGGATGACTGCCTGAAATCGATTGGTGGCAATGATTTTATAGACGTTCTGCTTCATGATAGGAGCATTTCCGACGCCTCTGAAACGCACCACAACTACAGAAACTATTAGCAAGTCAGGAGTAATGAACCACAAGCAGATTACCCTTCGGAGAATCCTTTTTCTTGTAAGTCTCGAGGGCCTTCACCACCTCCTCACCAAGATCAGATCTCTCGCTTGTTGCCAGTGATGGAAGATTTCGAGCGCTTTGTCGTGGGGTAAGTTCAGGACTTCCGGCCGCTTGGGCCATAACTGTTGGTACCTCCTCAACTTCAAGGACTTGCCTTCAAATTCAGTTCCCCTTACATTTGCTTATAAATCATTACGTAATTGCTACATCTAAATTTGGGGGTGACCAATCCCTGCAAGTGAGCGCGGCGTGTGACGCGTGTGTGACAGCCGTGACACCGCCATTTTTGTGAAACATTACTTTCGTGCTTTCTGCAACACGGTAATAAAAATATTAATATGGAGGTTCTCTTCGCATGAGTGTTCAAAATCATTTTGTAAAATTACAATCTGTAAATATTAAATATTGTTGTCAATAATGCGAAATTAGACTGATTCCCCTGCCAAATTTGCTATTCATGACTATTTTGAATAGAACTCAACAACCAGAGCTCCTACAAACACGATTGATAGGAGTATTTTGCTTAGAATTTTAATCTAAATCTAACTACAGAGCCAAAATCTTTAATTTCTGCCCTCATACCTGTGTAAGGCATGTGTCTAGCGTATATTTCGGACATATAGTCACAAATTTAAAAATATGGCTCTGGAGTTCGATTGAGAGTACAATTTTAAGCAAATTATCTCTATAAAGTATACACACCAACGCTCTATATAACAAGTTCTATTCAAAATAGTCGGGAAGTAGAAACATGGCAGGGAACTGGTATTGATATACCATATGAGGCCTCGTTTTATATTATTAATTAGATAGAGATTAAAAATGGTGTTCCATCAAAAAAAAAATTGTCTGAATCGGTGCAGAATTGACAGAGATATGAATTTATCAAGTTTTTTTCGTGTTTCTTTAAATTCTTATAGATGTACCACCAGTCGTTCCAAATCGGGCGACGCATCAATATTTGCCAAATTTGGCCGTGACGCGCGCTACTTCGCAGACTTGATCAGCTCCTAGTTTACTCAATTCTGCTCCGTTTTTTGTGATTTTTTGTGGAGGATGTTAAGAATATTAAATACTACTCAAAAAACCAATTAGCTTGTGTACCTGGTATTTTTAATCTATTCAGCTGGATGTATAATGGGACAGCATTTTACACTATTATTTCGTACTTTTTGGATAAATACTGAGACTTTGAACTTCAAATTGGTGCGTAAAATTGTTGGGATATATATAATTATAATTACTATGCAGAAAGAATGGAGAAAAACCATTAAAAACTCGTGGAATTAGCCTGTCTCAACATTTGTGACGTTTTAGGTCGTCACGCGTGACATAACCGGGCCGTCACTACCACGGGGATTGTTTACCCCCACTAAATTTGGACTCTAGAATTATTTTTGAAGCGTTGGACCCCATCTTAGAGTTCCTGGTTCTCCGTCTCTTACCATGCTCTCGGGCTTGCCTTTTCACCCAACGAACTAGCAAGCTCGCTTTCGAAATTAGCAGCATTATAACTATCTCCGGCCACCGCTGACAACCCTCATTTATCTAAGTATGTCCAAAGTCTATCGACTCGGACCACGCTGGAATGGCTTTTCTGCTTTGCGTTATCTTGTGATCTTGTTGGTGTCTCCACTACATCGCACACCCTGATTAATCAGTTGATATTCCGTTAATATTAGTGGCGATTCTTATAGCGATGTGGGCTTTAACTACTCCCCTAATCGCCCTAGTCCATCTCGGCCTCTCGGTATACCATTTCCAGGGATGACTTTCAACCCCCCAGATCCCAACTGGGTCGGCCATTTGATCACAAAATACTGCCCAGAACCACGGTTTGACCCGAATGACGATAACCAGGATTCTGCATACGTCGAATCCGCACTCCTGGTTTACGATTTCGCTGTTGGTGGCCATACTGTCGAGGGAGTTCGACACCAAGTTTCCAAGGACTTTTTGCCCGAGCTCGGCACAAGGCCTCTCTGGGCGCCTTGGAACGCGGAAGATACGCTCTTCAGTCCGTCCAGTAATACCATGGTTTCATTTTATTTATGTCTCGTTTTCTTTTAGTAACCTGGGTTGGTATCAACGACTGCGGGTGAGTTGTTGGCACCTTTTGGCCGTGCTTGCACGACGTTCAAGTAAATCAGCCGCTTTGCGGATCCCTCCTCCACACTTCAGGAACTCTTCTCTTCTCAGAAACGTCTGATCGAAGCTGGTGCTCGTAACTTCCTATTTATCGACGTGCCTCCGATTCATCGATGTCCTGCTTGTAAGAAAATATCTTTCTCACTGACATAAAGCTGAGCTCTGGGAATGTTTTATATAGTCTCTCCCTCTGAAGGAAATCAAGCCGCGACACGATATCTAGATTGGAATAAATGTTTCTACGACGCCATTGAAGATTTCTGCAAAGCACACGAAGAGCTTTCGGTCTTCCTATTCTCTTCGTTTCAGTTATTTGAACAGTTTTTGGACCACCCACATGACTTCGATATCGATCCCCGAGAAGTGCGAATGTTTGGCGGTGATGTATGGGTGGATCATCTCCACCCAACTTCCAAAGTGCACGACCTTATTGCCTCAAATTTAAGCAGTTTCCTGAACCAGATCGCTCCATATACTTCTTCCCTTTGAACTGGGGTATTAGATGTGCGTAATTGAAATTGACATTCATCTTGGGGGACGTAATTAGATTCGTTCCCGAGAAAACCTTGCTGGTTATAAAATGTGTACAATACAGTCCTACTAGGGTGCGCTCACACTTTGACCTACGCCTCTTGGTCGTCCCGATTGCTTTATCAAGTCCAACAGGGGCACCTCCCGCTTCTCTTGAGCAGCATCACCCAAAACAACTGAAGGCTGAGAACCTCGTTGTCCCAATTCAGGTGAGCTGACTCTTGTACTCGTGTCCACGTCGAGCCATGCAGGCACAGTAGGGAGTACTGTATCTCCAAACAAAGCTCGCGAACGCGAGAATTGGACTCTGACGGCTATCAACACAAAAACAATTCCTGTAGAAGGGAAGTTAGCAACGATACTTCGAGTTGTTATATCAATATTGATTTCCTCACCAATGCTAGGGATGACAGCTGAGTGTAGGATCAACTGAGCATTATGGTGAAGCGGGAAGAGAATAATAAGGATTAATAACTGGAGAGTGTACACCATGGCACTCTCGACGATGATTCTCATGACACCAAGAAGATCAAGGCGAGAACTGCTCCTGACACCAACTGTCGTAGACGCATGGTGCTGCCTCCAAATTTTGAACGCGATCATTCCAGTCGTCAACGTATTTTGTGCGAACGCAAAGGGATATATGGTCGCCATCCATTGCAAAACCTTGCCTGGGGCTTCTGACCCAGGGTGGGTGAACCAGAAAAGTAATGCGACGTTACTGCCTTGATTGGAAATGAGAAAATATATACGAAAAAAAAAAAAAGAACGGCGCATACTGATGCTTAGAATCAATAGGATAACTGGAAGAATTGTGACCCATATTTTGCGATCCCAGATTATGTAGCATCGGTATATCTAAAGTGACTTTGGTGAATGGGATGACGCTTACAGAACGACAATCGAACTAACCACTAAGCTGTCCCCAAGCCATGTCATCATACACAGCATTGAGTTGTGAGCTATATTGTCCCATCTCGAGAAGTTAAAGAAGTAACTAGAAGGGCCATTTGGATCGAGTTGAAAGACGAAAGCCCGAATGAAGCGGTATAGGTTGACCACTAAATATCATGTCATTCCATTCCAACACAAATTTAACAAAAAACACGAACCCATGTGAGCAGTGGCCAAGAGATACATGACCGCCGTGCCGGCGAGAAAGACCTGAGGAAAATAATTTACTGCCGCTCTGAACTCGCTCGAGAATTAAACGCCTTCATCTGATCTCACGTTTGCAGAGTTAACGAAACGGGATCTTCTTTTGAGGATGACGTAGAAAGCCTCAAAGAAGAGGCATGTGTAGATACCTACTGGTCGTGTTGCTTAGATTTGAAATCAAGGACTGGGGGTACGAGTCTCCCACCGTATATGAGGGCCTAGGAGAACGGTGACAGCTTTAACACATCGTATGCAACTTCCAGCTCATTAAATGCTCACCTCAACCCAGACTCCAACGGCCAGAGCTACGTTCTCATCGAGTGCCATCTCCCATCGAAATACTGAAGGGACAACGGAAGAGATTGGGAAGAGAGTGGAGAGAGAAAGGATGTTACTTCATGATGTGTTTCTTATGGTAAATATGCTCCAGCTGTTCAAAGAATCATCCCAGTCAGTGGCATGGGGATCCAGTGCTATTAGTGTTGTGTTGGGGTATTTTTATAATTCAATTGGAGATAAATGGAACAACGTTTGTGCAGTAAGTCCGAGCCGGCATGCCTTCCCAAGCACTGTGCATCGTGTTCTCCAATTTTGTAAGGTTCCCAATGTCGCCATTTTTGTGAGAAACATTGTTTGTTTGTAGCCTCAACCCACCGCTGCGTGAATATGGTGGGATGCCGGATAGGCCGATAGATGTCTTGCGAGCATCGCGCTGTAAAAGGACACCTGCCGCTTCCGATGAGAAGCCGGACATGCATAGAGGGCAGACCTCTAAATAACCTCTCCCAAATTTTGAACGGTTCTTGCATCATATGATATACCGTCTTGAGGAGACGCGTTCAACGGACAGCAGGATACGTGTCATCGCGCGCTTGCTCAATGATGCTTCTGTGATGATGACGCAAACTCCCCGGAATCATCGTCTGCGTCCCTTTTCCCTGCTGTTACGCTAAACGTAACACCGACCTCGGGAGACGATGTTACTCTGCTGAGGTCAATGACGTTGTCCGTATCCTCTAGCCAGGCTGGAAGACTCCCCATGTCGCTACTGCTGCTCTTCGGTTTCGTATGGACACGAACGGCTATGAGGACGAACACGATGCCTGAAGAAAAATAGCTCAGCTCAAAGCCCCACCGCCCAGCAATTTTACAAGAGGCGCTTACCAATACTCGGGATGATAGCTGACTGGACAATGATCTGAGAGGGGTCGAAACGAAAATATAAAATAATAAGAACGAAGATTTGTAAAGTGTAGATCATGGCACTTTCGACGACAATGCGTAGGATTTGTATAAGGCTGAGTCGCGAACTCCGATCAACGACGCCCAAAGCGCTCGAAGCGCGATACTGGTTCCAGATTTTCAAAGCAATCAGGCCAGTTGTCATCACATTCTGCGCAAATGCCATGGGGTAAATGCTGTCGAGCACTGCGAATCCAATCTTCGGATCAACGCTGAAGGGGTGCGTAAACCAAAAAAGAATGAAGGAGTTGACCCCTGCAGCTGCTATGTAAGAAACGATATAAAGCATATCGCATGATGCGTACCTATCGCGCACAGGAGAAGGAGAGTTGGTAAGACGATTACCCATATATTCGAATTCCAGACAAAGTAACAGCGGTATATCTGATTTTATCATGAGCCGAAAGTCCATTACAGTTAGAAGTACGCACCACAAGAGCGTCGCCCAGCCATGTCATTAGACATAGCAATACGTTGTTGGCATTATTGTCCCATCTTTTAAAATCGAAGAAATAATAGATAGCGCCTTGCGGTTCAACAAGGAGAATAAAGGCCCGAATAAAGCGGTATAGTCCCAGAACTAGAGGGACAAAGAAAATGAGAGTCTCTTCATGTAAAAATGCTGCCTAACGGACCTGCATGAAACGTTGATACCATGTACATTAGAATGATCGCTGACAAGAATACCTGAGAACACGATATCGACATTAGTGAGAACAATGGTGACCCAGCGTAACAAAGGAAAAGTTCACCCAAGCGGTACCCGTTGCTGAACGTGATGGTCGTCGTTTCAATATTACTGTCAAAGCGCCAATGAACAACGATGTATATATGCCTGCAAAATAATTTAGGTCTACTATGCCAGACAATTGTAAAGGCAAGGCTCCTACCGTGCAGAAACACCTATCAAAGCAAAGACAGCCGCAGTGAGACCTTGAGTAGGTGAGGTTAATCGCAAACATACCTCGACCCAGATGGCGATTGTGTACGCAAGATCGGGTCTAATCGCCATAATCACTTGTGATCGTCGTTGAAGGTTTTACACGCGCCAGGGATAGCAAGGAAGGACAGACAAGAAAGCAAACGTCGTGGCAGCGGCGAGATTCAGGCATAGCGTACTTATATATTCTGCATTTTCATTTTCACCCTGGTCGGAGACATTAAATGCGTTCACTTACAGCATCAAATATCGCCTTTGGGGTGTGGCGTGCGGGAATACCCGGTCATTTGATCTGAGTTCGCAGCCGAATGTTGGCGTTTGCCAGCACTGAGCCCGACGTTCTTCCGAAAATGGCAATAACGCGCGCTTTTCCGAAAGCGACAGCCCCAACGAGCTTAGGTGAATGGCACTACCATTGTCAGCATAGAATTATTGTGATAACAATAACGCGACGTTTATTGGCCAGGAATTCTTAAATTTGAACGGGGACTGCAGCTGTACTGCAGTCCCATATTGACATCATCGAATATTCAAAAAATTTGTTGTATGTCCAGTAAGCGCCGGCTGCCTTGCTCCTGACAACAGAAGTCAAGCTGCATATGAGCGCCTTCGGACAACTAGCGGTAGGATTGTGGCTAAACTGCTTTGCCAACTTCATTCCTGGGCCATCTATGGGTGTGCCCTCCTGCCAGCCATGCCGCAGACTTCACACCGAATAGGATAAACGTTTCTTCCGGTGGATTATAAATCTGTTCCCTCCGGTACTTGGCGAATTTGATCTCTGACAGCTTTTGTGGGCCTGTGAATTGTTTTCAAGTCGACTGCGCCATTCAACGCTCCTTGTCATGTCTGCCTGGGTACCTTTGACCCCATAAAGTTCTGATTCGAGTTACTACGGGACGCTGGTTTAGAGTGTTGAAACAACTAGAGATGTCAAACGTCCCGCTTTTTTCGTGGTTACCCTCTCATTGCAAGCGAGAGTTGCTTGAGAGAAAATATTCAACAGCTTTTTGATTGCAAAGATCTTACCTGTTAACTTTTCCTTTCTCTAAAAAAAAAAAAAAACCCAGAAAAACAAGTGGCACCAAATTGAAGAGTGCAATTCAACGACATAAGCATCTTTGTCAACAACCCGGACCTGTAAGTTCGAAGTCGTGAGTCGAAATGGAGAGGTGTATCATAAATTGTGAATGAATACCATTGACAGGGATCGAGCAAAAGAGAGGTCAATCGGTGATCCCATGGAGTGCATTGAACCTGCACTTACTCTCGTAATTGAGGGACATAAGGGTGACCACTTTATGTCAGAAGTGGCGAATTCGGACCGTCTTTTGAGTGCGTTTCAATGAGGATACGTAGAGTTTTGCAGAAAGATAGAACAGCTGTACAGATCAAGAGCCGAAAGAAGTGAATGGCGAATCCTTGGGCCATGAGGCGTATATCGTGGCTAATCGCGCCCCTTACACCAGTACGATCGTACTCGCGCCCTCTATTGGCTGTATAAATTCAAAGGTCTTGTGTGAAATCAGACAGTGCCGTGAGAGCGAAGCCGCGTACAGTCCAAGTGCGCTCGGCGCACTTCCAGGCTCCAGGACACAAATCTATTGCGCCGCCAGGCTATCCGCTATTCTTTTGTAGGGATATGGATTCAGGGTAAATGTAATTAATTAACGACTTACTCTGATCTATGAGAGAATTTTACTTGAAGCGGGATCCCCTGGACTCTTCCTGTTGTCAGATGGAAACAGGGTAAGGCGGTAATTCACTTGGGGCATTAGACTCTGGAGTGCTTCACGGCATCGGTCGATTGACAGACTCCATGGAGGAAGTTGCTCGCTCTTAAGAGCTGGTTGAATGCGAATGCGAATGCAATATGGTGACTAAATTCTGATCGGCGTGTGCGCTGAGCTCCCTTCTGCCAGTGCCGTGCTATACTGTGCTGAATAGGTATGTCACTTCGAGTTTGGGACATGATAACGTAAAGAGTGAATGGTTGGTATCGTAGAACGGTGTTCCAGGCCTAAATGCCATGGTTGAGAAGAATCATGAAAGAAAAGTAAATCGTTTTCCGTGGGTTGTTTGTTCGGTTGTATGTTAAACCCTGCTTCTCCTTGTACCGAGGATCACTGAGGGCGGCATATTCCAGGGTATGGAGTTCTCTCTACCGCTTCGCAGTACCTTCTTGCTTCTCCTCTCACGACGGTGCCGAAGGCCTCAAAAGCACCGCAGGTACAGAAGCAATGTCCAAGATTGGATGTTACAAAATTAAACCATCTGCCAAGGGAGGACGACAGAAATTACTGCGACTGTGAATGGAACTCGCCAAAAACCAAGATTCATGAGACAACGCTGGCTGTTTGGCTTTGTTGAAGAAGCCTATAAGGGTTGATCGTCTACTCGAAGACCACGAAGAGAATCATAAAATTATCAGAGAAAGATGTCCAAGGCAGGTCGCCGTAGTATGTCTCGGTCCCAACTGAGAGTGTCTGCTGAATATTTCATGCTTGGCCAGCAAGTTGGGAAAGAGTTTATAAATAGCAGAATGAGCCCGAAGGTAGTAGGATTTAGACTGTATAGAAATGAGCATGGCCAAACTTCCCAGTTCAACGCCACAGGTTGGGTAAACCAGTTTGAAGGCAAGATCGCACGAGGACAAGAGATGGCAGGCGCCACATTCATCAGCAGGTCAGTTGATGAAATAGCTGCTGATGTTTATGTGCCGTCATGAGAGATGAAACCAGTGGTTATGTTCTGGAGTCTCTGGACGATGATTCGAACTTCAAGGTCGGACAGAGTCGAAACTCGAGAATGATAGCATTCTTGGTCAATCATAGCAAGTATTACGGTGGTGGCTGGGCCCTTTCAACTTAGAATTGCGATTGGCAGACACGCCTGATTGGACACTGGACACTTGGGCAGACGGGTAAATGGTTGTCGCAGATCTAAGGACCCAAAAAATGACCAATGGTCGACCGTGGCAAAGAATTAGGCAGTGCTATCTGATAAGATAATGAACGTTGATTAAACCTGTCACGTGTAATAGTGTATGGGTGCCCAGTTTCATTTGCGAGGGTCGTCATCCACGTTCCCCTCAACCTCGACCATCGTTTGCCTTGTAGACATTACATCTTCCTTCTTTTCTGTTACCTTTCATTATCTTATATTACTTCTACGATGAGCGAGTCGACTTCTTCGCCATATGTACACTTACACCCAATTTCTCCGTCATCTTCCATGTCTTCTACGGATTCAGCCCCCCGCTCCGAGCCAACATCGGACGAGCAACCAGATTTAGGAGCTTTTACTACTGTTTTACGAGAATGGACACATCTACAACCTCCTCCTAGGATACCCATCCAAATTCGCTCTGCCACGAGTTCAACAACACCAACCTTTCAGCCTGAACAAAGTGTAATTGGCAGCGACTTCCCTAGCCGCAATGGACGCAGCAGAAACAGCCGTCTTAGTACTCGGAGTGGTATAAGTGGTATTTCATCGTTTACCCGTCCTCCAAGCAGCAGTATCCATCCTGAGGGTTCGACAGTGTGGAATCACGCACCAATCGCGTCGTACTTGAACAGTGGAACTCCAAGTAATGATGTGATATCGGAGGACGAAGAGGAGTATGAAAGCCGAGATGATGGTGAATATACGCCTTCACCGCCCAATTCTCCAGCGTCTACCTCCCTTACTGTCGAGATCGCTTCTGAAGTTGATTTTCCTTCATTTGGTGGCTCCCAAGATTCCAATCGCATTCTCCTTGATTCATCTCCTTTCCCTTATCACACGGACCCAGGAATTCCAGTAGCAGTTCCACTCGAAAGCAACAGCCAGCGGCTGGACTCGCGGGAGACTGCACATCCAGAAGATGAACTAGAAGATGGCCTGCAACCTCCGAGTGGTGAGGGCCATGGAGATGACTCGTCACTTACTTCTCGCGATTTTGTTCATACAGAGGTTACTGGTGGTCAATACTCTGCTTCCTCTCAAGGTCATAGCTACGATCAAAGTCAGACCGGATCGAGTATAACGAGCGTACAACTGCAATCTCAGGCTCGCGCTCCTACTACAACAGCGATGTCTTCATCTGACTCTCTTGCTCTTCCTATTCTCACTACTAACACATCGGCCACGAGACAAGGACCGCCTTCCGTTCAGACGTTGCATAGTGGCAATGAAGCCACCTCCGTCAATTCCTCGACTTCAACTTCAACTCTAATCAACGCTCTGCTCACCAGAGCTTGGGACCCTCAACCACCACGAACGACTTCTAATTCATCTTTTATTACCGGTTCTGCATCATCCTCAAATATTTCCCTGTTGTCGTATCAGATACCTGAGACGCCCCCCATTACCGTTGACGAGGACTCCGATCGCGACCGAGGACCGAGTTCGGTATTTTCCTCTCTCCAACCTCAACCACCACGGCCCCAATTGCCCATGGATAGATTTTCATCGTCCAATACGAGTTTACAGTCTACATCTAGTAACTCAGCTTCCTTGTCATTCAAGACTCAACAGTCCCTACTTTCGTCTAATTCTAGTTCTCATTCAACCTCCACACTCACCGCGCCATGGCAACATCCGGTTCCGAGGCCTTTTCATTCTTCTAGCATGCCTCAGGCTCCATCCCATGCTTCAAACGGGTCGCCGCTCCCTAATCCATATTCTCCTTTGCCCATGCACGAAAGCAACCGCCCAACTGACGTGGATGTTGGGGTTCAGTCTTCTCAGGGTGATTCACGAGGCAATAATACTATCAGAGATTTTGGTGTCATCAATGACCTTGGAACGCCGGATCAACCCCCGTCTGAAACGGTTCTATTTGAACCCCCTCGCGAGATAAGGGCCGAATTTCTGCCGGTTGACGATGACGAGGATGAAGAGATGAGAATAGAGAGCAGACTCGCCTCTGCCTTTCCAAGATTTAGCCGGTCTGACGGCTCTTTAAACAAAGCTCATCCATATCGCACTTCACTTTATAGCTCAGGTAATAGACTCTTGACTTCTGTTCGATTGCCGTCCTCTCATTATTCTACTTGTAGACCGACCAGGACCTTCTGACTACAGACAGCCGTTGACGCACTGGCAACATGTGGCAGAACGAACAATTCACCTAGAACCACAGTACGAAGACGACGACGACGACGATTATCCATATCAATATCCCTATTCACACACACCTCGTTCGCAAGCACAGGCTACTACTCCCAGAGGTGTTCCTCTTCCGCCAGAGCCTGCACCTGCACCTCAAACTGACTTTTCTTTACAACACCGACAAGTAGAACTTTCTAGTCAGCCATCATCACAAATACAAACCCAAAACCAAAACCATGATATGCTTGTACAACAGGATGTCGACATTCAACAGATATCCCAACCACCTATGGACCCCCGACATCAATCTCAAAATTACCTGGCGACTAAAATTAATATGCAGACCCAAACTGTGGCACCACCCCCAGCCAGTCAACTTCCCCAAAAATATCCTTTTGGCTATGCTTCTGCGCAATCTTCTACGACGCGACTGCATACCTCCACCCAGAGTACAAGCTTTACACAGACCCAGGAGATTACAAGCGAAGACCAGGGATATCGACATTCATTACTGGGGTTTCACGGCCTTCCCTCGTCACTCGTTTCTCCTGACCCCGATGACTTGCCGGGTTTCAAGCCCGCAGTAGAGCCAGTCGCTCCACTTACCACTAAATCACAACCACTCGTTGAAACTGATTCCACAAGCGATATCATACGCCTAGAGGATGTATCAATGCGGGAGTTGCCTTCTTTGGGCTACCTTGACGAAGCTCTGAGTTTTATTGCGGCGGAAAGAGCTAGATGGAGTGCTGCTGCTCGTCCTTCGACGTCTGGGACTTCCGGTCTACATGATTCCAGTGAATCCCGAGAAATTGGCGACGAAGCCGGATCCGGAGAGGAGGGCGAAGGTCTTGAAGGAGAAGGCGAGTGGAAACAGGCAAACGGTATGTGTGGTTTGAATTATAATTTTAAAATTGTTCTTCCTGCTTTTCTTTCAAAAATTTTCGTAAAAAAATTGATGGACTCAAAGTTGAACCTTATTATGGTAGACAATGACCAAGATCATCCAAAGCGCAAACGTCGTCGAAAAAGGCCGCCTCGGTCGCATGGTTTACCTTCAAGTGCCGTCATCCCTGCTGCCATCGATTCGCCTGCCATGGTTCCCAAGATGGAGAGTGTGGTGGATGACAGCACCAGCGCACAAATTACTCAATCACCTAAGAAGAAGAAACGTTCGAAATCCGCGTCCGCGTCGACATCTTCTCGGTCGTTACTCCTGGAAAGTCCAAGCAAGGCCAAAACAAAAACCAAGACTCACGAAAAGGAGTTCCTCGTTGCCCCCCCTTCCATTTCTCATAGTGCATCGGGCGGTGATAAGGAGAAATCTTCTGTTACCATCCTGCGTAGACGAGTCGATTCGCATCCTACTACCCAGGTGATGAGCGACGGTAATGTTGACGATGGATCAGATAAGGACAGAGAAAGAACTCCGACACATTCAGGAGAAGTTGCCAGCGGAAAGGAACCCGACGTTGGCTTGGATCGGACGCCGAACAATCTTGTAGGGAAGAAAGGAAAGCGAGTTGGAAGGAGAGAGAGGGAGAGGGAGAAATCGAAGATGGACAAAACAAAGTCGACTAACCAGGGTTACAGCGGAGTGGCTGATCAGGAGGAGGCCTTCGACATTGAGATCGAACACGAAGCTGACGATGGCAATGTCGACGACGGAGTAGAACCTCAAGAAGGGGACGACGATCAGGAAGAGGACGACAGTCTTTCAAACATGTCCTTACTTCAACCACCTCGCCGAAAACGAGATCGCAGTCGGCGTAGAAAGGGAAAAGACACAGTGCATATCCATAATTTAATCGGCATTGGGGAGGCAGGTTCCTACAAGAGCACTCCTCCGACACCGAGGAAGTTCAAGTTCGACGGTGGAGACGTTGTCAACGAGGTAGAAGATGTCATGCTTGAGGTCAAAGTGGAGCCAACGAATATTGCTGATGAAGCATTGCAAGTGAACCCAGACGGAGGTGCAGTTGCAGACAAGAAGAAGCGGACACGAACGAAGCGAAAGGCCTTGTCGCATGCAAGGTCGGATCCTCAATTACGGCAGACCGTGTCGGAAGATGCTGCAGATGTTGGTGAAGACTTGGATGATGCCGTCCCTATCAAACCAAAGAAAGGAAAGAATAAGGCCTCGCCAGAATATGCAATGGATATCCTCGACATGGATAGAAATGAGTTACAAAAACACCTCTCTACCACGGCTAGCTCTGGCTCGGGACTCCTATCAATCCTGCGACCAGCTGAAAGCCAAGCTCAGCCCTCACTGCCACCGGAGAGCAAGCGTGGCCGTCTTCTCACTCTTGCAAAGAAGCTCAGCCAGTTCTTTCCGGAACAACGCGAGGAACTTAGGAAAGTCATTGCGCGGATTGAGAGACAGGGCTCAGCCCCGACAACGTGGGTCACGAAGGCGTTGAGTGTTGATATCAGGGCAAACCACGGCATTCCAAAGTCTTCTCCCATAGCCATTCCTGGAATAAAGCGAAAGAGATCACGAAAAGGCGGCCACATTAGGACGGGGAGCGAGGGTACTGGAGGAGAGGCTTTTGACCTTGATGATGACCCGGTTGAAGCCCAAGACGACTCTCGTGGAGAATTGGTTCGATTCAGTGGCATAGACGACGAAGAGGAGGAGGAAATTGACCCTCGGGGTCGTCCACCTAAGAAAAACGATCCTTTAATTCATGTTTTCATAGATCAGTACGTATCATTATCTCTCGGCTCAATATTGATTCTGACCAGCATTTCCAGCTCTAATATCCTCATCGGTTTGTTATCGCATCTTAAAAGGCACCCGCCTCTGCGCAATAACACTACTACGACAACAACTCGAGGACGACCCCTTCCTACTGTACTCACAAAAGCTACAACTGCTGCCAAAGTCAGCGATAAGTCTGACCCGGCTTTGGCATTTGCAGCTGTCAAATCTACGAGTGCTCGTCCGCTTCCCATTCCTACAACTGGTGAAACGAGCATGGCTGGATCTTCGAAACGGCCTCAAGCTGTACCTGTGCAGAAGGATGGGGATTATCCCATCCCTCTGCCTTCTTTTGCAACAATATCGCGCTCTCTGCCTACTGGATCAGTCTTGGGAACTTATATCTCTGGAAAAGATGATAAACAGAGACGGTCTCCAGACGAAACAACCGATAAACACGAAAAGGAAGCGAACTTAAATGATCAGGGATATCCAGCAAAGGACAACGGAGATGATGGTGCCCTTGGCCCAGGTTCTCTGTTCGTTGGGTCGCTCAAAAAAAACAAGGACAAGAAAGTGCCGAAGCATTTGTGGCATGCGGCCTTGACATTAATATTGGAAAGGGGCAGACCTATAACACGTATGTGCTGACATTGCGACCAGCTTGCATTGGGTTTTATTAATTTTGGTTTCATTTTTCAGGCAGAGTCGTCGTGACTTCTAGTCCACTATATCAACCAATGGAGAGCATCGAGCGATTGGGATACGAACTTCGCGTATATATTAGGGTTCCCGACCTCGGTGTGTTACTTTCATTTCCAGCCTTACCGTATTGTGTCTGATAGACTATTACAGGCGATGGTATGGACCGTGAAAGGCATCGCGACAAAGACCGCGGCGGATTGGGAAAGTCCAGTGGGGCTGGAGATAAAAGTGCTCAATCAAGCCCCGTTACAACGACACTCTCGGGCATGGCTCTTTCACCAAGGAAGGATAAAATCATTGGCCACGCTCGAAAGATCTCTGGCAACACCAGCGCTGAGAGTGGCAGTGGAGGAGTAGGCTCGAGCAATTCCGGGGGTGGCGGAAGCACACATCCCTACCACGGAATTACGAATGGCAACACACCCCAAACGAAGGTCAAGTACCGCGAGCAGGGGGTTGACGAACTTCTGCAGCTAAAGTTGCATCAAGCATTGGCGGCCACAGACGATGTACCGGAAGGGTCAACAATCGTGCTCGCCACTGGCGACGGTAACATGGGTCAATTCAATGAAGACGGGTTTCTAGGTACTTTCATCTCAAGACAATTCTCGTAGCATACTAATGACTGCATAGGACCTGTTCGGACTGCCTTGAGACGTGGATGGAAGGTTGAGTTGTACGCGTGGGAGGATGGTTTAAGTGAGTTGGATTGGACCTTTTTCGTGACAAAATTTCTGATATTCCTTATGTTATAGGTCGTGCCTGGAGACGTGAGTTTGGAGTAGGCAGTGAATGGGGTCGGAAGGGCATGTTCCAAGTCATTGGAATGGAACAATTTGCAAGTGGACTCGTGGAAGCGTCAGACTGGTTGTGATCTCTGTTCTAATGGTCTTGCCTCTCTGCTCTTATCTCACAATTGTATCAAACTGATCCCCCATATGTTATGGTTGTTTGTAATATCGAGCATCTCACACTCTTCATCGTTTTAAATGTCATCCGATTCAATAAGTGGTAGTATTGTACAGATTTCTAACAGCAAGGTACATCGACAGGCATATTCTACAAGATAGGTAAACGAAGAACCAAGGCAACAATTATCCTATCGGCTTCATCTTGGCCAACGCCAAATACAGGTCGTAAACAGAAACCGGAATCAACTTATTTATGAAAGTATTTGGAAAATCCGGTAATTATCCCTCGCTCCTCAAATGTCTCCACGTCGGGGGTGGCACCATATGACCTTACACGCCTACCCTTTCCATATTTCGGACTGATTGTCAATGGAATATACTCGTCTAGCCCATTGGCATCCCAGCCTTCATCTCGGGAATCATAGCCGCCGAAGGCCCCAGATCCATTGACCATGACATCTTCAGAATCCATGAGCGACATGTCCTCCTGTGCCCAGCGTACGAGCTGGCTGTCTCCTTGCCTGAATCGCGACAATCGACCAAGAAAATTCCCAGCCAGGTCACCGATGGAGTTTCCGATGGGGCGAAGGGCTGTTGTTGCCTGGGCTAGGAATGGCAGAACGGCGTAACCAAAACCTGTGAGGTTGTCCTTGGCCAGTTGTCGAGCACGGGAAGAGCCAAGGACAGAACCGCCGACCAAGCCAGTACTAGAAATTACAGTCAGCAAAGTCTTTATGTTGCTTAAGGCGAAAACGTACATCAATAGCACGACTGCAATTGCAATCCATCGTCGGGTTTTATGTTTGTGGACTGGCATGAGATCGCCATCGCCGTCTGCCTTCTCGTCCGGAGTTGCGTCTTCGCCTTCTTTGTCTTGCTCCCCGTCCTGGGCTATTGAAATGACTGGATGTGTTCTTCGAGGTAGGTCCGTTGGACACCCGTGCGGAGTTGCCCATACGAAGGAATGAATATTGTTTTCCTCTCCAATAAATTTGAGCGATTCACTTTCCGCACAGGAAAGAGTGATCTGTGCAGATTGCTCTTTTGCCCCTTGCTTTCCGCCATTTAACATCAAAAGTAAAGAGGATGGTCCTGTTTGGAAGTTGAACCGTCTCACTTGGTCAATGATTTTGAAATATGCTTACGATTCGCACTGGGATCTCCATCGATGTCCGTTGGTGTGGAGACCCGCAAACGACACTTCTTCCTGCTCTTTCGCACCTTTCTAGCGATCGGGATAGAAAGCACTCGTCTCCGGACATCTTCATTGTTCACCTCTCCAGAAAAGTCCTCCATTGCATACGTCATATCTGTTCAAACGCACTGTGAGTGATGCCATCCATAAATAGCCAAAAGCTCTCAGCCTCAAAGGGTGCTTGACGAGCAAACTCACCCAGCAAGCACACCCAGGTGTCGGCGTCACATTCAGAAGCCTTCAAAGGGATCTTCGTTAGGGACTCTATTTTAAATTATATATTACAAGTCAACGAGGAAGGTGCTTACCACTGATTTCGATAAGGCTCGGGCTTCACTCCGAGTTGATGTACCTAACCCTCCTAAGGCGACTTCATAAAAGCGTCTTCCCGTGCTTGATCCTTCGCCTCGATCATCACCATCATTCAGAACTACGCTCGTTCCGTCGACCAGCATCGTCTTGTCCATCAAGGGGCATAAGTCATAACTATAGCCATTTAATTCGAATCCGCAGTGGTGCCGCAGGTCATTATCAGTTATAGCGTAGTCCACTGCCCTGCTTGCACGTCCATGTGTCGTTAAATGCGAAACCAACAAGACTGAGGTGAAGAGGAGATATTGGGACATGGAGGGCTGGGGCAACCGATTTGCCCAGCCTTGAGGATGCAGTGGTTTGCGGTGGAGCGGGGACAAGAAACGTTACGCTATCATGCTTTTGCGAGGCGTATCTGGGAGTGAATTCGCGGAGTACGGCCCTATCTTTGCTGCATAACCGGGGGCTCATTCTAGAGCTCCAGGGATAAAAATATAGATAAAGAGCCTCGATTGGGGAATGACAGCACATGCACATGCGTCGTGATGATCTGCTGACACTTTTATAAATGACAAACTCTTTTGACCTTTGACTCAAGTTTGACGACGCAAAGACCACCGACAAAGACAACTACCACTCACATATTTCTGATCCACATTTGCTGCCTTCTTTCCAACATGAAAGGTGAAAATCCAGGAGTTTACGTCACGGATCCTGCCTCTCGGACTGATTCTTTTGATAAGTTCATCTGTTACTAGTGAGGACGGCCGCGCTAGGTTGGGTGATTGGTAAGAGTCAAGTCCTGACGCGGAGGCTTGACTTCAGCTTCAGTCTTCAGAGTGTCCCGACAACGGTCATGACGGTGGTCAAGTTATTCGGTGCTTCGCTGACTAAGCATGTAGGTGTAATTGATTAGATAAGATTTGGTTCAAGCTCCCGCTGTTTGTCACTTTTTTCGCGCTTTCGGTGATACCTCTTAGGGGAACGGTCATCGGTCCTGGTCTTCCCCAGTACTTGTTCCTCAACCCACTCAACATCCGCTTCACCACACTGCCTTTCACTGCCTTCGGAACAGAGTTATTCTACTACCAACTTAATCTGGTTCTTCACTGAAGTTCTGGGACACATCTGCTACTTGGCTGATATCAATGGGTGGACACCACACGCTCATGGCCAAGATAAGGCAGTGAATCATTCAATTTGCAATGATACTGCGGCTCAAGGCCCTATTTGAGGCCTTGACATACTCATTGTACCTTTTCTGCGAGAAACAGCGATGATCTCTACCCAAATAACTACATCGTGGGCAGACTGACTTAAAAGTCAGTCTTCAACCCGAGTTTCATCCCCGTTGTTGCTCAGCAAACACTGCCAACAATGGCTGCTGTTGCGGAATCGTCTGGGAATCCACTCCCGCCGTCATACGCCGACAACTTGGACATCGCATCTGATTTCGATGCAAACCTCCCAGCGTACAGGCAGAATCAGCAAACCGTCTCTCCACCCAGGTCGACTGTACAGCGGGCGACGAAGGAATTTGAATACCCTATTACAAAGGGTGGTCACGCATATCTTGTTATGACCCTCATGTCGACAGGTCCATCTCAGACCATCCCGGTTGTTTTAGGGGGTTCCCCAGTGAAGGGGAAAGTAGAGTTGCATTTGAAGAAAAACGATCCTATTATCTCAATTGTCCTGACGGTAGGTGCAAGGTAGTTTTCCATGATAGTTATCGACCAATAATTGATGTACTTTACTAGGTCAGGGGACAAGTGCTTCTCTCGCGTGGTGGAATGTTTGATGACCACGGAGGGTATAACACCACCTTTCTCGACAAGAAGCATACAGTGTGGTCGCAGGAAGAGCAACGGGACAAAGCTGCCCTAAGCGGAGACCACGCATGGCCCTTCTCGATTGATTTGCCTGAAGAAGTCGAACTGATTGAAGGCGGTGAACCAGAGCCGAAAAAGTTTCGCTTGCCCCATTCATTCATACAACGTTTTGTGCGTTCAACCATCAAATATGAAATTAACCTTAAGGTTACACGAAAGGGTATTCTGAGGTCAAGCGAAGAGTTCGTTCATTGTGTCTCTTTCTACTGGGTCATATCTCAAAGTCATAATAGATTGGCAGCTCCTTTTAACTTCATTCCTATCATTGCACCCCCGACGTTACCCCCTCTAAGGCGCCTTGCCTACGAAGACGGAACGCCCCTTCTTGGGCCAAAACTCGACCCGGATGGGTGGTACCTCCAAAAATCAATCAACATCGAAGGCACACTGTTCAATAGTCGCTCCGCTCGTGCAGAATGTCGGGTAAGGCAGTCGTGGTTTTAGAATAATTTCCTGTCCGTGCTCACGTTTCGTCGAAGTTTTTCCTAGCTAAGCCGGCGAGTTTCTCTTTTTACTTTATTATTTCATAGTCTAATGCGGATTGATTTCATAGTTGGAGTACACAAGAGGGTCGATCATTCCCCTCTTCATTACTTTTGAAAGCGACGACAAGCAGCTATTGGATTTGCTGTCCTTACCGCAAGCACCATCTGTCAGGGTACGACGGTATATCGCCTGCAGCTCTCAACCCCACAAGGCGGTCTCAGAAGCGAAGGTTTGGAGGAATGAGATTGATCACTCTCAACGCGCTGTCTGGTGGCATGCAACTGATTACTCTGGTCAAGCACCGCCTGACCGCTTGAGGATGCTTAACGGAGAACTTCACCTCAAGCCCGACATGTTACCCACGTCTGCGATTGTGACTTTCAGACTTAGGGTAAGTCATGATTTTCGAACGTCTTTGAAAAGCAACTCATTTAGGTCATGTCTGTCGTAGTACTCGGTTGTTTTATTCCCTCCCAACACACCAGGCTTTAAAGTCGAAGGACGCGGCCCACTTTTGGAACAACCTATAACTATCGTCACTTCGTTCGCCCCAGGACCGAGGCCAAGGGCAACTACTCCTGCCGATTATACGCCGGATGCGAAGATAGATGCAGACGAGTTGCAAACTGAAGGACAATTTTCGCATGGCTTCTATTAATATGGGTACATACAGAATTGGTTATTTAAGGGTAACTCGCTGATTTTCTAGGATTACAATGTATAAGTTGTGGCGATTATTTTGACTGTCGGTTCATGTACTTTGTGAAGATACTCATCTTGGTTTGCCATCTGAGTGGGCGCTCTATGGGACGAATGAATGTGACATAACTGGGACAAACGAGCTGGATAACCTTGTTAGGCGATAGGGGAGAGGCCTTACACAGAACACCGCGACGACGATACCTGGTTGTGGAGGTGCAAACTGCTTGATAATTTGGTCGGAGCGTTCAAAGAGTCTGGAAGTAATGAGTCGCGGATCGGCTTACCACATTTCACAGACTCACAGTCCAGGGACTAAGCTTAGGTAATACAAAAATCATAATGTCGGACTGCCATCTGCTCCTCATGCAGCCATCTACCCGCCATGATCCATCCCCATTTTACCTGCGACAATTGTGGACTTCGGCATATCGTTTGACTCGGGCTACTTCTGGGTGTCTCCCCTCAACGATGTGATTAATGTTCGGCACTCAGCACGACAACGTGGTCAAGTTGTCCGAGTGCCCTCAGGCTGCTTATCCAGCTCTCGGATAGACCAGACACCAGTCAGGTTATCTGAGCCTCCACATGGTTCTTGACCAAAGATAAAACTTTAAATCATTCACTTGGCGATGATGCGCTGTCTTCGGGCTAAAAGTGTCCCGTTGTGCCTTTTGTGCAAGGAATTTAAAGAAAAAGCCTGCATGTCAAGCATATGTATGACGAAATTAAAATAAGTGCACCATCGGCTCGTTGGCCCTATCCAGGTTACTTTGATTGTCCAGCGGCCATGAACCATGAACACTCTGCAACCCCACCTCTACCTTCGTACACCGACGATAGACTCCCAGAGTCAGATCTCCCAGCTTACCGCCCAGAGAGGAGCCAACAGACCGACCCTGGACCTAGTGTGGTTGAACAAAAAGGTGCAAAGGAATGCAGCTATACGATTATGAAGGGCGGCCACTCTTTCCTTGTGATGAACCTGGTATCAGCAGTTCATTCTCAAAGTACGCCGATTTTCTTCGAAGGGTCCCCAGTAAAAGGGACAATACAGTTGCACTTAAAGAAAAAAGATCCCATTCATTCAATAATCTTGACTGTAAGTGTCAAATATTTATCTCATCGATGTCTGGCATGTTATTTAATTTCAACACTGGATACAGGTGCAAGGCGTGCTGCTCGTCGCTGGTGGTAACGCCCACGGGAGTCTTGATGGTTATTCAACCGTTTTTCTCCACCATAAGCACACGGTGTGGACACAAGAAGAGCAGAAGAACAAAGTGGCCCTTAGTGGAGATCATACCTGGCCATTTTCAATCGACTTACCGGCAGAGGTGGAGATGATTGAAGGGGTCCAGCCAAAAAAGTTTCGATTGCCGCAGACATTTCAACAACGCTTTGGGTCAACAACCATCAAATACGAAGTTTCTGTTCAGGTTGTACGAAAGGGTTTTCTGAGGCTGAACGATGAGTTCGTCCTTGTACTTGGTTTATTGGATTACTCCTCATTGCCTTCGATAGATTGGCGACTCCGATCGTTTTCATTCCAATTGTTGCACCACCTCCATTACTTGCATTAAGACGTCTTGCTTATGAACAAGGGGCAGCTGTACCTGGACCCAAAGTAGATCCCGATGGATGGCATCTTCAAAGAACAGTCAATGTCGAGGGCACGCTATATGACGGTCGCTCCGTTCGTATGGAATGTAGGGTAAGTTTCTCGGCTTCTGCTAAACAAAAATTCTCCCTGTCTGGGCTCACATCTTTGAAGCTTTTCCTAGCCAAACCGGTGAGTTTCTTAACCATTTCCGCGCGAAATTTAAAATGGCTGATAACGTTACTTGTTAGCTTTCATACTCGAGAGGCTCCGTTATTCCCCTCTTTATAACCTTTGACAGTGACGACAGGCAGTTATTACATCTATTATCATCGCCGCAAGCAACAACTGTTCGCGTACGTCGCCATATCACATGCAGCTCTGAAGCCCATAAGGCAGCCGTGGAGTCGAAGTTAAATAGTTTGAAGGCGTGGAGGAATCAGATTGATTACTCCCAACGCGCCGTATGGTGGCATCCTGAGGACCGTCCAGGACAAAGCTCGTCAGACCGGGTGACGGCTCTCAACGGAGAACTTCACCTCAAGCCCGATATGGTACCGACGACTTCGATTGTAAATTTCAGAGTCAACGTGGGTCATGATTCTTTGCTTGAGATATACGATATGCTTAACTAAGATCACGTCCGCTTTAGTATTCGGTTGTTATATTCCCGTTCAACACTCCAGGTTTCAAAGTTGAAGGACGCTCCTTGCTCTTGGAACAACCAATAACCATCGTCACTTCGTTTGCCCCTGGGCCACGGCCAAGGATGTTTACCCCTGCAGATTATACGCCAGATATTAAGAACGACGCTGACGAATTGCAAACAAAAGGAGAATTCTCGAATGGATTTTACTAGCCATAGATCACTAAACTGGTTCATCGAGTTTCGTCCTTTTTATACCTAGAATTACAATTGGGGATTGGAATCAATATTTCTAGATCTATCATATGGCACGAGGATATTGATCCGAGGACGAAATCCCAGCGGGCAAAACTTCAGACTCAAACCGCTTGCTGACCAATGTCTGAAAAGAAACTGCCATTTTTCCACTCTCCGTCTTGCTGCCGGTTGACTGAAACAAGGTCAACTTCTATTCCCGAACTTCATGCAGGATAACAAACCAACCTTCTCAGCGGGTAACGTGCCTTCAATATCATATCTTTGTGAATGGGGAATGTCGGAGAGATGGATTGATAGCATGTCATCTTTTTTATCGCGCAATGTCTCGCGTGCATTGAGTCTAAGGAAAGCAAGCTGAGGAAGGGTTGAAAGAGCAAATAGGATATACATACGATGCAAGATATGCGTTGACATATACTATTGGTCAAGAGGGTCAACATTGAATTATGTCGTCGAAAAGGAGAACATGACCCACATTTACTCAAGAGAAGGTAAAAGCCTTAAAAACAAATCAGAGATGCTCATTTCGAAGTAAGGCGAGAGTGGTTCACCAAGGAAAATGAAATTATCTGGCATGATGGCGTAAAGGATCAAGCCCATGGAAGCATCGATGCTAATATCAGTGTGAGCAAAATTGCAAGGCAACAGGAAAGGTTCACTTACGCGACGATCATGCCAGTGTTCACGGTATACAGCATCAGAATTTTAATCAAAGAATCCGTGCTGGAGAAATCCTGATGTTAATGCTGTCACTATTTCATCCATATAGGTACTGACCTTCGAAAACCTGTCCTGGAACCATGTAGAAGCCATGACAACGCAAGAGCAAGACACAGATCGCTTCCAGTTCCCACAGCGAATGTGAGGTACATAAGATTCTTCACCAGGAAAAGTTAGGTACGATTATTCAATATACGGAAAATGTGGCGTACCGCTATTTTGCTTAGTTCAGGAAACGATGTGATTTTGAAGCTATAATACAGATCGTTTCGGACTGAGTGATAGGTGCATGCGAGAGCAGGACTCACGCCTTGATAGTGATCGCTATAGAGCAGCAATGATTAGGTATGTGCATCAGAAAACCATGGTGCCAACACTCACTGATTCCAACAACTGGAGGCCGAAATTCAGTCGTCAGACTATGTGTGACGCAGTCGCAGACAACTCCACAACTTACCAAGGTCGCTCAGGGATAACGCCATCTAATGGATACAAAAATTTAGTGGCGAGTAAATTTACGAAAAGGTGGGTAGGTGTTCACGCACAATCCACCCTGTTAGAAAGAAGTTCCGCCTGCTCACTATAAAAAGGTCATGCGTAAGGAAATGATTCGAAAAGTGGCAAAATGCTCACATCTGAATACGCGGATGGTGAACATCGTGCGTATCATGAAATTTGATATCGACTTCAAATGAGAGTGAGCGGCAAATGACCTGATAAAAGAGTACCACTGACTGTGACCGCTACGTGTATCTAATCGACGCAACATAAGAACATTGAGTAATTCATAAGAATGAAATTCGTTAAGACCCACTAGTATACTCCTGAGATTAATGAAATTAATGAAATGAGTTCAACAACGAAAGTCTCCGAAGGGAAAGAGCGTACCAGACCGGTTTGAATATCGCCAATGGATTCAGGTAGTTGCTGACCATAGTAGTACAGAATGTGACCATTCAGGGCTGAATCAAACGTGTCCAACGCCCTGCAATCGTTCAGATTAATATGTCAATTTCGCGACAAAGGTTGTTTACCAAAGAACTCCAACCTGCACCAACGAAATCGTGATGTTGAATATCAATGAAGGAGATGTCAAGGCTCTAGACGTACCATGGCTTTTAGGAAGGATCGATCTCTATTTGTTCGCGTGAAATAATTGTACGTTTGAACACAGGTCACCCCCCATAATCTAATGATATTATCAACCGTGAGCATCATTTAGATACCAAGTATACGTAGGAACATTCTTACGCCATTGATACCAATCCTCCCACCAGAAGAGACCCCAACGTATTGTCAAACCTCGGATTACCAGCGGTACTGAAGGAGCAGACATGGTTGGCAAGCCTTCGAAATCAAGAACCAATAGGTCTGGAGCTATTGATTTCTAGGGACAGTCGACGATAGGAGCGAAAGAGACGAGGGCGATTCTTTCTGGGAGCGAAAGGAAAAAGATGTCGATTGAGAGGTCGATTATATGGCAAGGACAGATGCTCCAATAACGAGATCCAAGAGCTCTAGTTCCTTTTCCCTCGGCCTTCATTTCCCTCTCTTCCCTGAATTCCCCAGCTGGGAGGCGTTGTGGATTTCCACTTCACAGATGAAGAAAAATTTGACCGATTAACTTCCGTGTCATTCAGATTTCGGTCGGGTAATATAAATAGGTCAACAAATCGACGCCGAAGAATTCGAAAACCTAGAGTCGTGGAAGTAGTGATCAGGAGTTTGCCGCTAGATGTCCGTGTGAAGCTAAAAGAGACAAAAAGCCGCCTTGAGAACAAACCCCAAATGACATGGGATCAGTAGTCCTGGGGGAATCTAACATCGGAATCAATCCCTGCCCAATCGTCTTGGTGAAGAATTCGCTGAGCCTTGGAGCTGCAGTAGGAGGCCACATTTGAAAGCCGTTGAAAGTCACACAAGCCACGCGGTATGACATTAGGATGACATGCGAGTGTGAGCAAGAACAAGGTTGTCACTTCACATATAGATTAACTTCGAATCGCCGGTCATGAAGTTCTCGTTGTCAATACTACCTGCAAATAATTCATAGGTTGAAGTATGGAAGAGGCAGAGGATTCACCTAAACTTTCTTCTCAATGAAAGCTCCTGTGCTGCAAGAGTAATCCCGAGTTCCCACAATCTCCAGACCGGGAAAGCCGTGAAGCCCTCTATGTAGAAAATTTGAGGCCTCATCATCACCGTGAATCGTGCTTCGCGGAAGGTCTGTCTTCAAAGACTAGCAAAGTGATTGGAAGAGAGAAAAATTAGCGATCAGGAATTCTTACAAGGAAGGTTTAATTTTATTTACCTCGAAACCTGGATCGGAGAAAATAAAACAATGGTGAGGTCTGCATCCTGTGCAAACGGCCTCTCATTACCGCCTTCGCTAGTTCCAAAGTGAGTTGAGGAGGGCCGATGATCACGATGTTGGATGTTGGATTCAGTTGGAATCCACTGCCGCTGACGGCGGCTGGAGAACGAACAATGGAGCCAAGAAGAAACACAATAGTCGAAACCCGAAGAAACCCTGATCAACGCGAAAGATATACTGGAGGAACGCGAGAAATGGCTGTTGGCATGACTGGGAGGTGAAGGATTGTGGAAGGAACTGACCTCGTCGCGCTTCCGATTCGGGCTGAGCGCTGAGCTTGGGCACGTGGCGGGACCCCCAAATTGGTCTAACAGAGATCTAACCCAGCTCAACACTACCACCTGCCATAGCCTGCCTACAGCCCAGGATAATATCATGACCGGTCACTGAACCCGGTACCATTTTTAATTTCCGGATAGCGAGGATCGTCATCTGGTCAAGGATTGAAATAGTACTAGTGTCTGGAAATTTGTGAGTCATGGTGCGGGTCATCTATCATATTATCATGCAAATTCAAGGCGGCTCATTTCAAGCTAGATCATGGCATTAACAAAGCTGCCCATTTCGTAGTTCAAACCGTGCCACTCATGATTAGGAAGTCAACCCTTCGACTAAGTCCTACGGATTTTTTCTATCTCAAAGGTGGAGTATAATCTGTCGTTTACATGTCATCGATCGGCGTGTGTTCCCGCTTTTTTCCCTGGTGGACCCGACCACATGTCTGAGTTTACATGAAATCGAGAAAGCCATCAGCCATCTGGCATTACTTAGGTCTAATTACACTGACCCGAGGTGACACAACATAATGCCTTCTCCTTCTCATCTAATATGCAATTTGGTCTTGCGATTAGAGATACCATGTTTAAACTCCTGGCTATGTATACAATTGTCTGCCCATGCAATGCCTACTTTCTACAAGATCACCAAAATGGCGAGCTCATAGCCGGAAACCTCACACCACCGTATCAAGCTCGGTTTGCCAGATCTTAATGTCCCTCGTCCCTCTGGTCAGATGTGCTCATGCGCTCGTTGACTTGTACTCTGGCCGATCAAATGAAGCGACATAGCTAACGATATTCAGCAATGACTCGGCAATTCTAAAGCTGGCGTCATCACCGTGAATTGCTCAAGGATGCCTTCGGTGGACAATGGAGCAAACATTGCCGGTGAAAATGCCTAGGTGGGTGCCAGGCAGGTGGGTGGACGACTCTACCGCCATCGTGCTTGAGCTATCGAACTTCATAAACCCGACATACTTGAATCAGTGCCACCCGTCATCGCTGGGCGGTGTTGGATCCATCTGCCGTCCTGCTCCATACCCTGAGTGCCAGGTCCAAACCTAATCCAATCTATTTTCTGGTCATCTGGATGTTTTCACCACACGCTCCTGGCATAGATAAGATGCTGCGCCATTGAGTTCATAATGATGCTGCACGTCGAGTGCTATTTTTGACCTTTAGGAGCTCGGGCCTGTGTGGTACCCTTCGCATTGCCGTAGACAGAACGGCGATGTGCCTGGTCTCAAAATTAGATGCCACTTCAATTTTTGGATATAAAACCCACCATCCAAAACCTATAATACGCACCTTTGGCTGTCGTTTTATCAGCTATGGCTTCACTTGCACCCTCTGGAGACCCGTTGCCACCTTCGTACACGGAGAATACCAGCAATCCCTCAGAACTTCCTGCCTATGGTCAAATTCATCATTCGGAGCCTGCGCTTCATACAGTTCCCCAGAATGCGACCAAGGAATTTGATTACACCATTACTAAGGGAGGACACGCCTTCCTCGTGATGACTCTCATAACGACTGGCCCTCATCCCCAAGACACGCCGATATTTGTTGAGGGGTCCCCGGTCAAAGGGAAAATACAGCTGCACTTGAAGAAGCCTGACTCCATTAGTTCAGTAGCTTTGACGGCGGGTTTTAGGCTACTTCTTTCATCATTCATTGAATAACAAGTCAAGGCAGGTCAAAGGAGTGATGTTCACGGGTGCCCCCTACGCTGGTTATACGACCAATGCTAGCCATGGAACTGTGTTCCTCGAGCAGACGCACACAGTTTGGACACAGGAAGATCCGCACGCCGCCCTTCATGGAGAATATACATGGCCTTTTGCCATTGATCTGCCTAAGGAGGTGGAGATAGCTGACGAGGCCCATACACAGCCAAAGAAGTTTCGGTTACCTCAAACATTTTTTGAACGCTTCATCCAGGCGACTATCCGATACGAAATTATTGTAACAGTTGTGCGAAAAGGAATTTTGCACTCAACGATTCGTTCGTATATTAATAGACACCTTTCCGTGGAGTCATTGCTGATAGTTATTACGATAGATTGTCAACCCCTTTCGCATATATTCCAATTCTTCAACCGCCGCCTTTGCCGCCTTTAAGGAGTCTCGCCTATGAAGAAGGGACGCCCATTCCTGGGCCCAAAGTCGACCCAGAAGGATGGTACCTTCCAAAGCCAGTTCAAATTGAAGGGACCCTGTTCGATGGTCGTTCTGCTCGCGTGGAGTGTAAAGTGAGTTATATGGAAAGTATAGTTCTCTTTCACTTGCTGACCTGATGCTCAAGCTGTACCTCGCTAATCCGGTGAGGCACTTTATCTATCAAGAAAACCAACAGCTTATTTTACCCAAAAGTTATCATATACGAGAGGATCTGTTATTCCACTTGTCATAACTCTAGAAAGCGACGACAAACAATTACTGGACCTGCTTTCCTCTCCCGAGGCAATCTCTGTCCGCACGAGACGCCATATCAGCGCTTACCACGGCAAGCCTTTTGGGGAGCAACCCCTGTACAGGATCAATCACTCTCAGCGCGCCGTTTGGTGGTACCCAACGGAAGATGGGGAAGCTCAGACCGACCGGGTTAGGGTGCTCCACGGGGAACTCCACCTCAGGCCCGACATGGTGCCTACCTCCGCTATGGCAGACTTTAGCGTCAATGTAAGTCGCCATTTTAGACTCGACCATGCAAGTTATGAGATTGCTTACTGCGAATTTCGTTGCAGTACAATGTCATTCTATTCCCGTTCGATACTCCGGGCTTCAAGATCAACTCGGAGGACGTCCACGACCACTCGCTTTTGCAACAGTCTATAACCATTGTTACGGTCTTCGCGCCTGGGCCGCGGCCCAGGATGTCGACACCCGCCGATTACATGCCAAATGACAAGGTGGATGAAGCAGACAATTTGGAGAAAAATGACTTGTTGACGACGGCAACGACTTTTTCTTGTCCGGGGGTCATAATTAAATTACTCAAGTTTCATCTAAGTCGTCAATGTTTTCTTACTGTGTACCATTATTATTGAAGATTTCGGCTCGACAGAATGTGTATATTCGATTTCATTTTTGTAGCTAACGCCTGCATTCTGTCTGGGCACTGTATCTGGTCTGCAGCCTTGAGGGCCCAGAATCTTTAATTGCGACTCGGAATGAAGATTTGCTTGCCCAGTCTTGTTTGAATTATCTTTCCGGACGCATCAGACTCCTGCAACTGATGAAACTTGTTATTATTATGTTAAGAAAATACTACGGCTCTGAGTCGACATGCACTAAAAAATACGGAGAAACAGGTCTGTGCCGGCGTGTCTGCATCGCGCAGAGGGATCTCCTCACTACCTTGATACCGGCTGTGGTCGCCGGCCAACCGACAAGTCGTCGTTGGTTGGTTTTGCGAATATCACTCTTGAGTTGATTTGGAGAATCCAAAATGTTGATTGGCCTTCAAGTTGAACGGGCTAGCGATTGTGAATCTGTCTCTTCGACGAAGTAGTAAATACTCCTACATACAACAGCAATCGGTATTTGTGAGTTAGAACTCAAAGTTCCCAGTGGTTTTACCAAAAAGGAAGATTTTCTACTGAGTTAAATTCATCTGCGTATCCAGCCTCCAATTCCCGAGAATTAAAATCTAAGCTATCAATCAGGAAAGAATCAATGTCGTCCAAGCTTTCAGGAATGAGAATTTTGAGACCTCCGCTGTCCGTGCATAAGAGAAATTTACGCAGTCTTGCAGGCGGATTGTTGTCGATCGACTCGGAAGGCACTTTATGCCGTGACGGACAGCGGGATTGTATCATGAGCAACATTGAGTCCTTAGCCCGAATGAGCTCCGTTTTGATCTCACTGCTTGTGGATGAGTCTTTGGCTTTGAAGTATATGGCGAATTCTGCGAGTTTTGGGATAAGATTTCGCTTTGCATCCACTCCAAATGGGTCGTAAGTGAGGCCGTCGAAAAAGGACAGAGAAGTTTTCAAGTGCAATTTAACAGTGAGCTTGACGAGGAGCGGCGTTGAATGGAGGAGTTCCAGAGTCTCGTTTTCTGAAATGCTTTTTGCCGTCAACACCAGTGTGTGCAAGAGACTAAGTTGGCTGAGAAAATGCGCACGATCCACGTTATCCTGGGTAGCATAAGAAAAAACGGAGTATGTTTGGTCGGCTAGATGTAGGTAGTTAAGAACTGGGAATGATTTTTGCTTGAAAATGGATAGGTCCATTGGGGGACCTGGGGGTGGTCGGAACATGAAGATCAAGGAAAGGTCTGTAAGATGGTCCATTACAATTGTGGAACCATTCATGCTCCGTGGTGAATCGGGGTAATAGACCATCAACGATAAAACTTTAAGATTAGGAAAGTTCTGAAGTATAGTGTGGAATCGTGGGGTGTTATAATTTAAATGATCCACGAGATAGAGATGTGTGAGTTGTTGACAACGAAACACAGGCGTAACGTCTCCTCGTCCGACGGCTATTTGGACTCGTCGAAGGTTTGGGAAAGCGCTGAAGTGCTCCGCAATCTCTGATTCCTCGCTGTATTGCCATACCTGGAGCTGTAGGTATTCCAGATTGCGGAACCTTTGGCTGGGTAGTAGGAGTAAAGGGATTGCTTCATTTCCCCAGGAAAGAATTAGCCGTAATTTGTGAATACTCTCGATATGATCAAGAAACACGGCTTGAATATGTTTGTGCCAAACAGGCTTGGTCGTCACGGATGGAACTGTACTTGCGAGGTCTAGCGAAATTGTTAGTCGAGGGCCTTTACGAGCAGAACGCCACAATGCGATTTGCTGAAGCATTTGCTGCCGTCGTCGTTTAAACGCTACTCTGTCGTTGCTCGCCTCTGTAGTTAGTCTAGAATTTAGAGAGAATATCTTCCACAAATTAGGGCAATTTAATGCGAAAGTTCTCCAGAAGGAGCAGACGTGGGTGAGAAGAAGAGGGGCGTATTGGTGGTGTAAGGGCTGGAATCCAGTTGGAAGGCATTCGACAAAGATTTTGTCGGTAATTTCGAGGGGTAGTCCATGAAACCAGTTCTTTGCGTCGCTCATTGTGGGTGCTATGGATTGTGGGAGTTCGAACGGTCATCGCTTCAAGGTGTGTATTATATAGGCATTGTCACCTGCCAGTCGAAATAGCTCTACTCGTGATCTGTCAAAGAATTTTAAGATCACCCAAAGATCATCTAAGATCTGAATGAGTTGAATGTTCCATGGTTCACTGAAGGGAAAGTTTACAGGACGAACATACCTCACCTTGGGCAGCAGAAGGCAGTCTTCAAAATTGAACTCTCTGGAATGGGAGTCCGGCTGAGTTCGAGTACCGTCATCAACTAAATAGGCCTTCTTCCACGGCTGTACTGACATTGATGTACATGGTGAACTCTAAAAGCTTTTTCAAGCTTATTGATGGACTCAAAGCGGAATGTAAGCCTCCAACCGTGCCAACGATGTCCTTAAGGAGAATTGACGTAGACAAGAGGGATCATAGCAAAGCGTATCATGATACACGGGCGAAGAAAGTGGATTCGAGCGTCTCCTACGCCTTGCTACGAAGCAACTACGAAGTGATTCGATTCAAGGACGTTGTCGTCGTCGTCGAGCAGGGTCACAAAGAATTGCAACACGCTGGGATGGTCTGGGCTGACCTAAGTTACCAAATGCAGGTTACAATCACGTGCTTTATTTAAATTGAATTTCCCCTTGGTTTTCAATGCTCCAAGGTTCTATTGCCCAGTATCCAGTCAAATACGGTTGTGTCTTCTTCTTTTCTGTATTCCTCCCATTCCTCCTCTTTTGTATGGCTCACATGTGTCGTCCGCCCGAAATCGATCATTCGGAAGCTCCATTCCTTGCCCAACCCGCCCCTCCCAAAATGTGCGTTTCCCGCACGCGCGTTCGGATGCGCGCTGAGCGGACCAGGCTGTTGCACAATGTTTCTCCGGAAGAGCGAGTTGTGCACCCAGCCAGCTAGGTGCAATCGGTATACGAGGGAAGCGCATTCTTCTCTGGAGTTCATGGGATAAGTTCCAATAAGCGTCTAATTCTGTAAAATATCCTTACTGATCGTCGAGAGTCAGGTTTTCGGGTACGATGGCCTTTCCACACTCCTCAATAAGCATGATCGGGCTCAGGTATCGGCTCTTTCCCTTTGTGTTGCGTGTGTCGTACTCATCGAGGACATAGTACCCATAGAACTGCGGCACCAGTGCAGAGACTGGAGTCGGATAGATCAGCGGCTTCACCATGTTGTACCCGTTATAATGCTCGAAGAAATCTTTGGGGAACGTTTGGTAGTTCTCTGCCTCCCTTTCAAGATGCTTGTCGTGCTGGATCGAGAGCTTTGCGGCAACCAGCGTTTTTGCTGTCAGCGGGTGAACACGCGGGTTTCCGGAATGCGAGCAGTATTTATACGGCTTTCGTTCAATGTTTTGGTACTCGACCGTCGTTTCGATAGCACGGTAAGGACCTTTGTATACAGCCTCCCAGTGTCGAGTCTCTGGACGCAATTGATACAACTCTTCCCCAAGCTTGGTCCCGACGGCTTGCTTCCCTCTCTCTTCTAGAGTGTATTCGCCGCTGAACTCGTCCCATTTTGGGTCTCGCCGCTCGCCATTTGGCCCATCTTCTTCCAACAAGATACGGGCTGCGTCCTCGTACACACAATCGAGGCATATTTCATCTTCGACAACAAGAGAACGTGGGACCTCAAATTCTGCACGGTAAACAAAGGAGTGATGACCCGTCCCGAGGGTCTCGTCTGGCGACAGAAAGAGGTGCGCTTTTTTCGCTGGCGCTGGTGCCGGTCGGAGTGGATAGACGATGTATACTGGAGGTTTGGCGGGGCCAATTTCGATGCTTGGCAATACTCCTCTCTCAGTTCTGCACTCAGCGTATTGAGGGAGGTAGATTCCCCCTTCTGGCTCCTGGCCCGAATGCGGGTTTGCTAGGAACGCTTCACGGACCTCTTTGGATTTGGCCAAATACTCCTTTTGTGCTTTGTAATCTTCTCGACGTCGCGCTGTATTTTTGCTGGACGGCTTCAGCTTGTATATGTGGACGATGTCTTCCTTTTCTTCCCATGGCGTGTAGTTGTCTTTTCTCGATTCAACTGCGTATAAGAGCTTCCACGGGTCATGGACAACGAGTTTTTCTGGAAGAAGGTGCTGTGGGATATATTGCTGTAAGTTTGGGATGTGGTTTATAACCTGTACCCCATTCTTCATCTCCCAGCCTCTTGTGAACGGTGGGAATGGCCATGGTTTGGGATATGCATGGAACGGTGATTTTGGAGGCCACTACACCTTGGTGATCAGACAATTTATCAAGTGTGCAAAGGTTTGACAAACCGGCTTTGGCAATTCCCAGGTATCTTTCTCCTTCTGCTTACTCTCTCCCTCTCCCTCTTCCTCCTTCTGCTTACCCTCTGCCTCTCCCTCCTTCTGCTTCCCCTTTCCCTCCTTTTCACTAGTCCATGACGCAGGAAAAATTGATGCAACCCAAATTTCGTGGTTTTTAATGAGCTTTTCGATACTGTAGACGGGCACAATGTGGGGCTCTTCCTCGTCCGCTGCGCGCCGCATCATATCTTTTGCTCCTGCGTAGTCCTCTCCATGTGCTTTGCACCAGTTATACATCTTGCTTCCACTGATGATTGTTAACAATTGCTGAAAGTTTGGGTCGCGATAAACGTAATATAAGTCCAGCAGTGTTGCACCCCAGATAAGCTCGCGTCCACCACCAGCCATCTTCCCCAAGCGGCTGTTAGAGTCGGTTAGACGTTTTCCGTTAGGATCTCGAGGCCACATTTGGAATAGGAAGCGCCATCGGGTACGTGGGTCATTAAGGATCGTTCTGCGTTCCGCCTCTTTCTCCTTCTCGGAGGCAGTTTCAGGCAGTTTGGATGGCACCATGGCTTTCGCGAGAATATGTTGTTCCATGAATTGGTCCAAGGTCTTAAAATCTGACGGTACAAGCGCTACGGCTTGGGCACTAGGTAAGCTTTCTATCAGGAAAGCCTGCTTTATTGGTTGCGGCGTTTCATCATTGTGTACAAGTTCAATCACAACTACCTGGGTCGTGAACTTGATGAAAAAAGTGGTCATAATATACTCACAATCGGGGACAAAGTGGTTAGCCATCTATGTGCGATGGCTGTAGAGGAGATATCGATATCGATGGGAAGGTGCAGGAATGGGAACGGGAAGCCCCTGCATTTGACAAGACAACGTTGTCTTCTGGCTATTTATACCCTAAAAAAAGTAGAAGCGCCATTCTTCAAGAAAGCATTTTTTTTGAACGGGCAGCGAATGTTGAACAGTGCTATTGGATTAAAATCAGCGTCAAAAATGATATCAGACAGAGGAAAGAAGGATCGCTTGTCTGGAAGTAAATAGGCGCTTACAGACGTGTGACCAATTGCCACTCCATATCACTACATAAATTTGATCCAACATTTTTTCCCCAAAGACCAAAAAAACTTAAGCTTGCATTGCGACGTCCTTGTCGTCCATGAATTCTTCCCATTCCTGGACCCGTGCTTATCTGGCTAATATGCGCTGACCTCCAAAATCGATCATGCGGAAGTCCCAGTCCTTATTGAAGCCTCTTCTTCTGAAGTAGGCAGCAACAGTCCTGCCCAAACCTTCGGTGCGCAGCAGAAAGGAAGCAAAAAAACGAAAAACTAATGCAATTATTTATAACGAAGGTGATGATACAAACTACGTGGGTATGGGTATTGGAATGGGAACTTGAATGGGTAATAAAACTAACCGTCGGCTACGTACACAACATACCTATGGGCATCTTCTATTAATATTATTTGCCGGTCGCTTTCTTCTTTCTGTCTCCCTGTCTGCGCTGAACTTTCTCGCTTGCGTGTGTGCGGCGTGGTTACTTGCTTGCTTGTCGACTGCTCTCTCCTCTCCACCCCACGTTATAATCTCCTCTGCACTTCTCTTCGGTTCGGTTGCAATTAACTTGAGTCGTCTCCGCGCGTCCGCCACCAGAGTCAAAACCCAAACCACAACTTCAACCGACAAGAACCTCCGACTGCTGGATTAGCGACAGCGCTTTCTGACTCCTCGGTCGCATATCGCATTTGAATGGGTTTGGTATTCTGCAACCAACGAGTCAACAATCAGGGTCGAAACATGATCCAGTCATAAATGAGAGAATGAGAAAAGGATACAAGAATGCACGATCGTGTAGGTAGAATAGGATATAGGGAACGCAGTCAGGAATATCGCCGGCGGAAGAGGCCAGAAGAAGTATGGCAATGCGAGAAACAAAAAGATGCCGAAAAGAAACAGAAGGTGGGAGAGGGAAAAATAAAATGTAACATCTACGACAACCAAGGAGTGCTTCAAAAGGTAATTTGAAAGGAACAACGCGAAGACTGAAACCCAAAAGGAGATTGGCTGCAAAAACCCAATAGATGCGACAACCACACCGAATCAAAGCCCAAAAAAGGTTCCGCAAAAATGAGCAACAAGACGAAAACACACCTAAATATCGGGTTCTCAAACACCACCACAGGCTCAACCGTCTTCCCATGCTCATCCACCGCCTTGGAAAGATCAAGCGTCGCGAGCATCGACGCGACGAGCAGCCACACTGAGGAGTCAACCAGGTTCATCCCTGGGCATTGTCTATCAAGTGTATAACGTTAGCCCATAAAGATCGCATTGCAGGACGAGAGGAAGGTAACGCATACCTCCTCCCAAACCCAAACACATAATTCTTCGGATTCCGCCTCCTCTCCATCTCTGGGCTGACCTCCTCCAGGAACCGTTCGGGGCGGAAGGCGTCCGGGTTGGGGTACATCGTCTCGTTCCGCAGCATTGCCCTGCATGGTAATACATAAGTATTGAACCAACATCATAGGGCGACGAGATACGAAACACGTACCAGATGTTACCGAAGACAAGCGACCCCTTGGGTATATGCATCCCATTGTATACGTCGTCTTCCATCAGGCGATGAGGAAGGTCTGTAGAAATAAACGTGAAGGTAAGCAACACTGTCCCCAGATCCTAGAAAGAGGAGAGAAGAAAATGACGTACTTAATGGGACTGGCACACCCCATCTTAAACACTCATTATACACGCACTCCACTGTTAAAGAACAATCAGTATCCTGGGTCTGAAAACTCAATCCGCAGGGATCGAGGAAGAAGATAGGAAGGACCTACCGAAAGGCAGCGAAGCGCGGTCCGCAAATGTCGGTAGCCTGTCCGTGCCAACGACGCTGTCGAGCTCGAGCTGCGCCCGCCGCTGCGTTTCGGGATGCTGGATCATGGCGAGGATGAAGTGGGATACCGTGGTTATAGTCTATTAGGTAGGTCAGTCACGGTGTCGACACCGTGGAGATGAAGAAATGAAAGAGAGGACACGCACGGTGTCGATGCTCCCAGAGTACATCGAGTTGGCGGACCACTTGAGGTCGAACTCGAAGTTGTCCACTGTTTGAATGGTCTCGTCCTCTAGCAGGTGAGAGCAGAAAGATTGCTTGTAATTGCCCGTCTTCTACAACCCGGCATCAATATATGCGCACCGTCTGACGAAAAAAGAGCACGAACCATGCCATTCTTCACAAATTCATATGGCCGATCCACAAACTCCTCCATCTTCCGCTTCCACTTCTTCGCGTTCCTCTTAAACGCCGCCCCAGGCATCCAAGTAGGCATATATCTCAGCACTGGCAGGACATCCACTGGCCAGATCCCACCGCCTGACGCGATCCTGTTCGAGAGCAAGTTGACGCATTCCTCTGCGAGCTCGAGGAACTCGTCCCCGTTGGATAGTGCCTCGTAGCCGTAGACGACGGAGAGTGTGAGCCCGCCGGCGTACCGTCTGATGTGCTTCGTGTAGTCCGAAGGAGAGGCGACGAGGTACCGAAGGAAATGGTTTGTTTCGGTGAGGAGGAGAGGGTGGTAGGTGGGGATGGTGGGCAGGCCGAAGGCTTTGTGTAGGAGGCGGCGTTGGCGTTTGGATTGGTCGTTGTAACCGGTGAAGGCAACCTGGGAATGAGGGTAGTTGAGTGACAAACGTGCAGGAGGGATGGTTATGATGTGATGCGCATGCATATATGAAGTGAGCGATGGATCACAGGAGCGCATGAACACGAGACGCGTCGGATGTGACTACACATTCTTTTTTGTGGCGAGATCGTGTTCGTCGGCGGCGCGATAGGATTTGGCGCGACTGGGGACGTAAAATTGGAAAGGAATCAATCTCACCATGTTTTTGCAGCCGCATCTGTCGGAGAAAGCTCAGTGTAAGTATATTTATCAGTAGCAAAAATGAAGCACATACAATTCGCCAGCCATCACTAAGGAGGGTTTATCGGAGTAGATAGACCCACGCTTGTCGAGGAGATCAGAGGCAGCTTCTGGGCTGTTGACGAAGACGAGACCGATTCCGAGAAGATGCAGATACACCACATCGCCTGCAACACACCGGACATCGATCAGTCCGGCACAAGAAGGACGCGAGCTGAAAGAGGCTGACCGTACTGCTTGGCCCATTGCGACGCGGGGAGCCAGAGCTCCTTGGCGGTGAGATCTCTTATATTGCCCAGTAGCGGGACAGGCTTCGGGCCAGGTGGCAGAGATGCCGCGGAAGCTTTAGGCTTTCGAAACCAGAGGACGAGGGCAACGAGAAGGCAACCGCCCGCTGCGAGGACGGAAGAGCTGGTCATCGGCAATGACGAAAGTGACTGTGAAGGGGGGCGGAGAACGGGGGATTCGCGGGGGCCGACAGCGGCGCGAGAAGTGAGGAGGACGGGGAAGGTGGATATATGCGCCTGAGGAGGGGCTGGTACTTATGTGCGAGCATCCTGCCTTTTGGCTCTTTTGGCTCTTTTTTCTGTCGCTGTGCCATGTCGTCTGCGAAGAAGCCCTGTCACAGATCACTCTTCCTTATCCGGACTCGCTGGTCCCTAATTAGGCTATATCGATCAATCGGCTGTTTCCCATCCATTCAGTGGTATGTCGTCCCGCCTCTTGTTCTCCTCCTCGTCGCTCAGCCTCTAGTTTTCGACATAACCTTGCCGCTCCATCCATAGCAACACCTCCCGACATACTATGCTCTACTATAATCCCGAAGGGCACTTCCAAACGGGATTTAGAAGCCAAGAAACCTGATGGTCAACTGACACCCACCTCTGCACCATCGTGCAATCTTTTTCCCCGGTGGGCGCTCTCTGCACCGAAGCAGACTACCAAATTTATCTCGCTGTGGTCTATGTGCCCTTTTCTCTAGTTAATCTACCGCCGGACCCTGCCTATCTTACGCCTAACGTACACGCCGTGACCTCGAACAATATGATACGCTCTTCAACCAGCTACGACGCCCACTACCCTCACTGGCACTCGACAGGATCGGAGAAGAGCCCGTGATCCCATCTAATTTCCGGCGCTGTTAATGCTGCCTGAGAATTCGCGCACTGGAGGTGGCTACCCCATCGACACCAACTTCTGATCGCACCTCTTATACTTATTTATATCTTCCCCGAGCGGACACCCCACATCTAAAGCTCCAAGGACTCAGGTTGTTCGAGACTCGAGTAAAACTTTCTCTTTCTAGACACATGCTGAACCTCCTTCCGAAGTCAAACCCTCATCCTCACTCAAAAACTAGCTCGCACTGGCAGCTTATGTTGGAGCTTATTTTTTTCTCTGTCACTGGCATCGTCAACCCACAGAATAACCGATCGTCAATGAAATTTGAATTGAAGCCCCTTAATCTTAATTCATAACCAAATTGCCATCTAATCTATATCACACCAACAATAAGCAAATATAACATTGACATCTTGTCGTTCTCGACCCTGCTCGAGCTTCTAGATTCCGGGTCTTCCGCTCTTCCGTCTCGAGCTCAGCTGGTGACTTGGGATGATTGGCAAGAAGCGATTTACAAAAGGCACAAACAACCTTCAAGCTCGGCATCGTGGTTGTGGTCGACGACACAACGGTCAAAGCCTGTTTGAAACCCTCCGAGACCATGGCAACTTACCAACAAAAATTCTACTCATATTCGTTCATCTCGGAGCCAGAAATGCCTTTGCACCTCCGAAACAAAAAAAAAAAAACTAGCTCGAGCAACCGGAATGAAGTTGGTAAGCCTTCTATCCACTGAATCATCAACAAATTGATATTAATTGATCTCACGTTTCTGAAGGTTCATCACCAGAGCGTTCTGGTCGGCCACGCATTTTCAAAATTTGTTAATGAACGGTTTAATTGGCCCGATGTTCTGTTAAGAGGGCTAGACGCCAGGTATGCCGTTCTAATCCTGACACAGAGGCGCCTACAAAACTTTGTTTCACAGCTAAGAAATACACCACGGGATCGCACACAATTTGCATGCGTGCTGTCGGCTCATTTACTATTCAGCAGCTCCCCTCTTTTTTTCTTTTGTTCACCCATCCTTCTAGTCCATCTCCATTTCGGAAATGTAGAAGTTCCGACAAAATGAAGTTCTAACGGACGCATCCTTGACGATACGTGCTTTACACCTCCCTACCATCGTCGTCAATATCAGCGTTAGCACTATTTCCAACGAGACACTTCTCATATGCGCCTTATAAACTGGTTTTCAGTCGCAAACCATTCCCCCACATTCAGGCGACATCTCACATTCCCTCATTCTGTCATTCGTCTCACTATCACATCCTAGTTTTTTTTTATGAAGGCACTGTTACGGCACCCGCGAGCGTCCTACTCGGTCTACCGTCTTCTAGATCGATAATGACGCAGCTGACCTCAAGCTCCTAGCGCACATCGAGCCTCATCTTGGCCGTGCCCAGTCTTCAACCTCCAACCTCCAGGCTTCGAACCACCTTCTTGTTCTCTGACAAACCACTGGCGCCCGGAATAATGCGGTCTCGAGTCATATACAGTCATATGTCCTGTTTGTCTTTTCGGATGACTTCATCTCGGAATCGCCTTCCGAAAACGCCTCAGACAAATGAACTGCCAAACCTCATACTCGTATTAAGGAGGAGCCTTTCCTTTCGACAGTCCTACGCCGCTGATGCCGTTAGTATAATCTACCTTCTGTGATAGGCCTGTCGACCTACGGCACTGCTATCACTTGGCTCCAGTTAGTAGGTCCAACAAGTCTCATTGCGGCACGGATATCGGAGCGAGACGCGTACAGCGTTCGTAGCGTCCTTCGATTTATCAATATCGGTTTAAAGTCTCTATAGCTATCATTCGTCTCACTGCATCCTATGAAGGCTCAATGACAAGACCTTCATTCTCGGGTCTCACCTACTATCAATGATGAAATCTCAACTCGATCCTCTCTACGTATTTGGTTTAGGCTGGCAGAGAAACAATAGGCGATAACGATAAGAAGTGAGTATTAATGAGTGCTGATCAAGTCCGAGGGGGCGTTCCTTTAAACAAGGTTCGTCAGGTGTTTCCACTGTCGTTCGTTTTCATCTTGGCATGTACAGTATTGTCACCCAACCTTGTAAGGGTAAGGGTGAAGACGACATGAGCCATCTAAATTCCGCTGCGCAGACACCACAGGACCTTGCACACAAGCCCACAAGCCCACAAGCCCACCGAAAGTTTCTGCTACCGTACAATGATCCAGTGCATCTGTCCCTGCTGACTGATGACGTCAATGGACTCAGGATATTATTCTGCTCTATGTTGTGGCCTACTTATTGCTGTCATATTTCTTCCTTCTCCGTGTCCGTGCTTGTGTCTGATACATGCCTGATGCAATGCTGTGGAGGTACTCAAATGTCTCTTTGCTCAGCAGTAGATGACCTGGAAGCCTTTCTCGATGTAAAAAAAAAAAATTCTGGGATTCAATGAAGCAAGGAAGACATTCTTCATGTTTTTTGGCGCCTTCACAGAAGGAGTGCACTAAGCTGTTAATTGTACGGCACTTTCGTGTGTGTACTTCTCTAGCTCGTGTCTTTTGTTTACTAACACTGCCAATCCTATGTCTTCCCATATCTTCTGTCCTTCACATGACGCCAAATCGAAGAACGATTGCGATATTTATTAAATGACTCGACTTCGCTTTTTAAATAAACGCAAGTTGAATTCCATGGCTCATTTCCATAAATTCAAAACAAGGTGTATTTCGTTTTATAAAAGTACTCATCGAGAAAGCAGCTGAACTGTGCGCGCCCACTTAACGTCAGTGGGCTTCTCTTCTGCAATCTGCCACTGTCGGTGTACATATCCGTTGTAGTGACACGCATCACGTTTGTGCATAGAGCTTGCTATTTCAGGGGATTTGATTACGTGCAGCTTAACAACCATGAATAATAGATGGGTGGGCAAACATAACGGGACGGAAGACCGCACGCCCGCTGCGACCACCAAGCGACCACTCCGTCAATCTATTTACGGTGGATCATGGCTTGTGCCACTACTTATAAGTTATCAACTGTATCTTCATCAGACGTACCGATATTTATCAAATCCGCTATGCTGAGTTTAGCTCTGGACTGCCAGTGCTTGCTCGTCGTTATTGATGCGGATGGTGGACGTCATTCTTCGGGTAGGCTGACCCATGACGGTTTGTAAGAAATAACTCCGTCTTCGGTCTAACGAACGCACGTCGATGGAAGACATGAAAATATGGAAGCTCGGTGGCTCATATTATTTCGAAGAATTTTCGTGTGCACTCCAGCCCGAGCGCCTATTTGCCATAGCATCCGCGATCCGCGCCCCTGAAATCTCGGTCACGATATTTGTGCTTATAAATTGCAATTGCTCCAAGCTCCGTTTTTTTTTTCTTCTCACTATCCAAACTCCTCCCGGTATACGTAAGTATTCATCCCTATCGTCGCCGTCCTTAGCACTCCGTGCCGTCTAGCCATATCAATTATTTCCGTCGATCCCCACAAATCAAAGAAACTTTCGAAGCTGATACCCTGAGCCTTTACCACAAAAAGTAGTTCAGTATCCTGTGGCTCTATTTTGTCCGCTTTGAACGCAAGATAAGTCTTTCCTCTGTGCGCCATTCGGGCTTCGCGATAGACAAGCTTGGGTGAGTTCCTGTCACAGTCCCGAAGGTAAACTCGGCTACAGCTGACAGTCCTGTTATTCACGACATCACAGTCTCTTCTTTGCTAGTTCTCTCATATCATTGCAATTTCTGTCCTTGATATCCCCTGATCGTCCTATCCCATTCCGATCCTCACTGGGCAATGGTTGTCGATCTCGAGCCGAAGTGAGGAGAATCTAATAACTTTCACTTTGTTCGGGGACTGGTACGTTACTACGATAATAATAATAGCTCAAACACGGGACTGAAAACTTTGACGTATGTACATCGTAAAGATCGTGGCGACACCCTGCGAAAGAGCACAGTACTTACATGCGTCGATGGCTCTTCGGCAGGTTGACAGCGCTGATGGCCGTCAATGTTTGTCCGTGCAGCCTTTCTATTTCTTCGACAGGGGAAAATTGTGGCATGGGTACAAAAGCAAGTGAAGCTGATCCAGAAGCAGTTGAAGGCAGCGTCTCAGAATGTCCCCCGTCTTAGAGGCCGCCGTCCAAAACATAACCATCCCATTCTCGCAGATCCCCACACCGCTCGTTTTCGTCCCTCCCGCCCTTGCCTATCAGATTAGTGTCTTGGTATATCTGCATGTTGGTGCGACATCGGTACGCCGTCATTCTAATTTTCGGGTTCTATAGAGATAACTCACCCTGCGTGTGTTGCCTTTTGGTAGGTGTTAATCTGGGATATCCTCAATAATCTAAGAAATGACTTCAAATTGTCATTTTACTACAAGGTCCGACTACCGACCAATATATTATATTACCAGGTATTTATCTGTGGGGAAGAAAGGAAGTTGTCATTAACTGGATATCAGGATCTCGCTACTGGCGTATTGTCTTGGTAGATGCATACTCCTGAGTGAGTTCAGTTTAACGTTGGCCGCTTGTTTTTTGTGTTGACGATATTGTCGAAACTCCAGCAAGGCCAATAAGCGACTGCGCCAAATTTGAGGCCGCCCTCAACAGCCTTCTTGTCGCTTTCATATCCTCCACGACTTGCTTCTTCTACCTCCGGGTATTGTCAATATTCAATAGGAACATCTACATCGGCACATTCTTTGGTATTCTATGGTTGGCTACTGTCGCCATGTCCTCCCTATTCTTCAAAATATTTTCAGCTGCACATGTCGGACCAACGCAGTTTTGCCTGGAAAGTGTCAACCAAAAATTCCTTGCGCCACCAGCCATCGTCTTTTTGACCAACGACACTCTAATATACGCTGCCGTTACCTATCGCATATACCAGATGTTCCTCGAACGCGATGCATCCTTATCGGAGAAGGTCAAACTTGTGGTATTTGGGAAGTCTTTGCCGCTCTTATCGAAGGTTCTCTTGCTAGACAGCCAGCTTTATTTCTTGTAAGATGTCCTTTGTCGCTTTCATTACTGTCTAATCTCTTCCGGTTTATTTGTCAAGGATAATCGTATTGACTAAAACCTTCCTGGTATTCGGCGCAATACGATTCGGGCCCCCTCTCAACGCGATGTTCATTGTTTGCCATTTGGTCCTTGTGAATGTTTTAACATCACGGGTATATCGCAAGATCCGGAAATACAATGACGCTTCTCAGGTTTCCGAAAGCACCAGAGATATCGAGATTATCGAATTCAGAACCAATAACCCGGTCACAATTGGACGTGATACCAATTTATCGTCGTCGTCGATTACAGAATCCTCAGGCGCAGGTTATACCAGCTCCTAGCCCTTACCTCTATACTGAACAGTTTTATTTATTTGATGATCTACTAACCAACGGGTCGATCGGGCTTTGACATATCTGCTTATGACCTCTTCGACTTGAAGAGGAATGGACTTGTGGCCAACAAGCACCATTTACGGTATTCCGTAAAGCAGAGTCCACTCATACTGTAGTTGGTGATTTGCGCAGCAATTCATAATTAAATACTTAGTACAATCGACTTCCTCCGAGGAGGACCAGGAGATTACCATAAATAGACGCTGAGGCGCAGTCGGTCAGAGAGATTTTCCCCAATGAAAAAACAGTTATGAAAGCCAGCACGATTAACGAAGTTAAACGAACGTTGTAGACATGTACCTATTTTTGACTCTTGCATCAGAATTGAACTGTTTATATGGAAATTTTTATTAGTTAAGTTCCTGGTCGGCCTAAGGTCTCTCAAAAGGATACGGCCATTGTAACACTGTCGAGAGTGTCAAGTTCAAAAAGAAAAACATTGACATTTAAGAGTTGTTTGACATCGGATTCGACAATTTCATTGGCATTCTCAGACTTGGAATTTTGCATGTCACTAAATATTTATCCATAGATTGATCTCCAAATACTTCAATGAATTTTCGAGGTGGTTTGTTACGCATAATTATAAGTACCCGAAGCTTGCGGACCTAATGTTTTGCGATTACTAAAAATAGAGACTGTGGCGCAAATGCTCTCACGCCGTCTCAGTAACTGCGATGTTGAGGGTTCTTCCTAAATAACTAGCCTCAAAATCCAATTATTTGAATGCAATGTCTCAGCACTAATAATCATCAACATTAATGCATGAGTGCTTCGTGCTAACTTCGGTACGCGTGCTTTGTACATAGTTTGGCCTTCTTTACCCACTCTCCTTCTGACGGGGGAATAAACGGAAAAATGGGCACTATTTTTGTCAAGTCCGAGTCCCACCGCCGTCGCGCTCACGTCGGAGGCATAAGTTAATAATGGCCTTCCTGAGAATTCCCTTTACGGTTTGCGTTGTATCCGGGCAAAGGTTTGAGTTTGCTTTGCGCATCGATATGCTTAGGTTTTAAAATCTCAGTTTGACGATTTCAGCAGGGAATAAGGTCTGAGGAGGATCTCATGCAAAGCAGAAAAATCCCGTTTTCTTCCCGCTCAACCTCCGTATTTTTTCACCATCAGGTTCTCTCGTCCCGCAAAGAAGAGCGCCAGCAGTTTGATATGTCAAAATGGCCGCCATGATGAAATATATGCAAGCCCAAGTTATAATCCTCGGTGTGAACCAAAAAAGTCCCCGAAGGTTCTTACAAGGCATGCTGATATATAGATAGGACCGCAAATATTTATTTGCCACCTCTGATGGCGACCGTCAACACCACCTCTGGCACCATCGAGGTCCCGCTGTCTGAAATCCCTACCCCTCTCATTTTCCTTCATCCCCAGCTAGCATATCATATCGGACTATCCACTTATATACATATTGGTGCGACATCTGTGAGCCAATATGTTTCTGTTATGCGTGAACGCTCACTGACTTTGATGTCAGGTACTAATATGGGACATAATCAATAACCTGAAGAGCGAGTCCAAACTCTTGCTTTCTCATAAAGTTGGACCCCCTACAATTATCTACTTTATATCCAGGTTAATTGCCAATCCTCGTCGTTGGCCGTGACTTCAATTTAACCTTGCAGTACTACATACCAGGATAACTCTTTTGGCCTATGCGCTTGGAAGATGTGTACTATTGAGTACGTCCAGTTTGTTTCAAAATTCGAGAAAGAGGTGTTGATGTTACACAGCCCATCCTGTTGAGGATTGTGCCAAGCTTGAAGACGCGCTGAATGCACTCCTCACTATTTGTGTAGCCTCCACCACCTGCTTTTTCTTCATTCGTGTGTCAGCTGTATACGCTCTCAACAGGTATATCGTGGCATTCTTCGGAACTACATGGTTATGCACTTCTGCCATGTCGGTGACTTTCTTCAAAACTTTTACCGCCGAGCACATTGAGTACACGAAATATTGCATAGAGAAAATTCAAGGCCCATTCTTGGTTCCGACGATCATTCTCCTTTTGGTGAACGATACCCTTATATATTTTGCAATTGCGTACCAGATCTACCGGACGTTTATCAATAACGAAGCACGGTTAGAGAGGCTGAATTTACTTGCCATTAAACAGTCTCTACCTTTTTTAAAGAAGGTGTTTCTGTTAGATAGCCAACTTTATTGCTTGTGAGGGATCTACCTTCGCTTTTGACACGCAGAGCATAACAACTGATTTGATATTTGAAGGTTAATAGTTCTGACGAAGGCATTCCTGGTCCTTGCCATTTCAAGCTTCGATCCACCAGCGAGCGCAATGTTCGTGATTTGCCATCTTGTATTGGTGAACATCCTGTCCTGCCGCGTATACCGTAACATCCGACTGGGAAATGGGCATCTCCGGGCCAGAGGAGAATCAGCAGAGTTATGTAGATCTGAAGGCATTACCTCGTTGGAGTTTGGCGAGGTTAAAGATGGAAGTCACAAGGCGCCTAATGTTCCGCCAGACCTCCGTACTTCGACTCATACTCCCGATTTTCAAGTGTCCAGCGCGAATTCCAGCTCATTGGGTACATCCGCACGCGAGGAGCTCATCATCGAGATGCCTACCCATGACCACCCTTCCTTTTTCCGTGAAGACCAGGACTACAAAACGAGTAACAATTAATTGTCTTGTATGGTCAACCAATTTTCTGGATGTTATGACCACCCTACTTGATTTTAGCCATTCTCGACTTCAGCAACAATGCCTCTAACAAACTGGTTTTGGAAGACGAAAGCGCCAAGTCAGAGAGGTGTTGATTGTCATACAAGGCCTCGGGCGGCTAAATATATAGGAAATGTTAAGAGATACCCTATGTGATCGATCATATACCAAAAATTCAAAAGCTCCAAACATGCCATTGAGCGACAAAGCAAATACTTTTACGCTTGGATCATTTAAAGCATTCTACGACTTGTCCTCCAATCATTCTGACAGTATCACTTGGGAAGTGCCAAAATGCGATCGCAATGAGGATGTACGCCCCTGAAAAATAGAATTGGATAAACATCGATGGAAGGATGACGGAGTAGCCTACCAATCAGGACCAGTCCGCTCATCCAATGGGATTTTCCATCCTCAACAGAAAACTTAACGAGAAGGACGGCAAGGAACAAAACCTAGATAATGTTTCGCATAATCAGCGTCATACACATCCTAGAACTCGAGGAGTGAAATACCCACCACAGTCTCAAGTGGATCGAACAACAAGGTTAGTGGCCTGTTCATTCCCCAACCGACCAGAACCAGGGTCGGTATGACGAAGAGGGAGATCTGAATGCAACTTCCCACTGCTACACTCATTGCCAAATCAAACTTGCCTTTGCTAGCTACAATGACGGCGGTGGTGTGCTCTGCGGCATTACTAATGATAGGGATGATGATGAGTGTGATCCACTCTTTTGAAATCGAAGGATGAGCTTCAACAAGGCCCTCCAAGGAGTCGACCAGGTACTCTGCGGTCACGTAGGCTAGAATGGTGACAAATACGAGGAGGGCGAGGGCGGATGGTATGTTAAGCTTCGCTCTCTCGGGTGACGGCTCCTCGGACGGCAAGGATGAAGGGCTGTTTGACAAAGCATCCAATGGGGCCAAATTAGGCTCAGGAAGAGTCTGAGTCGACCGGCGCCTGAAGCTTACTGTCCTGCTGGAACGGTCGGAACTGGACTTTTCTTGCAGGGTATCAAGGAACAGATGGTGATGAGAGTAGAATTGAAAGAAAAGCTGGGCACGAGGTTGTTAGTAATAAAGGGTTGTCGATGAAACGATAACAGACATAGGCGATGTAGCTATGAGATGTTTATTAGCGATGGCAAACGAAAATGATCTGTGCTCTTACAGCAAGATAAGGAGGACGGCGCTAAGCCGACTGAGTTCGAGGAAAATGTCGAGCTCTTTGCCTGGTGGCAATCGCCCTTCAAGGTATTGTTGCTGATTCACGAGTCAATAGAATGAAGTCTCGAAAAAATAATACCCACGAAGGCGGCCGGGATTGTCAACGAAATAACGGAGACAATCAGCAAAGAGGAATTCAGTTGGGCAACCATGGGCTGGAACTGCTGCTGGTGGAAGCGAAAACCCCCAACTTTCAATGCATTAGAGAAGATCGAGGGTTGGCGAGTTTCGGGTTGCTCACCAACGAATGCACATCCCAAGACTAGAAGTAAATTACTCAGAAGGCCTCCAAGTAACGTGCTTTGTACAACTTCGAGTTCACACTGCAAACAGTCATTAGCATGTTGCAGCACAATAAAGTCAGTTGAACTAACCTGCTTTAAGGCTATACCAGATATAATCATTTCGATAAGGTTACCAAGCGTGGCGTTAAGTAGTCCACCGACGCTTTGACTCGTCTTGAGAGCAACTTGCTCGGTCCCTAGACCGAGAAGTGCAGCGAGGGGGATGATGCCGAGGCATGAGAAAACGAAGATCAAAGTTGGGCTCTGATGGGTATAGTGAAGGGCCCACGAGACCGGTATGAAAAACAGCAAGATGTTGAGAGGAGTATAGCGCAACATGGCCAATAAAGACTCGCGGTACGTGGGACGAGGTCCAACATATCGGGTCGAGTTAAAAAGCGCGCGAAGGCCGACACTCCACGACACTCGGTCGTGATTTCGACCACGAGTGCGGCGTCCTTCGATGGTGTCAACGCTCTCCAAGTCACGTTCAATGACTCCCTGGGCAGGAAGATTTGCTTGGACGCTAAGATCCACGGACTTTGAGGATTGAGGAAAACTACATCGCCCCTCCTTCATTTCAGTCGACCGATGACTTGGTGTCCCACTACTAGGGGGTTCGTCGTCGTCTTCGGCGAGGAGTGTGGATGTTGGTTGAGGTAATACAGCAGTGGAAGCATCATGGAGGGGTTGCGCGAAAGATTCTCCCATTCAAGGTGTATCTTGATAAAATATAAGGATGCTTGGTATCAATTGGCGAAATGTGGGTAGGAAAGGCTGTGAAGACCAAGACTGACCCTCTTTATATCTGACGCGTCCGCCTTGGTATCCTTGGCAATTACGCTCTTCGCTCACGGTGCCGCCTTTCCTTCTTTAAGTTCAGACTTTGACCGGGAGGAGCTGCACCCTCAAGGTGCAGTGAACGGATGTAGATGAAGTTAAACACATCTCCTGGACCTAGAAAGAAGGACGGAAAATCCAGAGTTCTAGCTGCGAAATTTAGTAACACAGGTCCGCCAGTTGTCCGCCAGCACTTATCTCGATCTCTTGGCTACGGCAGACATGTCGCCCAAGACTCCAAGCCATTCTTCCATCCATCTAGACGCATCAAGTGTCTAAGAAAATTAGAGTGCTAGCTGGTCCTCATGTTTTCATGCATCTCGCAAGTTGAAGCCCAGTGATTAGAGAATACCAAAGGGGCGTAGTTGAAATAGGTGCGGTTCACAAGGAAGCTGGCAACTCGTATTCGACTGGCATTGTCCACAGGCGTTTATCTGAGACGGATTTAAGCAGATTAGATTGGTACAAAGAAAAGTAAAACGTAGGGACATAGAGAGGAGACATATGGAGGGACTTTCGTATGGTAAATCTACCCAGATATATTGGAGGATAAGCCATTCATCTCTGTCATATGGTGTCATGACAGCACAGTCAGTCGGCGGCTCGTTCGTTCAATAGAAATCGTCAAAATTCGTGGGATGCTTAAGCAGCCAGTTTCTTCGCCTTCGGCGGGCCAGGAACGTATTTTCCACTTCCCTTTTGGAAGAGGTCCTGTTGGAAAATCATGTCCTCAGCATAGGCGGAAATGTTCGAAAATAGTTTTGGTACCTTTGATACCCCTCTAAATATCTGCATGAGGGCATGCCGACTCTCATAAAGAGGATAGACGACGACAGAGATGGCAGAGAAGAAAGTCCACGCGATGCCAATGGCGACCCAGCCAGTCAAGTCTCCGACGCCGTAAATGTGTGACGAGAAGAACAACGGGAGAGGAATAAGCAAGATGAGCACGATAAACTAGAATGCGAACGTCAGACCTCGTGCGAGGAGAGCGAAGGTTGACCATACCAGTCCAACAGACGACCACGTGGCGAACCTAAAGGCTTTGTTCAGAGCGATTGGATCAAGTTCGTCCTCTTCCTCCATAGCATCGAACGAGTCTCCGGCAATGGAAGAACCCTTGACGTCGACTTCATGGCCCTTCTTGTCGCTGTCATCGTCTTGTTTCTCATCGTCTATCTTATCTGAAGGAGGGATGGGCTTGTTGATTGCACGAGTAGTCTCCCAGTCAAAGTTATCGGGCCACTGATGATAGGGTTGAGTACGGTGTATATGGAGACAAGCAAGGCAACTTACAATGAGAGACGTGACAGTGGCAACAATAGCACCAACACCGATGGACGCAAGGTTTCCAGCCAGCATCTCAAAGTCGCCTCCGCTTGTCTAATATATGATTGGGTGTCAATTGCGATGTCTTATAGAATTGCAGGTATCAACTTACCACGACGTTGATGACACCGCCATTCAAAGTCGAAGTGGTCACCAACCATGCGATGATTCCAGCAGCGAAACCAGAAATGGACCCCCAGATGCATCCCCATTTGTTGGCCTTACTCCAGGTAATACACAAAGCAATTGGAGCGACTGCTGACCCTAAAATGACACCCATGAAGGTCTACAAACAAACAAAGATTGGTGTAAGAATTATGGCGACGAATGAGATGGCTTACATAGAGCCAACCCATGGAAACTCCAATGTAGAAAAAGACTAGTCCTGCTAAACCACAAATAACAGCGTAGAAAGCGACCTATATAGGATCAACTGAAGAACTAGTATTCGCAAAATTCGGGACACTCACTGCTGCATGTCCGACACGCAAAATCTGTTCTTCTGTGGCCGTGGGGTTGAGATAGGTCTGTAAATAGCAGGTCAGTGTTGAAGTGCTCAAACCACAGATTTCAACGTGCCTTGTAGATGTCATATGTTAGAATAGAGGACACGGCGATGAGCTCAGCAGAGCAAGCGCTAGTGACGGCCAAGAAAAGAAGGACGAGGAGTGCAGCAGCACCACCTTTTCCCAGAAGCGCAGCAGCAGCAGCAGAAGCCGGCAGGCCAGCGGATACATCTGCTGGAGTCAAAACCTGCATGTCTGGATCACCTCGAAGGGCGACAGCAGCAAGACCGAGGGTTGTCGCAAATGTGAAGGGAATGGCGAACCAGGCAAGTCCACCAAGGAGGTATGCCTTGACGGTGCTGGCGGGGCGACTGGCAATGGCACGCTGCCAATATGCTTGGTCCTGGAATACAGTGGCGAAATTCCCGATAATGTTAATGACGCCGAAAATGAGACCATTTTTCGAACGCATGGTGACATAGGAGCCATGAGCGTTGCCGGGAATTGGTGCCACAACAGCTGCTGCAGTAAGCAACTCATGCATCTTCTTAGGACTACCAATCTTGTCGCTGGTCGCGTAGACAGTGAAGACGAAAGTCTGGGCGTATTTTGAATCAGCACATAAAACGGACTCATGAGTAAAAAAAACACAAACAAGGATGATAGCAAAGAGCACAGAAGTGTGGGTGCTATGGACGATTGTTAGAAGTTTATGCAGACTAGGCATGCAGAAACTCACTAATCACAAAGCAGAGTAGAACGCATCCCACCGACGACAACATATATGGCAACACCGAGAGGAATCAGGAAACAAGCCTACAATCCGACATCTAAGTACGAAAGCTCGATGTGATCGAGAGATAATTACAGCGATCGTGCTCATTCCAGTCAAATCAGTCACAGTTGCCGATCCGCCAAGAATCAACATGGAGCTGACAATAACATTTGTGGCCAGACTATTGCGAAAAACGCTAAGAGCGATGTCGATGATCAGATTGATTATGACGTACCCAAAGAACATGAACACTAGATGTGCAATCTTGCCCCACCTCGCCCCCACGATCTCAAGCCATGTATGTGCATAAGGTGCGTTAAGCTTCAGCTTGGCTGCTAGCTGTGAAGAACGAAAAAGTCAGTAAATAGGTCTCGGAAAGAAGAATTGACAAACCATAGCGAAGAGCAAGACTTGGACGGTCGCTCCAGCTAAGGGTAACCAGGTCAGACGACACTCTGTTATCGCGGTGAATGAGCGCACCTCCATACCACCATGGACCACTGATGCCTAGAGAAAGATCCAGTCAGGTCAGTATGGTAAAGGATCGAAAGTTGTTACGAACCGAACTTATAGGCAACGGCGCTACTTTGAAGCTAAAAAGCTAGATCAATGTGTGGACATGATGTTGGACGCATCAAAAAACACACGAGTGTAGCAGCCCATGTCCAGGCCGAGACAATCCCAGAAGCGATCAAACCAGGTTTGACACTTCGCGAAGCACTCGTGAATTCTTCAGAGCTCTTGGGTGAGAATGCGGTATATCGTGCTTGAAGTGCTGTCAAGCATATCATGAACGCGCTGAAGAACAGACCGATCCCTTCGGCGGAAGATTAGTTGTAGAGAAAAAAAAACGAATCATTCAATGGACATACCAACCACTAAAAAAAACAAGTTAACAAGGATGAAAATATTAATAAGACCATGAATTACTTACCGACACCATATCCGGCTCCTGGAGGAAGCACTGTATCAGCCATCTTCGTGGAGTGAGTGAGTCGCAAAGGGATAGAACCACCGCCTGTAAAGGGCTATTAAGGCAGCCGCACTATATGTGCAAGGAAGGCCGAAAGTCATTCGTCCGAAAAGTGGAGCTTTTTATGTGCTTATCGCAGGACGTCAAGAGTCACGATAAGAAGCAGAAGATTGGTTGATAGCAAGCTATCAGTCCCACACTCGATTCGATGCGAGTCCCTTCCCAAAAGTGGATTAAAGAGGTTCCTGAGAGATGCATGGATTGGCTTGCGGCGGAGGTATCAGAATATGTTGTCGTTTTGGGGAAACAGAAAGCCCTTAGTAAAACCTGAAGTCGAACTCCTGCTGCGTAAGGAGTCACACGAAACTCGGCGATGGCACCAACCTGCCAAAGAAACGTCACTCAAGAAGAGGTCCAGCAGCTATAAGGAGGTCCCCGAGGCCTCATGGAAGTAAGTAATATTCAAGCGGGTGAAAGATGGTGTATTTTTGTCGTGCAAAGATAGCTGTGGAAAATGGTGTGGAAGCAGACACTGGCGCTGTGAATTTGAATTTCGACTATTCATAAAATTCCCATCACGTGAGGCAAGCTCACGCTTCCGACCCTTTCCCGACCGCGATTCAACTTTACCCAAGTTTTATTCTTCCTTCAGCACTTTTACGGTCTAGCACGAAGGACTTGAATTTCTTATAAAGAAAGGTTTCAAAGGCGAAGCACAGACAAAACCAACAACTGTGGTTTCTATTCCATTTTGCAATTAAATGCAAATTTGAACTTGAAATGACCTCAACGTTGGAGAGAAATTAAATCTGAATAAAAACGACGGCGCCTTGCAGCTCTCGTAGATGTAATGCCTATGAATTCGGTGCGAAAGTCAACAATTGCCGCTACAACATGTCTAATTTTGGACTTTGTCAACTCAGGCATTTTCAATTCGGCGACTGCAATTGGCCATGGATTTTGAAATTCAGAAATTGTATTTTAAAAACAGTCAGACAGGGATTTTTATAGGCGCCTATCAAGCATCATTCCTTTTGTTTTAAGCGAGGTTCATGTCCTAGAGTGGGCAAAGTGAAATAACATATAGACTGACAAGGATCGCCGTAGCAAAGTGGCGCTCTTATCTATCCCATGGGGAAATATTTCAAGGAGACCTTCAAAGAAGTTCGAAGGTTACAGACTCTGAGCTATAAGTACCTATCGTCTGAGGTCGTGTGCCCCTCCGCCAAGGGTTTACAGTTCGCGCCACAACAACCGCAAATGGATATGTAGAATCGCAGGATGATCGGAGGCAGTAGGCATGTCTTCTATCGTCTTCCCCACACTTCCGTCGAGCTTATCAAACAAGACTCGAGGAAATCCTCCCAACGCCCTGCAGATCTAATATATAACACATCCCCGTCAGTAAGGTGGAGGTTTTTTATCAGCTCCACTCCTTATCTGTCCCTTGTGCCTCCCAGATTTTTCGGCTTTTTCGTATCTCGATTCTGGTTCGGGATGGACGAACTCGACCAGAGACCTCCTCGATCCACTTCGGAGTCTCTCGATTTTGACACCTTAGTGGACCCCCACTGTTTCGGCCAAGAAGAGCTTCCTAATGCCCCCCAGGAGCGGGCCCGCGTCGCGGAGATCATCCGCAGACGCAAACTGTCTAGTCAATCTCCAGCTACAGATGCTGCCGCGCTACCTACACTTGGCGCAGATAAGGAATTCGAATCTAGTGCTCTATTTACACACCTTGCCCACGGCCTAGCCTATACAGTAGGCTCAGCTCTGGGCACCACACCTCCGTCCCGAGAAACCTGTCTCGCAGCTTACCTCGTCCCCAACAGTGCCGGACTGACCGCCGGCTCGCGGGCATGGTCGAAACACTCGCACCGTTCCCAGCCACCTCCATCCGACGAAGCGGAAACGGACAAGCGGAAGCGCAGCGCAGGGTGGTGGGGTATCACAGCTGGTCCAGTAGCTGTAATTAATGAGAAATCTCTCGAGTTATTCTGGAAAGTCATGAACAACGCGACTTGGCGGAATCTGCATTGGCTGCCTCATCAGATTTTGGTTTACGAGGTGAGAGTTGCCGAAGGGTATGGAATGAGGTGGTCGCAAGACCAGGGGGATAGAGAAGGAGACGACCTACCCAAGGAGGACCGGCCTTGGACGTTTCGAGGGTTTGTCGAACCAGCGATGGAAAACGGGCATGATTTGAAGTGGCGACACACATTACCTTCATGAATCTAGTTGCTATGATTAGTCAATGATTATGTACTTTGTATAATTTTGAATGGGTCAAGAGACTCGGAAGGGATCAGTATGGCACACAGCGGTACGATGCGACTTCGTTGACTCCGTTGAGAGAGCAAGCAAAGCTTCAGAGAATCCGAAATGCCATCGAAGTTCTTGTTGAATTCCTAATGCGTGATAACATTTGTACAAAATGCAACAGATAAATACTATGCAATAACGATGAAAGAAAGCAAAAACATCGCAACCCCCTTATCCCATGCTCACGACTCATTGCCCACCAAATCTCGCAAAACAGGACGTCCCTTCAACACCCCAGCGCCAGCAGCAGCACTCTTCCCAGACCCCAGCTTCATCTTCTTCGTCGGCCGTCCTGCCGTCTTTTTCTCTTTTTCCTTCTCGCGTTCTTTGCCCTTCTGCTTCTGGCCGCCCATCAACAGGGTGAACGCATTCACGCCAACATTCTCCTTGCCGGTCCTACGTGGTACGGCCGAAGCGATGGCTGCAGGAGCAGCAGCAGTGCTCTTGGCCTTCTTGACCTCTTTCACCTCCACGATTTCCACAATGTCATCGTCGTCAACAACCTCGACCACCTCATCCTCAACCACCTCAACCACCTCATCCTCACAAGCACCCCGCTTCGACGGCGTCGAACACACATCAAACACCCTCGCATGCGCCGTATGCGCGCCAGGCGGCAGCCTCACAACCCACCCCTGGCCCTCCATCAGCCCAAAGAACTGCGCCAGCAGCGGGTCCCTCTCCAACGTCTTCCTCGATCCAAAAATGACCAGCTTGCTGCGCGCACGCGTGAACGACACGTTCATCCTCCGCCAATCTTTCACCAGGTCTCCGATCTAACATAACAATCAATCAAAAGAGGCATAATTAGCATCGCAAAGATAGAAGAGCGAGCAAGCAAGAGAGAAAAAATGCCCATACATGACCCTCCTCATTCGACCTCACAAGCGACACAATCACACAGTCCTTGTCTCTCCCCTGGCTCTTGTCCGCCGTCAGGACCTCCACGCCCGGCCTTGCTTGGAGGAGATGCTGCAAAAGCTTCACCTGCTGGCGGTACAAAGAGATGATCCCAATCTGCGCCTCCTGCACGCCGCACTGCAGCAGCGTCTCCGTGAACTGGCGCACGAGCTCGGCCTCGGTCGTGTTCTGCACCAGATCGCCGACGCGCGAGTCGTGCGCGGGTAATGCGTCCGTGTCGACGAAGACGGCTTTGCAGCTGGAGTATTTTTGAAAAAACGATCGACATGAGTTGGGTCTTCGAAATCTTTAGATAGAACTCGTACCTCTCATGAGCCAAATGGGCTAGCCAACAGGTCTTTCCGGCCTGACAGGCATCCCCAACAGCATCAACATCAGCTCGAGGCTGCCTCCCGCGGTGATCTGCATGCAGTCGCCCCAAAAATCGCCTATCCGCCAACGTCAATGCCCTCTTTGCGACTTCGTCATTCCCGCATTTCAGTCGATCATCATAGATCAGCCGGTTCGACAACAGCATGATCTCCTCGTTCATGCGGTACTGGAAGCGCAGATCCACGACAGCCTCCGGGTGCGCCTCGGAGAGACGCCGGAAGAGAGAAACCTCCAGCCCACCCTGACGGGCTTCGGGAGTCTTGACCTGAAAAATGTTGTAGCGATCCAGCTAGGAAGTTGAGAAATTGGAAAGACGAGACTCACAAGCGGAGGAAGCTGATAGTGGTCTCCGACCAACACGAATGTATCCGCAAATTTCAGAGGCCCGAGACAGGTAGGCAGAGTAATCTGTGATGCCTCGTCGACGATGCAATAGTCAAACTTCCTCCTTGAAAAGAGAGCACTGAAAATTCATCCCAGTTAGTAAGGGGTTCCTAAAAGTAAAGAAATGACAAAAAACGTACTGGTCAACAGACAAACACGTCGTAGCAACAACAGGCGCATCCATAAGCTGCTTCTCAAGCTGTTCGACCGTAGTCGGTGTCCGCCTTGCACTAAGCGTGTACTTCCTCACTTCCGGATGCACCTAAGTAAGGCAACAAAAACACCAACAGCTCAACCCACAACGACCACAACAACAAAAAAGCAAAAACAAACCTTATCCACATTCCCCAACCTCAAAATCCCAAACCCACCACCCTCGCCATCCATCCCGCCCTTTCCCTTTCCCACCTCTATCCCACTATCACGATCACCCAGCTTCCGCAGGATAGTGTCCACCGCCGAATGCGTATACGAGCTCAGCAGCACCGTCTTCCCCCTCCTCACCAGCTCTCTAATAAGCGCAGCCACGACTGTTGTCTTACCTGTCCCTGGCATCCCGAGGACGAGAGCGTAGTCTTCTGCGGAGAGTACGCGCTCCATTGCGTGCAGTTGGGAAGGGTTGAGGGTCTGCAGGTGCTCTGGTGTGGATGTGGGTGTAGGTGTGGAAGGATGGATGGGTGGGGTGGGTGGAAGGAAAGGCGGGGTGGGCGGGGTGAAGACGGGCTTGCGCAGGTCCACGACGAGCTCGAGCCGCTTGCGGTCGCCATCTGCATAGAAAAGCTGCGCGAGGTTGTTCCGCACCCTTGCCATCCCGCCGAACAGCTCGTCCTTGTCGATGCGGAAGATTAGCTCGTCATCATTGCTGTTGCTGGAGATATTGCGGCCTTGAGAAGGCAGCGGTGGTTGTGGTTGTGCCCCCTCCGTCTGGACCCTTGCCTTCAGAGCGGCCACGTCCAACACATGGTCCACACCAACCACCACCCTCTCCGGAGTGAGCTCCAATATATATCCACGCGCCAGAGCCAACAGCCTCGGCTCGATAGACACAGTAATAGGATCCCCAACGCTCATATGCCCATTAAGCAAACTCTTCGCATCCACACCCGCTTTCCCATGTTTAGCCTTATGCAAGGACGGCAGAGGGCACCACGTCTTCGACCGCTCAAAAGCATACGTCCACCGGTGAATCTTGCCGTCCTTCCCCCACTCCGTGCCATCCTTCGGTACGGGCCCAAGCTCCTTTTCGCCTTCGTAAGCATAAGGAACAACAACCATCCCACCAAAGCACCTCCCCCTTCTCTCCCTCTCCCCCGCCCCAAGCGTCCAGAGCTCCCTCTTAAACCGCACCAAATCCCGCTCCTCAAGCGCCAGCAGCCTCTCCCACTTCCTGAAAAAATCCACGCGCTCCGGGGTCAGATGCGCCGTCTTCGCTGCGAACGCGTCCGCCAGGAAGGGGGGCACGGGCGGGTCTAAGGTCGTGAGGGCTTTCCTGAGGGCTTTTTTGGATAGGGAGAGGGAGTGAGCAGCGTCGGACGGGGTGAGAGCGTGGTTGGGGTGCGTTTTGCGGAAGAGCAGGCAGGTGTCGAGGGCGTAGCACCGTCTGCAGGTGCGCTCGTCGTCGATGGGCGCAGGGAGGAAGTGTTCTTCCAGGTCTGCGAGTGAGTCTTGTGCTGGAGCTTGACTTTCGGGCGTGCCTCTGGGCAGGGCTTGAGCCTTGCGCGATGACAGATCCTCCATGTCCACGTCGACGTCCATCACATCTTCCTTCTTCTCAAGCTTCGTCTCCACGCCCTTCCTCTTCCTCACCCGTCTCCACATATACGCAGCAACTTCATTCCTCACCCCCACCAGCCCTCGCACCTCATTCCTTCCCCTTGGGACGCGCACCACCTCGCCCTCGCTCTGCGTATAAAACAGCAGACCGTCCGTCACATCCGCGCCGTACCGTTCGCTCAAAAGCAACGTGTACAGCATCGTCTGTGCGCGGTGCTCCATACCCGCGAGGGCGCGTCCCGTCTTGAGTTCAAGCGGGAGAGGAGTTTGAGTTTCGGTGCGGGCAAGGGGGAGTATTGGATTTGAATTTTGGGTGGGCTTGGAGTAGCTGGATTTTGGGGCGGCGGAAGGGCTGGGAATGGGGTCGGAGATGATGCCGTGAACGGTTGCGTCTATTTTTCCTTTGATACCATATGTGGGCGACCAGATGTCTTCTTCGATGTCCAGGAGCTCGGTGATGGCTAGCAAAGACGGGGCGTCGTGGGCTCCTGAGCGCGTGTTTGTCAGCGCCGCGGTAGACTAGAGAATTTGAATTGAAGATTGTCAGTAAAGTAATTGAACGTTGAGCAGTAAAAGCAACAGACCTTGGGTTCGTTCGCAAGATATTTGTTTGCAAAAAAGATCAATCCTTTGGCTCTTTCCTTCACTTCTCGTCTTGCTATCTCCTCTGATAGTCCAAGCTTAACCAGCTCTCCAAGGCCTCCTTGAACAGCTTCATCAATGCATTTGTCGATAAACGTCTCCTCCCACTGCCGTGCAAGCAGACAGCGCTGCATGACTTCGTGCAGCATGCTGCCCCATACCAGCGCAGGAGTGATGTCGCTCGTTGAGCGGACAAGGCCTGAAAGAAGAGGCTTGCGACGGCATTGAGGCGCGTTGGAGAGGGCAGTGGCTGTGATCAGCAGGTCGGGGTGGAGGATAAGGAGGTTGGATTGCGAGGTTATGGATATGCTCCGTTTTGGGATTTGTGATTGGCTAGAGGTAGATGCCCGGGAGGAAGTGGGCGAGAAAGTGCCGATGACATTGAATATGTCGTCTGAGGATCATTGTTGATTGAGTTGAAGCAAAGTTGTGGAATAAATTCTTACCGATACGGATGTCCGTTTGGTACCAGTCGTCACAGAGGTAAACCTCGACACGTTCTCCTCCAGGTTCCAGTCTTCCGATGACAGTCTATAAATGAAAGAGTAAGCATTGTTGAAAGAGTGAACGTCAAGAATGGGACTGCGACAAAGTCTGAATCACGTGATTTACACTAAGCAGAAAACAGAGACGACGGCAAAAAAAAAAACTGGAGAGGTGAGAATAGGCATTACCTTTCTCCAGCGATTGTCGACGCATTCCTCAGTAATACGTTCGGCAACGCAACGTGTACAAGGATCTGGTTCATAGGGTGGAACGACAGGAACATTTTTCTAAGGGAGGGAAGATAATAAGATAATATGAATACCCCAACCAATCTGCAGTGAGTGAGACATACTGTGATTTCAGCAGATTTTTTTGGGGCAGAGGGTTTTACGGGGGTGAACGGGTCAGCTTCCAAATCCCAATTCTCGGATCCTTCGAGAAAAGCTGCAATGTCGTCCTCGTTGGTTGAGAAAGCTGTGGAGGACGGAATGGGCACGGGCTGGGATTGAGAAAGAGGTTTGGCATGAGTAGGTTTGGTGGGAGTGCGGAAGGCGGACGCAGGTGATGGTGGTGGTAAGTGGTCAAGAGGCTGTTTCTTGAGGGGAGAGGGATTGGGGGACAGAGAGGCGGTCCAAAAGTCCGCGTCGAGGCCTTGTAAAAGCTGAGCCATAAAATTGGCCTCGTCTGCTGCTGTTCGCGCCATGGTCGAGCGCTTGCACTGTGACGAAATGACCGACAACTGTTTTTGGTTGGGTGACTGTTTGTCTTTGTTGACGCGTCGTGTACATAACATGACGCGACGCGTTCCATGACGTCACTAGCTCTTCACGTTCTCGACTGGGAGAATCCTCCCCGTCCCACGACGTCCAGCAGTCCAATCAAGCCGTACACATACAATTTCTTCTTCGAAAAAGCTATGGCACTAAGCGTCGGCGAGCTGACTCACAGCCAACTACTCAAAATGCACAATTGGAAGTCTGACTGTCCAAACTTCTTAAGTTCTTATTTTCCAAAGGAGCGCCCAATATTTAGCAAGCTAGTGGGTATCTGCTGAGCTCAAGGCTAAGTATCATTCTAAAGTCTTTAACGAACTAACTATTGTACACATGTACAGCTTTCAATAAATTAAACCCTTCTCGTGCTCCCAAAGAACTTGCGCTGCTCTCTTGCCATGTCTTTCGCCACCTCGGATGGATCCACCCCGCCAACACAATCGTCAATGACCGAACGCAGTGTGTCCATAGCCGCCTGTCTCTTTCTTTCCTCCTCCGCATCCCTCGCCATAGCACGTTGTCTCGCCTCCTCATTAGCATTGCGCCCCTTCTTCCTCGCTACCGTGGCTCCTGCGGGGTGCTCAAGCAGTCGCTTCTGCTCCTCCAACTGCCTCCGCATCTCAACCACATCGTTCTCCTTCTTCCACCGCTCCTGATCCATCCTCAACCTTGCCATCTCCCGCTCGTGAGTCCCATTTGCCTCCACAAGCCTAGCCTCAGCCTCCTTCAGCCTCTCTTCCACCGCTCGGGCATGTGCGCTGCACTCCTCCGCCTTCTTCGTTGCATTAGCCAGCTTAGCCTGCGTATCCGCAGCCGCCTCCGTATAGCACACAGCCATGCTCTCCAGCTTTGTCTGACACGCATCCCGGAGTATCTTCTCAAGAGCACTCATCTCTCGCCCATGGGCAGCCTGCATATCTTGCGCCTTCCGACGCAACTGGGTCTCCACCTCCCGGCCAGCCACCTTGGCCCGTTCAAGCAGGCGCTTCTGCTCCTCCAGCTGCCTGCGCACGTCGCCAACATCGTTCTCCTCCTTCCACCGTTCCTGGTCCATCTTCAACTGCGCTACTTCTCTTTCATGAGACCCCTTCGCCTCCACCAGCCGCGCCTCAGCCTCCCTCAGCCGCTCCTCCACCCCTCTGGAATGCACGGCGCACTCCTCCGCCTTCTTCGTCGCCTCGGCCAGCTTAGCCTGCGTATTCGCAACCGCCTCTGCACAGGACACAGCCATGCTCTCCAGCTTCACCTGAAACGCGTCCCGGAGGATCCCCTCGAGCACCCCAATCTCCCGCTTATGCGCCGCCCGCATGTCCTGCGTCGTCTGACGCAGCACATCCTCCGCCGTCCGGCGCTGCTGCGCGAGCACCGAAGCGTGATCCCCGCTCAGCCGGTTCTGGACCTCAGCCTCCTTCTCGCGCACGGCGCGCTTGAGCCGCTCGATCTCCAACTGCGAGGTGGTCATCGCCCCTTGGTGGTTGACGAGCAGCGAGGCAACCTGGTTTTGGTGTTTGGACCGGATCTGCTTCAGCTCTTGGGCTAGCGCGTTGCACGCCGTCTCCTTTCGGCGCAATGCGAGCTCGAGGGTCACCCCCTCTGCTTGAGAGGTGGATAGTTGATCTTGGTGGGTGCGTAGCAGCAACGAGATTTGCTCTTCGTGCTTGGATCCAGTCTCCTCCAGCTCTTGTGTTAAAACGTTGAAGAGGGCTTCGGCATGCCGCTCGATGACGCGCGAAAAAGTATTGTCCTCCGAGGTCGTGGGCGGCGTTGTTGGTTCTGAGCTGGCCACGGGGACTGAGCTCGACTCGTAGTCCGTATCGTATGAGAGATTCAACCTCGACTCCGGATTAGAAGCATATGGATGTAGGGTGGTGGATGAACCAGGGTATACCTCCTGCGGATGCGGGAGTTGGTGTTGATACAATTGAGGTTTGGGTGCAGGGGGGTATTGCGAGTCGGATGGGTGATGATATACAGCAGGGCCAGAGGAGGAGTGGCGTATCGGCGGCTCAGAAATTGGGATGGATGTCGGTGAGTATGAGCCCGAGGGCGGCGCGCCTGATTGTACAAGCGGTATGCTATAAAAAGCACTCTGAAGTGCAGACGGCGATGTCGGCGGCGGCGGTGGTGGCGAAGCGCAGAAAGCGAAGGACGACGCTGGCGACGACGATGGGGGATGCTCCAGATCCGATCCTGCCTCGAACGAGTGGACGCTGGCGGTACTCGCACTCGCACTAGAACTCCCAGCTCTTGTATAACTATTAGATCTGGATGCGCCAGGGCTCCGCCGTCGTTTTCGAGGAACCTCCGACTCCTGATATGATTCTGAATATGATCCGGAATTTGGGTGATACATAATGAAATGGGGCCTCTTCCTCCCGCTCGGGTCCATTCCAGGCTCCATAATCCCGCTCTCTCTCTCGATTCGAGGGCTGTTATACCCAACAAACGAACCCGCCGGCTCCAGGTACGGACGGACGTCGTCTGTGGGCCCTGAGTCGTATTCGCTGGCCATGGCCATGCCAGCAGTGGCACCAAGGATTGATGAGGTGTCCGGTCAAGTCGAGGTACTCATGCCTGTAAGGAAACCTTTGGGATCACCAATACCCACCCGGATAGTCCGTATGACACGTACGAGCGAGGTGTATCACCATAACCGATGTTGCGTAGCAGTATTCGGTGCGTTGAGGTGAGAAGGATGACCAAGAGTCATGATAGGTAGCGATTGAGCTGAGCTTGAATGAGGGGGCCGACCCTGAAAGGGACCGAGGGGCTCGTTTTCACACGTGTCGGTTGGAATAGCGGCGGCCAACGCCTCGATTTGTCTTGGAGCTGTTGATTTTGCAGTAAGGAGCACTTCGAATAAATGCCCACAATAACTTACTCAAAATAACTTCGGGTCACCCGTGGAGGCTCAGATTCTTTCCAGTCTCACAGACAGTAAGCCTTACGGCCTCGATTGTTTTATCGTCGTACACCGAAAACTCAATTACATGTGGTAGGTTGCTATAATCCAACTGGACTGGAAATGTGCTTGGTGGTGTCCACAACTTTTGCTGACATGGGAAGTGGTAAGCGCCCGGCCCGGCCCGAGTCCTGCCTTTGGCGCTTGTTCGTTGGTAAGACATTTTTGTGTAACGTTGAGCGGGACTATAAATCAATCGCGTTGAAAGTTCAGCGACTCTAATTTAGCTAAATCCTGGACAACTTCGGATGAGTCCACCCCTCCAATGCCAGCATTGATCAAAAGAAATAGCGTCTACAGCTTTTGTCTGGTCATATACTTCGCATCTTTGTCTAAGATTCCTCCCTCAAATTCTCAATCTAGTGTGCATCTCTGCTCCATATCCCTTCCTTCCCTCTCGGCGTCCAGCCTCCAGGTACACTCCCCTGCAATTGCACGACTTGCTGAGTCCTGGTCACACCCTCCAGCCTCGCGGCCCTCGCCTCAGCTTCCTTCAACCGCTCTTCCAATGCATGGGCGTGTGCGGCGCTTTCGTTTGCCTTCTTCGTCGCCCCATGGAGCTGAGCCTGTACGTGAGCAATCACTTCCTTATGGCGGACAAGTATTACATCCAACTTCTGCTGATACAGCGCCTTTACTTTCGCTTCTAGATCATACATCTGCCTCTCGTGCGCGGCTTGTGTTTCGCGCTTGGCACGATGAAACAGGTCCTCGAATGTTCGACGCTGCATTGCGAGAAGAGCCTGAGTGTTCGATTTGTTTTGGATTTCTGCCTCGACTCTCGCGGATTCTGCGTGGACGGCTGATAGTTGCACTTCTTGGGTGGAGACTAGAGACGAAGTTTGGCCTTCGTGATTCGATTGAGCCTCGTTCAGTTCCCCGTTTAAAACGTTACGTGCCGCTTCGACATTGTTCTTGACAATGTGAGAAGGGAGAGGGTGCTGAGGTACAAAAGCGGGCAAACTTTGTAATGCCGAGTGGGGTTCAAGAACTGTGCTCGGGCGGTAATCCTTGTCATACGAGAAATTGAGGTTCAATGTCGTGTTTAAATAGGAAGAAAATTGATTTAAGGAACCCGACGAGCTATAGTGTATGTTCTGCGGGTCTGGATACTGGTGCTGGTGCGATGGGGTAGTATTGGCGAAAGGTCCTCGAATGTAATAAAGATTATGATGGCTGGGCCGCTCAGACTGGCCTGTCGCCAGAGCTGGTTTAGAATCAAAAATAGTTGATGATAAGTATATTTGTGCGTCTGAGTTTTCAGAGTTCGGATTGACAATTTGTAGTTGTGATGTTGAAGATGAAGTGGGTTCCTTGAAAGAAAGTGCAGGTTGTAATGATGATGGTGATGGTAATGGGCAAGGAGTGGAATAATAGCTCGGTGGGGGTTGATAAGACAAGGGGTTGGAAGAGGTGGTAATTGGCATGGTAAAAGACCGTGGTGTGTCGCCATCCACCATACTACATCTTCTATCGTCCATTGTCGATGGGCTTGTGTCTGAGCTTCGCCGTCGTTTTCGAGGAATCTCGGATCCGTCATGGTTGTCGGTTTGTATTTCAGGAGAGAGTTCTCGATGAGCAGACGAGCAGTGCATCCGCTTTTCCACTCTCGATTCCAAACCGGGCTCCACGGACGCGTTTTCATTCAAAATGGACGTGTCATCCCATCCTTGGTGTAAGTCTCTATCTGATATGCACTCCGAAATGCGTTCGCTGTTCATGGTGCAGCTGCTCGGATCTATGAGAGCTTCCGTTTTGGAAGGGTCGTATCTATACTTCATTAAGATCACCTTCTCGCTCATACAAGCAGAAATGCTCACGATATTTGCGGTCGCTATCGAAAGTCTTTGAACTCTATTGAGCGCGTCGAAAACTGGGAGGTGGTTGAACATGTAGGTCGCCGTAAATGATGACAGGAGGAGACGTTTTTAATTTCTTCACACGACCGTTAACTTTGACGGCGCGACCCTGCAGTGGAAGTTTGCCGAACTTGAAAGAAAGTCACCTCTTGTTGCTTTTCCGTTGGTTTGAGGAATAAGATGCCTTTGGACAAGAAAATGCATTGTTCGTGCCAAGTGACACCAGTGAACGAGTAAAATCAGCCAAAGGTTTTTCACAGTCAAAAAGCAGCCTCCGGTGCGTACGACTTTCCATATTTGGTTAATTGTAAACCATATTAAGAAGCACGGCTTTCACTGGCCGAGAATCGATCGACGAACTCTCTTTACGTTTTGCGACCTAAACTGTTGACCAACCCTCGATTTTTTTGTATATATCTCCAAATGAACATATCGGTGTACACAGGCAGTCGTCCTAATTTATCCGGAATAATAATCCTATGAACATATGGTCCGAGAGAAAATTCACTACTAAGCCTGACTCCTGTGCCATCCTCCTTTGTCTCATATTGTAAAATAACCCACATTACAAGCAGAAGTGATGGCTGGCTGACCGCAATTCATTAGATGCGCTCTTTGAGTAGGGTACCCGTGCTCCGCACGGTAGGAGTCGTTTTCATGGGAAATTTGATAGTGCCAACCTAAAAAGGATCATGATACAAATGTCATACAAAAATAATGAGCCTGCACTACCGAAAGACAATGTAAACAATCTACGCCGTATGAAAAACCCTGCTACGTTGAGCCCATCTTCCTGGTTTTGCCTGCTGTCGGTTGCTCATGATGCTCGTTGCCCTCACGCGAGCGTTTTGAGCTGGAGGCTGCAGGTGTTGGGATTTCTGGCATGTAGAACCCCTTTGCGACTGCCTTGCCCTTCATTTCCCAAAGTTGGGGGTCATCACTGACTCGCTCTCGGGTGCTGTCAGAAGTGTGAGCAACCGAGGGATGGGGGAGGGCAAAAAACTCAACTTACAGTCCAACGTGTTCAAAATGGCGCTCCCGGACGGAGACGAAGTCGGCTCTGCACCCAAAAACTCGAGGTTGTCGATGGTGATCTTGAAGGCGGCGATGATGGTGTCCGAGCCAGGTTTGTACACGACGTCCGTGATGAAGCCGTGCACCGCAATGAACCGGTTATTGTACGGGGTGGGTTTTTTCTTTGCCTGTCCGACTGGTTCTTGGTGGTGACAAAAGATGGGGGCATGAATTGAACTTGATTAAAATCTTGACCAACGTGTTAGAAGATTGCAAGGCTGCGAAGAACCAAATTAACCTGACTTCAACTGCTATCTGTTGTGCTCTACTGGAGTTGTAAAGCGTGCTGAGACCTGTGCTTCCTGGCACCGGAGTTATATCAGATCCTCGAAGTCAATTCTAGGTCTTGAATTATCCAGAGACTTGCATTACACCCGCCTGATTGGTTTCTTTTTCTTACACGCTGTGAGTACGCCATACTCCATCTAGACAGATGGTCGCCTCCCAAATCTGTGTAATCTTAATGGTAATCCCAAGGTTTTGCCATTATAAATACTCGGTCAAAAAGAAAAGTTTCTCTGAAAAAGTTATGGTTAAAGTTACTCTAAGAACTTCAATACCCCATGAGGACCCGAGAAGAATTTTCCGGATCTGCATAACAAAAACGTGTTCGATACAGGGTAAGCGTCTGTTCTTTTAAAACAAGCGCTCGTTTGTTAGCCACCTTGATCGAATTCCGGTACTAACCATCCCCGGACTGGTGAGTATTATAAGCTGAAAAATATCCGTTCTCGTATATAGTTCTATCCATGAGCTCCACTGCCCGCAAGTCGAAATGGAAAGCGGCATCAATAGTGATACAGATGCACTTACTCCCACATCGTCCAACTTGACCGGATAAATCAATTTTGGGGCGAAGCAAGCAAGGATTGGATAAATGGATATATCAGCCTCTCATTTTCATGAAATGTTGAGCCTAGTAAGATATTTGGAAAGTTTTGATGAGGCCGAGATGTTGGTCTTTGAGTGACAATCGAAGGCTGGTTCTGATATATGGAAATACTTGACAAGACAATGAGAACGATGTGCCGAGCAAGACACTTGATGGTACTCTTGGGCGAGGTGCACCGGCCGGTTGAAAGGGGAAAGGCTAGTATCAGATTGACTGCTTTTGTCATTGACAAAATTTGACATGTAAAGCGGTGATTATTCTTGATTATTTGTCAGGTGGCAATGAAGCCACCTGTACACGATAGTAGTTGGCTCTATGATAGAAAATAAAAGATCTGCAATAAAGGCACCTACAACTAGCAGAATTATAAAAGCAACAAGAGAACAGAAAACCCATGCCAAGAGTGGAGCCGGTGGAAGAAAACTTATAAATAAGACTTGGGAAAACTGCCAAAGTTTTCTCTAATAGACCCTCAAAACTCAATCGTCGATGACGATATAGTCTGCCTCCGCCTGCGGGGCATCCATCGGCTCTCCAGGATCTAAAACCTCGTCGGGACCATCCATCAAAACGACGCCGTCCTCGTCCAGTCGTCGTCTCTTGCTGGGACTCGGTCCATCTTCCAGCTTTCGTTTTTGGCTGGCAACAGAATTATTGTTAACTGCAGATGCCACTCTAGGTTTCTTCGGTGTCGGGGCAAGATCGATGATACCAACACCATCATCGATTGGCAAAGGCCGTTTCGTGGAGGTGCGTTGCGGAGTTTCAGGTGCAGGAACAGGTTTGAATTTGCGCGGTGGTTTGGGAAGCGGTGATGGGAGTATAAAAGGCGATGCGTCCGCTGCATGGTTTGGCCTAAGTAAATCAATAAAAGATATAAGAATCTTTCGGTGGTGGAATAGAATAGAAGATAGAGACGTACGGAAGAACGCCAACAGCAAGAGATATGGTAGCCCATTCGCCCTCTTCATCCACTATACTCAAGAATTTGCCCCGAGTCACGTTCAAACTTTCCAATGAACGGTCGAAGTTATCCTCCCAATCTGGATCGCTCAGGACGCGTTTGTCTTCGTATACGCTGACCTCCCTTTCATCGTCCCCTAAGACACCTTTAATCACATCACCCAGGAGAGTCCGCGATGGATCACACAACAAAGGTATGTATGTATCTCTGCAAATACCACACTCATTATTGGGGGCACTCAGACGGATCGTGCTGAGCGGAACAGTAGGTTTGAACTGAATGTGGACGTTGCGCATCTGAGAATGCGATTTCTTCAGCAAATGGAGGGCTTGCAATACTATCAACCCAGAGATGATGGCATTTGTAGTGGCAATGGCTGGAATAATGTTTCCGGCCATTTCTGCGAGGTTATCTTTTTATCAGTGCTTACTCAAAGTTATATCGGAATCAACAAACCTTTGACTTCCCAACGGGTCTTTCCGTCGATGCCATAAGCATATGACCGTAGGTTTGATGAAGCAGTCACAAAGTCAAGCGTATCGTCATCATCTTTGTCGAATGAGATAGTCTGTTCTCCATTTCTTAGACGATCAGCAAGACGATTCGTGCTATGGTCGAAAAATACTTTAAAAATACAAAACTCTGACGATGGAGAGATCGTATTACCTGGAAATGAACAATTGTAGGTTGTCCTTGAGGGTCAAGGCACGCTGGTCTTTCAACGAGGAACTCGCAGAGCCATTGACTTGCCCGTTTGTGAGGTTACTTGGAGTTGAAGTTCCATTGCTACCGCTACTACCAGCGACAGCGTTGGGCAAAGGAGCACCATTTGTTTTAGTGGATTTGAATGTTCCATCAAGGATAGGCTCGTAGTCAAGAGGGGTGGGAGGGGAGCGCGACTTCCACATATCGGCCATAATGAGTAGGTTCTTTATGTCTGCATTAAAGACCTGGTATATAAAGTTTTACTCACGCCGAAGGCATCAAAGCATGTACAGGAACGAACCTTTTGAAATACCAGTTTTGCAGCATCGGAGGAAGTACTACTGCGCAATGAGTCGCGGACTGTCTTGAAAGCTTGTGCTTCCTTTCGCAGAGTTTCAATTTCTTGGGCTGAGGAAAGATTCAAGAATATTGGCAGAGGGAATAATTACATCAAAGCTCACCATTTTCTCCATGCTTCTCGGCATCGTCTAACTCGCCGCTCGCGTCCTCATCCTCGCCAAAGAGTTGCCTAAAGGAGACTCAGTCGACTCGATGGAAAATCACAATTCTAGTGGCTCACCCCATAAGATAACTCTTGCTCCAAACAATGCAATGGATCGGTTGGCTTGGTGTCGAACGGATGGTGCACACAGGGAAGGTTTTGGGAGTCGGTTTGGGAATGCAGTCAAAGCATTCGGTTGTATTCTGCGAAGTCGGTTCAAAAGCCGTCGATAACTCGAAGGAGCGAAAGCACAAACTTTGAGTATTGGTTGAACTTGTCCCAAGTATCCAGCTGTCCCTGACTCTACTAATGGTACTTGAGCGGCTATGCACATTTTGTTCACGTGTCTTCGGGCATCTGCAGTTCAGATATGCAGAAGGTCGAGGGAATAACATAAGGGACACAGACTGAATCGAGTAAAGCGCAGAACATACCGAGGTTATCAAGCGCGTTGAGGACGATATCAAATTGTTGGAACCATTGAATGTCATACTGAGGTTCTTTGATGTTGTCGTGGATTGGAATGATGCGCACATTGGGGTTGAAATGACCGGCAGTTTGTGCAGCAACCTATCATGCGATCGTGTGGGTAAGAACTGTAACTCAGACAAAAAATATCGAACGAACTGACTAGAGCCTTGCTCTGCTTGACGTCCTTCTTTTTGAAAAGAAACTGACGATTGAGATTCGAAATGTCTATGGTATCCAAATCCAAAAGGGTGATTTTGCCGAAGCCAGTCAAGACAATGTTCTTCACTGTTTGTGGAAGCCTTGTGAGTATGGATATAAGTGTTTTTAGCTGGGTTGCAAACACATACGCAGTTCGCAACCAATCCCTCCTGCACCAACTAGCAACACGGAAGTCTTCGAAAGCTGAGAATATAAATCTGGACCGAGAATGGCTTTGGCATGAGCGCTTCTGGCTTTTGCAGTAGACATTCTTCGCTTTCCAGTCAGACCCAGAGGTTTAGATTTCTAGAGGGATAAAGACACTATCAAGGACGAGGCAAAGAGAGGGATCCAGGAAAATGGGGGTTACACAAAACTGTTGAAGGTGGAAACAGGCACCGAAGGACGCGGTGTCACGCAATGCGTTGCGTCACAAAATATCTTTGTTACATGTCACGTTCACCTTCAACTTCATCCAGTGGATTTATGTCCCAGATTTTATTTCAATTCGAAGTATGTACCTCCGAACAAACCCCAACTTCAAGTTAGTGCCAGTGTTGGTACAATGTGTCTTTTTAGCGGCTTCTCAGGCTTGGAGTATGCATCATTCAGCTTAGCATTTGCTGTTCTCTAAGCATATTGATCTCGCTGGCGTGTTGCATTGTCCAGGCGTATGAAAGGACGTGACGCTGCTGCAATTTACGATCGGTTGTGAACCTTCCATTTGGACAATGGATGCCACAATATAACACTGAAGATGCAGACTCACCTGTGATCGCCCTTTTACCTGCCTCCCAACATTTGAAACACAAGACGGCCGATGGTGAGTTGGTAACCCTGTCATTTTTCCTTGTTTGTTCAGCCCTCATGTGTTAGACATATACAGTGCAATTCTGCTAGTTTGACGGCCAATTATTGCCACTCTTTTTGGCTGCCAGCCCATGCATGTCGTTGCGCTATTCCTCAGAGACCTAAGGTAAAAATTTAGACTTAATACGGGCCTCTAGTACTTCTCGCAACGATAATGGAAGAGCATCATCAAGTACTGGAATCCATAGATTTTGTCCACATTATCATCTGGAACGTCCGATCACGGAGAGTCTTTTTGTCCTGAAAGGAACTCTGCTCAACTCGCTGGTGTGGACAAACGGACCTGATCGTTCATCAATGAGGTGAGCTAATTCTGGACACTCTTGCCTCTGCTTTGCTCATCTAACGTCAGGTTGGAGGAACATGTATTATTACATCGTATCTTTCGACAACTGCCACACATCCGCTGGTTTCGAAGAGCCGCATCTTTTTATGGGCAATCTCTATCTCCTCAACTGTCGATGCCAGACCCCATTTTCATACCGACCAACCATAGTTGTCATATTGTCTCATCGAGGTGTTATATGGGCCTGACCTGCAGTCAATCACAGACAATACCGGCGTCAAATTCCTAAGCAAATTTAACTATTCGAAAAATATATGCTCGATAAACACAATATCGTCGCAAAAGGGGGAAATGAATGTTGATTTTTCTTCGCTTGGTAGCTTCCTAAAAAAACCTCCTTACAATTTCAACATTTTTGTGGCAACCTCCTTACTTGGACATTTATGCATGGCAAATGCATGGATGCTTTGGGTTTTTTGCTTTTATTATTGTTGGTCTTGCCAATTCGACTTGAGACTTCGTTTACCTTGTAAAGTAGATCTTATTTCCAGCATTAATTAAGTGCATGTGTCCATGGGTTTCAATAACGAACAAGTTGATCGCGAGAGGTTGAGCTATTTGGTACTGTATTTGGTTCGGCGGTTGAATCCTAACATGCACCTTCATACAGACTCCAGTTTCTTGTCAAATCCACACACTTTCGACGCGTCTAGTAGCTGCAAAGACGCGTATTTCAAGGGAATAATTTGGCCGCATCATTCGTCTTGCAGTATCCGACTGCGAGCTTGAAGACAAAGTCATGGCACCAAAAACACACTCTCAAACCAAGGGAGCCAATAAGAAACCAAAGCCTGCGTCTACTCGTGCAAAGACAGTCAAACTCGGTGCAGATCGACCTTCTTCATCTGCGCCGTCGATGTCAAGACTGGACCCTCTCACCGCTGTGAGTAATTGTCGGATATTCATCTGAACATGGGGGAGATCTATAACTGAAATTAAGCACCCAGTTCTCGAAAAGTGTGATTCCATCAAATACGCAAACGAATGGGTATTCAAGCTCGACTACGTTATCTCAAAGCCGGAAAGGAAAAGGAAAGGCAGCTGAAAAAGCTCGGGTTACCTCACCGTCAACTTCGGTCAACGACATTGGTACGCGCATTCGTTCTCTCCAGGAACTTGCTCATTAGCGTGTTTCAGATGATAGTTTGTGGGTGGACAAATACGAACCCACCACTGAAGTATGTGTCTTCACTTTCACTATTTGAATCGTCATTTCCTGATTTAAGGTTAAAATCTGTAGGCGGAATTAGCAGTTCATGTCAGAAAAGTGGAAGATGTCCGGCGGTGGTTAATCGAGGCTTTTGATGGAGGTCCCTCAGGCAACCTCACAAAATATAGAGTGAGTTTTTCTTTATTGACAAGTTCCACTCTCTGAAATTTCTGCAGCGCGTTCTTGTTTTGACAGGGCCTGCTGGATGTGGTAAGACGAGTACCATCCGTGTTCTTGCTAGAGAATTGGGATTTGAAGTCTTGGAATGGCGAAATTCTATTGGAGAATCAGCTCCTTGGGCTAACCGTAAGCACCTGCTTGTCCTGTATAATCTTCAAATCTTAAGCAACCTACAGGAAGCACGACGTCCTATCAAGGCAGTTCATCAGATACATTACAGCCCGAATTTACCACCGACTATGAAAGCCTTGTCACCAAATTTGAAGCCTTCTTGACCCGTGCTTCGACATGTCAAAATATCTTCGGCAGTTCCCCTTCTGCTCCGGCTTCACATTCACAAGGCCCTAGTGCATCCACCAACCGCCGAATCATCCTTCTAGAAGACCTTCCAAACATTCTACATTCTAAAACTCAGGTACAATTTCATGAGGCGCTGAATTCTCTGGTCACTTCTGCGCCATCCAACCCTCCAGTACCGCTTGTAATAATCATAAGCGATGCTGGTATGCGAGGGGAAGCCAGTGACGAACGACAGGCAAGCGGCGGTGGTTGGGGCAGGGATAAAACACAGATCATCGATGTTCGTACTGTTTTACCTAAAGAACTTCTTGGAGGACCGTATGTCACAGAGATAGGGTACCCCTTCGCCCTTCACGACCCCCAGATATAATACTGACTCTCGTTAAAATCTTGACATCACAGATTTAACCCTATCGCACCCACACTTCTTCACAAAGCCCTTCAAGCCATGGTAAACACGCATTTTTCCAATAACATGACTATGCCTCCATCGAAAGAATTTCTGGATATCATCGTCGAATCTGCCAATGGTGACATAAGAAATGCTATCATGACTCTCCAGTTTGCCTGCGTAATGGAAATCCCGAAGAAGAAAAAAAAGGGACAACAAGGGAGTAGTACGGTCGTTTTGGGCACTGTGACAAGACGAGAGCAAAGTCTGGCTCTTTTCCATCTTCTTGGGAAGGTTTTATATAATAAACGTATGGCGTCTTATTCTCCTCTGTAAAGTGTCCTTCCTTATTCGTTGTCAATAGGCAAAGATGACCCTCCGAGCTCTTCTGCCAGTGCCAAGGACCTGAAAAAGGATCGCGATCTCGATGCCTCATTGAAGGAGTGCCCAGAACTCCCTAAGCACCTTCACCACCACGAACGGAGGACAAGTAGGGTGGATGTTGACGTGTGTGCAAATCCAGATCGACTAAATGTGCCTGTTTTGAAATTTTCTTTTTGCTCTTAGGCTTTGTACGCAGATTCACCGATCGACACCTCCCTTTTTTCCTTGTACGTTCATCAGAACTACACCCAGTTCTGTAATGAAGTTGAGGAAAGTGAGGGTATCGCAGATTGGTTGAGTTGGATAGACTCAAGCGGCGGAGAAATGGTACGTGTCTCCATTAATCCAAACGATTATTCAATGCTGACACAGGGCATCGTCTGCTTAGTGGTACCACACAAATCCGCATCAGTTCCACTTGTTGACATTGGGGACTCTGCATTCTCTCCCATCGCCTGTGCCAAGGCGTTCCCAGAAATATTTTAAGCCCGAGTTTTTCTCTTTTCTTCAGAAGGAAAAGGATGCTTGGGATGGTGTTCGGGCTACCCAAGACTGGTTGACCGAGAGCGAAATCCGAAGGGTGCGATTTCGTCTGACAGAGGTTTCAGTAAAAATACTGAATCGCGACTTGATTTTTTAGGACAGTTCCGGTTGGAGGACCGGTGGATGGACTAAGAATGATATCGTCCTTGAAGTAGGCGGCGTTCTCAAGGCTCAAGATACTTTTCTTGACCCCAAATCAAAACCTCCTCACATGCACAGACTATTTTCAAAGTTAGAGTTCTCACGTTCAGGAAGCTTCAGTCATACGCAACAACTCGACGAAGGGGATACCGAGGTGGATCAGAGTCTCAGTCTGGACGATCGAGACCTTGACACAACTTTTCCATCCAAAACAAAGGAAGAGGCTGGAGGTTGGTTGGAGTCTGACGACATTGATGAATTTGACTGACTGTTTGTACATATATTTTTATAATCTGACGTCTTCGGTGATGGAGGTCTTTGTGTGTCCATTGCTTAAATAGTCAGGGCTTGGATCCGCAAATCCTTCGAGATGTGCGCTACGTACAAAAGGTACCCAGTTTAGAAGAATGCACTGTGAGACCTATTGAAAACACCTTCCGAAGAAATCGCGGGAAATCGTACAGGAATGTCCTACTTGGTCAGATCTCTCGTATAATATTCTTAAGGCTGCAACGAAATAAGGATTGACGGACGTCGGCCCAGCTCGACCCAATAATTCTTACTCTTTGCAGGGACGGAAACTTGTCGCCACTCAAAAGAATGTCCACCCTCGCTATGCCTTGCACGAGAGCTACAGATATGTCGAGATTTTTGAACTGGGTGGACTCGACACCATCCAACAAATGAAACGCTTGTTCCGGAGAGATTGGTGGATTTGTTTGGAGATAAAAGTCGCTCAACGCCCTAAGTTGAGTTAGTTTGAGGGTTTCCGTGAATCTATCTGCAGGGTAGAGTTAGAAGTACAGCAAAAACCCATAAAAATAGCACGGACTTAGAGTAGCGCCGGAGAAGTTGCTGTCCATTTTGATGGCCAAGGACTGAAGGTTGTCGTTTGGGGTCTCCAGGTACTGAGTAAGGCTAGGATAGTCCTCCACGGCCAAGTAGGACAAAGAAAGAGAGGTAATGGTGGGAAGGACATTCTGAAGGAAGAGAAACTCGAAGACGAGTTTGGTCGATGGGGATACCAGCTGGACCTGATGCAATGGTGCGATGAGCTGGAGGTCCACCGCTTGATCGCTGGTTTGATAGGTAGAAGAGCAAGTGAGTGACTCCAGAACCTGGAAAGTGCAAAGAAGTCTTGCGAAATCTGAAAATGCTCCAAAAACCACTGAACCAATATCCAAATTAGTGACGCTGTTGGAGAATGCAGACAAGGCAGTCTGTGCCTCGTGACGAATGAGTGTATTTCCTGGACCTAAAATCGCAAGGGATGTGATATTCGTGTTATCTAAGAGAGATAAATGGCGTGAAAACTCGGTGAACCACCGTTGAGAACCGGAAACGAAGTGAAGTTCCAATCCACGGACGACCGACGAAATGGTGCAGAATGGAGACAACAATAATTGCGTAAATTCGCGAGCATTGTCGTGCGTTATTGCAACCCTGGAAAAAAGGTGATGCCGGCTGCTTGGGGTCCATTCCTTGGACACAAGGGCACAGACCATTAGCGTATTCGGGTCGGAGTGATTGTAATCGATGACAGTGTCAACAAGCTCTGCTGGAAAGACTCTGCTGGAAAGTGGGCTGAAGCTGGCCATGGCTTTGTTTTCCAGCTTCAAGGATTGGAAAACCAACACGCCATTTATAGGATCGTAACGGCCTAGACATACTAGAATTAAATGAGAAAGTTAACCTCACAATGGTATATCCAAAAGTATTGATTTGTGTTTTTTCAAGGACCAAGTAAAGCGCCGGTTGGATGAAGATGTATCATTCATATTTCTGGGTGGCAGATGAGATTGCAAGGAAAAATATCGACAGATCACAATTACAAACAAAGTGATCCCTAAGGATACTCTGTAGGACCCCCCTAGACTCAAGGAAACTTCGTAAATTATTGTCAAGGTTGCAGAGTCGGTAGCGAGGTTAAAGGCGAGTTAGTCGTATGGTGGCCAAGCTCTGTAAATCCGCTTGTAAGATCTCCTGGTATCTGGAAGGTTGAAGCGATTTCTGTAACGCCTGAATTTCTTGGTGGTCTGGGGGTGGCCGAACCAGAATGCGAGGACCAGAAAGAATCGTATGTGAGCGTGGAAGCCGACCCAAAATTATACATGTCCTTCGCGGTGAGCGAGGCTAGTGGTTTAGTGCCAGAAGGGGCTTTCTGAGGGCGAGGACGAGAAGGTTTGACAGGGGGATAATGATTGGCCGTTGATGTATCAATCGGCGATTGACCATCCTGAGGTGGGGACAAAGAGTTTGTGGGAACAGGAGGTCCTCCTTGTACCGTGTTTACAGCTTCACTTGGACCGTTTGAAGCGACACGATCCAGATTTGTCGTCATGGTCAAAGAAGCGGCGTTTTCTTCTTGAGACACGACCAACATTGGTAGATTGTCAGCCGGCAGATTAAATCTCGTAGAAGAATCGATGAATAAAGAAAGGTCGGGCATGGCTGTTGTCTGCGTGCTGTGGTTGGCGCTGGTTCCCTCCGGCGTAATGGTTGTACTTGGATCGGCGCTTAGAACGGGAGCCGAGGCTATTGCATTCCGTCCCAAACTTGACGATCCGAGTTTAAAGGACAGTGAAGACTGGGATGAGCTAACTTGTGGGCTCGAAAACGTAGTATGCTGCTGCTGAATCGTAGTAATGGTGGGAACTGGAAAGGGTTTTGATCCGCGCAAATGAGAATTGTGGAAATAGAGATTCTCAACCTCATTCAGATTTTGTTTTTGCTGAAATACAAGATATTTCCGTGAGTAACGCAGATACACACTCCAATGATAATCCTGACGAACCCAACCATGTTCCACTTTCAATCGGGCATACTGCAATCTCATCTGCAATTGTCTGGATAGCTGTCAAACAAGACATACGCATCTTAGCACTTAGTTCCCAGATAATAGAACAGGTCTTCGCACATGATTTGCCTTAACTTTCTCCATTGTTTGCTTCCGGCGTTTCTCATTTTCAGACGCTTGAGCAGCTGCTGACGGAGTAGACACCATTTTAGCCTGAGTGAGGATTTGATAATCACAAGTCACAGATAAACGTCGGATTTTTACGAAGACAACAGGATTTGAAGTAGGAAGGTGCCTTTGTGGTGAAAAGTTGTTCCAGGAATTTTTGAAGTGGGTAGGGGTTGCACCTGAACCAGAGCCCGGAGAATAAACACGAATGACCACCACGTGCCAGCAGAACTACATCACGTGGTGAACATTTGTCTTATTGATCGAGAACTTGACTCGGCGAGCCTGGTCGATACCTTTACGAGGGCATCTCGAACTTGGAAAAACCGGGTGACCGGCTGGCTGGCGGTTGGCGGCTGGCAGCTGGTGTTTGGCAGAGGCGTGGATGCAAACATGTCGGCACGGGTCGGATGTCAGCATAACCGGTCAAGCGCCTGACGAACCGCGCTGCATTGCATTAAAGAGGCGTCACTATACTTACATATACTTTGACAACGGATTATGGAAGTAGGATAGGTATAGAATAGCTTATATCAGATGAAATAAATTCAATCAACAGCCAAAAAACGTTGTCTTCGTTTCTATTTCGTGTACCTGGCATTGTTCAGCAAACACGTTGCAATTTGTCCTCTCTTTTGCCCAGGTACCTATAGCTCAAGGCGACAGGCTATATTCTACGGCCGTCTGGTATATATATGGTTGCAGCGCGTAGCCTTACTTGCCAGCATGCGGAGGCGGAAATATATCTGCGGATAATCTGCCAAAGTGTCTGCTGCCACTCAGGCCGCTGAGCCTACGCTTTCGCAATCCTGTTGCGATAGAGAACTGTATATAAACTCTGTCAGTATCCAAACTCCAAACCAGCACTCGTCGCAACCTCTCCATCTTTTCAATGGCCGAACTTCTTCAACTCCTTGACCTGCTTAGGACCAATGCCGATGCTTTAAACACAGTATCACTCAAATCTCTTTTCCACTTTGTGACTTATGCTGCTCGTCTCAAGGATGATATATTGCTTCCCCAACCCGCAGTATATTCCCCATCAGTTGCCCCAGAATTATTGCCTCGAAGTGTACTTCACTTCCTCTCTACTTCGTGTGGATTTACTATTGAAACAACGGAGCACTGCTGGACCATCCTGAAGGATGTTGTCTGGCATTCCAAGGACTTTTCTCCCGAGGGAACCAATTTCGAGGCCTGTGCAAGAGTCTTTCTTGCTCATGGCCATACTTTCGGACTGCGTAAGAGTTTTATTTGTTGTGGATACACCGTGACACCAGCTAACATTTTATCCCTGCAGTGCCGCGTTCGATATATCCGCCCAAGCGGCACTGCCTGAACCCAGACTGTCGGAGAACTGATGGCGGGCTTGTGCTCAAAAAGGCGGAGCAGCGACAAGCAGTACTGTACACCCTCAATGACGGCCCTCTGCCAGTATGGTCGGTTCATCTTTACTGTGAAAGTGTGTTTTACTTTCTTCTTCCAACCACCAGCACGGCTGATTGCTGACTTCTGACAACAGAATGCAAGATTGATTATCATCACAATTTTTATATTCAAGATGGCAAGCGGGTCTATTACGACACTGGTATCCCGGACATCATTCAAGTCGGAGAACATCAATTCGTTGAACGAAAAGTCATCGAACTTTGGATTTCTTCAATGGTTGTTTCGTGGACCTCAGCAACCAATTGTGCTCGACTTTATAATTCAGCTCTTTCTCAGGATGATCGCAAACCTCCAGAAGGTTGGAAGTTTGGATTCACCCTGGACTCTGATCATGTATGGAATGGGTTCATGATTCTTTCGCTCCTTCAGGACCTTACCCCAAGAAAACAAACCCTCTCCGTGCCTCATACTGGGCTTGACGCAGACAGATATCGGTCGGCAATCCAAGCCCGAAATCAACGTATGCGGCTTTATAGCCAGCCTGAATTAAGGCATTACTGTGACAAGTGCACTCGCTTTACAACAGACGGTTAGTTGACGGTTTCGATGCCTGTTTGAGCTGGACCACTCACATTATTTAATAGGAAAATACAAAGTTTCTGTTGTTGTCATCGATGGAGTTACACTTGGGCATCCCTGTTGCAGTGTTCACAACTGCCATACAGCCCTCTCCTCCAACCGCGATCGTTACTGCAAGGACCATCAAGATGATGCTGGGATTTGCGCCATTGTCGGGTGTTCCTCACCGATTGTCCCAGACACAAAAACCTGCAGCAACGAGGAACACCAGAATGTCGAGAAGGTTCACACTGAGCGTGGCCAATCTCGGTTCCAGCTCCAAGAGCGCCTCAAGCGAGCACGCGTTGCTCATCCAAATGATTCACTTGGAGAAGCAGTTACCACCATTGACGAGCTTGCAGATGTCGACGAAGAGGAAGAGGTATTTGAGCTTCCGACTGGCCAAACGACAGCATTGCACGTAGCCCACACCTCTCGTCGCGTTGACCTTCCGAAAAAGAAGTTTCGCGCCCAGTTTGGCCGAAAGCGGACCCATAACGAGCAGATTATTGTCGCGCCGTGTGGGATGATCCATGCCAGGGAGACCTTTTTCGGCGCTGAAGCTGTATCCTCTGTCGTCGTTAGTTTTCTGTCTCAATTTTACCAGTAGAACCGAGTTCTCATCTGTTTATTGAAGGAAATGATAAAGCGGACTTACCGCATTCCAGGCACAATGCCCGACCACATATTTTTCGATAACAACTGCCAGCTCGCTAAGGTTGTTCAGGACGATCCTGCGTTCAAAAATGTCGGACTTTCAGTGGACGTCTTCCACTTCAAAAGTAAGCACTCGGAGAAGGATATCTTTTGCCAGGCCAATTGCAACCCTGTGAACTTCCCAGAGTTGAAAGGACTAGGTAACAAAGCCTGGTACTTTAACTCCTCCATTGCAGAGCAAACGAACTCATGGTTGGGTGGTTATCATTCAATGTGTCGCGAGATGTTGGTGGATAAGTATAATTTCTTTCTTGATGAGATGATTTTGCGGCGCAACCGTTTGACTCGGACCAAGCTAGGGCGTGCAGGAGACAAGCCACGGTACTTTACTTGAAGTATGTTTCATTGCAGCTAGGATGTACATATGACAAGATTGATAACAAAACAAAAACGTAATGAAGACAAAAAAATGACCAATGTAATCTAGACCTTAGCGTTTCTCCGAGTGCTCTTTTGGAAGACGGACCACTTCCCTTCGTCTGTGTGCTCTGCCCTCAAAACACTGTCACGAAGACTTTGCGGGGCATTCCTCCAACGAAGGCGATTCTCGTTGACAGTTGACCGGCGGTATGCGATGTTGGCAAAATGCTCACCAAAAAGGGTCTCCGTCCGGACGGTAGGGTTCTTTTCACAGGCAGCAAAGAAGTTGACGATATCGAGGGCGTAGAAATCCGCTGGCCATTGGCGAGCTACTGTGACTGCGTCACTGGTAGATGGCTCAACCTTGACGGCAGTTTGCATAGATGGTGGCGGCGAAGAGTCGGACTCATCTGTCAGCTCAATGATGGTGACATCAGGGCGGCGGGATTTTTTGTGACGTTCGGGTGCCGACGGAGAGCCTTGATTCAAAGCCTGCCTCTTCTTTGCAAGTTGCGCCAATCCAGAAGAGGAGTCATCTGATGAGAGCTCAATGATGTCTGACAGTAACGAGTCGGGAGAAGGTGTGGGTTGGAGACAGGATGGCGGGAGAGTCTGTTTGCGGAACTGGCGTTGCGAACGAGTCGGCCTGTCAGGGCTATTGCTGCATTCATCATCGGACGATGACACATATTCGATAGCCTTTCCCTTTCCTGAATCCTTCATTTTGCTCTTGTACCTGTTACGTAGATCACGCCGTTCTTCTGTAAGTTTGTAGCGGATGTGAGGGGCAGATTCAGGCTTCAAAAGCTTGTCGAAATCGGGGTAATCGACCACATGACTGGCTTTCAGAAAGACACGAGCGCCTTGCTTCAGCTCAACGACATGGCCAATGTTAATGTTGACCCAGGTACCAAGGGCCTCGCGATAGAGTTGGACGCGTGTTGTAGATCCAGTAAGAGAGAACGCTGACAAGACAGCGGCAGAAAGAGGGAAGTACGGCCATGTAAATGCGAACGGTCCCTCTTGGAATTCCTCGATTGTGGCAGGCTTCGAGTCCTCGACCCATGCATACACGACGACGGCATGTTTGACCTGCGCCGCACAGAGCTTCCGCTCGGACTCTGCTCTCCTTTGTTCCTCTCCCAGCTCCTGCTCCTTTCTCCATTGAGTTGTGAAAATCGGGGGCATATGGGAACGGAATCGAGGGTTTGGTAGCGCGTCAAGGATATCCAAGTCGGGAGACAGCTGTGTTTGGTATTCATGTTGGAAGGGGAGTCAACTCGCACTACCTGTGCATTGCTGGGACCAGTTGTCATTGCAGAAGGAAGCAATAGCGGTGGAGAGGGTGCGCGAATACGACCTGGCTGAATGGAAGCAACAGGTGACGTGGCTTGGGCCGCAGGGCGGGGACGTACGTGCGTCTTGGAGATGCAGCTGCCGTCGCTATTGATGCAGTGCTTCCGGCAGAAACCTTTCCGGCAGTCGGGTGCAATGCGCGTCTGTCCACATCCACGTATCGGGCAATGTGGAATTTCGGGAGGGGCTGCGGTGGCGAATACACTCCCTCCCATGGTGTTTGTCACTGCAGGGTTGGGTGCCGTCGGGGTGAGCATTTGCAATGGTACAGGCAACAAAGGCGGGTGCGAGTTGAGTGGCGGGGAGGACGAAGGGGATGTGGAAGATCCTTTCTTCCACCGAATTGTAGTGCACTTCTCGCCCTGGGCATTAAATCCATTGCACTAACACCAATTTATGAGCACATATATAAGAATACCGTACTGCTAGACTCACTACAGCGACGAGGCGGCCCTTGTTCCCATTGGCATCACTGACACATGCCTTGTAGGCCACGAAGCGACCACAGCTGCAGGTAATTCCTGAAGGTTCCATATTTGCAAAGGAAAGGAGGTATTGTCGCGCTTAGGGTAAAATAGAACTGCATGTTGTTGAAAGAACGTCGAGTAGAGATAGAGGTGTTCATGTTGTCTGTTAGTGCTATGTAGTTCGTGCTTTGGAACCATCGTTAGGAACAATATGCAGGAAGTGAACACAATGAGACTTACACTGAACAACGGCAGGACGTACCCTCGTGCGGCGTTGTTGAACGCTTTGGAGACAGGATGTTAACGAAGCTACAAACGCGAGAAGGACGACTTCAGTGACTGCGCTGGCAATGGCCGAAATAGCCCGGCCAACCGGTCACCCAACGCCAGCCAGCCGAGGGCATCTGGGATCTGGAAATTTCGCCAGTTCGGCGATTCGACGAACCGGCGAATGATCGGGGCTTTTACTACCAACACTCACCGCCGGTGCTCGCCATCAGTGAATCGCGCACCTCAGTACCAGGACAACGACGGCAGAGGACGGGAGGACAGCGAGCAAGCCTGCCCGCCACCACCAGAGTTCTGCGCTTCAACGACGCGCAACCGTGACCGCCCAGCACGCAATTCGATCCCCACCTCCTCCCTCTCTCCGAGCAGCAGTTCAACTGCCTTAAACGCTGCTGCGATTTCTCTATCTTGACGGAGCTACACAGGAGGTTGCTCGCCCCGAAACCTTTCTCATCGCTCCATCACTGACTGGTGGACGTCTCTCGCCTCGTTGCCACCAATGTGGCTTGCTGTTCTTCGGCGGCCTGTCGCACGTCCATATTGATGCGAGGGGATGGTCTTTAAGGCGGGTCGACGTCGGCGGGGCCAACGGGGGGTACCGACATTGGTGGGAGTGGCGGGAATGGCGGCGATATTTTTGTAGGCGGAGAAGCTGAGGCTGGAGCGGCGGGTAATGTCGATGTCAACGTCGGCGGAGCCAACACAGGGACCATTATCGGAGGGCGGCGCCGTAGTGACCTAGACGCTGCACAACCATATAAATCGATGTTAGTTCTGTACTCGCAAAGCTTTCTATGCGGTGTAATTCACGTACAATTCATCAACTACTCAGTTCTTCGCAAGATTGCCATGAGACGAGCCTCACCGACGTCGTTAGCGTCGTTAGCGTCGTCCCGCCTGGCGGGTAACTACCGTTTTAGGAATTTCGATCATTCGTCGAACTGCCGAACTGCCGAAATTCCCAGATCCGAGATTTTTTGAGCCAGCCGGTTATTCCAAATCTGAGATTTTTTGACCTTTACGCCTTTCTTCAAAGTCGTCTTAAAATGCCACTTTCACCTCCTCTTAATTTTACTAAATGGCTGAGCGAGAACCAGCAGCTCTTACAACCCCCAGTGAACAACTTCTGCTTGTACAAAGGCCAAGATTTCATCGTCATGGCCGTTGGTGGACCAAATGAAAGACGCGACTTTCATGTGAACGAGACCGAGGCAGGTGGCACCAGATATTTTCTGGGCTCAGTTTCTTAAATGCGACCAGGAATGGTTCTACCAATATAAAGGTGGAATGCTTCTTCGAACTGTGGATGAGGGAAGGTTTCGAGAAATTCGCATCGAAGAGGGAGAAATGTTTTTGCTGCCTGGTGTGTAACCTCACAGTTCAAGATTACCTTTCTGATTCTGTCCTTGACTCGACAGCCAACACCCCTCATAATCCGGTTCGATTCGCTGACACAATCGGCCTTGTTACAGAGCGGGTCAGGCCAGAAGAGTCAAGAGGTGGGTTTCAGGTTACAACGAAACTTTCCACCTTGTTACTGAAATCCCCTAGACCGCCTTCGATGGTATTGTTCTAACCCAGTTCACCTTGAACCCACCATCATACGCGAAGAATCGTTCCATGTTACCGATCTTGGAACACAGCTCAAGCCAGTCATCGAAAAATGGATGAGTGATGAAAGCAGCAGAAAATGTCCATTCTGTGGTACTATCGCTGATGCAAAGTAAACTCGAAGGAAATGTCATACCAATATGCTAGGTATAATTTTATTCGTTAAATTTATCCTTGTCATTGAAAGTGACAAGTGAAGGCTTCTAAATTCAGGCCTTTAATTGGAACTCCAGCGTTATGACTGCTGGGCTATGTCAGGACGGGCATTCACAACTGCATCCCGCTCCGGCAAGTTCTCATCTATTTCAACTGGCGGGCTTCCGGACGTGCTCTTACGAATTGTATACAAACTCGTCAAGCTATTTAGATCGGCAATCCGCACTACAGTATTGCCATTGCGGCGAACGGTACACTCAGTCAAACTACCATTCAGCAATGGTCGGGTTGCCACATATCTGTCGTCCAAAAATACCTCTCGGTTTGTCATGGACTATGACGGATTAGTTTGGGTCCAACTTCCCAAATTCAGTCGAGCTTTTTTGCTTCGATTCCGCCTTTCAAGTGATCGTACAGCTTTTCAAGCCCGGATATCAGTGTTCTCATCGACATTTGGCATAGCTTCTCCCTGCAAAGTACCTTGCATCGCCTTGACTTACAGCGAGGACCATCATTCACGGCTCTCGGATCACAAGTCTGATAGCCTGACAGCTTCAATAGTCATCTAAGCCTAAGATCGATGCTGTAGGAATCAATGCTAGGAGCACTCCACAACGCATCAAGAAATTGTTTCCTTTTCATCGAGGTCCACTCTCACAACCTCATCAACTAAGATCAGCTTCACACCGATGGAATTCACTGTGCGACTGATTTCTACACGTTCGTCGATCATCCCCCTCGCAATGCATAATCGTGCTTCTTCGCCCAGAACAATCTCCCGTTCGATGACGCCTCTATTCGGTCATTCCGACTGTCAATGATGCGGTATTTTGATTTAGATGACTGCCACCGAGCGGACCTGAGCGATCATGCGGCTGATCACAACCTCCGGGCACCGTCCGTCGGGTATGAACAGCCCACAGGCACTTACGCCATAATCTAATCTAACTTGTTCCATTCTCTTTCCCTAGGCCTAAAGGGAACATTAGGCAATAGGACGTCAAAAACGCTATATAAGAGATGCGGAAAAGGGGTCTGAGTTCATCGTCCTCGTAGCCCCTTTCTTCATCGAGTGCACGCAAGCCGCACCTCAACCGCCTACTCATATCATGTCATATAACAACGACAACGACCGCGAGTCCGACTCCTACGGCTCTAATAACCGTGGTGCCCGCGACAACAGCGACTCGTATGGATCCTCCAACAACAACGATTCATACGGTTCCAACAACAATGATACCTATGGCTCATCTAACAGGCGTTCCAACAACGACGACGATAACTCGTACAGTTCCTCCAAGAACGATTCCTATGGTTCATCCAACGACAACGACAACTCCTATGGTTCTTCCAACAAGAAGGATTCATATGGCTCGTCCAACGATAACGACAACTCGTACGGATCAAACCAGAAGGAATCTTATGGCTCGTCCAACAACGACGACAACTCCTATGGATCCAACAAGAAATCCTCCTACGGATCGTCGAATGACAACGACAGTGACAACACCTATGGATCAAACAAGAAAGATTCTTATGGCTCGTCCAACAATGATGATGACTCTTATGGATCAAACAAGAAGTCCTCATACGAATCGTCGAACGACAATGACAACAGTGCTTCCTATGGTTCGTCCAATAAGCAGAACACCTACGGCTCTTCGAACGACAACGATAACTCCTATGGCTCATCCAACAAGAAAGGCTCCTATGGGTCGTCGAACGACAATGACAACTCTTATGGCTCATCCACCAACAATCAAGACTCGTACGGTTCATCCAACCAGGTCTCAGGTAACAACAACAACGATAACGATTCCTATGGCAGCTCTAAGAATGATGCCTCCAACAACGACGATTCTTACGGATCTTCCAACAAATCCAGTGGTAACTCCTATGGATCCTCTAACACCTCTGGTGACAACTACGGGTCGTCCAATACATCGTCCAGCAATAACTCCGGTTCCAACAACCAGGAGAATGATTGGGTTGACAACGGGGTCAAGACTGCTGCAAGCAAATTTGGATATAACGTTGTAGGCATCTGTTAATGACCTGGGATATAGCCCATATCCAACTTATATTCTAGGATGATGCTACTGCGGATAAGATTGGCACTGGCCTGAAAGAGGGGCTCAAGAAATTCGGCGGCGGAGGAGGATGTAAGTCAACCTGAATCTTTCGCTGGTTCATGCGACTTACCAGAGTGACCTACCAGTGTTTTAATCGGATAATTCAAAGCAGCACAACATGTACAGTTAACTCTCAGCTGAATGCAAAGACGGCACAGATTGGACTTGTAAACGTAGTTTTTGTTGATCTTACAAGATACATAAATTTGGAATGCTTTCAATTGTTGAGACTGCCTCATCGTCTTTGAAATGTGAATTGCTTGTTTTCGGTCATATCTCGATGTAGAACTCTAGGGTACCGATTTACTATCTAAGGTCGTAATAAGGTCTGAACAGACTGGTAGTAGGCTTCAAAGGTTTATCTCAACTCTACAGCTCTTCATTTCACCAGTGTCTGCTTCTTTTTGCTTAAGCTTGCTATCAGCTTATTAGAGAAACCAAGATGTGCCTTGACGAGCTCTGGTGGTGTCAGAGCCAACCACTGAGTAAGCGAGATGTCCTGGAAGATGTCTACGGGAGGAAACAATGTTATCAGTATTTAAACAACTAGGAAGATACCACTGACCGGTTTTCAGTATTTCAAGGAATTTTAAGGTAGTATTGCCAATATTTTCGATGTAATGGCCTGGAAGGGAGGGGTTGTCATTGATCCTACTGGAATGCAAGGTATGGAGAACAGTATACCAAAGGATGGTGGTATATAAGCAATATCCCCAGGCTAGGGTAAATTCAGTGTATACCCTCATCATGGTCCGAAGCACCCACATAGAAATCGTACGTCGCGGCATTACTTGAAGAGGCGAACAGAGTAATTCTCGCTTGGCCGCTCCTTGGGACGAATTAGCCGTCCGTTTTAAGGCTTTGTCTACCATGTCTTACAAGAAGAAAGTCCATTCAGGCTGCGTTGGGTGCCACTGATAAAACAGCTCTCAATGATAGCACGAGAAGAAACAACGTGATGGGTACCAACATGTAATTCTCTAGCAAATCATGGTGTTAGCCAAGTCGTTCATCGTGCGTCAACCGACAGTCACCTCAATCCGCCGGCCTCTAGCTCGACTTCTGCAGCCGCAATCTTCTGTGAAGCTGTAAATGTCCTGCTATCCACTGTTTTGACCGTTCCGCCCAGCTTCTTATCAGGAACAACCTTAGAAAACTGGAAGGTAAACGGGTTTGGGGCATTGTTTGGAATTATCACGTCGTCATTGATATCCTCTGGAGGAGGTAATGCTGCGAAAGGTTTTGGTCACTCATGTTGATTGCTTGAGCTTTATACAAGCTTACATGGAAATATATAGAGCTCGTGCTCAGGGATGTGATCAAACGCTTGCAAGTCGGCACCCAATCCAAAATTCTTCGCTATCACGGATTTAGGCACATGAGCAAGCCAATCCGTCAACAGAAACGTGGAATCTTCTGAAAAGCTTCCTGAATCGAAGATGAGCAAGAATTCTGCACCGCCTGCAGATGTGTCTTTCGCTTGGATGGAATGAGGATTCCCGGCAGGGAAATACCAGAGATCACCTTGAGACTATTGATATCGAATGAGCACAGTGGATTTTCAGAAGTTGTTCAGAAAGCTTACCACATCTCCTAACCAGACTTCACCGTCAGGTGTGATGGTACTGATTCTAAGGTCGCCCTGGAGGAAATCTTTAGGAAAGGTTAAAATTAATGACCTGTGCTAGCATACCTTGAGAACGTAAGCCCACTGATTTCGACTTCATCAGCGAAGAAATAACAGAAGAGAAAACGACTGCAAATACCTCTGCTGCAGTGTGCCAATGTAACTCTCTGACTTTCATATATTAGAGAAATTTCCTTGGAGTCTACGTTTGGAGGAAACTCGCCTTATAGCACCGACCTCAAGGCGCATGTTGACACCTGATTCCGTCATTTAAGTATATCCAGTAATCATAATTTAAGTAGTGTCTTTACCCGCTATCTCTGCCGCTAGAGGCAAATCGTGATCTATTAAATTATAATTCAGACTCTAACGATTCATTTGGCCAAAACATACCGTTCTGTTGTCGAGCCCAACCTCCGTGCGTCAGTCTGCTGTGACTAAAAGAAAATGGCCACTTGAAGTTTCGAACTTCACCACTGTCAGTGGTTGGAGGCGCCAGAAGATCTGCGTTTTGCTGATCCAAAGGGACATTTTGAGGGCCTAAAATCGATGCTCCAAAGCCGGATCGCTCTGGTTGCGGGAATTTGCCTGAAGTAGGTGTCCAAAGGACTCTATTAGGGTTTGAATCGGTGTAGGGCACGTCAGGCTCGAGAGGGACTATCGGTGACGCCAGGCAATGAATCAGACACAATAATATTGTGAGCACAACATGCCACATTGTTTTGAATCAAATATCGGGACGAGTAGGCAATATCGGATCCAGCAAACGTCTGTCAGTCTTTTTATATTGCGAGTCTATTCATTTGGGAGCACACCGTCGCTGTCAAAATGGTACGATTTGAGGCAGCACCCGAATCTATAACTAGCCTGCATTCGCGTCAGGATCAAATACTGTCCAGTTTTCCACCATCGGATAGGGGAGATATCGAGAGATTGTGTTGGAGTCCTCGGATATGAGTGGCACGTTTTTAGCATAAAGTATCCCTATGCTCAACGCAGATGCTTGCTTCTTCCTGGCTGTGAGGTTTGAAAGTCGTTGGAATGACACAAGCGATAGTCGGCTTTGCTCTGAATTGTCTGTTTCTAATGGTGACGAGAATTCCTCTGCACTAACAACAGTTTAGGGCAAAGGTTTTTCTGGCAAAAACTGGTATTCTCATTGAGATCAAAAGCCACAACAGCGTCCAAAACGTACAAACTTGGTGGATGAATCACGCTAAAACAAGATCGTCATAACCAGGAAAACCACTGACGGTCCGTCGAGGGTCATTGGCGTCCAGACGGCACAAAACTTCTGCCCACGCACAACACATTCCAGCGAGGCCTTCATGCAGACTCCAAGGATGATCGGGGACATTCATTTCACCCGAAGCCGTCAAATCTTCATGCAACGTGGCAAGAAATGCTAAATGCACGGCTTTCGAGAAAAACTGTCTATCTGACGAAGTGTCGAGGGCATTCGAAGCGGCCAGGAGGGCATAGACCGAGCCTGCAACACCATGGCATAGGCCAACCCCTTTTCGCAAAAGCCCGTGATTGTACACGAGATTTGCACCTTGTTGAAGAGATTGACGGAGTTTGTGTTGGATGCCATCCAAGGTTATTGTATTTTTATAATCATGGAGTATGCAGAGAGCCATAGAAAGAAGGATGATTACCCCGGTGGCACCATGGCACCAGCTATGACCAAACAGTAAGTGGCTTTGAAGTTCCAACTGAGCTGCAATTGGCGCTTACTGAACAAGCTCGTTACCAGTCGCAAATCCTTGAAGAGTTGAAAAACGTGCGGGCCAGTTACCACTTTCATCTTGACAATCCACAAGCCAGGATGTCATACTGATTATATCCGGGAGATGAGTTTCAATGACTGAAATGGGGCAGCTTAGCAATATCTGTAGGATACCAACTGTCGGAAGGAAATTATCAACATCAAGATCCAAGCAGAAAAGAAGGGCAACGATTCCTTACCTACGCCATGAGCACCACCCAAATAACAACTACCGTACCACGTCCACATCAATGGAGGAAGACGTTGTCGGTGGCTCGTTCTAATACTAGAAGACAACGAAGCAGCTCTGTGCTTTCCACGGGTCATGATGGCCTCCACTAGGCCCGATAAAGTAGGCTCAGAGGTAAAGCGTTCGAGGTGTGCTATCTCCTCCCGTGGCGTCCCTTGCATCTCCTTTCGAAGGTATAAAAGCGCGTAAAGCAAACCGGCGCGACCATAAAGAACTTCACAGTCGTCATCCGCATCAATGGGTGGACTATCGGCAGCCAAAACTTGATTGATCGTATTTTCGAGATAACTCTTTGCGGCGTCCCTGTTATTGGTAATTAAATCTCCGGAGATCGACGAACTCCGCGTCAAGATTAAAACGGCAATCCCAACACTACTTTCGATGAAGGATAGGCGGCTTGGATCGTAATGATAGCTTGCAAGATGACGAACGACCCGGCCAAGATGTTTATCTGCCGCAGAGATGAGGGTTCTTTGGGTCAAATGGACATCTTGCAGAGCGGAAGCCATTCCAGATAGGTGATACTCCATGAATGCTATTCCTGTAGGTAAATGGAAAAACGTTCCAACATAATTCTTTTATAAGAATACCGATGCTTACCGGACAGCCCAGTGTATATGCTATCGCGGCTGCTAACTTGCTTTTCTGACATAGCCTCCTGAATGCGCCGGATGTCTCTAGGTAAAGCGGAGGCGATCTGTTTCTTCATATCGGCCCAGTCATTCGCTTGTTCTGGTGGCTTGCCGAGCAAAGAGATATAGCGGGACTGATCAGGTCTCGCCAATGGCATACTGTTGGACCGTGCTCTTTGCGTCATCGCTAAGAAATCTGGCCTACGCTAGTGTGCGTTGCCGTGTGGGATAGGAATGATGATAAGGAGGTCCGCAGGACTTAATTTTAGCTTGGTGCGTCAGTTGATACTTTCAATGAAATGTTTATTTACATAATGAATTCGCGTCTTCAATCCGACCATTTCGATTTTCATGGACAGCATGTTTGAGTGGACAATTCATCGGAGGTGGAAGGAAAGAAGGACGCCCAATTGGTGTTGTGGTTGATTTGGGTCACGATATTGAAAATCTCATCACGAGAGGGGTAGACAGTGCGATTTACGCCGTAGTCGTGCTATGACTGCTCATAGAAGAAAAAAAGTTTCCAACTCATTATAGTAATTTATACGTGAACCCATAGCAATAATTTCAGTTTCACCGGTAAATGGGGACTCTGAACTGGCACAATTGGACGACAGGCCTTGCCCATCAAAAGGTTTGGAGGATTCGGTATTGATCTTTTGACTACCTGGCAGAATAAAATTTTTTGAACACGAATGGAGTGGCAACACTACCACTACTGTTGATGGCAGGCATACAAAGCTAAAAATATCCTGAAATCAAGCGCAATTCAGAGAGTGGGAATTCTTCTGGGAGACTTAAAACTCAGACCTGTAATCCCTTTAAAAATGTATGTTGTTTGATATTACATCCGTCACAGCATTGACATCGTGCGTGCTTGTTTAAGGTCTTTCGGGATAGCTAAATCGTTATAACCCGGAAAGCCACTGACGGAATGTTGAGGTTCATTGAAATCCAGACGGGATAGAATTTCTGCCCAAGCACAGCACATTCCAGCAAGGCCTTCGTACAAACTCCATGGACGATCAGGGACAGCCATTTCGCCCGATGCCGTCATATATTCATGCGACGTGGCTAGATATGCCAGATGTGCAGCTTTGGCGAAGAATTGTCTATCGGACTGAGTGTCGAGGGAATCTGATACAGCAAGAAGAGCATATACTAAGCCTGATACGCCATGGCAAAGGCCGACTCCTTTGCGCGGAAGGCCATTTTTGTATATAAGCTCTGCACTCAGTCGAAGAGAGTGACAGAGTTTATCTTCAATGCCTTCCATGGTCATCATGTGTTCGTGGTCACGAAGTACGCAGAGTGCCGTAGAAAGGAGGAGGGTAATCCCAGGACCAGTAAGACACCATCTGCAAATCATAGCTGTAAGTAAGTATATTGATGTTCTAGCATAAAATTGATGACGCTTACTGCACAAGTTCATTGGAAGTTGTAGTCGTCTGATACTTTGAAGGCCAGTTACCACTGCCAACCAGAGCCATCTTGGTGGTCTATAAGCCATGAAATTGTATCGAATATGTCAGGGACGTGTTTTCGAATGACAGAAATCGGGCAGCTCAGTAACACTTGTAGGATACCAGCTATAAAATGAAAGTCTTAACATCAAAACAAAGAACCCTCGAAGTTGAACAATGTGGATTTACCTATACCATGAGCAGCACCTAAATAATGTTTGCTGTGCCATACCCACATTAATGGGGGAAGCCGTTGCGGAGCAGTTGTTTCAGCATCCACAGATAAGGAAGAGGCCCCACGCTTTCCATGAGAAATAATAGCGTCAACGAGGCTTGATAATGTGGTATCTGATATCAAGTCTTCAAGAGACATCATTTTTTGTCGTTGGTCCCCAATTACCTTCTTCCGAAGGTATAAAAGCGCATAAAGTAATCCCGCACGACCGTATAAAAACTCACAGCCGTCGTCGGAGTCCATACCTTTCGATGGATTGACGTCGAGACTTTGAGATAAAACTTGATTACAGCTGCTTGCGGTACTTAGGGCGCGGATCGAAATTTATTCCAAATGCGGCGAATTTGATGGATTTTGGTTGATTTTGAGTATTCGTAGAATAACTTTGTCAGTTCTCATCCGTTTACAATGAATATAGAACCGCCGGATTCGCGCTGTAAATGCGCATCTGGAAGTGTAAAATATGTAACAAAAGAGTGAGATTCGAGCGACAAAGTTGGTGAAGATTAGTTTTGAGTGCAGCCCAACCACTTCGAGTAATTTTCATCCATTCAGCTCGCTAGAACTGCACAAACCTATGTCTTATCACTATATATGCGTTATTTACACCATAATATATCGAAAAATTGAAGCAGGAAGAGCGTGATATGGTCAAGTTGGAAGTGTCACTTGAGCCCTCCTAATGCTGGACCGGACTACCCTCGTATACCTATCTTCGCACTCAATTTTACAGCATATAGTTACTTGAATTGTCTACAAGGTATCTTCTGGAAGTTTTTGGGACCTAACAGCTGCATATGAGCAAGTTATTGAATGAGACTTTCACGTAACATCAGCAGGAGGGGCAAGCCAATCTCTGCGGTTCTGCATCGACATCTACTCTTCTTTTTACCCTAGTTAAATCCTAAATGCTATTGTGAATGCGGGGGTGTAGATTTTTTAAAGAATGAATGGGTTTTGGTGGAACAACGGCGTAGGTGTAAATCGGTATCAAAGTCAGCCTCGAGCCACTTCCCAAGTCACAGCTGTCTGGACCTTATTCCGCCAAAATATGGTATCATTTGGTTAAAATGTTTATCGCCAGCCTATTGAGTGCTATATTGAAGGTTTTGAGTAAGATTTGAGCCCACACCGTCAAAAACACTGAGAAGAACCCTTTGAAACGGACTTTCCTCAAGAAACCTCTCAAATTTCACTCTTTTGTTACATATTTTATACTGACAGATGCGCATTTACAGCGCGAATCCAGCGGTTCTATTTTCATTGCAAGTGGGCGAAAACTGACGAAGCTATTCTACGAACACTCAAAATCAACCAAAATCCATCAAATTCGCCGCATTTGGAATAAATTTCGATCCGCGCCCTAAGTACCGCAAGCAGCTGTAATTGTGGTCCTCAGATAATCTCGCGCAGCATCCCAGTCATTGGCAATCAACGTCTCTGAGGTGGACCGACTTCGTGTCAAGACCAAGACAGCCATCCCAACATTACTTGTCATGAAGGAAATATAGCCTGGGTGGTAATGGTAGCCCGACTTGCAACGAATGGCCTGGGCAAGGTGATTGTCTGCCGAAGAGATGAGGCCAGGGGAAGTCAGATCGTTTCGAAGTGGAATAGGCATTTCGGATATATGGTACTCCATGAGGGCTATACCTGAAGGTAAGGCTATCAACAAGAATTTCATACCATTCAAATAGAATTGGACCTACCCAACAGCCCTCCGTATACGGTTTCACGACTCTTAACCTGCATTCCTTGTGCGGCCTCTTGAATGCGCCGAATGTCTCTGGAAAGGACCGAAGATATACGTTCCTTCACGATTTCCCAGTCGCTCGAATGATCAGGCGGCTTGCCAGACTGAAGGAAACGACGCGAACGTTGCGGCATAAACGATCGAGTTGTTTGCAATGGTGAATACTAGACCTGAACTCTGGGGCATACGCGCGACGACAGGTATGTGGTGTGATGACATTGTTTGGATTGACGGAAATGACAGGTTGTGGTTGTGGTGGTTGAAATCAAGGGAAGGTCGGGTGAAAGTGCCGAGTGCAGTACAATTGATCACTTTCCACCGAAACAACATGGTTTGGGGTATTTCACGTAAAGAATATACGCACAAATAATTAGCTATCTATCTACAAGTCCACAAGTCCATGATTCTCCTTTCACTGAGAACAGATCCTGATGAGAGAGGGCACTTCAACGCTGGCCCAAAAGCGTCCAAAAAAAACTGGGCAAGTCCCACAAATAAGTATAAATGAATGACCTCGCGACAAGCTGTGATGAAGGAGTGTAAGTAAGAACTAGTTACCTAGATTAAGAGTAAAGGTTTTGTACAAGATCTGGATGACCAAACGGAGGCGCGAGAGTGAAGTAAGATGGTAGGTAATGCAAGGTAAGTTGAGAGCGGCAGCAGAGGAGAAGAGACGTTGAAAGGCATCGAAAGGCGTGAGGTGAAGTCCGTCGTTCGTCATTGAGTCCATGCGAGAAAATGATACGAGGGAGGTCGGTTAATACCGTAAGCCACTCGTCGGCCTTGGGTCAGGCTGCATGGGGCGGCTTCCATAGGGATCATAGTCGATACTCATCCCATTCCCTCTTCCATCTGGAGTCATGTCGCCATCTCTGTAAGGCGCATTCAGACTTGTTGAGCTCGCATTCCATGCCTGACTGTGGTTGGCGTGCTGCAGCGGCATAAACGCGCTCGAATCAGAGCTCCTGATGCCACGAGAACCCATCGCGGCACTAGGACCAGTAAGAGCCCCACCAATACCAGATGTAAGCGGGTACGAAGGCGAGCCACCTTTTCGTCCAGCAGCCCGTCGCCGACGCGCCAGGCAAATGCCAATTATCGCACCAATTATCCCTACAACGACTACACCGCCAACGACAGAGCCAATAATGAGGCCAAGGTTGGAGCTTGATGTGGCGGTCGGACTGGACCCGTTACCCGTGCTTGTGCCAGACGCGGAGCCAGATGCACCTGCCAAGCGGACGTTGGCAGGCAGAACGCTTGCAGGCGCAGTTGGCTGAACACCAATTTGGCCATTACCGACGATAACGTACGTTCCATTACTAGGGACACCGTTCACGACAACAAACATCAGGCCAGGTCCAGGCTGGAAGAGGTTGGCATTGGGAGGCATCTGTGCAACGTGCAGCGTAATTGAACCATTGCTGTTGACAGTATAGGTATTGTTCAACTGCAGAAGGCGTTGACCCATGTTCATAGCATGCGTGGTGAACCCGCCTCTGTGAATAACAACGGTTGTCGCATCAGCAGCGTCGTTCGCAGATCCCGAATAAGATGTAGCGGGAATTGTGATGTCGAATGGATTACCACCATAGGACAGGGTGCTCGGCATTCCGATTGGTGCAGGTCGAGTGGTCGCAAAAAAGTAAGGAGGGTAGAAGATTTCGGCCTGATATGTTGTTGGGAATATTGTGGTTAAATTGACGTCGACATTGGGGTTTGAACCAGCAATCAACACCGACGCGTCAGGGAGAAGAATTGCCGAGGAATGGTATAAACGAGGAATGTTGGAGGTGCTCAGGCCCTTATTAGACCAACGGCTGCCTTTAGGTGCATTAGGATCATAAATTGCTGGTGTTCCAACGGGTCCTGATGATAGCGATTCTCCGTATGGCATCTGAGCGAAAGTAGGAGTTTGACCCGTCGCTTGAGAATACCCAGCCGTTCCGTTAAGTGCTCCGTTTACCACCAATAGTTTTCCGGTCGGTAGAATGACAAATTGACCCATGCTCCGGCTTTCTAGCATATCGTCATCTTGTTGGTAAGCAGGTGCAGAGCCATCCGTGGGTTCAGGCGTGATACGTTGACAATCCTTGGATGCTGGGTAATCCCAGGTGTTGATGAATGGGAATGTGTAATTTCCCCAAGCGTAGTCTGGCATGTCGGATCCTCCGCAGAACATTACTGTCGGGGTATAATTGTTGGCTGGTGTGAGTGGTAGCATGGCGGTAGCCCCTGAGGCTGGGTATACACGAACGACGGCACCGGGCATTGGAGGAAGAGGCGTTTCTACGTTAGCCTTGTGGTCCCACAGCACTAGATGGGAATTTAAAGTTAATATCATGGTACAGGAAGTAGGATGATAAAGCTGCACCTGTTGAAACATTTGCCTGCACAAAGAGCTTTCCAGATGGCATTAAAAAGGTATGAGCGTAAGCGTTAAGTCCAGATGTTTGAACTAAGAAATTAAAGGTTTGAGGTGGTGAACCATTTGAAGGGAAGTATTCGTATGTGGGATTGGCAGCTCCGCCTTGATTGGCCGGGTCAACGTTAGGGTAGTTTCGGTTGATATATCCGCCGTTAACAAAACCGCCGATAATGACAATTGTTCCATCTGCGGTGGGCTCAGCAGCAGAGTACCATCGACTGGCCTGCATTGAGAGAACGGTCGGGTCGTCAAACCACTGGCAATTTGTTGAGCTGAAGGAATCCGAGTTTGAACAGGGATTGAGAATGCGAATTGCCCTTGTACCATCAAAATCTTGGTAGGTTGTATCCCAGCTAGCAGAGTATCCGCCAGGGTTGAGTTGCGACCCAAGGTTTCCTCCAGGACCAACAGCACCATTGCCACCAAATGTGACAAATGAGCCGTTTGGCAGATGCATACCTGACGAACAGAAGACATTGGTCCGGACATCCATGGTGGTTGCTGTGCGCGTTGCAATGTCCCTAGAGACTTTATTAGCCTGGCATGACCGACATAAGAGATAAGAGAAGTACTCACCAAACAGCGCCCCAAGCCGGATGGCCATTGACTTGTGCCTTATTTCCCTCTGCCTTGTCCAGAATGTAGACCTTGTCTGTGTTTCCTAGGAACATCTACACATACGATGAGAAAGCACTCGTATTATTTTTTTACGAATTCAATTACCATCATCGCGCTAATTAACGTATTCCCTCCATCTGCGAACGAGCCAGCAGTGACGGCGCGAACTGGAAAAGAGGAAGAGGCGACAATAGATGCCAGGATGGGGAGAGACGGTAGCATTTGGGACTCGCTACCTTGAGAGTCGTCTAAAGAAAGAAATGAATAAAAAAAGAGGAAGAGTGGCGAGGAAAAAAAGGTCGACGTCAACGGAGTGGTTGAAGAAGGAAAGAGGTATTCAGGGTCAATGGCAGTCCCTTAGCGATGCGGGACCCCGGTCACTGCTGCTCCGGTTTGGACATCCCGACCTTGATGTTCTCTTCCAGTCGCTTCCAGCCTACAAATATCGATATCAAAAATATCTGCTCTATTCATGACTCCACACACCGATTTATTTCTCTCAAGTGTTCTGCAGCGAGCGGGAAACGGCCGGAAGGACCCACTTATGGCTAGAAAGGTCTCTTGTTCACGGCTCGCCAAAGTCTGGTTTCGTTCTCGACACAAATAGATCATTCCACATTTTTTCTAGACAGAACTGGACATTCTGTTTAAAAATGGACATGCGGATTGCACATCCCTCCCATGTCAAATGACTGGCAGTCACTGAGCATTCCGTCTTTATGTTTGTGGGAGTCACCGAACATTTATATATCGCAAAGGCTCCTGCGAGTGACCTGACGGCGACTGAGGGCTTGTGGCTTGGCCTGACATATCGTCCATCTTCACCGGTACAGTTGATATCTTGGGCGACGCTTGGTCTTTACCTTATCAAGACTTTCCAAGCCGTCCACTTTGGTGGTCAATTGTCCTGTGTGCCTAACGAGGAGACTTGAAGTATGCTCCCCGTTATATCTCACCTGTTTATATAAAGGAAACGTCTACCAAGTGAGTTTTCTATTCCAAGATATGAAGAGCTATCCAACGTGAGTCTGCCATCATTCATCCTTATACGTCCCTAAAATTAGGCTGAACAGGCTGGTGATTCGGAAGGCAATGCGTTCGCTTACCCTCTCACAAAGGTAGGAAGTTCAAGTTCAATCTGTTATACTCATTGTATGTCTGCCAATGATCATGAGCACCCTTTCTGTAGTACCGGCCTTTCTAGTGAGCTCTATATCTCTGAGTACCTAATTAATTTGCTGACGGTGAGTGACAGCCATTCAAATACAAATGTATTGGAGTCGTATGCTGCGGAAACTCATGTGCTTTATCGAATCCGAAGCCGTTTTTTCAACGCCTACGATGGGTCTGAGGCATAGATCAGTCGCCCAAAGTAGCGGCCAAGAACACGTTAAAACCGCACTTACAGTGTCTCACAGCCATTTCCTCATGCCATGCAAATTCCGTGGGCAAGTTCATGCTTGGCTGAAGCCCAAATAATAAATAGTTTTTTCGCTCTCTTTGACGATGCCAGCCCGGAGCCTCAGTTATTTTTGGTTTGCTCTTGGACGGTGCAACATGCTCTCTCGGAAAACAGGCGCTCGTGATCAGGTCGAGAACATTCCCGTCGCTCGAGACCTCAGGACCCCGAATCTCCCGAATTCGGGGATGAGGCTGGGAATTTATTAACATTGACACAATCTGACATTGCCTAATGGAACATCCCAACAAATGGGCAACCTTATTTAGTTATTACAGGGGCAGTTTCAGAGTAGTTCCAGTAGCAAGCTCATAATTCAGCGATTTCGTGTTATTGTAGATTAGGTACAGCGGTAAGTGAGTAACAATAATTTTGTGACAATCGCAGAGCATAAAAAAGAGTCGCAACGAGCTCAGATCTAGACGTATTAGCTCCAGCTAGTATATCACATGTCTTTGATAGTGATGGTCGTAAGTAGCCTCCTTCTCCGGAAGAGCAGTCATCCAGCGAATCAGCAACTCGATTGGGTTGCAAACCTGCCTCTGTGGAACATGAGTTGATTTACCGGACGCATCCACGAGTTTCGACTCGTAAATATCCGTGATTGAGACAGACGTATAGACTGGAGAATTGTTTTGTCATTAATCGGACGGAAATATTAATTCCTTCGAGACTTACGAGGATCGAAGAGGCCAAAAGCCCAGCGTACATAGTTGGTGACTACGAACCGCCGTCCTCTGCCTTTGAGAATTTCGTAAAGCTGTACGGCGAAATTAAGATCAGAGCGCACTTACAGAGAGTGGAATATATACTCACCACCGTCCAGATAATGTCAGATGGGTCCTTTGGAATTTCCAAAGAACCTTCGGGGATCTGTGGAAGCACGATGAATGGACTAGGTAGTATAGACAAAAATTTATGGCGTACAGCCCGTTGTTCGACAAGCCTTTCGAAATCTTCAACTCCAAAATGACATGGGTGAATGAAGATGACAATCAGAGGAATAGTGAATTCATTGGGATTTGGCTGGAAGCAAAAAAAAAGAGTTAATATTTTACAATATGCAGACGGACTCGCTGAGGGAATTACATACCAAAGTAAAGATGTCCCACTTCGCATAACGATCGAATAGAAGAGAATTCGCAATTCTGAATCTGTATTTTTCAAGCAAAGGTTTGTTATCTGGGTCCTCGGGGTCGATACGGCGCATGACGCAGATAGCAGCGAGGACCGTATCGAAAACATATCGATTCAGGAGCGTTAGCATCTCTGTTTCGTTCTGTATATCGCTCAGTGCAGTTATATCCGTTTCTTCAAAATGGACGATGTCCTGGCATGGGAGGCGGAACGCCGCCTTGAACTCGTATTCCATGGCAGGCTGGTTGCACATCTCTTCTTTATTAAAAGCGCTGAAGTCTGCGTAATAAAGAGGAGCCTGTCAAAAGGGGACGCGTAGAAGCGTGAAAAAGCTTACAGTTGGTAATTTCATGCGTCATGGCAGTGTATCCCATGAATCGCTTCACATACTTCAACTTGCGAGGAGGGTGCGGTTGAACCCTGAGTGAATGAATGTCGGGCCACCTCATTGCAGAACGCAGTTGCTTGTCTTCCATCAACGAGTCTTTACCTCTATAGACAAAAAAGGGAAGTCCACATTCGTTGAGATAGCGCCGAAGAGGAAAACGGAGGTACGCAGGATGAGGGTTAGGCATATCCCTCGGGACGTGATTCGCGTCATCGTCGGCATCGAAAGATCCTTCAGAACGGAACGAGAAGTTAAAAGATTGTTCTTCGCCCTCCTCGGCATGGAAGGATGGATGTGGGGTCAGGGAGCGCCTGCTTGATGATGCCATTGGCTGAGACTGAAAAGACATTGAAAGAAGTTGCACGCAAAGCACGATATCAGTAGAGGCAGGTTTTTGGGAATCTGAGACAGAACAGAACCACCGAATTCGCAAGTTTTATATGACTGCAGTGGCAGCCAAAGCGAGGGGGATTTTGTGCCACAAGGGACAAAGCAGCGTCACCGTTGCCAATGCGGTCAGTGGCACAATGATCATTGTAGAGGCAAGGCGGACCAAAGCACGGTGGTGGCCCATGGTCAATGCAAACAAGAAAACAAGTTGCTGAGTGGCCCAGGTCGCACCCGAGTATGCAAGTCGCGGAAATCATGACGACCAAAAGTTTCAAGTGAAGTCTACGCGGCCATCCCACTTGTCCGACAGCCCTATTGTTCAAGAGCTTTTACGATCATAAGCCGGATGAATTGCTTCTAGTAATTGTCGAGTGCACTGGCAGTTAGGTGCAGTAAAATCGGATTTACCCTTACTTTGTACTAACCACCGTAGGAGTTAGAAGAGTCAGAAGTCAGAACGGGAACCGATCTGATGTAACCTTTCAAAATTAGCTCTAACTTCGGACTGCGCCACTTGCCAAACTGCCATCACTGCGCCACACTGACCTCGGATCTGCATGCTCAGATATTGATCGTATATGCAGGGAGTGCCAATACTAAAGTAATGATTATTAGAGGGTCCTTGAAAGTATGCTGCAAACACTTTGGAAGGGTATAGTATTCTGAGATTGTCCAGAAAGCAGTTCCCTGGTATCGAGTGTAGTGGTATCGACTACGGTACAACAATCAGGAAGGCAGAACCTCAGAATGAAGGAATTGATCGTGACGATGAGAGGGAAACCATAAGATCCAGATGCAAATAAAAATCTTAATCCACTTTCTTGGGGAATACTCCAAGAGGCAACCTGACAACAGCCATGTCTTCAGCGGCGAGCAGTTCGCTCAAACCCACATAGTAGGCAATAAAGGCAGTAACAACGCCGGTTCCTCCTCCTGCCTTTGCAATTCTGCGGCACTGAATTCAGAACGCACCCCAATCAAAAGCACAGAACAATACTCACGAAACCTTTCCGGTGAACTCCGAGGCAGCCAACAAAATGAAGGTGATCGCCAACAACGCAAACAGGGCAATGAAACCCCAGTTCTTTCTTAAGGCGGCAATTCTAAATTTAGAACGCAGAGTCAGATCACGACGCGAGCGCAAGAAGAGATCACGAACAGCAAGAAGAAAGTAACCATAAACCAAGCGGTCAAGAAGATACCGAGGCCACTGGCGAGCTCCTTCTCGTCGGTATATGCGCTCAAAATTCCACTACTTGGGATAAGAATAGTCGCGTATGACATCCAGAATGCGCCATAAGACGTGAAAGCTGCGGAGAGTCATCAATGTCAGCCATCACTGACCATAAAAATCATGAGTGAAAATAGGCGGATGAAATGATCTCCAGATTCAACCAAAGGGGAAAATGTGGAGAAGTGCATCATGGTGCAGGACATAAGCCGGATAACGTGCGTCTGTGATAGCAGATCGCGAAGTGGATGGAAACTCACCAGTACCACCAAATACATTGCCTCGGGGGAACTCCCACATCCCGGCGAGAAGTTGCGCAAGCCCACCACAGAAGATAGCCATACCGACAACAACATTGGGATGGTGAATACTACGCGTCTGCAGATTGAAAAGCGACAGAATGAAGGTCGTCGACGCAAAAGAGAATAGTCCGCTATAAAGTATGTCAGCTGGCCATTAGCATTGTGCCAAGCGATGAGTACATACAGCGCCCCGGGGTTTCCTATCCTTGAAGGTCGAACGGCCTGTCCGTATGACGCAGGCAGAACCCCATTGTTGCCGAGGGCTTGCTGGGGGGTAGTAGCGTGGAGACCGCCTTTTTCGATGTCAGACATGGTGAAGCGAAAGAAAGTGGTTGTGGGGGAATGGAATGGAACTGGGGGGAGCGAATCTATTTATGCGACCGAGTTGATTACCTTTCACATCGTGTGATCGCGCACATTTACAAATTGGAAATGGCACGACATCCTACGATCACGGACCAAATAATTCATCCCAACTAGCACGGATTGTCGCATCTCTCAAATACGTATAAGTACCTGAAGCAAACCTGAAGTTCATTCTGCAAAACCATTGAAATCAATAAGATCCGGCGTCAAGATGCACCTTGTTTTCCTCGAGTTTCAAATTGCCTATGTCAACGTAAAGGAAACGTACGATTAAATTGATCATTGAGCCGAATGCGAAGTATGGCGGTAAGGTGCACGTTTAATACGTGGCGACCACCAGACAAGGGCTGTGGATACAAGTCCGTCGGCGCTCCGTTCGAACGCCTCGAAATCTTTGAAGGTTTTAGGCATTCAGGAATCAGGTGCTTAGAATTGAAGAGGGACTCTGTCAGCCCAGAGGGATCCCAAAGCGAGCCATGTAACCCCAGATTCCGACTGGTTTCGTGGGCGATTGAGAGGAGGTGGGGCAGGTGGTCAGGACAAGTTATTTTTAGATTGAAATGTCTGCCAAGAATATTTTACCCCAGTCAGGTTAGTGGAGCTATAAATAGCATCGCCTTCAACAAAGCGGTAGCAAATGACCCAACTAAGAAAAATGTTCCTTTCTCCTCTCCTGTCCCTCCTCTACTCATGGTTAATGCACACTGGACGAGACCGTCTGTGCTCAAGTATATAAAATTTCACGACCTACAGCTGAAGCGTTGAGTGCCTAAAAATAGGCTCTTCACGGAAAACGGACATGACCTCACACGGCCCGGTAAATGTTGGTGACTGCCCGAACGCCAATTGGGTAAAACGGCATTCAGTGGCGGCGAAGAAGTTCCTGTGACTTGATGGACCTGATACGAACAAAGCTGCAGGCAAATCTTCCGAAATTTCTCAGACAAAAGCAAACCTTCACTCCTGGAACAAAATCTCAAGGTCATCTGAGGTCTTCCTTTTGGGAAGCCTGTAATCGCCGTCAAGCCACCGTCCACAGTTCCTTGGAAACATAACGGGCAACAGCGGAGAGTGGCTAGGTCGCCGCAGGGGATGTTGCAACACCTTCTCGTAAGTCAAACCTAGCTTTCAATTAATGTAGCCGCTTTGGAGAAGGAACGTCTGGGGCCTTTCAGGCAGCCTGCAGGGAATGGAACGGGAAAAATGAAACCCCAAACATTCTTCCACCCATTTTAATCCCAACTGTTCGGCCGCCTTTCCAGAGAAAGGAATTACTTATTCTAAATTTTACTGAATCCGTAACGGATTTATCTCGGACCAGGCTCTCCACTTCGTCCTCAGTAAGTACACATAGCACATTTGCTATCCTTCAATGAGCGATAACACTTTCGCGAGCTAAAAACCTTGATACAAAGGGTCTCGAGGAATCACTGAATGACACTTATGACATCATTGCTATAATGAAAATTCATGCAGAGAGGCGACCACGGCACGTAGGTTTGTATAGCTACCCCTATAGACCTGTCACATTTAGTACATTAAAATTGGACCAGAAGACGAAAACCCAAATTTTTGGTATCGTTTGGGAAGATTTCTGTGGAACCAATTCAATTCGGTTCAATGAATATATTGATGTGTCGAATTTAGCATGGGCAACGGACTCCTATGTATGTGCCGTGGTTAAATGCCTTCAGATCCTCTGTGGGCTTACGGGTCTGGCCATATTCTAAGTGTATGCGACTTACAATTTATAGGTCGAATATTATTTTTTGAAGGACCCGTACGCAAATGGCATGAACTTCTTGCTCCCTCGTACTTGCCCGCAAGACGCGGCAAGAAGTTATTTTCTGGATAAACTCTGGGTTCTACCAGTGTACATCATCGTCAGATGTCACCTCAGAGGCGCTCTAATACTGACATCGATTAATTTCTCAGTAGTAAGCTACTTCGGATCCCTGTGCACTGAGTACCGAACAGGCTGAATGATCCATTAAGTAGGCATATACTCGAGTATGTATTAGACAGACTTTTTGAAAATCCAAAGCTTATAGGAAGACCTCGGATGGAGTACTCCATCCGTAGAGCGACCTGCAGTGAAAGACTGCACGATATAGGTGCTCCTCGTATCTCTGTCCATGTCTGTGACAGATGACAAGCGCGCAAGTTACCCAATTCGGAACGAGGCGCAACTTACTTAAATTGGAGGGAGATTTTACGAGTCTCCATAGAATTGATTTTATTCGCTGATACACTCGCGCAGATTGTATCTTGGGTCCTTTAGGATTTACTGATACTTGCCGGCAATCGTCTCAGGAATCCCAGGGAAGCTACTCCGCGCTCTCAAGTCTGTTCTCTACAGATCTCCGAGATCTGAAATGCTTCGAAATAAAGATAGAACATATACTGTCATAATTACGATAGGGAGATCGACTTCGGGTGTTAAACTGCCTACGGTCCGAGGAGATTTATGACATGCTTATTTAAACCGCACACTGATAATTCGGAATAAGTTTGCCTTGCTGAATAGTTTTATAGGTACACCCAATCGTATGTCTAGATTCGGACAACAGCTTTATAGCCACACGAAGCTCGTCCTTGTAGGGATGTCAAGGTTTCTTGCCACAATTTTCAAGTTTCGACCGCTCTCGGTTCGTTGAAGGACGACCACACCCGCTGTCCCAGCAACTCCTCCGGCGATTAAGAATTGGTCACTACCTTGATCCGCATTCCCAATTTCCATACCGCGGATTTGATCCAATCCAGTAAAGACTTGGTTAACCAGTACAAGGCCTTCGTTTGGTTGTCCCTGGTTAACATGTTCAAAGATCGCGATACTATCCCCAGCAGGAGCCTGCGTGCCAGTATTCCTGTTCGAGACATAGATATATGGTGTTGGAAATTGGGCAGTCGGCGGTGGGATAAGAATTTCGGCGGCGGCCATCATAGCGCCAGCTGGCATGCCTGGAGGTACGATTGAAACGGTCGCGAAGTTGGTCGAAGTGCCGTTTGGCTGGGCCGGAAGGGTTTGGACAGAGAGTGTCGACGCCAATTCGTGGATGGTGAATAAACGATCGTCTGTAAAAGACAAAACCATGAGTTAAACAGTGGGAGGCATATGAGTCATGAACTTACTGAAAATTGCAATATGTCGAGGACCACTTCCTTTTGGCTGAGGTATCGAACCTTGAATGGCATATACGCCAGTTTTGGCATTGGCTTTCAAGCGCCAAATAGTATCCCCGCCCTATGTTTATAAGATGTTTCAAGATTAAACGACTCGACTATGGCAGTGCGGTGACATTACTTACCAGATCCGGGACAAGGACCTCGCCAGCGTTTTCCAACGCCATATGTGGGTGGGATACACCCCCAGCTGGTTTTGGGAAGGTGACTACAGGCGCAGACGCATTGAATTTTGTCTCCTTTGATGAGGTAGGTATGATGCGTCCGTTTCCACTGTCGTAGTTCATCACCGCGACCGAACCAGTCGAGAGCGCGGTGGCGAAGGCGGGGCTGCCTCCATCAGTGGCTACGGTATCGAAGGCTGCTGAAAGTGTGCCATCGGGATTGATACCAAAAGACTGCAACCCTCCAGCTGAGTTTTCGTTGACCGCACTGTATAGTCATGCATCAAGTTTTAGTATGATTAGGCTCAGGGCAGTATTTGCGGCGTACTATAGTAAACTTCGGTTGGCGGGATTTATGGTGATCCATGAGGGGTTGCTTCCCGTGGGCGATTTGCTCTGGAGGGTGAGAGACGAGGTAGCCGAGTTGAACAAGTAGGTTGCCACAAAGACGTCGTAGCCTCCAGCAAGAATCTTGAAAGCGACCATGGTTCGCAACCCAGGAGTGTGTCGAATAAGTGACAAGGCGGGTGGAAAATATCAAGCCGCGGCGAAAGAAAAGGAGTGTTCGGGAAAAATTATAGCTTTATATGTGGGCGAGGAGAAGAAAGTGCTTTGACGGCTGCATGTGACAGATATATTCTCGCCCTTGCTTCAGGATGGCGCATTTCTTCCTTGCCGATGCATAACCTTCCACTGGTAAAGATTCTTGCAGAGATGTATGGAGTCCGGCAGAGCCACGGGACGATGGAAGATGAAAGCAAGCACCGTCAAAAAGGCCCGTTTATCCCGCTATTTAAGGCTTCTCATGAAATTCGGGGTCTAATTATAATCTGCTGAGCAGTTTTCAAGTTGGTAAATCACCGCCGAGCAATAGTTCTGCGACAATCGCTTCAAAGTCGTCGCGAGAAAGCTCCGACGAAGTAGAAATAGACCATAAGATGTTGGATATTTATCAGAGACGATGAGGAGAGGGTTGCGATAAGTGACGACCATGAGTAGTGTGAAACAGAATTGCAGAACCACGGAGAACCACTACGTCAACGCACACACATGATGTAGAAACTCCAAAATTACTTTTTATCCGTTGTCGTACTTCAGTAACGTCACCTTACAGTGTACATAGATTGCTGTGAGAGATCAAGTCATGCGGAAGACAGTCAAGTGATGAATTGCCGACCATGTGACGGAGGTACTCGCCGACATTCCAGTCGACGAAGGGGTAAGTTGGTTATTCCTGATATTATCATGAAAAATAAGTCGATATGAATGTTACAAGGCGATAGGACGTACCTAAGAACGTCTCAGCAATAGAGAACTCGGCTGCAAGCTGGGATTCTATAAAATTTCAAGCGGTTCATCGCTCTCTTCTTCGCCATCGTGGCTATCGGAATCTGCCAGGTATTCTTCGTCTGAATTTATGTCGCTCTGTGAAGGATGTTCTCCATGGTTCGAGGTGTTGAACTGCCAAAAATTCCATTCCACTTTCCTCAGTCGCGGCGGATTCGTATAGCTTTTTCTGACATCGGCCGAGTCAAGGCCCCGCTTTCTTGCAACCCAGTGCTTCCGAAATTCATCGTCGTCATACATCAGAGACATGCAACGGTCACATTCGCCAACCCAAAAGTTGTCGTTCGAGTGAGCAGACAGGCCGGGCGAGGGTAGACCAGAGCCAAAATCAGGCAGTCGTATAAAAACTTCTTCAAGAGAATCGAGGGAAAAGAGAAACCGAGAGTAGTGAACCTACCAAAAAAATCAGTAACAAGCACAACTGGTAGACAGATCTTGGAAACAAACAGGCAAACCTAGCCCGCCCTCATATTTCAAGGAGACAGGAGAAGAGGGAGGAAACCGAACTTTGACGCAAGTGTGACATAGTCCGCACCAGATCCTCGGAAAGTCTAACTTGAGAATTACAAGATAGAGAAAGGCACCTGTAAGCGATTTTAACATCATCGGCGATGGATATTGAACTCCACGGATGTCGACCTCTAAGATTCGGGACTCGATGTTTATAAATGGTGTAAAATCGTCGCTGAATGAACTTTGTCGAGAAAGCCAGTCAATACGCAATGACGATAATTGCTGGAATCCCGAAAGATCCCATGAAAAGTTTGCGCCGTGTGGGTGTTCTGTTACAACACAATGGAAATGCCTACATGAAGATAGATGGCTTGAGGTTGGGTGCTTGAAGAATCTGAGATAAGTGCGAGTGCTAACCTGCACCACGTACTTTTAAGAGTAGGAAAGAGCTCGTCAATGGCTAGTATATCTGAGGTGGATCTAAGGTATAGCCTTCGGAACCATGTTTCGAGAGCTAGAGGACGAAAAGCCCGACAGGACACAGTGAAGCACTTGATGATATCCCAACATGGTTTTACGTTCTCCCCTAGCACATCCTGGTTTCCAAACCGCGGAGGTGCGCTATTAAGAATATGAAGCACGATTTCATGGACGAGTTCCAAGGGTAATTGAGGAGCCATGGAAAACTGGAAGGAGGAGGAGCTGTGGAGCGGGGTAGTTAGCTTGTTATGAAGATGCAATCCAGTCCAAAGCTTCAAGTCACTTCACCTTATTTTGGTTCAACAATAACACCCTCGACGCCCAGTTGCCGGAAAATGTCTGGAAGGGTTCTGAAATTAGGTGATGGTTGAAGATCAAGGTAAAGATTTTCCACACCCTGGATTCCCATGTCTCGATGAGCATATACTTCTGTGGCTCTGCCACTGTCCACCGTTGCCAATGGCAGGGCTGAGGTCAAAGAAATCCGTTCAACTATTTCTTTTCATTCTTATTGCAGTACTCGTCGGGCTTTCTCTGATATTTCCTAACTATCTACCAGTTGACCGTTTTACCAAAGTCCAAGTGTTGAAAGCTTCCGAGAACAGAACTTGCCAGGATCTTTCATCATTGAATTACAGTTCACCACCACCAGAACCCAAAGCGTCACCTCCTCCCTCCCTCGATCTCGGAAAACATAGATACCACCCTCATGGTCTATTGGAAGTCAACGAAGAAGGCGCTCATCCGATTTACGAACTCATTTCCCGCGCTGAAGCAGAATGGCAGGCCAAACTTCAACGCGCGAGCAAGACTTTAAAAGAGGCAGTGATAGAGTACAGACGGCGCTATAAGCGTGAACCTCCAAAGGGCTTCGATATCTGGTGAGCGTTTGCCCAGTAATTTGCGGGACTATAGCCAATCATAAAACAGGTGGGAGTATGTGATGAAACACAACGTTCAGCTCCCCGACGAATACGACCAGATCTACAACGACTTGGAACCGTTCTGGGGCATTGAGCCGTTGGAGCTTATCCAAGTAGCCCAGGAACTTCAGCTACAAAAGGACTCTTACACCATTGGCAAAAACGATACCAGTGAGGTTGAGCTTAGAACATTCGCCTTCGAGGAAGGCAGATACGACCAGCTTATCGTGGGCTCAAGGGACATCATCAAGCTCTTGAATAAAATCCAGGATGACCTTCCCCCATTTCAAATGACACTGTCGCCTCATGATGCACCAGGTCGTTTGTCAGATCACGATGTAATGGTCGCCATCCTTAAAGCTGTAGCAGGTCAAACATGTGGGTACTACTACCGAAATCTCTGCCATAGCGTCTGACTGGGAGTAATCTAGATATCGAGAGTGCTTCTTTGCCGAAGGTAAATTCGATAGGATGGCTGTCTGCCTGTTCTCCTAACTCTGTTGCTCGCCGAAAACCTATCAACCTCGATAGCCCACCTCCGCGTTCGACCAAAAAGACTTTTATTTGGGACCACATGCTGAGTATGGATCCGTGTAACCATCCTGGACATTTCTACCACCATGGTCAATTTTTGGCGCACAACGAAGGCCCATCACCACGACAAGACCTGGTTCCAGTGTTCTCGTACTGCTCGACCACCATTCACCATGACATTCGCATTCCTGCACCTTATGGATGGCTCGAAGACATATATCCTCGGTCGGATGACCCTGAGTGGGACCAAAGGGTTGACGAGCGACTATTATGGAGGGGAAGCAACACTGGAATATATCATGACGAGATAACCCACTGGGAGGACTCACATCGAAACTTCCTTGTTTCTTTCGCCAACGACTTAGAAGGGACAATCAGACTGTTGCCTCCAAACAGAACAAGAAATGAGAAGTTGGGAGACCCTCGTGAAGTTCGCAAATCTAGAATCAATCCTGCAGTCATGGACATTGCCTTTGCCGGCATGCCTATTGCTTGCTCTTCAGGAATCTGCGAGGTATTGGAGGAAGTTTATCCGTGGCGCAAGAGGCAGAGCATTCAAGAGGCAGGAAATTATAAATATGTCATTGATGTGAGCTTTATACGAAGTTCTCAGGCAGTGCTCTTAGCCGTGTGCTAGGTTGATGGAAACGGATGGTCAAGTCGTTTCAAACGGTTAATCACATCAAATGCCCTCGTCTTCAAGTCGACAATATACCCTGAATGGTGAGTTTTTCTTTTTTGTTCTCTATTTCGCTGATACTAATGTTTATTGGGAATACCACTAAAGGTTTATCGACCGCGTTGCACCGTGGGTGCATTACATACCCATCCAAATTGACCTCTCAGATCTGCATGATGCCCTAATTTTCTTCCGTGGAGATGGAAATGGGGAGGGCGCTCATGAACATCTGGCTCGCAAGATTGTGATTGCTGGTAGAGAGTGGAGCAAGGCATTCTGGAGAGAGGAGGACTTGATATCGTATTTCTTCAGGTAGGATGAATTGTACTATTTCGAAGTATAAGTGCTTATTTAGGCGGCAGGCTCATCCTAGAATACGTGCGGCTCATGAACACGAACCGAGAGTCTATGAACTACTCCGCCTGAATTCTGGGGTAACAGATACCATTTTGCACAAGTACATAAAGCCAGATGCCAGCTGATTTGGCTGTGGTATGTCCTGAAAAGTGAATCATTTTTACCGGAATTTTAGGTCTGTACTTACCTGTAGTGCCCTGATGATTAGTTTATTCGGTCGAATCTATCAGACTTCCTGACTTTTTAAAGTATCTTTGGATTGTACAAACACTGTTGTTGCAGTCGACGATGAATTTCCTGTAGCTTGTATTATAGCTCTTGCTTATACTTTTTTAGCTCTGGGTTGACAGTATTTGTGGACAATTGTTGCAATTTCTGCATATCTCACTCAACATGTAGATCGTACCCAACGTTTATATAGACGTTCTGTCATCAGCGCCCACAAAATTTACAGTGACAACGTACAAATAGTGATTGTGGATGAGTGTCTGCAGACAAGAGCAATGCCTGATAGACAAATTAAGGTACGCACCTATCGACAAAGTCTGAAATGTTCGGGCATTTTAGTTTGAGAACAAGTCGATAAATGTGGCACTTGCCTGAAAAATTTCTGAGTGGCAACGCCTTGCGGACAGCATCGCGAGGACGCAGGGAAGGAAAAAATTAGCACACGCGAGGACAAATCCTCAGCGAGCTTTTTCACGGAGGTGGGCGAACGTCAATCAGGCGAACCATGAGATACGTCCCCAGAAAGCCATGGCACTCTCGAAGCACATTGGCTTCCCCCGCCACGGTACCAGCCATAAAGACATTATACTTGCATGTTCACTCCTCCCTTGCTCCTTGTTCCATCCCATGTTCATTACAACTGTGGGATATCACGCCACCCCAACAAGTTTCCCGTCTTCCAAATCTGCCAGCTCTTCACTGAGAGCAACAGACGCACATGTCGAGGCTGATATGACCTTCACGGGGACAGGAATCGACATCACTTTCCAGCTTATTTCCCCGAATTTGCTCGCCTCGTGTAATCAAGCCGAAGTACCCTGTCCGGTTTTCCTGTTCGTGTATATGGCCGCAGTTCGAATGTATACACCCTCCAATCCTGATATCTTCGTCATCGGCTGCTGGCGAGTTTCAGATACCGCAGCCACGACCCCAACGGGTATGCGCAAACCAGCTGACCCATTCGTAGTCAATCCACGGGCACGTAATCCACAGCACTCGAGAACGAATCTCTGTTACAACAGATGCCATTTGGTACATCCTTTTCCCGAAGGAGCTGCAACTGAAGCGAATAACGCTGGGACCAACGTATGAACAGGGGCCAGTTTGTGTGCGCGTAAGATAAATGTTCCAAGCCAGCAATTCCGTGAGTCTTCAAATACCAAGATTTTCGGGGATGGCAATTGAACACGAAACAGGACAATACACAGAAAATCCGAAGATGGACATCCGAAAGGATATCTACTCGGGTCTTCGCAATTCAGTTCAGAAGAAATAGAGAATGGAGCTGTTCGCCCACAACACCCGCGTGGTACAGGTCAATTGCCGTCGACATCTGCTGCAGAGCAGATAGTCAAAGAAACTACGCGGAAGTGAGAAAAGAGCTACTAATGCAAGCAAGCATTCGTGGTCGACCTTCTTGTATTGGAAGGTTCGAAATTGGGGGAGCCATCGTTATCTGGGCTAGCGCCTCTCCGCAAAGGTGAGAACTTGGGCTGTACCAAAGCCCATCATGGTCTTCCATCGAACAAAAACTCGAGTTCTGCGTTTTCTGTTTGACTTCCTTTCCAATCCGAAAAGAAACGACACCATATTCCCGAGGTGGTAACCATTGCAGCCATGAAAATTTCAATGCGCTCGCCGACGCTTCTGAACTTCTTCAGTGACGACTTCAACATGCCAAGATTTCAGGCATCAGGAAGAGTCAATGTAGTCCACGGCGAATGAAACTTTGCGGAAACGTCGCCGGGTTTTGAGACTTACGCCGACTACCAAAGAAATGATAGATGCTGCTCAGGGAAAGAGCCAAAGGCCCGGGCGAGGATCTTTCTGTGTGGACACTCTTGACATCTCAAAGGATGGACGAATATGACCGCTTGATCTCCTGGAACAGGATAGGGTAATCGATGCTAAAAAGCACCGGGGAGGAATCTGATGAATGAGTGACTATGGGCGAATGTGATCTCGGTTAAGAGACCTGTTTGGTGCCCAGGTGACATGTGTACCCACAACCGCAGAACAAGAGGGTGCGTAGCCTTCTCCAAATCCCATATATCCGAGATACCGCGACGCCTCTCTGGTGAAGTATTCGCAATTTTTGCACACCAGTGGTAGTTGACCCCACGTGTTTCCGGCATTGCCTTCCCTTCGTTGGTACATCAAGAAGACTGGCATATTCGAATGCTAGCAGCAAGATCTCCATGCACCTTGGGAGGGTGAATGGATTTCAAACAAAGCGTCCTGTGCGTGTTTATGCCGTAATGTTCATGCCAAAAAGGGGTCCCGAGGCAACGCAGACTAGGATCTGTGCGATGCCAAAGATGTGCAAAAAAGGGGTATCGAATTCCAACACTTTCCGAAGAAGCGATGAAGGAAAAGGTGATTTCTCATCGGAGGTGAATGGGTCTTGTTTCTGCGAATGTGAAAGGAAAACGTGTCGACATCAAACTTCCACTCCCTTCATCCTATCATAATTCCAGCGGTTGCCACCCCAAAACCGAGAGATTGCAAGTGCATATCGACGAGTTGAAAATGGAAGATCCTCGTCCACAAAATCTTAGGGTTAGATATCCTAAGTGGATCATATTGGCTGGAATAGCGACACCCCGGGAGGAATCGTCCTAAAGGAGTGGGGGAATGCTCGGAGCGTTAAGAGCGGTGAAAAGGACAGAAACCCGATGTTTGTTGAAAGCAGAAGTTGAGTTCATGATGGTTAAGTCCCAAGAAATGTTTTCGCGATATAGAAATACACAGAGCCAAACAACACGTACACAAGAACACACATTTGGTTGGGCACGTGCATTCCTCCAGGCTCAACCCATTCTGAACCCTCAGTACGGGTAATACATTCCCTTCCATGGCCAGCGAAGATCACCACATTACGGAGATTCTGCTCATATACGAGTTTTTTCTTCTATTTTCCACGTGGATTAGACCCTGTACCGTCATTTTCGCAACCCCAAACCACGAGGCTCGGGAATTACTTCACGCCTTCTCAAGCTTTTTGTCCTTCGAAAACCAGTTACCCTCCATATCTGATAAGTTAGCCGCTTACGCTTTGTCATAATTTCAGATCACAAAGATTCCTTGTCGATGTTTATTTTCCAGGCATTGAAGTACTGATTAATTTGAGAACCAGACTTTCGCTTTCGCCGTACATACCCGATCTTCCCCCCTTAGCTCTTTTCTGTCTTTCCTCCGAGTCCTCGGAAGGCAGTCAACATGTTCTCCGTGTCTATAAATGCTGTCAGCCCTGTGTCGCACTTTAGTTGCCTGCTCGGAAGCCTCACTTCAACAAAAATCCCAAATGAAGATCTGGCCCCATCAGTAACTTGACAGCCTCTTTTCCGTCCTTATACTTCTTTTTGCTGCCACTCATCTTCGTCCGGCACCCTTTTACGCCCTCTTGTTTTGTTATGACTTCACGAGAACTCCACTTCCTTCAATTTAACGACGAAGAGATCACTGTAGCGTCTTACGTTGGTGCTTCTATGGTGAGCCACGGGTCTTATGTTGTCTGGCCGAAAACTAAAAAAGTGTTCAGTTCGAACTCTTTTTATATGGTACTAATCTGCTGACATTACGACATTCTCTCATCCCGATTTGACCATGATTCTTCTTACACCTTACAGGCCTATATTCATTGCTCTTTATTTTCTGTGGACATATCATCTGGCTGTATAGAAAGCCCAATCATTTGGCCTTCTTCATCGTGGTTACACTCTTGTTTGGTACCGTCACTGCCGACGTCGTGGTTACTTTACGTTCTCTCTTCGGGTACGTTCTCAAGGGCAGGTCAACCCCAAACCCCTATCCCAAAGTGCTTTTTTTTATCACGAACAAGTAAGTCAACTAAATCATGCCTAAATCTACGAAAAAATGATCTGACATGTTATGCAGTATTATAGCAGATTCCCTTCTAGTGCGTCCAGTTTCTTTAAGAATTCAATTTTGCTTATAGATGAGATATTACGCAGATATATCGCTTCCACATTATCTGGTCCCGCAGAAAACGCTTTGTCATTATCCCATTCGTCTTGCTCTGCTGCTCAACAGGTGACGTATCTCTCCCAATGAAGGACAAGACATTTACTAATTTTGCCTTAGCTTGTGGATATGTCTTCGCTAACACAGAATCCGAACATTTCCGTAAACGATTTCGCATATATTTGTGGATGACTTTTGCCCAGAACATTTGTCTCACCCTGCTCATAGGTCTGAGGTCTGTTTTAATCAAAGAATGATTTTAGTACTTACATCTACAAATACCACTAGCGGGAAAATTGTCCTGGTCCACAAGGAGGGCAAGGACCATTCTTGGACCTCACGTCATCCGGATTCAAAATTCTTTATGCCCGATATTGTGAGGAACGCTCTTTCTTGTCAAACCTTCTTACAACTTCAATTGTTAGGGTTGAATCTGGTGCAATCTACTCCACATATCTCTTAGCTGATTTAGTCGCACATTCGGTATCCATTTTACGCTATCGACCCATGCTGCGGCACTTAACTTTCTTTTTCCAATCAGAACTTTCTGCACGCAGGACGGAATCAAATCGTTGTGAGCTCAGCCTCCTTTTCTGTATCACCACAGGTCTAATTTTCGACTAGGGAATTGTCCCTACTCTCATCGTCAGCAGAATTAGTCTAGGGAGGTCCGTTCAAGACGAACTGGACAATGATGCGAGAACATCCAGCACTCCGGTTCTGGACTCGATTTTTAGCACCATTGGGACAGTCGCGCAGTTCACGCCGCATTCGCCTCGAGGCGATAACGGCAACCAACCCCAACTCCCTCAACAGGAGGAGGCGACTGAAATCGTTTGATATTCGTACGCGAATCGTACTCGAATTAAAAAAGCGCCCATTACGAGGTCATTAATGAAATGAGGGTCCCAAGTGCGCCGAGGTCTCGTGGCTCCCTTTTGATCGGCTCAGCCATTAGCAAGTTATGAGCTAACGACCCTACGTTCTTGAATAATCCCACGGCAAGGCTATGTTCATTCGATCCGATGCCTTCTGAAAATTTAAGCTAGAACAACGTTGCATAACCTGCAGGCTACAACGTTTGAACCATGGATCACTCAGCTCTGTGCCAAACGGTGTCTCAATGATGGCGACCGACGGGTACTTTAATTTATGTCACCCATGTGTCCGCCACGCGTTGCAGCCGGAATCCCGAATCGCGATACATATGCCAGCGCGCCGACAGTGGGCAGGTATGTTGCTCTTTAATCTTCTCCTGATAAGTTGTAGCTATTAGCCAAAGTCACCCACTTTCTTCGAGCCCTGTCTATGAAAAAGACACGATTTATTCAAACGAAATAGAATTACTTCGAGGATACGTGCATGCACTTTTCTGACTGTGGGTTAGCCCCGGCATTTCGTGGGCAATCGCCCACAACAAGGGTCCCAATCTCCTTATGAGAACTTATGAGAGAGTACCATCCCTTTGTCACTTAAGTGTGTCGGCGTGTAAGCAATCTTTTTCGCCAAGTTATCTTACGTTTACTGACTTAAGGGCGCTCTAGACTTTGTTGTCTCTCTCATTTACCTGTTCGTGTCGGGTCCATTTATCGGGTCTGAACTTCCTATTGGTATGACATGCTCCTTCCTTTTATCGTGAAATTCTGATAAATTGTTTCTGGGAATTCAGCATGGCTGAGGAAGGCGAGATAGTTCCTGCTCGCAGCCTCATGGTCCATTAAATCCATGCTTTACAAAAGGCACTACACAACGATTCCATGGCACAGAATCGTCGGTGACTGGTGTTCGTTTGGTGCCTTCACAATGCACATCCTATCAGAGTAATCAGCGTCATTTAATTGTCTACGATAAACCAGCCACGGTTAGGATGAAGCCGAAAGACCACCTTGCCTTATCTTGGTAAGTTGCTCCCATCAGTCCGATTTATTAAGTGTCTCTCCAAGCCGGTTTCCAACACTTTTCTACCCTAAGTACACCCAACAGCCGCCGGTGTGGATTTTTTTTCTACTGGGGATACTTTCAGGCTATGGAACTTGCCGTTGACCAAAACCGACAACCGGTTCTCATACCTCGGCCAAAATTAGCTCTTCCTGTCAGTCTCAAGGTTTTTTTTCTTCGAGAACAGGGATTTCCTACTCGTCCCGTCTATGAATACCCGACGCGCAGCAACAATTCAGTCAACTGTGGCTGTTATTTGCTTGGCGATTAGGCAGTCGCCCGTTTGACCACCCCACTCTACCCAAGCTCCAACGAAGTCCCTCCACCACCCTCCTTGAGCCCATGACGGGTAGTCTGGTCGACGAGCTTTTTGGACGAGCGACGGTGGTTACGTTCCATCGGCCACTGATCCCATTCTTGAAGGAGCCATGGTCCTCGAGGTCGAAGTACCCAGCCATTTTTGTACGTCGATTTGTCCCACGTCTGACCTTTCTCTTGTTGACTCTTGGCCCTTAGCTTGAGACTTTCCTATACGGTCTGTAGCCTGTCTTGAAGGGACACTAGATCGTTGACGATTTTTCATAGGCGTTTATGTCGTATTGTTTGCATGGTGTGCCTTTGCACTTATCAGGCGGAAAGTGGTTCAAGGGACATTGCTGGTGGCATCATCGCTGCTATTTCTGCTGGCTACGGCAGATATCATCATAACGGGCTATTTCTTCTTCCACTTTGTTCTGAAACCCACGGCAGCATCAACTTCATCGACAACAAATACACACGAAACTTGGAACAGAATACTTGAGATAAAATTCGGGTTTTATGTCGTTGCAAAGTGCGTTGAGAGAAATCCTGTTCCTCTTCCTTCAATTTACATTATTCCTAGTGCTATCGCTAGCAGCCTTCTGGTGAGTTATAGAATATGTCAAGGTGTTCGAATCTTACCATACCCTAGATTAATCGTTGTTACGAAGTCTGGCAAAATAAACGCATCATCGTCACACCGATCCTGCTGTTGATTTGTGGAACTGGTAAACAACCATCTTTCCTCTGAATATTCGAGGCTAATCAGGTGTTTTATAGTTATCAGTTTCGTATCTATAACTGCCAGCCAGCTGGGTGATAGATTATTAGCTGCTAGTTTCATCACTTCAGCAGCTGCCAATCTTTCTGTCACTTTGTTAATAGGTAAGAGTTTTTTATACAGTATTTTCCCTGGGTATCAACTCAAAAAATGCGATGCACACAGCAACGCGAATGTGGTGGACCTCAAGAAAAATAAGGGGAGTTTTTAAGATGGATTTCTCAAGTGTGTGCGACTATATCGTGGCCCTCATGTAAGTCTGTAAAATACTCGTGACGGGAGCGTCTTCTAACGCCCTCACGAAAAGTCTCGACTCTGGTGCTATCTACAGCCTTTCGATATTCCTATATCTCGTCTTTCACACCGTGAGTATCTTGGCCGCAAAAAAAACATCTTGAGAGTTAACCGCTTGTTCTTTTAAGCTTGTACTGGATGCTTCGTTGACACAGATAGCTGTGAGTAAATTCTTCGTATCCTGGCTGAGAGGTGTTTAAATGTACACAAAGGGCGTCACTTTGACCGCGATGATATTACGAAAAGCCTCTTCTGAAGCTCTTGGCGATACCACCACTTTCAGTTCTACTTCGTCACTACCAGAAATTCACCCAGATGCTGTGGCCAGAACTCCATCTCTTCCCAGGTCTAGACTTCGGACTTCTCTCCTGACAATTCGGCCGCAAAGGAACAATATTCTTGGTACTGAAATTGAGTACAAGTAATGACGGGATTTATATGTACATCTGTAGCATACGCGTAAATACCATTAGAAAACGATATGCGTCATTGGGACTGCTGACTGGCTTATCGATTGTTGCAGCAGACCAATAGGTAGAGTTCCGTGTCCGGGTAGACTTTACCAGCCGGAAACGAATCTCTAACGGGTCTCCGTGAAACAGCGCGAAACCAGGTGACTCTAGAGTCGATTGCTTTTGCAGCCTCGGTAGCCCGACCATTGGAGTCTCGACAGAACACGAGGTCAGCAACTTGGCGGATAAGAAGAAATGCTGCCAGGTCGGGGCTTAATAATGGAGCTACCATCATCCAGAAAAATGGATTCTGGAGTGAGCAAATAGTGAGTCCTTAGCCTTCGCGTTTGGGTTTGTCTGAGAAGGCATCAGCGTAGGTTTTGAGGCGCATGGAGCATTGAAGGAGCTTGGCGACTTGTTCGCATTTTTCCATGAGCGTAGATACCAAAATAGGGATTGTGTGCCCACGGAATGCCACAGCAGAATAGCCGCGGACTCTCAAGATCTCATTACTGCCAATCGCTCTCTCATTGCCGTCAATTGCCAGTTCACATCATGTTCTATAAGTAGATCCCAGTCAATTGGGATGAGAGTTGGCGTCCCAAGCTAGTCTATTCTCTCACTCCTTCCCCCTTACCTTCACGTCGGGACGATAACAATCCTCTTCTTCCTCCTTGGCCCCTTCCTTTCACCTAGTCACTCAAGACCGTATCCTTGCAAAGGGCGCTTGCCCTACGACTTCACGATGGCCAGCCTCCTTTTGATGCCCTTCAAGTCGAGTAATCGTGGTAGCGCGAGCGGTCATGTCAATATTATTATTCCCGATAAAGATGACGATGGAGGTGGTGGAGTAAGCAATGGGATCCCAGCCAATTATTATTCCTTGGACAGGTACAGCGCTGCAGTATTGGTGAGTCTGGCAGTCTTCTATGGCCAGATAACTGACCGACCTGTAAACCTAGTTCGAGGTCTTTCTTTATGGTAAAAAGTTTCGAACATGAAATATGAGTTTTCGTAACTCACTCAATACAGGAATGTACTCGACTCTATTTGCTATTTGCCTGCGAGTCCTTCTAAGGAATAAAAGGACGACACAAAAGCTGCTAGTTGCCTGTGCTATGATGATGTTTGCCCTGGCCACTGTCGATGTTATTCTGGAAGTCAGCTTCCTGTTTTGGTTCGTGGTGAAGCAAAACACCATCCCACAAACCAATATCCACTTCAAGTATCTTATCTACATTACGAGCAAGTGAGTATCTTAACCATCCCTTTGCTTTCTTTGCTCTTTGCTGAAGGTGTTATGTCAGCCTTATCGCCGATAGTTTAGTGGTGAGTATCCTAGGTTTGAACATCAACTTGAACACCCAGTGGCTAATGCTACGGCTCAGATATACCGCTGTCATGCCGTCTGGAATCGTAGTAAACGCGTGATCGTCCTCCCCTGCTTCCTGCTTCTATGTGGATCGGGTGACTACTCTATTCCCGCACATGCCGCCTCCATACTGAACATTGGCATCCTCTAGCCTTTGGATACGGCTTCATAGCTGTCTCGAAAGAAGACTACCGCTTCCGTCAACTTCTCATTGCATTCCTTTTTACAACTGTCGCTCTCAACTTGCTGGTAACAGTGCTCATGGGTAGGCCCACTTCTCTTCTCACGTCTGAGGCATTTTCGTCTCATGTGCTCATGAACTCTTCAGCTGGTCGGATATGGTGGATCGCCCGGAAAGCCCGCGCCATTCTCGGTCCTGGTCTATCATCCAAGTACACCACCATGATTGCCATCATGTACGTCTGTTCTTGACAGCGAAACCGTGTTGTACCCGGGCTCCCGCTCACGCTTATTCCAACAGAGTGGAATCAGGTGTCATTTACTCGATATATTTCATTCTGGACGTGGTACTGCAAGATGTAAGCACCTGACACTGTTGATAGCACTGCTTTAAGTGTATTTAACGGAACCACAGTTAATATTGGACGCTGGTCTAGCACAAGTTGTGGTACGTTCCGTTGTGCGAACTTTCTTTCCTGATGCTGACCTGCCATACCACTATCAGGGAATAGTGCCGACTCTTATTATAGTGCAGATCGGGTTAGGCCGAGTCGCACAGGACGTCGATACCACCACCAGTATGGTACGATCCGACGCAAGGGCATTTACGACGACGGCGAATGATATGAGCTATGATGTCCCGCCGCCTGGTTCTCCACCGCCGATGAGCATGGCCTCCCCTATGCTGCCGCCGCTGGCATTCCCTCCGTCAGCGCAGCAGCAGACGACGACGCAGAGAACAAGTAGATTATTCGAAACACACCAGAGAAGAGAGGAAGACGCTGAGTGTGGGTATTCATGACACCAAAAAGGCCTTCTCGTGTTTGGGTCCTATTTATCTGGCGCCAGGGTTAGTTCGATCATGAATTTGTCGGGACGTGCAGGAGAGTGGCAAGACTAGGTCTGTGAAGACGGCGCTACTCTACGGAAACCAAAGCCTCTCATACCAGACCCGATCGCTAGGACCAATATGGTTGGCCAGCAACCTTCCATGGTCTGTTAACATCTGCAAACGGCGATCAATCTCTCGAGTTGATTCCTACCATTACCCATGGACGGCTGTACTATCATTATCATAATTTTGTTGTAGTATATAGAGAGCATACTCCACGCGCATGTATCATACCACATATTCCACCATTTGAATCATCCGTTATTGGTCCTCAGTACGACGTTCTTAAGAAAGCAGCTAAGGTCAAGCCAAATGACCAGCCACTAGCTACTCGCCAGAACCCAGTGTATTCAGAGGCGTTAGAGGGTAACCTTCTGAGGATTGAACAAAACAGGAAAACCTAAAGAGGGCTACTTTGATCAAAGTGACCTCTGTCTTGGGTCTATCAACGACCATGACCATGACCTAACTGAGGATGTTTTTTCCATGCTCAATCAACTGATGAACACAACCGCTCTGTACGTCGCAATATTCTGAGGAGCATGCATTGAGCAGTAAGCTGGTGATTTACCAAAGGTTTTTGACAGGCCCAAGCGTGAACGCATGGCACTGATACTCTCTTTTTGACTTTAGTATGGCACATCTGACCATGACCGCTCCACAACTTTCATCCGCCTTAAATAAATATAACTCCTGCGAACGGTGTTCAGGCTAATCAGATAAGACTTGTCCTCTCTTCTGGTGCGCATCTTGTACCTGCCAGCGAATGCTTGATGAATGCATGACTCGGACCGTCTAAACTGTGCCATGACGAGACGGATGTGCGACGGAGACCTCCAGAGCGCCATTGTCATTTCGGGACGACCACGAGGCAGCCATTCGTGAGAAGACATCCGAACATGCACCTCGATATGATGGGAAGGCGAAAGTTCTCCGCTCCGACACTTACCACTGTGCCAGACCCACCAACCCAGTTCAGGTTCTTACGGTGGTCATCGCACAAGTGACTGTCAATCGAATAACTTACCTGGTCGAATTATGTCAGATCCCAGGTATGTGATATACTTCAACCATTCCCAGGCAGTCAATTGACATTGACGCCGTTGATCTCTCCATTCAATTTTTTATTCCGTTGAACCGCATCTTTGATTATGCAGAACTGGCAACGGTCATGGTGCAACTGTAGACGATGGACAGCGGTACAAACTCTCTAAATCAGCTGGACAGACATCGGGAAGCCACCGAGGCTTAAGGTCTACTCGGACTCCTGCAACACGTACTCCAACGACAAAGGATGCGAGTGGCATCTCTAACACTCAACATGAACATGAACAACCTCACCGATCGCAGACCGTCCCCGTCCCTGCGCCATCAGCCACAGAGGCTCGCACGCGACGGACACCCGCGCCAACACCAACCATGCCGGCTTTAACTACCACAGCTCGGCAAAGGACGCCTTCCAACTCAAAATCGCGGGCGGCAACCACCAACACTAGTTCTGACCTTCCGGAGCTTCCGAATCCACATCCTGAAGGAAAACAATCTCTAGTCGGCACGAATTACATCGTCGAACCTCTTCCTTCCTCTTCATTCAGATCCCTCGAATCTAGAAACGCCAGAGATCGGGAAAGAGAACGACAGGACACGAATTACCTCTCTCCCTATTCTGCTCCGCCCCCTTCATCCGTGCCCATGCCCACACCGATGCTTGCATCTGATAATAGACAGAGTACATCCTCGTTCCAAACCGAACCGAGTTCCTATTATTCGGTTGAGGACAATTGGTCTTCTGTTGCAGGAAGTGGCCCTCCGATGCCCCAGATGCCTGAGCATAGGAATGAGGAACAAGTGCCGCATGGGCGATATGAAGAACTATGGTTAGCAGCGCAAGCAACTCCACAGCCGCCTCCTATGCCAAGGCCGGAAGTGGCCCCACCAGCAATGCCTACTCCGTATCATGTTGAGTCCGAGGAGGATTACGAAGACGAGAACTCGGAGAACGAGGCGGAGAACGAAGACGAAGAAGAGAGCGAACGGCGTGAAGACAGCGAAGAAAGAGAAGAAGCAGACGAAGACCATGAAGAGGAAGACCATCAATGGGTTCCGATCCGCCAGCCACGAGCAACACCTTTCGCACCCCCAAAAGATCGATACGACTCGTCTTGGCTCGCCGCGCCTTCCCCTGGTATGCCTGCACCTACCGTGGCATCTCCACCTATGCCTTCGCCCAGTGTAGACCACTCTCTGGGTACTGCACGCATCCAATACCCAAAACCAAACAGCGGCCCGATAAGACCTGCTGCTGTATTTGGAGCTGTACCTACGACGACCGCGCCTCTCAGAGTGCACCATCACCCGCGGCCAACGGCTACTGGGACGACATCGACAACGCCATCGTCTACATCGGCTGCCCAGTCCAATCCTCCGCTCATCCCGCAGAGGCCTAATTTTCAACCACCCAGTCCTGGTCCAGCTCCCACGAAAGTTCAAGCAGATCAGCCCTCCACCATTGCGAGCCCCAGCGTACCAACGTCTACTCCTACTCCTCAGAGATACGGCAACGAAGCAAGACCATCGGGTGCCTCTGCACCCGGAATGCCCTCCGCACCAACGACTCATACAATTCACAAGCCTGTATCTGTTTATCCACAACACCCTCAGAGTAATGTGCCTGTGAGGCCGCAGGGTACGCCTGTTTCATCGTCTGTACAAAGTGGAAGATTCGAAGGTCGTCCAACGGCATCCACAACGACGGCGACGGTGACGACTGCGACACCAACTCCGCCACAAGCACCGCCGAAACCGACACCCTCCCAAACCCAATACGTCAGCAGCTCCTTCCAGCCTTCTCGACCTGCCGCTACTACCACGGCTTCGTCTAATGTTCAAAAACCAAACACTGGTATTTCTCAGTCTCAGGCACAAGTAAACACATCGCGCCCTCAGACGCAGATATCGGAGATTCGTCCGAACCGACCAAACATCAGTGCCCCACAGGTGCAACACCAAGGTTCTACGTCGTCGCAGAAGGAAAAAGAAAAAGAACAAGCGGCAGCGAAAGAACATGCCGCTGCTTCAGCCGCGACGTCTACCAACCCCACCAGGCCGCGTTTGCATGGCGGAACGCCGAGTCAGAATCATACCCAATACGTGAACATGTTGCTTGCATTGGATGACATACCGCTTTTGTATAACCTGTTGGCGGGGTTCTTTACCTGGATTTTGTTGGCTGGGTTCATTTTGTTCCCGGGTACTTTTTCGAGCTTGCAGAACTTGAATAACACCACACCAGGTCTTCCGGCTCAGGTTCAGGAAAGGTTGGCCAACGCTGTCACTCATCTTCCTTTGTTAGTTTTTCCTCTGGGTTGGTTGTTGATACTCACTATTGTCTTAATTGATCTAGGTTCATCGTCGCCTGGATGTGCACTGGCATTGGCATGTTTGGAATGATATGGCTGTGGTGGAGGTGGAGGAAAAACTATATCTGGGCCCTTAACAAGATTTTTCTGTACGTTGTCCCTCTATGACCGCGACGCAATATCAAATTAGCATCGTTGTACTCATGACCTTCGTCTCTTTCCAGGCCAGGACTGCTAAACTCACTAGCGGGTCTCTTGTCGACCATCGCCAACATCTTTGGGGTGCAACACGGCGAACTGACCACGACAAGCAAATCTACTGTGATAGTGACGACCGCGGCAACTGGTGTTTTAGGGATCCTAACGTTGTTTTATATGTTTTGGTTGATCCGGAGGGTCAAAGCGAATCATGACAGAGAGGTTGGGAAAGAGCGAGCTGGGAAGTACGGCGAGGGTGTTGTTGATCTGTCGAAGAAGAGATGAACAGTGTTATTCTTGTATGGAAAAAGTATGTACTTATCGATTATCTTGGACATTATAAATGTACTGTGAACGAACGATGTATGGATATTTTGTAGAGCCTTCTGCAATACGTATCAAGTGCCTCCGAAAGATTGACTGTAGTGGAACTATGCATGCAATCTAATGTGTGCTGTACGGTGTACCATCATCACCAGCAGCTATGACGGTAGAGATGACGTTATCCTTCGCTCGATTGGGCAATAACATTTCCGCTTTCTGATTCTTTCCTATTATGATATTTTCTTAGACAAATGCAAGACTATTTCATGTTCGCCACCCTCACTTCGCCAGCACAGACTCCTGCCACTGGCATACCCCCAACTCGCCAGCTAGAAAAATGACCCTTCGACGTATCCCTGCTCGGCTTCCTCCACCCAAACCCGACCACAGCTTTACACAACTACGCCCACAGACCAAAACGGCCCTGTTCTGGTGGAAATGGAGGTTGTGGATTGAATCAACGTTTGCGTTGACGGTGTATGAGCCATGGGAGAAAGTCGTCGTCTGTAAGCCCGCCGTTTCTTTTCTTCCGTGAGCTCACACACTATTGACGCGTCTCTTTCCATCTTTTATCGACCATCTTCTGTCCACACCTGTGTTTTCTTACTTGAATACACCTTCGTGGACCCTGCATGTCCATATAGTGACTATTTTCGCGATTCTCTGCTTGGCGATGAACATCGTGCTCTTCAAGTATCTACCGGGTCAATTTGTAGTGATGCGGAGAAGAATGATATATTACATTTGGGGAGGGGATCTGGACGCAAGCGACAGGGTCTTATGGAAATACTTAGGGTTGGCAAAGGACTCTTGAGGGATTGGCTCGGGATCTGGCAGTATGGAGCTGGGATGTGTGTACAGTAACATTGTGATTTCATCGTCGTATCGCCAGTAGCCAACACCACGACTACAGACGAGTTACCCTTCCTCGCTTGGTGCTGGTGGCCTTCTCGGTCGTCGACTCACATTACAAAGTTCCTATCCCCAATCTGATGTACATAAAGAGTTGAAAAAAAAAATATAGGCCTTACTTTGATTATTGGAAGTCAGTCTAAGGCACTGGCAGGAGAAGAAACTTCGAAATTTAGTACATTGAAGAACCATAAGGTGAAATAGAGTATCTGCATCTGACACCTATAACGTTCGTATGGACCTTCAACCAACCCAAGACCGTAAACAGTGGCCGGTGGACTGCAGTTTAACGATGTGCTGAGCCGAGTTCATGACGGCTACAAACAAGTCCTCGCGGAGAAGGTCCATGCTATAGCTGGTCAGAGAGATTTATGGAGGGGTGGAGAGTCGTTGTCAAGGACTGAAGGGTGAACGACTCGCAAAGGAGAGGCAGAGGTCTAACAACGCAGAATACAATGAGCAGGAAATGTATAAATGTTGCCAAGCCGATAAAAGACTCGGAGATCCTTTCGCCTGTGCCTAATCAGTAATGAAACAGCTAATGATGATTGTGCGTCCGCCATCGGCTTCAAAAAATGGGCCGGATTCACGGTACTCATCAATAAGTTTTTGTACCGAGACACAGGCGAAAGACTATTTCTCCTTGACATGTACGAGGGGGTAGGGTGAAAGATGACAGCAATTGTAAAAGAAAATGTAGTCGTCGTTGCCGAGCAACTGAAGTTCCTGTGGAGTAATCTCCCTATAGACCGTCGAAAACGACACTGCAGCTGATATTTGGCGCATTGACAGGAATTACGAGTGGATCAAATACGTACAATGTACCATTTGTAGCACTGGGTAGGTACTTACCTTTTCCAACGTCTGATCAAAGCATGAATCAAAGATTGTCCTGCGAAGTTGCTGCGAGAAAGACTGCCATCGGGTCCATCACCAGAAGCATATAGAGAATCCACAACACGAATACGGTCAGGCAGGTGCCCAGCTACGAATCCGGAGATTTGATGTAGAAAGATGGTGGTTCATGATTGCAGTTTGGAAGATTATCATGAAGACATAATGTGGGAAAGCGGAATTTGAAAATTTACCTTCGATCATTGTCGGCCACTGCCAACACCAGCGCCAACAGTGTAGGAATTCTCGGTGCAGACGCGACTGTGGTCTCTCAAACGGTTTCTGCACTACCCAGCTCTAATTTCTCCTCCTTTTCTCGCGTCGAACATTCAGAGTAGTGGGAAAATAATTACAGTGCAACCATGCGTCACCGCAACCCTCTCAACCTGAAGAGGTCGCTCCCTTGCATGGTGAGTCGTGTTTAAACGCCTTTTCTGTCTAACTTACCGATCAACGATTTATATTTCCCTAGAGCTGGTCACCAAAAAACCTCTACAACCTCTGGAGACGAACCATCGGACCGCAATCCGCCGACCTAACATTCAAGGTGACCACAGAGGAGACCCTCTTCCAGCAGCGCTGGCGTTCAAAGGCTGCCGTACGTGCCTACCACGGGGAGCACATCCCAGAGAAGGTGTTCAAGCGGTGGTACCTCCCAGATACCATTCCGGACGTGCGTCCGCGCCGGCGGGTCTTTGGGGACGATAAAAACGATCTGGAGGAGTATGCTAAACGGCGGACACGGGCGAAGGAGCTGGAGCTCAAGCAGCAGGAGGAGATTGAGCAAAAGGGCCTCGCGCCTGTGGGGAGTTTGATGTTTATAGAGGTGGAGAGGCGGCTGGACGTGTTTTTGTTCCGGTGTTGTTTCGTGCACAGTGTTTATGAGGCACGGAGGTTGATTATTCACGGGTATGTTCAGTTGAACGGGAAGAAGGTCGAGTTTCTTATTTTTTTGACGTGTGTCGTTGCCTTTCTGACGCGTTTTGCTTTTCTATATCTTTTAGCACTCAAAAGCGAATACCCGTCTGGCACCTGGTGATATGGTTTCCGTTGACCCCAATGCCATCCGGTTCCTAAAACCACCTCACGGTCCAGTCGACCATATCGTCGGAGGTAAAAACCGGAAAGAAGAACCCACAGTTGAAGGGAAATCTTCGGAATCAGAAGAAATTTCTGAATCCACGGAGGCGGTCACAAAGGTCGAACCAGCACCAGCACCCGAAGCAGAAGAAGACGAAGACGAACATAAAGCTCCAATTCCAGCCTGGAAGCTTCCCCCAACACCCTTCCACCTCCCACAATATGCCTCACCATGGCTATTCATCCCAGCCTACATTGAAGTGTCCTTCAAAACCTGCACAGCTATCTATGTGCGTCACCCGACGGCCCGCCCAGGCTACTCAGAAATCCCAACGCCCTACGATGCAGACGGCGCTGTAGTTCGCTTTGCCTGGGAGTGGTACGTCCAGCGCCGCCCCCGCATGCGCTCGAAGGCCCAGCTCGCGCGCATGCCGGAGGACCGCGTTGTCACGCTTCAGAAGTCAGTGCATAGGGACAGGCGCGCGTTCAGATTCAACCAGTGGCTTCACTATAAGAGTAGGCGTCCGTGGCTGTATCCTTATGCTCCGCACCTTGATGTGGCTTCTGGTGTGGGTCTGGGCAAACGGACTCTCGAGGTTGCTGAAGAAGACCCGTCGTCGTAATAATTTGTTGGATATACTTTATTGATGCTTTATTTGGATCCTACGTAGCATTCTTGTCGCAAAAGTACCCTCCAGCCTAGACCATTCATTCCCTTGCTTTGACAAAGTAATAATCATTGGTGACATTCCAAAGATTTGTCGAAGAGAATTTGTCAAGGATATTTCTGACCGTGTGAAATTAATTTTGGAGAAAAAAATTGAACCCGCTTCCCCTGACCGGAGTTCAGCCAAAAGCTTGCCAGCGCTGGGCTCGGGACCTTCCTTCCGCTCCACGACCATGTCTGCTACATCGACGACAACATTGACCCACCTGCCCCCCCCAAAGCCTAATCATTCCTTCACGAAACGACCGTCATCCAAGATTGGTGTATTCTTCTGGCGCCGCAGGATGTGGTTCGAGTCGACATTCGTGCTTTCCATGCTCGAGCCCTGGGAGAAGATCCTCCTTCGTAAGTCATTACCTTCAGGCTCGATATTTCTCCTCAATGACGAGGATTACATCGGCCAATCACTTATTATCTATTTTCTTCTTTTCAGTGACGACTTTTGCCCTACTCTTCCTCCTCGTCTTCACCGGCATCCTCCAGTACATGCCGCACCACCTCGTCGTCATGCGCCGACGCGCAATGTATTACCTCTGGGGCCAAGAAGGCGACGAGAGGATCCTGTGGCAGTGGCTCGGCCTGGCCAACGGGGAAGGTGCTGCGGATGCAGTCCGTTCTGGGTTCGGTTCGCTGCATAAGGAACTTTGAGTGTGGTTTCGTGGATCAGGGAAATGGGAATGGGTGGATATACCATGCGAATTCGGATTTGGGACGGTTGAAGTTTTTGAATTTCCTTGGTATGTCGCTGCAATCTCCTTTTTATTTTATTTTATTTGCAACTGACTTCCTCTCTCTGTGTTCTTGGATGCAGATCAAAACGCCAATTACGACCATATTACATGCCTCACGTCTGCACGAGCTCACTCTGTGGTCGTTTAATATCCTGCTACCGTTCTCAAGTCCCAATTATCATTTTATAGATTGTAAAGTCTTCTAATTCTTTGTTCTCTTTAAATTTGGTTTTATCTTGTTCTTTTTATTTAGGTACTGCTTAGAATATGATATCAATGTGCCTATACCCCGGTTGTTCACTTAATGTCAACTTCGGTTCCATTTCTATGCTTCGACGTTTCGATGTGGTATCTTTTTGTGCAGGAGGACAGAGGCAAAACAGTGTGCTGATGCAATGGAGCTGTTCCATGTGCTGACTGACCTCTTTCGACACAAAACTACAAGGCCATTTACCATCTGACCTTCGGCAAGCTACTGTTATGGTGCTAGCTTGTAGACACACTCCACATCAGCCAGCCATTCCCTCCATTGGTATAGGTCAAACCAGCCGTTTCTAGACAGTGAGTTTTCCTATCCTCTTCCTCTACGAAACCTGTTCACTATGGATCCCATCAGCCGCGATTCTTTACAGTTGTCGAGGTCGAGCAGGCACCTTAGGTACGTTGACGGCTCATCATATTACAACGTAATGTTTAACCTACCCTCCTCAGTCCATGCCTTTGTTCAGCTCGTTGCTGTGATATCATTCCTTGTTCTTCCTGTCCGGACTAGCGTCGAGCGCTTACACTTCATCAGCTTCGCGTGCTTGCGACCCAAGCGTGCTCTGTCAAACTACCTCTTGAGGCTAGTCTCGCAAGTGGAAGCTCTCTATTCCCGTGGCTGAGAAGACCGGGACTTGCCCACTCCCGTAGCAGGTTAGACCAATGCTCTAGTTTTCGATCAAAGCGTGTGTCGTGAAAGGTGCCAACCTCACTACTTGGCCCGTATATACTTACAAAGGACAAGTCCAGGTTCAGATCAAAGCCTTCGACTACCCTTTCAGCTTTCAAGGCATGGCATCGCGTCTAAAGTCAAAGTGGGAAGGTATTGTATTGCGATGCAACTGAATCTCTCCATGATGGACATCATCAGGCATACCGCTACTTATTCAATAGTTTCATCTCTATTCGGCCCCACCACGCTAGGTCTGCTGCTCCATATGTTCCCTTGCTGAGGTATTATCTCGATCTCATATGTGTCGGGCTCCAGGACAAGCAGAACATAGGCTGGGAGTTGCTATTCGGTTTGGTTATCAATATGAGATGAACGGTGCGTATCAAAACTGGTGAGTGCGAGGGCCGGTCTGTGCCCACTGGGTGCATTCTGGCAGGCTCAGCCCCGTTCTTAGACCTTTTAGTGGGATCTCCCACCGCCAAGTTGGTCTTCTGGCTGATGAATGCTCTCTCGTAAGTCCCATTGATTCCTGATTGGAGCAATTGATCAATGACTACTCTCCTACCCTGGATATCCTTCAGTCCTACTGTGACTCGATCAGCGAAGTAGCTCTGTGGCATTGGAGATGCAAATCTCTTCCAATGTCATTTGAAATTTAATTTCTCAAATATTTAAATAGACTAGTTTCTATTCTCATTTCTTTTCAGACTGACCAAATTTTCCACCCTTTTCATGTTTGCCCGACGCGACGACGAAACTGCTACTTTCATTCACAGACTTGCTCTTGTTGACAACAAACTTTTACTATGTAGCAACGTCCTTGCAGCAATAGCCTATGGTTTTGTCCTGGCTATTTCTGGGAAATGTTTCAAGCTGCTCTTGCAAACCAAATATATTTACTCCAAAAGAATGCTGAAATTTCTCTTCAGTTACACTATCGTCATGATGTTGATCTCCACAGGGGCTATGACTACAGAATTTCTGTTTGTCCAAAGGATTTTCTGCCCGTACTTTTTGTGGGACAACGATCAGGAGTTAGATCAGCTGTTTTTATTGTTGGATCGTCCTTTTTTTTTGCCGGTCGCGATATGGGGTGCAGATGGTTTCATGGTGAGTTGTTATCAAGTTGTTATTATTGTTTGACCATAAAGTTTTCATATTTTGCACTTGCGGCAGATTTGGCGCTGCTGGATTTTATATAGTGCGACACCACGTTTCGCTCGGATCGCGCTATTCGTCGTCCTAGCGATACTTTCAATCATATCTTTGGGTGGGTATCTCTTACATTTCGAAATTGCAATTTGTTAAGTTTGTACGCAGCTGGAGGTGCTATCTACATGCTTAGTCCAGAACTCTTCGCGAGCGTCATGCATCAAGCTACGGCAACCAAAAGACCTTTGACTCTATCGGACATCCTCTTCATGGAAGCCCCAATCCGTTGGTTGCTGGTGACCTTCGGACTGCCCGGCGTCACAATCATGTTGACAATGGTATTGAATGTCGTCCTTGGAATTTTGATAGTTACACGCATCCTTTACCATCAACACTACCTTCGCCGGGTATTTGGAGTTGGACATGGATCTTCATACACCAGGATCATCACCATCTGTATTGAGTCGTTTTTTTTGATCGCGGCGAACGGCGTCGTTTTTTTCGCTTTACATTTTTCAAGGAACAACTACTTTAACGACTCTTATTTCTCGTTCCCTCAACTCACTTTACCGCACGTTTGTGTGAGTGGATTTTTGCCCTCCAAGGAATGCGAAAACACCGACTAAAACCTCCAAAATAGGTTATTGCATCGTTGCTCATCATAGCTCGAGTAGCTCAAGGAAGGATTACCACTATCGAGCCACCCACAGATTCAGAAATGCAGGTCGCAAGCCTCCTTTTCAACAGCATACCTGGTGGTGGAGAAACGCCGGCTCCCGCTTCTGCATAAATGTGGCTCCTCGATCCATTCAATCCTTATTCATCGAATCGGGGAACAGATGCCAGTCTCAAGTAACAGAAAGTATTGTCACAAAATGGTCTTTACGTCATTTATTATAACCAGTAAAGATACGGTTTGTTCAACTGCACATAGGACATGGGAATAGTGGAGGTCTCTGGGCAGACCATCATTCATGACAGTTGATGGACATACTTTAATTCACTAGTTCTGTCAGACAATCTAACTACTTTCGTATTGTCCCAACATTATGATTTGGCCTTCCTAAGTTCCTAGCGCTTTACTTGACTCCTCGAGGCCTCAAGTTTCAAGGGCAGGTTTGACGCTAATCGGCGTTTCTGTGTTTTATGTTGACATAGTTTTTCAAAAGAGCGGTGTTCAGTGGTTCAAGCCGACATTGTCGCTGTCGTCCATGAAAATAACGAGCTATATAATTGACCTCTCGGCCATCACTCCTGCAATCTTCCTCTATGTCTCCTCCCTTTTGTAGTGTCTGGGATTACAGCTATAAATGGCCGTTTATGCCGAACACCCTGAACCAGGAAGATCTCCGAGTTGATCTACAAATATTCGGTATCACCCTCTCAGCGATTGTATATGGCACTGGAACCATGTTCATATTTGATTTTTTCCCCTCCCTCAAGAAGACCAAAGGAACTTTGTCAAGGCGTACGCAATTTTGCATTGCTGGATTTTTAATTGGGATGTTTCTCCTCAGCTCGATTGCAATTATCCAAGGGACCATATACCTTGCTTTAGCTGACCGCTACCTTGCGGAAATTAATTATTCAAGCCAAACGTCGTTCAGCCCATGGAGATTCCTATTGGATTTTGGGCTGCCAGGCTCCCTCCCCTTAATTTTTTTTGGAACAAATGTCTTCATGGTACGTTTTATCTTTTGCAAATAATCCGGTTTATGCACTCTTAGGTCACTGGTATCCGATAGGTGTGGCGTTGCATGACATTCAGTAAAAGCCTTGCCTCCAACCTTCGTGCGTGGCTCTTCTGCGTTCTCACAATTCTGTCTCTTAGTTCTCTGGGTATGCAGTCCTCCTATATTCACTCAAAATGCAGCTAACTCTTAGCAACCAGCAGGAGCAATCCTCTTTTACATCCAAGGGAAATTACCGCGACTGGGCTCGAAGTACGAACAAGAACCGACGATCCCACTCATAAGCTGTATTGTTAATATCCTTTTCGGATTGTTGATCATCGTTCTCATCCTAAAGGCCAAAACACAACGTGAAAAGGAGACTTTCACTCCTTCCGAGGGTCGATGGTACAGTAAAGTTGCGGGTATTTGCATAGATTCCTGCTTCTTGATCCCCTTGATCAATGTGGCGCACATCGTCTTGTCGTTCTTGACAAAAAACGGCGCCGTGATCACGCTTCAAATTCTCCCTCAGATTTGTGTAAGTGCTTCCCATGGCCTTAGAGAATTTTGCGAAGTATTCACAATGTTCACAATTTTTTAACTTTAGGTTATGTCGGTGACTCTCGCCATGGAAAGGTTTATCAAAGAAAGGGCCGCTGCTGCGTCAACTGTCGATGTGCAGCAGACCGATCTTCCTCAAAATCGAGAGCTCGGCATAAGAATTAGCGCCAATACCCTTCATGTTCCAAGTTCGCCGACGTCGCCTAATAATCCAGTGGGTCACATTGCTTAGTTGCCACTTGTAACCAATACAAGTAATGTAAAAGCCCAGTATTTATTGAATGTTTTATGTAACGTCTTCCGAGCAGATGTATTCAAGAGCAATGGGTGGTGTTTTAGGGGAAAATCAATGAACCAATGTGACCTTATTATAAACGAAGAGTCTTTTTTTGTGCCCATGTCGTGTCCACATCCATAGAGACGGTGAAGAGATTTAAAGGTATAAACAACCTTACAAATAACAGTTAGAGGCTGAGAACGAGAGTGCCTTCCTTCATTATTGCTTTCCCGGCGCTTATTTATGATCAGTTGTTCAGGCCCGGCGCTATATCCCAGGAGATATTACTTCCATGTGCTATTTTATCTCAACAATTGCAAGGTGACCTGTCGTGCGATTAATATTGCTGCCAGAAACGCTCTACTTGCAGTAGGAGTTGAACAAGAGTCAATGGAAAGGAAAGTTAGCGTTCATGATCATAATCATGTGATGCCCTACCAAACCACGTGAACACATCGCGTCGCGGGTTGCACACGCCTTATTTAAAATTGTGCTGGCTCGCCAAAATAGTCTCCTGCAAAGATCTGTTTGTCTCGCGCTCAATGGGTTTATTCGTTCAACTTTTGATCAATATAGACACGCCGTTTCCCACTTGTTTTATCATGAGCAAATAAAGTGTCTAGACACATAAATGCATAATCGATTCGCCATCATACTTGTCAGATGTGAAATATGAATACAATAAGATATACATGTGGGGATGGGTGCTACAGTGTTACCAGACATAATACGAGGAGAATCTACCTCCTCTTCAAGTTCATTGAGATCGGCGCTGGCGCTGGCTCGGAATGTCGTGTCGCGTCGTAAGCATAGGTAAGTATGCGATTTCTAAATTTGAGTAGTGACCGGATTGGATTGGATTGGTGGATGGTGAATTTTACTTCTAGACCGTGGATTTATCTCCTCAAGAGAGTCTGTGAAAGCCCAAAAAATGAAGAGGAAACAAGAGAGGCACAAAAAAATGCAAAATGAAAAGAAAGCGTGGTTCAAACATTCGTTACCAGCCAAACACCTCTTCGCACACCTCCACTCCGCCGACTTGGTCCCGACGGACAGGATCTAGCCCACCAACAGCAGCCACGACGTCATCCGACAGAGCTACCGGCCCACATACCCCAACCACCATGCCAGATAGCCGCCCGTCGTCTTTCGGGTTGGCAAGGTAGTCACTCGAGTACATGTGCGGCGGAGAGTGCGATAGAGTGACGGCGCGCTGTAAAGCGCTCTCTAGGAATTTAGCGAGCCTAGGACGGCCGGGAGCGAGTGTGAGTCCTGGGGGGAAGTGAGAGACGGGTGCTCTAGGCTGTTGGAGAGCCAGCGCTACAGATGCGCGAGGGTTAGCGGACGGTGGTTGGGGTGCGGCGCGGGGAGATTGGTAGGGCGAGCTTGGGCGCTTAGAAGGTGGCGGACGCGGCCTGACGAAGCCCTCGTTTCCGTTTCCGTGCCCGTCGTCGGCTGTTGGAGAGGGCGGAGCGGGAGGGGAGGCCGCGAAGGGAGACGCATCTGTTGCGGCGAAGAATGCAGGCTGCTTTCCTGTTGGTGCACGGGTGTAGAAGACACTTATCCGTACTGGGGTGAAGACGGATTGTTGGATGAGGGCGGTGAAGGTGGGTAGAAGTGGTGCGAGACAAGCTAGGTAGTTCATTAGGAAGCAGAAGCCAGAGAAGAAAATTCCGCTCTACCTGGATCAGTTACGCTCCATACAAGCTCAATAACCTTAACTCTGCTCTCTCCTCTCAGGTCTTTCTGTACGAGATCCTGGATCACAGAGAGAGCATAGGTGATGCCGCTGCCACCTGCGACGAACACCGCAGCTGAGAAGCTTGCGAATATTGTGTGGCCGGGTCCGCCTGAAAAAAAAAGAAGAACCAGTTTAACACCATATCTCAAGTAGAAACTAATTAATTCTGAACACGAAACTAACCATACGGACCCTCAACAACAACCCTAACCTCCCTGCCCACACCACCTTCTGTATATCCACCCATCTTGGCCATTTCATAGAGCTTCCGCGTCCATCCACCAGCACGCTTGCACATGAGCACCATGCCTTCAGGTCCTCGGCTGACACTTGCGATGGTAAACGGGTGCACCTCTGCCCAGCCACCCCATCCCATACCGAACGAGCATACGCGGAGGCGTATGTGCTGCCCAGCTCGCCAACCAGCATTGATGGAGGGAATTTCAACTCGGGTAAGGTCTAGCTCAGGTAATGGACGGATGTAGGCCATTGTTAGACGAGATTTGATCAAGCGGGCGACGTGGTCGAAGAGGTAGAAGCATGTGCAAGCCAGGGGGTATGGAAGCAGGTTAGGTTTATGTTGGTATACCTAGTTGGAGAAACGTATTAAGTTGGCAAACAGAATAAAGACATCAAGAAAGTGGTATAGCGCACGGCAGGCAAGACGGCGACAAAGCCAATGATGTGTGTGATCAGGAAGAAATTGTAGGCTTTGTTCCGGACGTATTGAAGTGAGAACAAGAAGATCATATCAATGGAGACAAGGGCAATCGTGCCCATGATTGCAGAATTGGTTTTAATATTCTGCTGGAAAGAACCTTCTAGGGTCCATTTGTAAACTATGGAAGGAATTAACTAGCCAGTACCTTATAGGAATATAATTAGGACCTACAAAAGTGAAGGGAATGAATATTGGAGGCGACAACAATTATTCTTCCTATAAACCTGTGCAGGAAGTTCAACTGGAAATAAAAGTGTTTCAGGCTAATTCATCGACGGACAGTAAACCAACGTACCTTTTCGTATCCAAAACCAAGAAAGGAGCCCAGAACGTTGTTCTTCTGAGCGAACGCAAAGGCGAAGGGAAGTTGAGCAAGCGCAAGCCAGCCGGTGCGGGTCATGTCGGTGAAGAGATTGGAGCGATATAATCCGGCATAAAACAAGGTGTAAAAATATATGGCAAGGACGATGACTTGGGCAACCGAGAAACCCGGAGAAATCCTAGCACGGAGGGGTTTAAGGAGAAACCGAAGAGGTTGTATGCAGGAAGTTATATGTGGCGGAAAGTTCATGACCGCAGGAGCGCCTTTCTCGGTGAGGCGCTGGGGGTGGCGGGTATGTTGGTAAAGAATGTGGGTGTCGTCTGTTCCCTGGGAGGAATCCTCCTTGGACAGCGGAGGAGGGTAGGCATTGTGGACAGCCTGCACTAGACGACGAGAAGGTATATACTGGACGTGGCGGAGGAAATGCCCGTTAAGCCAGTCTGAAGAGCTCCCGAAGAGGGCGAGAGCACGGGGTAGGCGCACAAGCACGAAAACCGCCATAAAAGCCACTAACAGGAGGTCAATGTGGTATACCAGTGCTTCATCGTTGACCTTGGGCAATGCATTCACAGTGCTGTTCGAAGCTGCGGTTGCGAGTGTAACCATGATCGTAAAGAAGGGGGTTGAAAGATGAAAAGGAGGATTCCTGGCAGTAATATCTTCGCCTCGAAGGCTTACAGACGAGCAAGGAGGGAAGGAAAGTCGGTCTTGTCGTTGAACTTACGCCAGGAATCACCAAAGAAAGGGCCACGAGAAAGAAAAAGGGAGAAGGCAAGGTTGGTTCATTTTTATAAATAACCCGCACCTTAATCGCGAGGCCGAGGGTTTGGCCGAATTAGGCAGCTCGTTCTATATTAGTCCAATAACATCCGACCGGAAGCAGATTTCACAGGCTCACCCTTCTCCTTCTCCGACCTTGAGTTTATAGCCCGCCGCCCCCGCTCCTCGTGTTCTACTCGCCTCGAGTCAGGACAGCGCAATGTACTCAATAGCGGAAACGTTCTCAATTCCCGTATTATCTTTCACCGCCATATCCCCTCAAATCACCCCATCATGGAAACGACAACATGGTCATATTCCACGCCAGCCAAAATGTCGTAAAATTGAACGGGAAGCGCGCCTTATCATACGAGGACCTTGAGCTTCATGAAAAAATACCCATGTCATCTGGATGGTAAATATAACTTACCGAGGCCTGGCGTTTGACACTGAAAATAGTTCAAAGGACTGGCAGACTCGAGCTTATTACGGTCAAAGGCTGGTTGGCGAGGCCGATTAAGAGCTTGAGCAAGCTCCTCATGCACAGCGTCAACGCCCCTTACTTCCACCTCAAAGGTACAGATTAAAGCTAACTCTAGTACGTTACTTAATCTAGACAGGTAGGGCGTCAGCGGCGGTACCTATAAATAGGACCACCTTGAAGGTCTTCAAATCTATCCGAGTCCATTTCATTCCCCAAGCCTCGAGGCTACCACCTGCCGTGAGCAATGGGGATCACCACTAACTACAATTATAGCGACCCGACTCACATTCCCAGTTCTCTCAATAGTTCCGGATCCTCGAGGCTTTCGCGAGGCTGCATTGTTCTGGGCATCTCGCTTGCGTTTCCGATGGCTGTACACATACAACATATACCTCTGGAAATCTGGGGCTCATATGCTTCCAATACCTATCAACACGAGTATCGGAAGGCTGTCAGGAACTCTTGATGGACGAATTCATTCGGATTCCCGGAATTGAAAGCAAATCTGAGAGGGCTAAGTATTCGATAATTTACGCCTCTTTTCGAACGGCGTCCAGAAAATGGGTCAAGGGCATACAGCACCAGATGTTCTTGCTTGGCTTTCTTTCCTTAACATCTAACAAAAAGCCTCCGTTCTCTCCTCCATTGGTATCAGTCAATCTCCGAGGCCTGCATCAATGCGCAGCCGCACTCAAGCCTCTGCCCCGGTCAACTTGGCGACGGAGGGCCGTTGGACGAGTTGCCGCTCCATTACGTGCCACTGCGTCGCATCCATACCTAGAGTCTAGGTCGTCCCAGATGGCTTTTGGGTTGCGGTCTCGGTGGGCTTCCTTATATAACTCTACGCTTGGAACCCGTAATGGTGCCCAGGTGACCGTCCTCTCCGAATTCTGGCTTCAGGCTTTGTGGCGACTCCTTCTAAACTGAAATCTTACCAAAAGCATCAATACGAGTCAATGTCGGAAGTGGAGGCGGACGCCGAACTATGTCAAATTGCAGAGAAACATGGCAACGTCGCCTCAAAGTTCAAACTAGATAATCCTTCATTAATTGCATACAATACTAAGACAGAAAATTTCAAGGTGGGATTAAACAAGACACGAGGGCTATATATCAAAAGTGTCTAAACTAAATTCATTATGAAGCTGTACAGTCTAAGGGCGCGAAAAAGGGGAAGTGCATGTCGAGAACCGGGACAGTGTGAAAGAACACAAGTGAGGTAACAAGGAAAGAGAGGAGGGAAAACTACATTCGGAGGGAGGAGAGATACAAATCGGCGATGAAATTTTAAATCCAGGAGAAGAAACGTACAGAGGAGAGGATGTCAAGGTTCAAAGAAAGAGGAGCCTACAAATCGAGAGACAGGGCGAAACTAAGGTATGGCAGATGGGCATGGTGAATGGGTAAGTAATAAGTTAGGGAAATAAATCCAGGAGCAGAAAAAAAAACCTAGGATGGCAATAACAGGTTGGGAATGGAAATGGGATAGCTCGACTGTTGGCCTGTTAGCCTGGTGCTTATCGGCGATGAAATGTTCATGCATCCAGGAAGCCACCGATTGATAACGACAGCTGTCGATGGAGTGGGCATCCATTTGACGCGTCGTGGAAGGTCGTCAGTAAGATCATGGCGTTGTTTCAACGAGTACGGCGACTCATACTGCCGGTCATGAAATCATTATGCATCGAACAGCGTCGACGTTGAGGACATCAATGAAGTCGTCAAGGCCATGGACTCGCCATCGCAGTAGGCTGCTGACAGTGAGGTGTATAGGGTCGTGATATCCGTAGAAGCCGTAGAGTCGTAATAAAATTGGACCGATGGTGATGCATATTCGTCCCGGAAGTCGTGAAATCATAATGAAAGCATACGGTTGAACGCGTAGGGTGTTTGACAGTGATGATGCATTACATTTCGCGTTGCAGATTCGACGTCAGCGCTCACTCAAGTTTTACCGTCTTGAGAACAGGTCTGCAATAAAGGGGGCCAGAGGCGGGACAACATGGGCCGCAGCGCGGCAGTTGTGCCAGATAGTACTTGAAAGACAGATAGCAGGATAAATGCCGCGAGACGACAGCAAGGATGAAGGTAGAACAAAGGTATAGGAAGCTTGAGCTTGTAGGCTCCTGTCAACTCTAGAGGACAGACCCAGCCGTGATTGAGGTTGTAGGGTCGATGTAAATAGAGGCCACCGATTAGAAGGACGGGCCAGGTTGAATGCGCGGACGAGGTCTGCTGTTGGACCTGCGAACTTTGATATGATCCGGCAGCAAGAGAGGTCTCAAGAGGGGGAGAGGCCTGTCACTTTCATTGTCGGATGAGCAATCCGGAGATGAATAACTTTTCGCATCTTCCGACAATATAGGCTGACTGATGGGGAAGCCTCTCTCGTTTCCGCAGCCGCCTAAACAGCCGGAGGACGCAGTTTCAAAGTCCATATCAGGTTTCGTTAACAAAAGTGGGTGGAAGAATGGAGAGGCCTCGTCCGTTACAGTGCAATTCGAAGGGCTGAAAGATGTGTTCTCACAGCTGGATCGGGGAGATACCGGTGGGTCTTCCTTGCGGTGAGCTGGTCGTTTAAGAATGGAACGAAGAACCTTTTTGGGCTTGCCCTCTCCTGCGTATTGAGGAAGCATGAGTGGCCGAAGACCAGGCTTAGGCTCGCTGCGGTAAAATATACTGGAGTGACTCTCGCTCATAGAGCCAGCCGAAGGAGTAGAATCGGGCCCAGGAGTAGAACAACACGACGTTGAAGCAAGGTCATCAGAGCGTGAAGCATCAAGAGCGGGAACGGGAGGGATTCCATAGATGGTGCACAGACGGCGTTTCTGGCGCTTGGTGCTACGTTCTGAAGCGATAAGGGAAGCTTCTTCTGAGCTCGAAGAGGGGCAGGAAGATATCGGTCTGAAAGGCACAAAGGTTGCAGAAGCGGTTCTTGAATCGCGAAGGCCGTCCAGTCGTTCCGTAGTGGATGATTGAATAGCTTCATGGTCCGAATCTCCGCTGTCCATGGTGGTAGGAATATCGGAAGTCCCATGAGGGATGGAAATAAAAAGGTTAGGGTGCGCCCGACGAGTGGCAAGGGAGGGAGGGTAGGTAGAAGATGAATCAGCCTCCTGAACTTCATCCTCTTTGCAAAAAATCGACGGAGCTTCGTAAGGCTCGGCTTCAAGCACCAAATCCTTCCGATTCGACATGGCGAAGAATGTTTCGTGGTCAGAGTGTGCGGCACTAGAACATGAATAGACAGAGGCTGAATCGAGGAAGGAAATGACAGGAGAAAGCTCTTCAGAAGTGGGGGTTTTCTCTACGGAAGAATCATCGGAAAGGAGGGGTGAAATATTTTTGATGATGATGGAGGCCTCTGCCGCAACCTCAAGTTCGTCGACGGCAGTTGCGAATGTGCGATCTTCTAAAAGGGTCAAGATTTCAACCAGCTTCTCAATTGAAATTTTTGCTTGAGCGAGGCGTCGTCGGCGGCGAAAAGCGACATTCGTCTCGATAAATTCTTGAACTAAGACCAAAATAAATCTCAGAAATGAAATTCCTATAGACAAAACCTACCAATCTCCTCAGCTAAAACTGGATTTGTTCCGAATGCCTCAATCCTATGAGGCGTGCCTGGGGTTGGTAGTGTACTTGGCGTGTCGAGGCCTGAATCTATCGAAAGACATAAATGAGCCATCAAAGGAGGAGCACCGGTGTCAAGAAACTTACCATCAAGAACCTCTGGCGTACTGGTAGGTGTAGCGAGATCTTGGATAAAGAAATTAGCTACGAGAAACAGACCAGTTCGGTAGACAACGTGCCACAGTTTTGAGTGCCGTTCTCGGCCACCAGCAACGCATCGTCAACCGCGGTGGGAAAAGGAATAGAAGAGATCTCGTGCACGACTACACTGTCGATGGGAAGACTGTCCGTGTTGATGGCGACGGAGGTCTTTGGCGAAGCGTTGTTCACGTCCAGTGGGATATTGGATGGTTTAACGCGAAGAAGATTTTGTCTTTGGACACTGGCTGCGTTGCGAAGAACTACCTCAGTGGCAATATCGAGGTGTTGGGAATAACGAGACTCGAAGGCGGAGGGTTGTTCACTCTTAGGCGAGATATCGATGAAATCGAGGCTTTCCCTAATGCACCTGAGTTGTGTGGGCTCGGAAAGGGTGCCCATAGGAGGACATTTTGTGACTAAGGATTATATTATGCATAAGAGAGGAGAATGCCAAGAAGCGATGAGGAAACGCGTACCGGGCAATCGTTCTGTTAGAGCACGGGGTAGAGGGGGAAGTGCCTTAGGGATATCTTTGGGTGATGGCTTGGAAGTAAGGCCACCGTTGACACTGTGCTCGAAAAGGCGATCGAAACAGTCTCCTCCGTACTGCGCGGTATGGTATTGGGATAGCAGTTCAGGCGTCTTGGGTTGAGTGATTCTGGATCGGCGAACACAGAAGAAAATCTTCTTGAGGACTATGAGATGATGGACAGTGAGCGGGGAAGATGAGATAGGCGCGACGCAATTCAAGAACACATACAGCTGTAATGTATCTTGGATGCAGGCTCCTTCGGCGGGTTGGCTTTCCTTGAGGAAACGCGCTCGAAGACGCGAGATATGAGGCTGGAAAAGGTCGACTTCGGGGAAATAGAGGACTCCATGATAAATGGGGAATGTGAGGATCAAGCCAAAGAGGATGAAGAGAGAGAGAGAGGCGCCAGTTATTTATATGAGGTCGGGGCGAGCCATGATCGAGAAAGCCCAACAAATCCACACAGCTCGCTAACCAAATCAAGGGTATCGATCGCATTCTTAGAAAATTTGCACGTCCTTTTGGTGGAAGTCTGGAACTAGCCCTTCAAACAGATTTGCTAGTTGTCGCCAGTTCAAGCAGAAATTGTCTCATGCTTTCGAGATAGAGGTCCCGAATTCAGATAAGAATAACTGTATAGTAAAAGCAGGCGATTAAGGGCTTCATCAGGAATCTAGGTTGTCTTGAGTTCGAACTTACGCAAGATTGAATACAGGTCGGAGACAACCAAAACATGAGGAAAAGGATTTGAAGCCAGAATTTAGAGTGAGTATTGCCTAAGTCTGATCAAGATTTGGTAAGAGTCGACAGGAAAAGTCTCAACGGACATGATGGTCACGAAAATGTAACTGTCTCGAGGCGCGTCAGGGATTGTTCCCACGTCACAACTCCTTCAGGAAACGCCGCACAACATGGCTCAATGAGCTTCATGACAATCGGTTGCAGTTTATTTTGCTAAACAGTTGCTTTAAGTAAGTTTTTAAGCGAAGTAAGAAGGCTGTAGACGCCTATTAATTTTGTTCTAATTAAAACCAACGACACCATTCGCAAATGTAGAAAAAATGGATATATCAAAGGCATTCGCGACCGCCTGATATCCAGCAGCATTGGGGTGCAGGCCATCACCAGAATTGAAAGTCGGATTAATTTGAGTAGCATTGGCCGGGTCTTTCAAGATTGCGTCAAAGTCGACAACAGCTTCGAATATTCCACTTGTGCGTATAAACGCATTGACGCGTTGCCGAGTTACCTCCTTCTGCGGATCAGCATAGAACTGGAAAGCCAGAAATGGGGCAATAGTTCCAGCAAATAACGGGATTCCCAATGTATGTACGCGCGCGGCTATTTGTTTGTACGATTGAATGAGTCTGTCACCAATGACTTGTTGAACGTCGGGTGAGGCAGAAGCCATGCCGATGTCGTTAAGACCATCGAAGATCATCGCATACTTGATGCCGCGTAGGGAGAGAACGTCGCGGTCGATGCGACCAACCGCGTTTGGACCGAAAGCAAGACTATCTTGTAGAACACGGTTTCCAGTCGCTGACTGGCTAAGCAAGGCGATGTTGGCCACCGACGGTGTCTTTTGCATCTTAGCAAAGACCATGTCGGTCCACCTTAATGGGAACAAGATAGAGTTAGATACTTAATGAAGACATTAATCTGTTATTGTTACCGATTATTGTGGTCTGTATCGCTTCCTTCTCCGTCGGTAAGGCTATCTCCAATGATCGCGAATGCAGTAGCAGTACTAGGTGCCCACACTTCTAAAGCACTAATAAAGTACCTAAAAGGGATAGGCCAGAGATAAGGTTGCGTATAATATCGAAAACGCGGTAAAGAAGCACCAGTGGGCCGCGCTCTTCGTTGAAGGATCAGTAAAGCTCAGTGCATTTACTTGATTTCCATTCGAGAACCAGGAGGTAGTTAGACTTGTGGGGTGAGATGTAATGAGGTTACCCTGTTGACCTTGAGAAAGAAAAATTGTAATCGTGACGAGCGCCTGTGCGTTGACGTTGAAATCGAGGGGGTCCGAAACCGCCAGCCCACCATCCGGAATAATGATGGACGAATTCCCTCCAAAAGTCAGTGTTTGAACTGTACCTGACAGTATAGTGTTGGACCCTGCTGCATTACTGACCGGAAGAGCAATCGTAGCTGCAGTGACGGGAAGGTCATTGACCCCAAATGCGTTAGATATCCGGACCCGAATCTGTGAGCCACCCATAGTGGCACGGACGGTTTGCCGAATACTCGAGTTTACAAAAATAGATCCCGTTTGATTCTAAAAACGAATTGCATTAGAAACTAGTTGGAATATTGCAGATAATAGAGCCGAAGGAAACGTACAAATGGTGGAGGAGGTAGGTCTGCAGGTTGAGTCAGCTGAGGCATGGCTGTCCAAGTGGGCATCCAATGGCCTCCAGCGATTCCAGGAGTTATGTCTGCAGATCCAGCAGTGGTACAGAATAACAGAAAAGCTGCCGAAAACACGGAGCTAAGGAAAAACATTGGGGCCAGCAGGGGATGTTACAGAAGAACTGTGGTAGATCCCATAGTAATCATACGACCAGAATTTATAGGCGACTTCGAGAAAGATTCGTGACATGGCAGGCGATTCTGAAAATAGTGGTGCACCAAGTCGGTTATTACCCAGCCCAACTGAAATGACGAGTCTGAACTCTGAAATTCACAAAGCCCAGCAATTTCTGTCTCACGGACAGTCATCGGCAACTTTTTTTTTTTTGAAGTGTGGCGGGAAACAAAAGAACGCAGCGTCCTGCTTTTGGAACGAAGTTCAAGGCGCTGACATCGCGTGACAGAAAGGCATCGTCAGGGTGCTTCTCTACTGCCAGAGGATCGGTGGTTAATGCGGTAGACAAATATTTGAGATCAGTAGACGAAAAGTGCGGCATCGAGTATTGGCACACCATGTTGAGTTCAGGGCCTGGCGCACGAAAAGTCCAATTAAGAAACGCTATTCCCTCCCATGTTTAGAATTTTCGTCGGAGAATGCTTTTATTAGACAGACGGACTCACAGTTGTCCGGGACCGTGTGGGCGAGAGATACACTTGCAGAGATTTTGAGAGAGATGTCTATTGATTGCTTACCATGCTTCAGGGACGACGTCACTGCTTTGTTCCGAGATGGGTAAAGAACTGGCAGCCAGTTCTATATTCTTCATGGCTGAGATGCCAGGAGCTTAGAGTCCATAGAGCTCCATAGTTTCGGAGTCGTTTGCGAAATAAATTCGAGTTCCCTGATAAATGGATATGACCCAGTCCGAGGATGAGAGAAATGCAAAAGCAAGCTGAGGTCAAATCGCGGACTGTCTTTCGCGCTGCGGTTTCGTGCCATTGGCAGCCGTGGTGCAACACTGTGTGGCAGTAAGTGTGACTCGGACATAACGGACAGCACGAGGAGAAATAATACTGAACCGACAGAATGTCCTTCGAAGTTTCTTGGTAGAACCCAACTATTATTAGGGGCAAAAGGAGGGCTCAGAGGTAGAGAATAGAATGCTCAGATTAGAATGCTATTTTGACAAGACGGAGCACTGCTGCCACGGCTTCAACGTTTTTTGAGAATCATGTGATCTAAAATCTGTCAGGGCGAGGAGTCGGAATTGGCGTGAAAATAAGGGCACCTCAATTTTTTCATTGAGCATTTATAAAGTCTGCCAATAAAGCTAACAGTATAGGTAAACGAGAAGTAGACTCGCAATTGAAGTCCCTATGTCATTTTTAGTTGAATCCATCGACACCATCCTTAAACTGAGAGAAAATCGACAACGGGAATGCATCCGCCACTGCCTGATATCCTGCAACATTCGGGTGGAGGAAATCTCCCGAATTAAAATTCGGATTGAGCTGGCTCGGGATCTTAGGATCCTTCAAGATCGCATCAAAGTCGACAACCGCGTCAAATATCCCGCTTGTGCGGATGAACGTGTTCACGCGCTGCCTGGTTGCCTCCCTATTTGGGTCGGAGTACGGCTGAATCGTCGAGTTCGCCGGGGCGGAGAATGGGGTGATAGTAGCTGCGAATATCGGGATCTGGAATGCATGCACGCGGGCTGCTATTTGTTTAAAGGCTTGGATGACTCTGTCTCCGACGACTTGCTGGTCGGCGATGGAGGTGGAGGCCGTGCCGATATCGTTCACACCTTCGAAGATCATCGCGTACTTGATGCCTGACTGAGCAAGGACGTCGCGGTCGATGCGGCCAAGAGCATTTGGGCCAAGGCCATCATTTAAAATTCGGTTTCCTCCTGCTGCTTGATTAACTACTGCGATATCTGCTGTTGCAGGGTTCTTTTGCATTTTGGCGAGGACGAGGTCAGGCCATCTTGAGAGAGGAATGAAAAGTCAGTTGGTAGAACATTAAGCGTGTGGTATAATATTAACCTATTATTTTTGTCAGTGTCGCTTCCTCGCCCGTCGGTGATGCTGTCGCCAACGATAGCCAGTGTCGTTTTAGATTTTGGTGCCCACACATCAACAGCACTGAGGAAATACCTATAAATAGTGATATCGTTAACTAGATCTGTTAAAAGGGAATGTTGACAAATACCAATGAGCTACGTTCTGTGTCGATGGATCAGTTAAGCTTTGCGCGGTCAGGTGATTGCCAAAGGAAAACCAGGTAGTCGTTCGACTTCCAGGATGAGACGTGATGAGGTTACTCTGTTGACCTTGAGCGAGGAAGAGTGTGATCGTAACCATACTTTGGGAATTAACGTTGAAGTTGATAGGGTCGGAAACCACCAGCCCGCCATTTGGAATGATGATAGAAGAATTGCCGCTGAAGGTGAGAGTTTGAAGGGTATTTGTCTGAATAGCACTGATTCCTGCCGTGTTGTTAACTGGAAGTGCGATTGTAGCGCCAGTAATGGGGAGGTCGTTGACTCCGAATGCATTAGATATACGGACGCGAAGTTGGGAACCACCAATAGACGTGTGGATAGTTTGACGAATGGTTGAGTTCACGAAGACGGAACCTGATACGTTCTAACGAGAGAATACATTCAATGCTGCTCACAATTTTATAAAATGAAAAAGCACTCACAAATGGTGGTGGGGGTAAATTTGCAGACTCGGTCAACTGAGGCATGGAAGTCCAAGTAGCGATCCAATGGCCACCGGGTATTCCAGGAGTAATCCTTGGAGATTTTGCATCTTCACCAACCACGAAGGATGCACTCCAGAATAGCAGAAATGTGGTGAAGGTTGATAGAAACATTGAGACTCACGAGGGCAGACGTCACGAAAGAACTCTAGGAGCTCCATGGTAAGTGGGTGGATTTTATATGACGAGTCGAAGAAGTTTATGGCGTGGCCGACGGGTCTGAAAATAGTGGGATATCACCTGAGTGACAGGTCAGGTTGCGAGTGGGGTCGACTGGGCCTCTCAATTTCCTTCTGACGGCCCGCCGTCGCTGGTACCATCTTAGGACCTGGGCGTGTATCAAGAAGGCAGTTTCCTGCCAAGAAAGAGAGCTGGAATCTTGTTCTACGGCGGTGGTGATCTCCACTGTTATTGTTAAGTCGACTCCTCTTGCCCTCTATTGATGGCCTTGAAGAATACAAGGCCGTCGATGGTCGGTCCGGCCCTTGCTGGCGCAGGATAAATGGTTTAGCAACGGGATTTAGTAGGGGGTCATGCACGCGTCCTAGACAGCGTCCAGGTGGCAAAGAGGCTTCTTCTGAATCCAAGGGATTTTCAGGACAAGGCCGGGTTTTCTTTCCGCTTCACGCAATGCAAAGCATCGCGGTCGATGACATATTTGCCCACCAACAATAAGGTACGAACTGGAAAAAAACTGTTCTATTTTCCCGTTTATTTCAGTACACCGAGAAGAAAGCATGTTTTATTTAAACTCACTCGATCTGGTGACACGTGTCCGAAAATGCCTTGTCCACAATGGAGCTGAAGTAGATTCCGACCCTCAGATTCCCGAGTAATGTCTTGCGTTTATGTACCACGTTTTGAGAAAGGCAGCACCGTTCGGTTGTTCTGGTTATTGTACAACAGAAGTGTCGCTGTGTCGATGGTTAATGGCGCCATTTTGTTCAGCAGTTTGAGGAAACCCAGGGTGTTCTTGGGTCATTCATTTTTTGGATGGTCAAATGACATCAACAATCAAATAGAGTCCCCGTATTATTCAGAGAGGAATCGATGAGCCACTAAGCTGAAGGCAAACTCCAGTTCGAACAATCGGGAGGTGACGTTTCTCGTGTTGTAGGGTTGCTGGTGAAGTTGCATTGCTTTTCGGATAACTTGCGGACTGTAAAGGAAGAAAATGGAGGCGTTACAGATAATAAAATGGTGAAAAGAAACATGACTACATACTATTCAAAGCATTCCGTTTCTACAATCCTTGATTAATGGTTGATAAAGAGAGGGAGATGAGGGCAATGACTTTCGCTTAGATGCTTGATAAGGAAATTTAATCACGTGCAGAGAAAGTTTTTTCATGACGACAATCCTCCTGGTCGTGTTTTCTTTGCAGTGCCCCGCTTTTACTGGTGACCATTACTATTAGCGTTTCTGCGCTACCCAGTACTTCGTACTACACGAGGGCAGTCGAGCGCGTCCTCTTTTTTGCTCGTTGTTGTTCGTCCGTCATCATGCTATCAATACGGAGTCGAGGTCAGTCGCGTCCAAGTCCAGAACAACATGTGATGACGAACTTTCTCTAGCCATCCTTGCGCGACCTGTTTGCAAGTCTAGATCTTTGGTTCGCTCTCAAATACCAAGACACCTCGCACGACGCGACATTGGGACAGATTCTGCCAGCACAGAACCAACAACCCCTGTACGCATACCGACCGCCCATGATTGTTCAACAGGCTGAGGCTTTTTATGTTCTTGTCAGGTTCCTCCACCCCCACCACCTCCTCAATCGAGATGGCGAGCCTTTCTCCAGTTTCTCGGTCGCGCCACGCTCGGCACTCTGGTTATCAGCGGAGGAGCGTTTTACTATGTCAGTAAACAAGACCGAACACCAGGGCCACAGCTGCCTTTCGACCCCGAGAAGAAGACTCTGGTCGTGCTTGGTAGTGGCTGGGGCTCTACAAGTCTGTTGAAGACCCTTGACACTTCAGATTACAACGTTGTTCGTACAATGCCCCCATATCTTACCATGAAAATTCCTTATCGGCCTTGACGTTCTGCTATCTAGGTCGTGATTAGCCCAAAGAACTTCTTCCTCTTCACACCGCTTTTGCCCAGTGTGGCCGCTGGAACTCTAAACCCGCGTTCTATCATCCAGCCTACGCGATACATCACCCGCCACAAATCACGCCAAGTTTCCGTCATTGAAGCTTCAGCCACAGACGTTGATGTTGGTATCACTCTACCCTGCTTTCTTCACTTTTCCCCGCTCACCTGAGGCTGATTTACAGCCCATAAATAAAACCGTCACTTTCACAGGTGCGTTCAACTCGTGTCACGGATATCCGTGATGTGCCCGTGGAAGCCCGTTCATCCTAATTCCCTTTTATTGCCATCAAGATACTTCGGATATCAAGGGACAAGTTTCGACGACTACAATGTCATATGATTATTTAGTTTACGGGGTCGGAGCTGAGGTACAAACATTCAATATTCCTGGTGTGCAGGAGCATGCTTGCTTTATGAAGGAGTTGGCGGACGCGGAACGGGTTAGCTCTCTCCTTCTCTGTCATAACTTATAACTGAATATTTGGTATTTGCATGTAGTTCCAAAGCAAGTTTTTGGACTGTGAGTCTTATCGAAATGCGGACGTGAATTTTTTAGTTAAAATGGCTTGATTCCTAGGTGTCGAGTCTGCTGCTTTCCCTGGCCAAGACGCGAAGGAAGTTGACCGGTTACTCCACATGGTAAGATGGGCGTGCTCTTGTAATACCTACCTTGTTCATTACATCTGGTTAGATTGTCGTAGGTGGTGGACCTACTGGTGTTGAGCTAAGGTGCGTGGAAAATACGTTCTCCAGTTTTTCAGTGTGTTCATTCCGGATACAGTGGTGAAATCCACGATTTTCTCGAGGTATTCATTCTGCCTTGATGTCTAGTCATTAAATATAAGAATTCTTTTCTGTAGGACGACCTCAAATCCTGGTATCCCGAACTAGCGGGGAAAATCCGCATTTCCCTCGTTGAAGCCCTACCCTCCGTACTGCCTTCGTTTAGCAAGGAGCTCATTTCATTCACTGAATCGACCTTCCGGGAAAGCAAGATCGAAGTCCTCACAAAGACAATGGTCAAAGAGGTCAAGGATAAGGCCGTGGTGCTGCAGATGCCCGATAAGAGCCTTGTGGAAGTGCCGTGCGGTTTGGTGGTGTGGGCTGCTGGGAATAAGGGAAGGAAGCTTACGCAGGACCTTATGGCGAAGCTGCCACAGGAGCAGACTAATAGACGTGGTATTGTTGTCGATGGTGTGGCTCTTCGTTTTTTTCTTGTTGTAAGATCTTGCTTAATCCCCGTTTCTGGCAGACTTCCTCCGCATGAAAGGTACCGACGGCAGCATCTTTGCCATCGGAGACTGCACCGCGACATCGTATGCACCCACCGCCCAAGTTGCCTCACAGCAAGGCGCGTACCTCGCTCGGATCCTGCACCAGATGGCGAAGAAGGACACCCTCATCCACCGCCTTGAGAAGCTTGAAAGCGAGACCGCGCAAGATGTGCCGCCATCGGCTTCTCCGGAGGAACAGGAGGCGGCGAAGAAGCTTGTGGACGAGAAGAAGGATATCATGCGCCAGCTGGGCAAAATCAAGCTCAGGCCGTTCCATTATTCGCACCAGGGCTCTTTAGCTTATATCGGCTCGGATAAGGCGATTGCTGATCTGCCGTTTAGGAATGGGAACGTAAGTGAACCTTTCGTTTTGTCGGATCCTCAGTGCTCAGAAATACTCTGTCTTTGTTCAGTTCGCAACCGGAGGTGTGGCCACGTACCTTTTCTGGCGGAGCGCGTACCTAAGCACCCTCTTTTCGCTGCGCAACCGTACGTTAGTTGCCACTGATTGGCTGTGGGTTAAATTCTTCGGACGGTACGTTGTCTTCGTTCTATTTGCTCTTCCTTTGCATACAAGCTCACGATTTGCCTTGTTGCGATTACAGTGATGTCAGCCGAGAGTAAACCACCACCACATAATCATCTCGAACTATTCACCTTCACAAACTACTGTCATTCAAGCCTCGTCATGCCGTCCGGAATATAATACCTGAATACAAATTCGACCTAAAATACTTGCAACAAAATAGAGTTTCTTCCTTATTGATCCACATAGACATCTTCTATCCCCCCTTGTCACCGATCCTGTCAAGTATCGCAACACATTGTCATTACTTCGTTCGCAGTAACCCTCTTAATTTTGTCTCGTCTTATTTTTTCATTTTTGCACAATGGACTTTCAACTACCAAGCCTTAGACAATCAAGCCTTTCCTGTACTACAATTCTTATTTGCAATTTTTGCTTTGCACTGAATGCTCGTAACGTTCTACTTACTATAACGATGAGTCCTATAAAGTGTAAAGCAGGGACTTTTCTTTGTATCCGCCGAAGAGGGGAACAGACAAGGCTTTGCTTGATACATTATAACAGATGACTGAAAGTTGACCACACTTTATAGTCAAAGGTGTGATACTACACTCAAAAAAATGATATACCAAGTTTACCCAAGTTCAGCAAATCCCATACTATGCTTGGAAAACGCGTCAAAAAAGACTATCTTAAGTAGGAATTCAAATAAAAAACATCCTTCGAACCAGGATCGAACTAGTGGCCTCGGGATATTTAAATGTATCATATTACAGTCCCACGCTCTACCAGACTGAGCTATCGAAGGTTAATTAACCATGCTGAACGTTCGGATAAAACATCTTTGATGGTGTTTATTTCCTATCTGGGCTTGAGAGCCTCGTGTAGCCTGGGAAGTTTGGTCAGGACTTAAATTTACGCTCAGATTGCTCAACAAGCTTTGCATGTTCTTCTCTAGTGCCTCATTTACGGAATGTTGCGACTTAGTGAGCGCCCTGCAGCTGGGTCAAAATGAACACTTCATACCACTACGTTTTGCTCGTTCGAAATCCGTTGTAGCTCTCAGCCAGACACGTTGACAGTGGAGGCATCTCGATCACAAACATGGCTCGCTCCGATCTTCCCATTTATACCAAGGCGTGAACCACGCGCAACGACACGCTATCCATCCTTTGTTAGTTCTGTTCACCACTATTTTCCAAACTCATCGGTTTAGATGGAGGCTTCCAGGTCCCAGAAGTCGCGCTTTTCTAACCTTGCTGGCTCCTTCAAGCGTTCAGCTGCGAGCATCAGTGCTCAAAATCGGTTAGGCTCAGATGAAGGAACACTCCATAACCGTGGGCAATGTACGTGTCCCCGCTGGCGTCGCGTCCTTATTCTGTTGCTTAGGTTTGCCTTTTAATTGGCTCAGTTTTCAGGAATCTTGTCGGTAACCGCAGAATTACTACCTCTCGACCTCATGTCCCAGAGTCTCGACAGTGCCCTGCAGAAAGTGGAAAGGCGTGTTCTTTTCATTTTTGAGTCGTTTTCCTTCATCTAAAACCCAATCCAAGACCACGCTCAATGCAGTAGTTTTTAAACCGGCAATCCAGCAGAAACACAAACCCAGTATGTTGAAACGCTAGTGCTATTAGCCTCTTGCTTACTTGTCACTTCAACCTAGTCAACAAGCCGCTTCCTATGGTCTATCCTCCTTGTCAGGCCCGCGCACCTGTTCCTGTGATTAATGCACTCCTGATTGAAGATTTTGAGACAATAGACGTCCGCTTGCCTATCTCTCAGAAACCCACCTGCCCAACTCGCCCAGCTGAAAGTCTCGCTTTGGAGCCCTGTCTGTCAAGTGTTGTCGCGGAAAGGGATGAAGAGGGAACTACGGTTCATGCACTTAGCGATCCTTTGTCACCTGTGTCCTCCAGTCAATCTTCTTGCGAGGCACTGTCCTCTGTCGTTTCGCCTGTCTTCACTTCTTCTCCCTCTGCCGACTCAGTCTCCATCTATTCTTGCTCTAGTGTTCCTATTTCTCCTCTCGCCGGGCTCGCTAACTCAGCGGACTCGGAATTCGAAGGCAAGAGTAAGTTGTCTGTCGACGATAGCTTGCCGAAGAGCGTAGAAGCTGTACATCAGGATCGAACTCATGGTAAGCAACTGCTTTTTCGTGATGTGTTCAAACTTATTACTTAATCTACTTGAAAGCTCATACATTTGGCCTCGAGGACGGCGTCTCCTTCACCCTCACAGATCCTCTTAACTTGCCCCTCAGGAAACTAGAGGCAGTGTATCAACGGACCTTGCGCAGTGATCGTTCAGTCGAGTTGCAGGAAAACTCTTTCAAAGAAATGCCTCCAACGTGCAACCCATGTTCCTCTCCATCTTCACAATCAGCGGAACAGGCTTTAGAAAATGTGTTATCTATTACCTCCGACGATCTCGACATGGACTTCCGTTCGTTCTGGCCTTATAATAAGTCCTTGCACACGTCTCTAAAAAATTTACCTCCGCTCGGTCTCGGTTGGCGAAGTACCCGTGGTCGTCCTCGGAAGGGGCTCGATGAAGTAGCCTTGAAAAATCTTCGCAAACCTCACTCTGATACCTCTCGAGCCAAAACTTTGCCTGGTTCTGGTCCTCTGGCGCCCGCACCTGTTGAATGTTACGAGCTGGAACGTATCTCTTCTAAGCCGTCAATCGTGACCCATAAAGGCTCTGAGTGCTCTGGTGCTCTTGATATGTCTGCTAGCGAACGACGGGCTCGTGGATACGGCAAAATCTATGAAAACACCCACCTGGCAGTGGGGCAGTCGGTCTGCAACGGCCCAACTTCAGATTTTTCCGCCTCTTTATCCGAAAAGCCTCTTGTGTCTCAGGGCGATCAGCAGAGCCAACCTTTACTGCAGCCATGTCATATTCTCGAGCGCAGAGCAAAAAGTGGTCCGCGTCGTATACTCAGGGCTGGCCCTGCGTTTTGACCTGTCACCTCGCAACTCCCCAACCTGGAATCCCGGCTTGAATTACTTCGCGGACATCGCACATTTAAGGTTTTCTCGTCGATTTGTACCATTCATTGTGCCTATCCCTACCTCAACCCTAGGTGCGATTTCATTCTTGTGCATGTCGTTTCTACACTATCTACCTCGCATTTTTCACTTCAACTTGTCTTGTATTTACTCGAACCTTGGACTAAACTAGTAAGCACTCTCTCTTGTACATTTAGTTTTAACGTCTGCCTTGTATTTTTCGTACTTTGACATCGTATTTGTTCTTCGCTAGCGCTTTTTTAGTACTCTATACTTCGTTCGATTTGTATTAGCTCCAAGAAGCGTCTTTCTGTTCAACTTCAAGGCTGAACACCACTGCATTCAATTCGGCCTTGTAAACTACATATATCAGATACAGCTTCAATGGGAATCATCTTCTTGACTCTGGAACATGAGGATTTCCTGGGGATCATATACCATTTTCAGCTGCGCGAGCCGTAATATAATTTTTGCCCTACGAATGAAAGATGAGTCGCCCTGATTGCGAATCCCTGAGCTGTCTTCCAGGGCTTTCCCGTAATCTGAGGTACAATACAGTACACCCGTCAAGCGCTGGATTCAAATACTTATGTTCACGTCATCGTGATATTATGCAAAAGCCCGATGCATAAGCAATCCTCGAAACAAACCGCAGCATTGAGAGCTCTCGGAGTGCTTTTGAGATCCTTCTGGATGTAACGTCTCCGTCATCGAGATGACTTTGGAAACTGCTGTCTCCTCCATGATTAAAAATTATTAATAGCAAGGGACCCACACTTTTGACACCGTTCCGATCGCCAGGATGAGAAAATACCAAAACTGGTATTCAACGGATACTGTATTTAGGAAATTTTGGAAAAAGGTTGGCAGAAGGTCAGGGCGCCTTGTATAAAACCATGTTGGATTTCAACTCTTTGCCCAGTCGCCTTCTGTCTTTGTCCTGCACTGGCAAGCATGTCGGCGCTCCGCACTTCCACGAAATTATGCTTCCTGTGGTTCACGTTGTCCCATCTTCTTCTACTCACATCGGCCCGTCCTCAATTCAATGTGAACTGGGGAACCTATCTCAAGCGGAAGAACGTAGATTCGAGCCTGGTCACCAACTCCGCGCGCATGCAAGCTGGAATGGGACCTCTGAAGCCAAGAACCCTATTTAATCCATCTCGCGTCGCAGGCAAGTGACTGGTTTCCTATTCCAAAAGTAAATGACTTGACAGGTATCACAACTTGCAGCTCGCGACCCGAACCCCTCCGCCGTAGTGCCGTATGACCTCGCTCCCATCGTCGTTTGTGCCAAGTTCCCTGATCCTTTCATCCCAGGATTACTGGCACGATTAAGGTGACGAATGCTGGGGACGGAAGTTTGATAGGGTTCATTTCGAATCAGCATTCTGTGGCTTCACTTGGGTAACTCTCCTTCCTTTGCTACTGCACACTGAAATTTTCTAAACTGAAGGCTGTAGGTATATCGTAACAAATGTGGACGCCGACAAGACGAGAATTAGCTTTAATCCCTCATCATCACCATTTAATATTGCCATTGTATGATTTTTTTTTTCGCGGTTACTTTGCATATATTAACTCGCTCGCCCATATTAATTAGACCAGCAATGCACCCTTCCCATACCTTGGGTTTGGTGGGTCAATCCTGTATGTCTCCATGTCGTCCGGCCTGTATATGTCATTAAACCCTCATAAAATAGCGCAGCAGAACTTCAACTGTCAACTACCAATCCCAGCGAGTTATTTTTCGTGCGAGGCATTCCTATTCCATTGATGATTTCTTGTGTTAGCATCCCCTGGCGCAACACCTCAGAATGTTGGTAGCGACCCATTTAATGGTCCTTCGGAATCCTCTGTTTGGTCCTATGATGCAGGCACTCAACGCTTGACCGGTATGTATTATTTTCCGGAATCCGCGTTACCATTAACTTTAACAATCATTTCTCAGTGCAATGGATCAACCCCGATGGAAGTGAGTAATACTGTCTCATATTTACCCAATATTCTCATCACTTCAGGTTCCCCTCCTACATATATATTTTATCAACCAAACGTGGGGATTCTTCTCTCCGGCAGTCCGTCAGATCCCCCGGCAGTCCAAGTGGTAGGTAGTCATCAGTTGAATCAAACCATCTAATCACTTATTGGTCTGTCTAGATCCTCACTGTTGTGTGAAGGCTGACATTTCCCAGTCACGCTGGGGAACATAGCAGTGATTCAGTGAGGTACACTTCAATAACCTGCTCTCGGACTTCGTCTCCTGTTTATCTCATTCTTGGACTACATACAATTCAGATAAATTTTGACTATTCAAATGACTCGAGTACTACAACCATGTCTTGACAATACGATGCTTTGAAACCTGTTTAAATCCGTCCAACAAAACTGCCTTTAGGCACTGGGACCTTGCGAATAGTGAAACGGTGAGGATACCGGCAGCATTCAGACCAAGACCGGCAGGACAGTGGCACGAAAAAAATCTCAAGTGTTGCTGAGCTGCATAGACGCGTAAAATTTGCAGTGAAATCAGAAGATTTAATTCAAAATCTAAGCCCCTGTGCTCCTGACACGTCTATCAGACACAAATTCAAATGGGAATCATCTTTTTGAATCCCTCTTGGGAACATGAGGATGTTCTGGGGATCATATACCTTTTTCAGCTGCTGGAGCCTGGGGTAGTGCGAGCCGTAATATAATTTTTGCCCTATGGATGAAAGATGAGTCGACTTGATTGCCATCAACCTGATAAATGGACGGGAACTCAGAACGTACAATTCTCCAACCTGTCGTCAATGTAATTGGAATAGGCACTTTATAGATATCCAGGTTGGGTTATGTATTGAGCGTTCCGATAAGAGTTAATTAACACACCCGTAGTCCCAGTCGCGCGGGCTATTGTCCACAATGCTGTTCACCATTCCTAACGAAAACGGAAGCTGGTCAGAGAATGTGCCCATACCTGAGCGTTGGCTTACCGTCTGCAAGGGCGAACCCAGATTGTGGGAACGGAGGACCGCCCGTAGCTGAAAGGTAGAACTGAATGGTGAACATAGAGCTCCGGTGGGCGAATGCTGTCGCGTCCAGTGGAACCTTGTTGATGGCGGAATTGGTACCGCCCCATAGTTCTATCTCGAGGACCCAGAGCTAAAGAAAGACCTTGCAATTTAGCCAAATTACTGATCATGGAAAGAACGACACACGATGCTTGGGTCTGCGTCAAAGCCCTCATTTACGAGGTAAGTCATAAACGCATTCAACGCATTGTGGGACATTGGGGATGCCTCAGGCACCATGATCGATTTGGTGTAGAATGTGTCATGGTCGGCTGGAGCCCCCAAGCCGAAGCCAAAGAAGTCGACGCTGTCCTTGTACGTCCCTGGTAGGATGACGGTAGATGATGGTGGTGGTAATTTCTCGAAGAAAGGCGCGAGGGTGGCGTTAAGCTGGTCTTTGGGGGCATACCAGGCGCCTGCGAGAAGGAATGATACCAGGCCTTTGGAGGGCCCGCGGAGGAGAACGATGTATGTTCCGAATTCGCTGGGTATGTCTGTTGTTATGAAGTCCTGGTATGCGCTCACTGCGTTGGCCGCTTCAGCGGCGTTGAGAGTCCAGTTGTAAAGGAAGGATGTGGCAGAAGGCGGCTCAGGAAAGGTGTTGACCTTGAGGGAGGTGACAATGCCAAAAGAGCCCGATGATCCTCGCAGGGTCTGATTCAATCGTATGTACATTAGCAGAGGAGGTTTTGAGTAGGTAAGAGAATACCTACCCAGAAAAGATCTGGGTGCGCAGACTCGGAAGCAGTTGTGATGGTGCCATTTGCCAGGACGACGTCAAGTGAGATAATGTTGTCGAGGAGAAGACCCCACATGCGGGAAGAGAATCCATACCCACCATATCCTGACTCGGAAGCGCCATATTTAATTGGAAGTTCATTCAAAAAAAAGAGTTGACCACTCACCCGAGTGACCGCCGACGCCAACCAACGGGCAAAGACCGTGAGGCATAGCTCTCCCAGCAGCGCTCAAAGCGGTTGAAATGTTGACCAGTAGGTTTCCTGGGCCAATGTTTGCTGTTCCAGACGCCGAGTCGATGATAATTTCATTGAAGCTTGACATGTCGATAACGACCGCGCCATTTTTTCCGCCAAGGCCGTTTGCGATGTAGCTATGCTATCTCAAGTTCGTTAATTAGCTATATAAGTCAACAAAGAGAGGATGTTGATGTGTCACATACTCCGCCACTGCGAGCAACGACTTGGTGATTGTGCTGCGCTCCGATCTTCACGACAGATGAAACCTGCTCAGCAGTAGTGGGGAAGGCAATCGCAGCTGGAGCGAAGGAGAATCGTAGATTGACTGCAAGATAGGATCGATTTTTAGATATAGGGATCGACATGAAGGTATTATATGACGAAAGTGGACGTACAGGGAGTACTAGCATTCGGATAGCCCGAGTCTCCTGGGAAAAGGATCTTGAAGTCAAGACTTTTGAGTTGAGAAATGAGACTAGGATCGCTTGCAAGTGCAATGCTTGAGCACAGCAGTGTCAATAATGAGTAAGGTAGAAAATGGAGCATTTGTTGGCAAACTCAGCAGCCTCTCAACTTCTGATCTTCTTTGCTTTTTATACCTTGAGCAAGACCCCACCACATAAAGATGGGGAAAGCAAGCGGCCCGTAGCAGCATCATGAGTAGTCGATAAAAATCATGGCTGGGACAGTCATGCGTTCCATTTACGCGCGGTCGTGGCTCGATTCATGGAGATGAAAGAAGAATGCCGCTGGAGTAGGCAACCAAAAGGGGCAGGTTTAGAAGGTGCGTCTTGCGAGGACTTTGCGAACAGAATTCGAAACCGAAACCGAGACACAAAACCATGCAAAACCCCCGCCACAGACATCAGACCTTCGGCTTCATCACCCCAGAATATTTGGGCGGCCCAGAAGAACTGGCCGTCTATTGTGATATATAGAAACCAGAAACAAAGACTGGATGAGATTGGCAGATCCACATGTGCTTGTAATTCAGACGTCAGAGCGTCGTCTTCAAGTCAATGAGGGACAGGAAAGTGTAAAATGTCTGTTGTGGTCACGGCGAAATTCAACGACGCTACGCCAGCCAAACTTTATGGTGTCCGAAAATGGAAGGTTCAGCAGAAATTCGTTTTGCTCCCACCCAGCTCCTGCATTCCTGTCCCCTATTTTCAAGGCCTTCCATGGACCCATATACCCCAAGAACACGCACAGGGCCACGCAAGAAGCATCTTGGCCTCTCACAGAAGGAGTATACGAAGGTTTGCATTCGTCATTAGCTTCTCTCAACAGTCCATGTAACCATACTAGATCACAGGCACAATCGCGTCTGTACGCCGACATCGACATCCGGAAGACAACTTGGATGATGAAATTGACTCGAGGAACCATGCATCACGCGAGAGTAATTCGAAGAGTACGCGCTTTCCACCTCCAGGATCCAAGGACTTTGTTTACAACGTAGTGCAGGCCACAACGATTCCTCATTTATTGCAGAGACGTCCTTTGTTCGAGCACCCCTCAATTCACGCGTCGTATCTTCCTCTGCCGCACCGAAATCTAAGGGAAAGAGAAAGCAGGAATCCTTAGATCGTGTGCCGCTCGATATCCAAGAAGCTCTGATATTGGAGGATTTATTGTTTGTGTTGACCGTACGTGTACTCGTGTGTTCATATCCGCGTACTTTGAGCCGAACTGCAGCATAGGGCATTGAAGGAGCATATATCACCTACCATCCCGAGTACTCCCCAGAGGACGACGACCCACTCCAAGGAATTCGATTCGTCGTTGCTCCATCACTAGGTTCGCCTGAGGGTTTAATTTTTGTTCCGTGTTTTAGGCTGAAGATTTGATATAGATTCATCCTTGAGCGACCTCGTCGAGAGAGTACTTCCACTGGGCATGTACTACACTGCCATATTCGCATTCATTGAGCAACGAAGTCATCTCGACTTCGGGTTGGTGAATCATGCATTGTGTGCTGCTATTCGCGAAATGCTTCGTGTAAGTCCGCAATTGCCGGTTTTGCCCAGCTTTATCTTACAATAACCTCGACAGGACTACCAAACATTGCTTTCTCAACTCGAACACGCATTCAATACCTCGCCCTCTTTCTCCTTACAAAAGCTCTGGTTCTATGTGCATCCAACTGTCCACACCCTCTCTCTCATATATCAACTGATTCTCGAGCTCGCAACTGCCGACGACCCTGCACCTGAGCTGTCGTCTTCCTCCGACTCTGATGAAGTCGACGAGGAAGAGGCTGCAAGGAACGAAGCCCTTGGGTTGGGCGGCGCAAAGCTCAAAGCTGTGTTGTCGGAAATCAACAAAGCGGATATAGCAGGCGGCATGCCAGGAAGCAGCGGCATTGTGGTGAAAGGCGGCGAAGTACTGACGATCATCTATGAGAGGATGCAAAATATGAGCGGCGACCCGACGGCAGGGGCGATCTACGGGAAGCTGTTGAAGCAGGCCGGAAAGCCGTATGTGGAGATGCTGAGAGATTGGGTGGCGAGTGGCCGACTTGTCGACCCCTACGAAGAGCTCTTGGTGAAGGAGAGCAAGTTTATTGACAGGGGCATTTTGGAGGTGGATTATACGGATGAATATTGGGAGAGGAGATACACAGTAACTATTGGCTTCTTTCTGTCACCGTATTTGGACTCAACCTTTGGTTTAGCTACGAGATGGCTCAATATCTCCTGGATCATCTAAACGACATCAAGCCGGTATACCACCTCCACGTTCAGTGGGTGGTCGTCTGCCCGGAGGAGCGTGTGTGCCGCCACTCTTGGACAGCTGGAAGCACAAAATCCTGTGGCGGGAAAATACCTGAACGTTATCCGAGAATGTGGCATTGAGATGCCCCGAGATCAGAAGTACGCTGATGGAGACGAGCTGTCCATGGACGATGAAAAGTGCGACTGTTTCGTCATGCTGGTTCCTTTTCTGTATTATTGATAATATGGATAGGTTCTACAAATTCATCGAAGATGCCTACTCGCACGCGAACAGTACCCTTCTCCAGCTGCTCCTCAAAGACCAGCAACTAATACCCCGCCTACGATCCCTCAAGCGTCACTTTTTCTTATCTCAATCCTCCTTTCTCACTCACCTGCTGGACCTGGCTACAACAGAACTGCGCAAGTCATCCAAGTCAGCCTCGGTGGTGAAGCTGCAAAGCTTGTTGGACCTTGCACTGAACTCGGACGTGGTGGGCGAGGACGCCCTCTTCCGAGAAGACGTGAAAATTACAATGGCGGAGAGCGGGCTGTATGACTTCTTGCTGAAAGTTGTTACGGTTAGTGGGGTGGTGAAGGCTGATGAGGGCGGTGGAGAGGAGGAGGTGAAGAAGGAGAAAGAAGAGAAGAAGCCGATGCAAGGTCAGCAGTTGTGTGCTTATTCAAATTTGCATGCCTAATGCCCCTGTTTAGCTATCGACGCGATGACATTCGACTACACAGTCAAATTCCCATTATCCCTCGTCATCTCGCGCAAGACGATCCTGCGATACCAGCTTCTCTTCCGCTTCCTCCTGCACCTCAAACACGTCGAGCAAGCCCTCTCTAGTATGTGGATCGAGCAAAAGACGACCCCGTGGCGGTGCTCCGTGCCTGCTCACCCAGAGTTTGTCGGCTGGCGGCTGCGGGTGTGTCTCCTCCGTGCACGGATGCTGGCGTTCGTGCAGCAGATCCTCGCGTTTGTGACATTCGAGGTGCTGGAGCCGAACTGGCATGCGCTGGAGGCGAAGTTGGACAAGGTGGTCACTGTGGATCAGCTGTTAAGGGACCATGTTGATTTTTTGGATACGTGTTTGAAGGAAAGCATGTTGACGAGCTCGAAATTGCTGAAGGTATCTTTTGCTTTCGGTTTGTACCCTGAGGAAGATCGGATAACACGTCTTTCTCTCGATAGGCATGTTCGAAGTTGATCGTTGTGTGCCAGACGTTTGCGTTTTACTCTGCGTCGTTCACGAAGTCGGCGAACCAGGCTATCGCTGCTGCTGCTGAGAGCCCAGATAGTGACCCCTCGAAGGCCAAGCGTTGGGATGTGTTGAATAAATTTGAGACTAATTTCAATCATTGGTAAGTTGGCCCTCCTTGTTCTTTTCGAGAGATTACTTATATCTTTGTTCTTCTAGGTTCCAGGTTTGTACTGCTGTTTCCCTTGTGACTTTGGCTTACGAGGTCCTGCTGACTGAATTTCGGTTTTGTAGGTGCACCTTGATTGTGTGCAATTTTACGCTTCCAGCGATAATGTGTCATTACTACCACTAGTTGTTAGGTTAAATAGTGTTAAGGCTGCTTGATTTTGAGGTAGGCCGTTGCAGCATCTGTGCCCAAACACTGGCTCATCTCCCTATTGTGGCACTTGGTGATTTTAGGTTCATTTAATTTTGGTTCATTTTGTATTCCTGAAAAGCTTATTATGCATGTTGATTCTATCTTTGTGCGTTTCATGAAGGCAGGAAGGGTAAAACTGATAAGGCCTGCAGTGTTTATAAGGGATACCTGCATTTGGTCCTATGACATGTTCGAATCTGTCAATCGAAAGCCGGACCAAATAGTGAAGGAAGCATGACTCTGTTCAACTGCGATGTCGACGAATGCTCTTTCCCAAGTGTCCGTAGAAAAGGCGGTTGCAAGCTTTGCCGGCGTCATCTATGCAGAGATCACCTTAAACCTAATTTCCACCATTGTCCCAATTGCCTAGTACGTTGCCGTTGCTCTCAGCTCTTGGTTCGTCGATTATCGCTGACCCACGAGTCATAGGAAAACGAAGCTGAGTACTTCAAAAAGTATAAAATGGCTGAAATCGAGGAAATCAAAGCATTGTTATCTCGAGTCGATTTGGACGCACTCCGAGGTCGAGCGTCGGATTTGCGAAAAATCCCATGCTCAATTCCAGATCTTAAGTTGCAAGGCTCCTCAAATAGGTTTCTGGAGATGGGAGGCATGAACTGCCACATTCCGATAAATTTCGTCGATGGAGTAACTTGGTTATGCCGTATACGGCGACGAAACACCACCTCCACCACCACTGCTCATGAGAACCTTTTGATTGAGAGTGAAGTTGCTACCTATCGTTTCCTCTTTTCTCATACCTCCGTTCCTGTCCCGAAAGTACACGACTACGCCATTGAATCTCCTTCAAATCCCATTGGAGTTGGCTATATACTGTTCGACAAATTAGACGGTATACCTCTGTCAAGCTGCAACCCTAGCGAAGACGAGCAAAAGCAAGTTTTGAATCAATTGGCAGATATCTTTATTTCCCTCAAGCGCCATCCTTTCCCCCAGATTGGGTGTTTCTATACACCAGATGAACTCTCCATTGGACCTTTACTGGAGGACTGCACGATAGATGCAGATCAGGGTGGCCATCTACGTCTCTTAGGACCCTTTAGCTCTGCGCTGGAATATAAGAAATCGATGATAGGGCATCAGATTGAACTCATCCTTAGAGGTGAAAGCTATACCGACAATGCTATCGACGCCTACCTTGTCCACCGTTTCATCCTCGACGACCTGATCAATCTAATCTTTAAAAACGACGACGGGAATTTTTTTCTCAAACATGTGGATGACAAAGGTGACCATCCTTGTGGACGGTGCGTTCAACATTACCGGTATAATCGACTGGGAATGGGCTCAAACAACTACACATTTGGAGGCGTTCGCCGCACCGCTCTGCCTTGTGGATGTAGGCAAGTATTATAGCGGCTCCGATGAATTAAGTCGCCAAGAGTCAGAATTCGTCTCCATTCTCACACAGAGAGGGGAAAATTCTATCGCGTCGAGTGTCTCGAGTGGCCGTATTGCACATCGCCTGGCACATTGCGTCGGCGGCGACGCGGACGATCCCGATTCTTTACCCACACATTTTATGAGTCTTTTGAAGGCTACACATACACTTCAATTTGATTCTTGGGATCTGTGGCGAGAATCTGTGTTAAACCGATATCGCGACGATGAAGGTTTGAGACTCCTGATCAAACGAGGATAAACTTTTTCTACTGCCCTGGGTAATTGGAAGCCCCACGATTAACTTACGGTGCTTCTCCAATAGATGGAAGCCCTATTGAGAATCCTGTATGTTGGCACTTGGCAGTCGTGATCCATCGATGAGGCGGACATTTTCTGGGACCGAGATAAGAAAGCAAAGACAAGTTGGAAAGAAATGTGACAAGGAAGAGGGGTGTCAGCTGTATATTATAAGATTACTTTGTATCTAACAGCCTGGCAATTTGGTTTATTAAAACTGAACGGTCCTTCGCGAGTGCCGACCTCCAGTCGCGTCCTGGGGAGATGAGCACGTGCCAACATAGCACATTACATAATGCAACCTCTAACGCTGGTCCCTGCAGGACGATGAATTCCACTTTCAACTATAAACTCTTACTCTGGTCATCTAGCGCGGAATGGGTGAAGTCGTCAACGTCCTCGTCGCCTTTGCTGTCATCGTTTTCCTGTTCCGATGGGCTACTTCAGGTGCGTCTTTTCATTTTCTTTTATGTCACTCCAAGTCAGCGTAGTGGATTCGGCTCCATATCAAACTTGCTGTGGATTTTCTATGCGGCAGAGCGGATGGAAGATTCTTTTGATGTTCTCTCCTCGTTTTCGTGCAGTCCTATCTTCACTTTGCGGATCGGAATGCGCCACATCACTTGTCCTTTCACCGAGCCTAACACCCAGCTTTGCAAAACAGGCAAGGATTCGTCGGACCAGCGAACAGCTGCAGATGCCCTTGGATTCCGGCCAAAAAACGTAACGCAAGAAATGGTGCGTTGTATTGCCTTTTTTTGTCGAAAGCCGTCATATTGTCCCTGTGCCTCCTCTTATGTTCTGTTTCCAAACCACGCCTTCGACACCCATTTTTAAGACAGCTGGGCATATGAATCTGACTTTGTTTTTTTTATGAATAGGTTGACACAATATCACACATGTTCCCGATATCCCTGCGTACGGTTTCTGAACTCATGATTCTAATTCATTAGTTGACGAGTCTCTTTTTTGCCTCTCTTCCCCCTCCATTCTCGATGCCGTCCCGAACATAACGTCATTCTTCGCCCCATTTCGGTACTTGATTGATGCCTCGCAGTGATAACATTCGCTATGATCTCCTACGGACGGGCAACGTGGAGCTCACGACCAACAAAATTCTGGAGCGTGGCTATTTAGACGCTGTACGTATTCTCCTTCAGGTTCCTTGTCTCTTTGTCGTCTGCCATCCAACCCGTATTTGATGTCTAACTCGCTTAACCTTCGACAGCCACCAGCAGCATACCACACACTCTACCCTCGAGCGCCTGCGCCCGCAGGTGCACAGCCGGGCAATGCAGGCCGCGGCACGACCACCGCGATGCCAGTGAAGCCCAAAGACACCCTGATATCGCGGTATGGTTTACACGACCGAGCGCAGAAGTCGGAGGAGATTAAGGATGAGGAACTGGGCGGGAAAGCGGTGTGGGAAGACAGTCCGGAGAAGAGGGAGGCGAGTCTAAAGGAGAGGAAGGCGAAGATGATTTTGGCGGCCAGACAGTGAGTTTCAGCTCTTGGGTCTGTGTTAATGGGCTTCCTCTTGCTGAATTTGTTTTTCTTCTCAGGCGATTTCTGGCGCAACAGAAAGGCGCAGATGTGTCATAGTCGACGTAATGTGATATCCCCCCTTTATTTCTAAAATATCAATAATGGACCATCTACATCATATCTGTACATCTCCGTTGCTCGCTGTGACGGCAGCAGTACCTCGTCCTCCTCCACTGCCCTCGTTTAAGTCCTGAGCTATACCTTTATACTCTCATCAGTGGTAATTGGCGCACGATCGATCTATATTGTGTCTCAATTGTTTTAAATGTTGACCGCGTTGATCTTTGGACTTTCAACAGCAGCCTTACAGATTTGCGTGGCATAATTGCTTCTGCCAAGCTCTGGCGCTTTCCTCGAGTCGGCCATCTACGCTCGTGAATGGAACTCCCGACATTGCTTTGGTTCACGAGCTCCGATGTATTGTCGAAGCACACTTCCTCATTTCTCCCGACAGGGCGATTGTTTGACCCAGCGTCGGTTAATGGTCGTATGGTTTTTCTGCAAGTACGTTGCTCTCGTCATGAGGGAATATTGGCTGTTTCTTATCTTTCGCAATCCTCCCGTTTGAAACCAGGATATTGGATACACTCTCGTGCGTGACCGGTATAAGAGGCTTTGAATTTCTAGCGGATTGTACTTGGGTACATAGACCATTGTTAACGCGTCAAATTTCAAGCTTCTAATTCTCAATTCAATTTTCGACTATCTCACCGGCGTTTGTTACGCAACGCGGCCCAATGGTTCTTTATTCTCATTCTCTCCTGCACGGACACTTCTTGATTCATACTTATCCCACAAGGGCAGCGGCTAGCGCCCCCTTGAAATGCATCGCGTCGAATCACAACTGACTTTCTGACTGATTTTATTGTGATACACCAGGCTGCTGCTTAAGATACTGGTGCATTCATACGCACAATTAATACAGTAGAGCTGCGTGATATCCCTTAGTGGACGGATAAACACCGGCTAGCAGGTAGGAGAGTTCCCAGATCTTCCCAATGGTTCGGTACCGGAGGAAAGGGTCCACCAGCCAATGAGTTAGAAGACATTTGTGAATACCAAAGAGAAATAGAGCTGTGCCCTTTTCTTCTCACAATTCTAAGTGGGCCTTCGTCTCGGTTCGAACTGCATGGACCAAAACCCAAAATCCGTACCGTCGCTATCTGCATTTGGTAGGGCGATTCCCAAATCAGGCAGGTGTGCAATGATAGGAAAGTATGACATGTGGGGGGCATTGCCACTTGTCCTTCTTACTCGAAGCTCGGCCCTTCTCTTCTTACTGAGTCGCAAGAGGTGTGAAACAGTGTAATGGGTGGATTTGAAACGGAAGCTTTGCTGCAGTTTTTTTCTGTTTTCCCTTACACAGGATTCCATTGCAACCGAGGCGGAAGCCCCAGATCCGCAATTCCTATAGGTTGGTCAAAATGTATTTTGATCTTTAACATTGGACTCTGTGGTTCTGGGTTGTTTTGAATATCGGCTGTCCAATGGTTGGGAACTACACGTACTTATTCGGACATGAGAACCGATTGCCTATGATCTACAGACCTCCCCGGAAGCTCCCAACGGATCGGTACCGGTGTAAAGTTAGAAATTTGTGGGGAGTGTTTCTCGCGTGGGTTATATCCTAAATACCAAGAGCTCTAAAGCCCTTAGTATTATTACAAACATTACGTTCAATTCCCCATGGACGCAAACAATCAAACTAAGCAAAGATCTCTCTTTTTAAAAGTATATGATATTGCAGGGATATCTGATCGGTATTGACAGTTCCTAGCCTGAGTTTTACTGTAGCTGCCTAGTCGCCGTTTCCCATGCATCCACAACGTCGGACGTCGCGAATGCGACTGAAGAAGGACCATGTCTATAGAAGGTTGATCTAGTCCAGAGTGGGAAGAAGTTGAAATTGATTATAGCGACGTCTACTTTGCATTGTATAGGTGCAGTTTGACACACAGTAGATATCGACTACTTAAACAGGGACAAAAGTATGATACAGTTTGAACTAAACAAAAAATACACTTCACAAGCTCACAGCGTGCACAGCAGAAATGGTCATTTGATGTCACCACGTCGAGAAAAGAGAGAGATCTAAATTTATACTTCCTCCTGGCCCTTGTAGTACGGAGAATCCGGCGTGTCCGGAGAACCTGCCATGTGAAGAGAATCCGTCGTGTATTTGGATTGAAGTTCACTTCCGTCATTTATGGTGACCGTCCGGAACGACATAGGGGTGCCAATCTTACTATTTCTGGCGCTTCCACCTGGTGTTTGTAATTCATTCATAACCAGGGTGTTTTGTCCTGAGGTAGCCCGGAATCTACTAGACGCAACTGCGGCGTTGTAGTCTTCTGTGGTGTGTGTTCCGGGGACGAGGTCGAAGTGGACCACCAGAACAACCAACGTTGGAAGCATGCCCTGCATATCATCGTTAGCGATTCGAAATGGAAGAGGGTTGTTGGAATAATCACCGCCAAAGGGATTTGCATGTCTAAGAGAGCATGCACCCCCGGACTGTGCAAGGCGTCAAGTATTAAGTCGAGGATCTGCAACGCACAATTTTCAGAATTAATTGTTCAAGCGAATTATAGAAGAGGCTTACTAAAGAAATCGCGTAAATGGCACCGGACTCGACGATCAACATCAGGGCGCCATTATAACGTCTACTAGAATTTTGCGAAGGAGCACGACCAAGAAGTTTCTTCATTTGCCACTGCAAATACCTGGGAGAATATCAGTACGCCCTCAACAGCGTTACAATACTGTTCAGGAATTATGCTCACCAGATCCTCCCAGAGATGAGGATGGTGGATAGTAGCACATTTCCGGCTATGAGGGCATCGCCAATATCGGCAAATGGCCCCCTTGAGGCAAACGATTCGATGTCGACCGCCTCAGCGAATCCCAACGCTGTTTATGACGGTTCAGCTTCAGATCCGAGGAAGAAAAATTGCTACTTACCCACTGGAGTGATCATCAATAGGAAAGGTAAAATTATTACCCGATAATTCCTTCCCCAAACAGCCCAGACACGCCAGATCAAAATCAAGTCACCTATCATGTACTAAGTTGTATTGAGAGATCGTGTAGGCAATACGAGCGGGTGATGGGTTACCTGTAGCGTAGCAATCAACACCTGTGCTTTCGCATTTGGGATAGGCGTCACGACATGAGTAACTTGTTGGATTACCAGCCCCACATGCGCAGATGATAGCATCCACATAAAAATGCCGGCGAAAAACATAACCCTATGGATGGGGGACATTGGCTGAGGTTGCCTAAATTTCGAAATTGTAAGAAACTAATGGTTGGGGTTGGAGTGTATATCGTACCTCAAAATCCAAATGATAACGGCGACCAAGACCGTGTACATCCCTGTCCTATCGCATCAGCAGTGATCTCAAAAAGTTCATGCGACACGAACCATGCAGCATCGATTGGCACATTACTTCAACATAGTGCAGCTGAGTTGGATTTGGGACACCCATTGTCAGAGTTTGAAGTTGTGCTTATGACTTGCAGATGGGGTTGAATCCATCCCCAACCTCTATTATGTAGCTTGCTGGGCGATCGGAAGTCTTCCCGTCATGACATTCTATGTACAGTCAATTCTCCTTTCCCGTGAGGAACGGTAAATATTTTGCGTTCTTATCTCGCGTTATCACAGATAGCTAAAGAAGGGCAGAAATAGCCGTGACATGAGGACTTGAAGGCTTCACGTTCAAGTTGGTGACCTGTGTTTATCTTTTACAAAACGAAATGGATTTGCAGAACGAGGAGCGAAAAAAAGGTCGCACCTTCATTGATGGTACATGCCGTGGGTATTGCAAGTCAGTTTATGGGAATTTGGTGTCTGGAAGACAGAGTAGCGAAACCACATTCCTTCGAGGCGAGGTTGTATTTTTGCCTTGAGGCACTGGGCTAGGCTGTGTCCCCGAATTATGGCCGAATGGACGGAGGTGCCTGGCAGTGAACCTCCTTGGGGGTGGGAGAGAACCTCTGCAATGAGTTAACCTGGGGCTAATTTCGTACGCATAAGCAATACCCTGGGAAAAGTTTATCCGATGTTATCCGCTCCAAGGTGACTCGATGATGTTCTGAATTACCTCTTGTCCGATCATTCATCGCTGTGCTGTCCGCCACCGGACTCATTATTGATTGCATATTAGCTTCCCGACGATCATCGTCTGCCCACTCAATTGTTTATCGTTGGCCTTTCCAAGTGAGGCTGAAACTGCCTTTTTTGGCTTGGGTGATCGGGTTTCATGTGACGCGGAGTCTGGTTTCTAAATGAAAGGAGAGTATATATAGAAGCGGGTGGAGAGCGCAAGAGGAGGTGAAGTATGGGAGTGACCAAATTTTGGGGACTTCGTCTGACTTAACTTTATCAGATTCATCACTGACGAAGACATTCTTCAGTACCCTTCCATACCAGAAACAGTGCTAAACGACTTCCACGAACGCGCTTTGCTACCACCGACCCCAGCTGACCAGTATGAGTGTGGGTGTAGCTGTCGCGACCAATAATGGAAGACTCACTTTGGCAAAGGCGAGCGAATAAGAACGAGGTATCTAATGACTTAATTTTGGAAAGCCTGATCATGAGTAGGTTAAAGGACGTTTGGGGTCTGCTCGAATGGCCTCAGGCCAGCTCTAAAATGGGGAGCAGGGGAATTGTCACTGGTCTGGTGTTCTAATTTCCTGTGAACGCCATTGATTGTTGCCGTCTTGTTCGGTTCTGGCGCAAAGTTGGGTAGGCGCATTTCCACCAGCGAAGCTTCTGCAGCTATATAATGCTGCGTCTACATACAACCTGGTTCTCATCCTCCTCATCTCAAAAATACCTTCACAGTGGGTTATTTTCTTTGCCACGTACTATCTCACTGACGCCTCTCGGCAGAACAATGCCGCCTCCTCCTACAACACTCAGCCGTTACGGTGGATGGATCCCTAAAAGTCGCATAATTCATCAAGCTTTCTTCGACGAGCATCTTAAGTTAGCCAAACACAGGCAGAGGAATAATGTCGCCCATGTGCCGGCTGTCCTCGCATTCGAGAAAGCAATCAAGTCCGACCCAATTATGACCTTGTTGTTTAGGAGGATCTTCCTCCAAGTCGCTCCACAGAATACCGTATGTTTCAGCATTTCTGCTCTTTTTCTTTCCTAGACTTATTGTTGTTTCCGATATTCTAGATTCCTGACTTTGAGCATTTGTTGAGCATGCTGGATGGCATCGTCGGCGCCGCTCCGAAGTTCCAGCTTGCGCCAGGCGAGGAGGGCGAACCCATCGGTGTTCCAATGTACCTCCTATTCGACCTCCTCAGCAACACGGATGCTGGTCACGACTTGTTCCGTATGCCGGCGTTCAACGTTGCATTGAAAACCCTTTTGAACGTCTGGGGTGATTTCCTCAAAAGTGATAATTCGAATTACACCCTTACCGATGCGGAGGACGGTTGGTTCGGGAAGGTTGGCTTGGCGAGCCTTGAAGCCAAAGGGCGGGGTATATTCAATCAAACCTACGTCACCCCAGACCCTAACGCGGTCAACCGCGGATACGTCTCCTGGGACGACTTCTTTACCCGCCAAATTCAGGATAACGCTCGTCCTATCGATGCAGCCGACGACAAGTCGCTCATCCACAACGCGTGCGAGTCCACCGTATACCGCATTGCGCGCAACGTTAAGGCCCATGATCAGTTCTGGCTTAAAGCCCAATCCTACTCCATCTATGATATGTTGGGCATCGAGGCCGACCGCAGCTACGTCGAGCAGTTCACCGGGGGCACGGTCTACCAGGCGTTCCTCAGCCCTCAGGATTATCACCGCTGGCGCAGCCCCGTCGACGGCGTTATCGAGAAGGCAGTCGTTATTCCTGGCACCTATTACGCCGTCATTCCCGACGCCGGTGCGGAGCCTGGCGACCCCGACCTCCCACCGGGTGATCCTCATGGAGCCCTTATTCGCTCCCAAGCTTGGCTCACGATGACCTCTGCGCGTGCTTTAATTTTCATCCGCGCTGCAAACCCGGTTATTGGGCTTATGTGCTTTATTGGAGTTGGCATGGCGGAGGTGTCGACGTGCACATTGAGCGTTGCTGATGGTCAGACAGTCAAGACAGGTGACGAGCTTGGGATGTTCCACTTCGGTGGATCGTCGCACGCCTTGATCTTTGGCCCTCAGGTTAACGTCACTTTCGCTGATAATGTCGTCGTCGACAATCATCTTTGGGTCAACTCTATCATCGGCCAGGTCTCGGCGGCCAAGACTGCTTATTAAAAATTTTGGTAAACAAAAAGGTAACCATCCGCCAGTAACCTTTCTCTGTATTTTTATGAAGTATATCTGTAAAAAATTCGTGTATGTCAAAGCTACCTGAATATCAGTACTTCTTCCCCTATTACCTATGCTTGTTGCAAATCGTTAACCGAATGAAATATATTGAAGCCCTCGAATGCTAAAATTTTCGTTGACTGTAAATCCGTTGAGAGACTGTTTTATTGAAAGGGAACTTGGTATTTCTAAATTCGGCAATTTCCCAAATTGGGAAATTTTTCCAAGATCGACTTTTCCTCCTGATCACGAACGCCGCTCTCAAGCTTTTTTTTTTGGCAGTTTCGCACTGCGTCCTTTTTTCTACTTTGTCTACAATGGGTGACGTGAATAACGGAAGTTTCCTCCTCCCCAATATGAGATTTATACCGCCTCCTGGCCTTCGTAGTACGGAGATTCAGCTGTATATCTAGTGTCACGTCCACTTCTATCTTCCAAGGACACCGGCTTCGAAGGCGTAGGGAGTTCAACTGTGTTAGTCCCGATTCCGTCTGGTGCTTGTAACTCATTCAAAACCTGTCCTGAGGTGACCTGGAATCTACTCGTTACAATTGCCAGTGCGGCATCGTAGTCTTCTGTGGTGTGCTTCCCTGGCACCATGTCGAAGTGTACAGCCAGAACTACCAACGTGGGGAGCATACCCTGCATGAGGTTGTCAATACTTATATTGGAAGGATTTTTTTAGAGACGTCACCGCCAATGGAATCCTCATATCCAAGAAAGTGTGCACAACCGGAGTGTGGAGACCGTCGAGAGTTACACTAAGAATCTACAACGCAAGGCTTTATGGGCAATTTTCTAGGAGATTTAATGAATGAAGTCACCATGAAAATTGTGAAAAGGGCGCCGGATTCGATAATCAACATAATGGCGCCGTTGTGCTGCCGACGAGACCTTTGTGAAGGAGGACGGCCGAGAAGTTTCTTCAATTGCCACTGCAAATACCTGAGAGTATATCAGGACGATATCCTCGGTAGCGTATAGTTCTAAAAGTACGCTTACCAAATCCTCCCTGAGATGAGGAGGGTGCATAGTAGCACATTTCCGACAATGAGAGAATCAGCGATATCTGGATACACCCCTCTTGAAGTAAAAGTTCTAATGTGAAAGGCCTCAGCAAATCCTAATCCTTAATTTGACGGTTTGGCATCAGTTTAATGGAAGAATGAAGAAGAATGGACACCTACCCACTGTAGCGACCACCAGTAGAACAGGGGGAATTATTAACCAATAATTCCTGCCCCAAACAGCCCAAACGCGCCAGATAAAGATCAAGTCGCCTATTATGAACTAATATTTTTAACAGACCATGTAGGCAATACAAGGAGGCAGTGGATCACCTGTAGCCTTGCAATGACCACCTGCGCTTTGACATTTGGGATTGGCGTCACGACATATGTTACTTGCTGGATTACGAGCCCCAGATGCGCAGATGAAAGAATCCACATAACAATGCCGGCCAAAAACATGACCCTATGAACTCGGGACATTAGCTGAGATCGCCTAAAATTTTCGAGTGTAAGAAACTGATGATTGGAGGTGCGTAGCCGTTGTACCTCAAAACCCAAATGATAACGGCGACTAAGACACTGTACATCCCTGTCGAATCGTATGAGTAACGAGCTCAAAATCCTGATACAAAGCACGTACCGTGGACCAGCGATTCGCACATTACCTCGACAAAGTGTAGCTGAGGTGGATAAGGGTCGCTCATTGTCAGAGTTGGAAGTGATGATTATGACTTAGAGATAAGATGTGGGTTGTCGCTGCGTCTATTAAATAGTCGCTGGGCGATTGTAAATCTTTTCGAGATGATATTCCAGTAGGGCCAAATCTTTTTTTCCCGTGAGGAGCGGTGAATGTTGCATTTTACTTCGCGTGATCCGAATAAGTAGTCGGGCCAGGGCAGAGATAGCTGTAAGATGAGGAACTGAAGCCTTCACTGTGACGTTAGCAATCTTTACATTTCTTACGAGATGAATCTGCAGAGAGACGAATAAAGAAAAGGCTGAAACTTCACTTTCCGTGGGTGATCGAGAACAGGTCTCAGTGACGAGATTAGATTGGACAGCAGCAAGGCCATATTGAAGTCCTCATGGTGGTCCTCGGGTCGGCCTCGGGTGGACTAGGAACGGCACTTCGTCTTGCTAAATCCGGCAATTGGCCAAATTGGGCAACGAGGTTGATGCACCAACAATTCGAGCTTGAGCTCATGCTCATTGCAGTTGGCAATGTGAAAATGTCTAGTCCACGAATGTTACTTTTCCTGTGAAATTTTAACATATTAAAACCCATCTGGCATGTGGAATGGTTGATACTGCACTGAGATAAGAATTGAGCAGGATGACTGTTATCTTCGAGCCGATAACGACTCCAAAGAATTGAACAGTAATAAGATTATCACTGATCCGCTGTTATTCCGACTCTTGGTTGTCGATAGTGGCAGTTAAGAAAGCTCCTTCTAGAGACAATGATATTGGATTAAGCACACGCTTGTCACGGTTACATCTGCCTGTCTAACTGTTAGACATCCTGTGTCCATTGATGAGTATTAGAAACTAAGAGGGACACACCATTCCACTTGATGAAACATTTCGGACGTCGTACTAGATACGAGAGAGTCGCTTGATGCTGTGTGTAAGCCTGTCATAGACCTTTATTTTTCGTGTGCAATGTTATGTTTATTTTTGAGACCTGTGGGAGACATCCTTACACTCATCCCGCTCCTAAGCGAAAGCCTTGAGAGCGCAGAAAGACGAGTAAAATTCATGGGCGTAGATACGACGGAGAGTGTGCCTCGACGTTAGTCTAACTGTCCGGTCCAATGGGTCTACGACTATAGAGCCCATACATGGTTAGCTCGAACTTGTGTGGAGCGGCCACGCGGCGCGCCTGCTATTTTACAATGCCATTCATCATTCGCTCAAAAGATCGCTGAGTTCGTTTTCCCGTTATTAACGCGGACGTAAAAACATCAAAGATCGACATGGTTGTGAATTGACAGGGACAGGTTTAAAGTCCACTTGTTGAATTTAGGCGCTTGTTTCAATGTTTTGGGTGGGGAGTGGACGAATTTCTAGTGGGGCGATAAGATCGACGAGGGAAAAATTCCTGAGATGGTCGGTTCCAACAATTGCAGTCTATTTGATACCTTTGTAGGCTTTGAGGATTCAAAATATTAGCGTCACTGGCGGGGTTCAACGTTTTGTGTTACCTGTTCCACCGATGTTTTTAAAACTACAGTACCATGAGGAAGTGGATCCTCCAAAGCGAACGAGGAATGACAGGAAGAGGGAGATGAAGTGTCGTCGCCATACTATTGGTAACTCCTCCATTTGACTTGGAAAAGCTGTGACCAGTCTGACTGCGCCATCGGATTTTTCCTTCTCTTGCCTGCAGGTCGATCAACGCCTATCTATGTTTTTAAGGTGGAATTTGAGGGTTGCTCGTTACTTTGCGCAGTGGTTGACATATCGGGCGCGGTTAAGTAACCGATTGAAGCTGAAAATTTTAAGCTTCTCAATGGGGATCAGACTTGAGCGCCTATGTATTTCAAGCTGCCATCACGGTTTGGGAGAAAAGAAGGACAGAAAATCAGGACAGGCTGGAAGTAATGCACCCATGTGGTCAGACCGGAAAGAAACCCTCTTGAGGACTCCGTGTCGGGTCTCTCCATGCGGTAAAGGATTCGACACAGCTGTCTGCCAGTGACATCCGACTCGGCGTTTGACGAGGACCGGGGTGTCTTTTGTCTGTTGCTTCGGATGGTGGATGTTGATGACATTCATTTAAAGTATTAGCTGTGGAGTCTGGGCCGCCGGAAGGAGTTCAGGTCGCTGGGTCTACGGAATTTGGGCGCTTAATTTGGATGGAAAGCTTCGGAACGTGCGATGAGACGAGAAGAGAAGGGAGAAATATAGGCGATTTAATACATACATGCATGATTTATTTATCAATAAGCAATAGATAAAATTAGAAGAACGAAAATACGAGGTATCTAATCCTGTTATCCTTCGAAATGCGTCGACTCCACAAGGTCTAATCCTATCTAAAATAACATAGACCTAAAATGAGATTAAAAATTAAAAATTAAATCTCGCCTGTAATAACGCCCCAGACCGTCTTGCCCACCCGGTCTTTCGAGTCGGCCTGCGTGTCAAGGGCCGCGGCGCGGCGCGCGAAGTCAAGTGCGGTGTCGGCGGGGATGGCGCCTGAGGGTGCGCGCTGTGCGACGATGGAGGCGGTGATGGGGGTGGTGAATTCGGGGTGGAATTGGGTTGTGAGGATGTGGATTTTCTGAGGCGAGCTGTCCTCGGATGAAGGGGAGGCTGGAGAGTAGCTCACCATGCCCTGGACTGGGGATAGTTCGGAGGAGGCGAGGAGGTGGAAGGATGGGGGTAGGGCGGGGACGTGGTCTCTGTGCATTTGCTGGATGGTCTGTGTGTGTGTAAAAATATGGGTGAGTTATATGGTACGAGGAGGAGGTGAAAGGGTTGCAGGGAGAGGTATAATTAGACGAGAGGATATAATTAGGGAGGTATAAATAGGCCTGGAAAAGAGGGACGGATTTGGATGAAGGGACGACCGAGGACGTGGATCCGGGGTCGGTGATTATACGGAAAACAAGGTGGTATTATTGATTGACGAAGTGCAGCGTCCCGAGGGCCTGGGATCGGGTGCAGCGGACACGGTATTTTAAAGTTGTGATTCGATGATTCATGATCGAATCGATAAGCAATGTGCTCTTTGGCATTGGCTCATGTGCCGGGAGCACTGGGGGTGCAGCTGGTGCACGCACGCACGCGAGGGAACGTGCTGGGTGCTCATGGGACGAGATGGACGCATGTGGTAGTGGGAGTCTGGAGAATTAATGGAGGGTTGTGGTATATGGGTAGATGAAAAAGCGGTGGGGGGAGGATAACAGGGTATTGAGCGAGGACGTACGAGGGTGTCTGGTGCGCCAAAGAGCTGCTTGCCGAGCTCTGTGAGCTGCACGGGGGTGGGGCCGCATTCCCACCCGCCGACGTTGGGGACGCAGTCGCCGCCCAATGCGCGGGCGATGATTTGGTGACCAAAGCAGATGCCTGATGACGTCAGGGCGAGCGAAAAGGATAAGCTGGGGAAAAGAAGCGCACCGATGAGCTTGATGTGGGGTTTGGTACTGGCTATGCGTTGGATAAAGGCAACGAGGGAGATTATCCACTCGGCGTCGTCGTAGGCGTTGGCAGCTGGGAGCAGAGGGTGAGTTGCCGGCTAGCTGGATGGAAAGGAAAGGGACGGTACCGGAGCCGGTGAGGATGATGGAACTGTATTGGTCCTCATTTGGGTATGCCAGGTCAGAGACGACGTCGAAGGAGTCTACAGTGTAGTCTACGCCTTTGGGGACGGTGGCAGCGAGATATGTGGAGTATATGTCGATGTAGGGCCCATGCTGCTCAAGGGCTGGGCCAGAGAGATTGCCGCAGAGGAGGAGGGCTATTTTGTGCATGGGAGTCTGGAGGAGAGGCGTGCCCGGAGATCAGGCACAGGTATTTCCTTTTCTAGACAGGCGGAGTGCGAACAGAGATTTCTGTGTTTTCTTTTGCTCGCTTGTTTCTTTCAACTCTCTCCACCTCAGGGGTCCTCTCTCGCCGCTATGCCCAACGCTGGTGGCACGCCCTTTGCCCCGCACAGCAGCAACGACGACCCCCTCTTCTGCCCACTCCCCCCGCCGACAACAACACCCTCCTCGTCGTCGCCACCCTCGCCGCCCTCCTCCTCGCCGGGTCCGCCCTCGTCTATCGCACACGGCCCTTGTACTTTTCTCCCAGACCGCCCGTCCCCATACCCCCCACCGCCTCATCCTCGACGACGGGCCAGCGGGAAAACGACAAAGGCACCCCCCTCTCCAGGTCGCACAAACGAAAAGTCACCGAGCAAACACGGGACCCAGACGCGCACGCGCACGACCGCCATCAGACCCTGCACCACCCGGCATCTTCCCTCCCCTCCCCCAACGGCGATCCACACGACGGTGACCCAAATTCAGCTGCAAAAGACAGCAAGACCGCACGCTCCAAGGATCGCAGACGGCGCGGCAAGGACCCGCTCAAGGAGATCCTCAAAGGCGGGAAGAAGTCTAAAGCCCTCAATTTCAGTGCGTTGCCCACCAGCACATCCTCATCCACCTCCAAGGACGCCGCGCCTCTGTCCGCCGTAGACGATACAGGCTCAGAGAACGATCACGGGCAGATGACAGACCTCACCCCCTCGGATTCCCACTCTCTGTCGCGCAGCAAGGGCAAGCGAGCAGCACACCGGGAAATTATGAATGTCACGCACGCCGATGCGAACGCATACGCTGCCTCGCTGGCACGGGGCGGCGGCGCTACCCTGCCGGACAGCGCTCTCTCTGGCGCAAATTCGGCGACGCACTCCCGCGGCACCTCTGCTTCCGAAGTTTCGCAGAGACAACACCACGCGCTTCCTCTTCCGCTACCCGAGGACGGCCCGCCGCCTTCTTCCTCCTCCTCTGCTGCTGCCGCTGCTTCGTACGCACGGGCACGGGGACAACACCAGCAGCAGCCATCACTGGACGACTCCTCCGCTCCCCGTTCAGAGGACGGCCACGCGAGACCGCGTTCCGAAGTGACCATGTCCATGTCAGCGTCCACTGATGGGGATCATGATCACGATCGTGATGCGCTGTCTGACGACGATGAAGAACAAGAACAAGATGAGTACCAGGTACGCGAGCCCGGCCTGGGCGTGGGCTTGGGCTTGGGTCTGGGTTTAGGCGCCGGGGGCTCGGCCTTAGCTAATGTCGATGAACAAGGTTTTGCGGAGCGGAGCGGGAGGAGCAAGAGCAAGAATAAGAATAAGAATAAAGAAAGCACATCCGTCGACACCGAATCCGAGTCCGCGTTTTTCATCAACACTCGCAGCACCTCCGTTTCCACCTCCACCTCGACGTCGACAGCTGCCACCGCCCCCGTCAGCCTCACCTCCAGCCTCGTTCTCGGGTCTGACCTTGGCGTGGGCACCCCTGCCACCTCGCCTGCACTGTCCTCTGCCGCGTCTGGGTCGGGTTCGGGGTCCGGATCGTCCAAGACGACGCCAACGATGAACGATCACCTCTCGGAGGCGGATCAGAGTAAGCCCGAATCGGGATCCGTCGCTGTCTCGGGAGTGGATTCGAATGGGGGAAAAGCGAAAGATAAAGCAAAGGATAAAAACTCACGCAAGGAGAAGGCCCAGGGTACGGCCGGTGCGCAAATGAAGAGTGGGAAGAGCAAGACGGATGATGCGAGTGGGTGGGAGTGGGATGGGGTTGCTGGTACGGGCGGGCATAAGGAAAAGGACAAGCAAAAGTTGCCAGAAAGAGAGAAGGAGAAGGAGGCGTATAAAAGACCGCCGAGGCTGCAACACCCGCCTGAGTCGTCGTCGTCGTCGTTTTCTACTGGTGCTGGTGAAGGTGCTGGAGCTGGAATTGCAGCGTCCGCGACGCATCCTGCATCGTTGTATTCCCCGACACGTCCGAGCTTCGCTGCTGCCGTTGGTGGTGGTGGTGGGCCCGGCTCGCAGTCGTCGTCGCCTTTGTTGGGAGGTGATTTGGCCTTCAATTTGAAAGGGGAAAAGCAGAGAGTGCATAGAGAGGAGGAAGAAGAGGCGTTCACGTTCCCGACGCTGAACCCTATGCCTTTGGCCGGTGAGTGCTTTCACATTTAACTCAGTTTGTTTTTGCGGTTGTTGACGGGATGTATTATCATTGTACTAGGTCCCAGCCGGATACGCTCACCCCTCATCTCAGCCTCAGGCGATTCCAACAGCCCTTCAACATCAACACAAGCTCGACGCGCGCCTACACCCCGTCGCCCACCTACACCCTCCACATCACGGAGCACACCGCCTCCGCACCCGCTCTCCGTCTCCTCATCCTCTGCGTCCGCGTCGACTTCGTCGTCGCCGCACCCCCGCTCGCCCACGTCTGCGAATTTCAGCATCGGCGGGAGCAGTGGGAGCGGAAGCGGAAGCAACGCCAACGCCAATAATGCCGGTGGGAACAGCATGCCCGCCCTGTCGACGCAGACGCAGCTAGCGTCGCTGCGGGGCGCGCTGGAGGCGGCGAGGCTGAGAGAGGAGAAGCATAAGGCGGAGATGGAGAGGTTGGGCAAGGAGGTGGATGCGCTGAAGTGGGAGAATGCGACTTGGAGGAGGGGGGAAGGCGAGGTGGGTTTTTTTCTTCTCGTTTCGTTTCGTTTCAATTCCTTGTTTCCTTGTTTTTCTCGAGCGACTGCTTTTGGGTTTGCCTTTGCCAAACCATTCCGCCTGGACCTCACCTCGTTTCAGCTGTGGTCTAGTCATGGGAGGTGCTATTGCTCGGCTTCGGGCTTTGCGCGTTGAGCTTAGTTGGCGTTGGCTTTGCTCGCCACTCTTTGGCGTTTCTTCTGCTTCTCAGCTTCTCCTTTGTTCGCTCTTTCTCTATTTTGGCTTTATCCATGTTCGTCTCTATGAGGTTAAACGCACGATAACTGACTCCCTTTTCTCCTCCGCATTTTCTACCCATTTTAGCTCCAGACCCACGTACGGCATTTAATGCACCAAGTGCAGACGTATACCATGCTGCTCTCCAGCATGGCCCCGCATATGAATCCGCAGGCTCAGCAGCAGCAGCAGCAACTTCTTCTCCAGCAGCAACAGCAGTTGCAGCAGCTCAACACCGCGAACGCGAATGCGAACGCCAGTCCGAATCCGATTCCGGGACCCAATCAAAATCAAAATCAAAATGTCAACGTCGACGTCAGCGAGCACGCTAGCGGAGTTTCCGGAGCCGCCAACCCTGCAGGTGACGATGATGATGCAGGGCCGACCACGACGTTGCCAGTGACGTCGGCGACGGGTAGTGCAGCCCCGAATGGATATTCTGAGAGTTCTGGGATTGCAGGGTCTGCCAGACCGTCGACGCCGCAGTTGACGGAAGAGAAGGTTCAGGATGCTGCTGAGCCCTCGTCCGAGGATGCCTCTGTCGAGCCGCCAGAGGCGTTGGAGGTGGCGGGAGATGACGTTGCTCATGGTGCTACGCAGCTACCACCTGCACCCACGCCGCCTGTTGTACCTCAACCTCTGCCTCAGCAGCTTCCGCAGACACCCTCGCATCCTCACCCGCCGCCCCCGCCGCTATACCCCGCGCAGATGATGTCCCCGCTGCAGATGAGCATGAACGGTGTGCCGTCGCCTGCGCTCGGAATCGGCGTGGGTCCCGGCAGCCCGCCGATGCCAATGGCCATGCCCATGGGCGTGGGCATGGGCATGCACCCGCTGCAACCAGGCTCGCCGTTCTTCCCGTACCCTCCGCCGCCGCAGCACGCCCATGCCCATGCGATGATGGTACATGCGCAGCAGATGCAGTTCATGCAGCACCAACACCAACAGCACCAGCCGCAGAGCGTGGGGTCACCGCATATGGGGAACATGTTCTCCCCCATGTTCCCGTCTCCGTCAATGGTGCCGCCAATGATGTCGCCGCACCTACTGCACCATTATCCAGCGTTCTCTGCGACGCCGCAGGCACAGATGCACGCGTTCGGTCCAGGTTCAGGGCCGCCTTCTGCCACCTCGCCTTCGCAGCTGTCCTCGGCTGCGGTGGCGGCGGCTGCATTGGGCTTCTCCAGCTCGGGCTCGGGAAGCGGGCCCTCGAGCGCGGCTGGGACGTCGAGCTCCGGGTCGGTGTCGCCTGACCATGGGTCGCCTAGCCCTGGAGGGGTGAATGGGAAGCGCCGGGCAAGGACGAGGACGCACGGTCTGAATGGACGGATGTTGGGGCGGGGTGCGTGGGAGGATGTGGGGGATGGGTGGATTGGGCTTAATGCGAGTGGGAGTGTGGAGGAGGAGGGCACTGGGGGAGAGGACCGCGGGCATGGGGAGGGGGATGGGTATAGCGAGAGCGAGGGTGGATTCAATGAGCTGCTGGCGGATGCGATCTTGAAGCGGCCGTCGAGCATTCGTGTGCGGTCGACGTCGAGGCGGGGGAAGCTGGGTGCGACTTTGTATAGCACCGGCGGGGATAAAGAAAAGGAGGGCACGTCTTTGGAGGCTGAGAAGCGCGAGACCGAGCCTGAGCAGTTGACGGAGTTCGTGTTTCCCTCGCTGTCGGATCTGGGCAACGTGAAGTATCAGTATCGCAGCGGAGTGGTGGCTGTTAATGGCAGCCTGAGCGGGTCATCTTCCTTGTCGGCTTCAGTGTCGGCGTCGCCTAAGCTTCGGGTCGGCGTTGCTCCTGAGGCTGAGGTGGTGGAGGAGGTCACAGGAGAAGAGGCGCCTAAGGATTTTTTGCCAGCTGAAGAGGTCCTTCCTCACGCGGATGCGGCCGTCGTTCAGGAAGTCGAGGCAGAACAGGAAGCGGAATTGTTTGCAGAACCAATGGACACCGAAAAGCAGCAGCAACTTACACCTGTTCCTTCGTCCCAGACGCAGGAAGCACTACAAGAAGCGGTGAAAACGACTGTTGCGCCTTTAGAGCAATAGCATTCTGGGCTCTCTCTGCTTTTACATCGGTTTTGTGGACACCCCCTTTTCTCATTCATCGGGATTCGCTATCTCTACGATCTACACTCTTCTTCCAGCACATATCAACATCGTTCTTATAAGTAAAAGTGGCAGTTCTACACTGTACAATTATTCATACCACCCTTTCGAATTACCCTTCATCCATCACTCTATCTAATACAGCCTTTGGTCCACCCGCCAACCGCCGATGCATACCACACACTCAATTCAGATACACCCTCTCTTCGCATTACCCATTTTACATTCCTTTCCACACCGCCCCTTCGTTTAGCACTATGCTTATTGTACTATTTGCTCGCCTCTTCTCCATTGTCACAGTCGTTTTTCATGGTCGAGCCCTGGAACTTCCTCTTTAAATCAATTCTTTTACTCTCTTTTTCCCTCGTTTCTTCTATGCATCACACGCACGGTACATTCAAAGACATATACTTACGGATCAAGATTAGATACATACATATGCATCGTACATTACTTCAACTTTGTCTTGTTCTTTTCTTCAGATTTACATCAATCAACCAAATATATTTTTTACTAGCAATTGCATTTATTTAAGGGAAGGTGGCACGAGGGTATCGCTATCCTTCTACAAGCACTGCAGTGACACTGGAACAGAGACTGAAAGGTATGTCATAATATTAAAAATGATGAACGATATAAGGGTAGATGCCTTAATGTTACATTTCAGTTAAAGGACAAACAAAAAGAATATGCAGCTTGAGCGACTTCGCATTACATTATATTGCATTAAGGGGGAATCGAACCCCCGGCGGGTCGAGCTTCATGCTCGCATGGCAACGACCCAGGTTACCACTACCCCATTAATGCATGCTAAATTCTGGCTAAAAAGGGTACTACTCTACAACTTGGTCTTTGTCATCACTACAACTGCATCAGGACGATCACTGGAACTTCCAAGCACCTACTCCTGTTTCTGGCCTTGCTTCGGCCGCCTGGAGACGCGGTGCTCTGCTAAAAGGTTCTGCCCCAGGTGAATATAAGATAATCATCCGACCAGGACCTCATCCCCTTCATACTGTTCTCTCCACGTCAACGACTGTCGATACTGGGATACTCTCGGAATTACGAAGTTGTGGCATATTGAGGAACTCTGTTTTACCGAGTTTTCATCGAACTCGTACTTGTAAACAAAGGAAGCACAAAGTAGCCCTGCAACCTGCGCCTCCGTGAAAAATAAGATCCAGTGACGAACACGCATATGAATCAACGGACCGTTTTGATTTCGGACAATGTGGAACCTTAGCGTAACGTCGGTGGTGAATGCCAGGCGAGAAGGCCAGGCAGAGTTGTTTCCATCTCAAGTCTTCTTCGGTCATGTGGAAGGTCTGCTGCACCAGCCCTCCTCTGTCGGCCTTATAATGGAGGTCCTGGCAGCATCTGCAGTCCAGCCTCTTTGTTGGAAGCTTCTTTCCTTTGCGATGTGGTCGAGTCGCGCCTTAGTTCAGCTCGCCCAACTCCTGTTTGTTCTCTTTCATCCAGCGCTCTCCGCGCCCAAAGGTTTCCCGAAATCCGGGAACGGTTTGTGGTACAATGCAACTGGAAATGTCTGGTCCAGAGAATGGCTTCCGGTCGGAAATGGGTACCTTGCTGGTAATCTCGACCTATTTTTTTGGCTATGCAAATATAGTGCAATTAATTTTTTTACGAAGCCATGTTACCTGGAGGAACGGCTCAAGAAACAACCCAACTGAACATCGAATCCCTCTGGTCTGGCGGGCCATTTGCTGACCCTGTACGTAGGTTAAATTGCATAACTTTTTAGCAAGATCTCATAAGGTTTGTAGCTTTACAACGGAGGCAACAAACAGCCCTCTGAACAAGCTGCAACTGCGGAAATCATGCAGTCGATTAGACAAACAATATTTCAGAGCCCAACGGGTGATATTGGCGGTTGGAGACCGATTCCATTTACCTATTTTTTGGAAAGTTCTAATCCGTTGTCGCATAGATATCGAAGTTCTTGCGACCGATGCAGGACAATATGGTTCGCAGAGGTTGCCCACTTGATTTGCTTTCCTTCTAACAATTACTTACAGGCTCTTATGCCGGTGCTGGCCATCTGCTAGCTTCGATGAATGTTGCTGGCACTGTTTCCAATTATGGCCGGTGGTTAGACCTTGACCAAGGCGTTGCAGGAACATCATGGACTCAAAACGGAACAGATTTTATTCGGTGACCACTTTCGTTTCATTTTCCTCCGCGTCTTATTCATTTTCTATATTCCATAAAACTCAGCACAACATTTTGCTCGAATCCGACCCGCGCATGTGTTCAACATGTTAGTTCTAGCACCACAGCGCTGCCAGACCTTACCTACTCGTTTACTGCTGCCCTGGAAGATGGACTCCCTGCTCCCAACATAACTTGTCGGTCCTCGAATTCGATGCTCGTGAGCGGGTTTGTCTCGAACTCTCCTCCGGGAATGGCTTATGCGTTCATCTTCTCCGCATTTGCCTCGTCCAAAAGTGCCACAGTCCAGTGCATCCAGGTGCCCGTCACGTCCAATTCGCCACCAGTCGCCCAGCTTCGAGTTGTCTCTTCACCCACAGAAGCCAACAAGGAGTCCTGGATTACTTGGATAGGTGACACAGAATACGACATGAATGCTGGCGACGCGGCGCACAACTTCTCTTTCCAAGGCCAAAGCCCTGTCACTAAACTCGCCACAATTTCGACCACAGGTTTCTCTGACTACAAGTCGTTGCTTAAGCAGCACACAGACGATATCAGCAGTTTTTTGTATGATTCTTTCGCCCTTGACCTTGGACAGAAGGCCAATCTGGCTTTGCCAACTGATGTCCTCAAGGCCCAGTATACCATCGACGGTCCCGCGAGCAACGCGTATCTGGAATGGGTTTTGTTCAATTATGGGCGATACATGCTAGCTAGCAGCTCCCGTGGTGTTCTTCCGGCCAACCTACAGGGCAAGTGGGCAAACGGCGTCGGTAATGCCTGGAGCGCTGGTGCGTCATCTCGTCGAGTTCTTCGAGCCTCTAATCATCTGCTCATTTTGTCATTCAGATTATCGTAGGCGATTTTTTACATCCAAAAACTTCGACTCAAATTCTTCTCTAGATTCGAATATTAATATACAAATGAATTATTGGGGCGCTGAGATAACGGGAATGAGCTCACTAACGCTTCCGTTGTTTGAGTACTTCCAGGTGGGCTTATAATTGTTATTATTGTCTCCAAATTATTAATAGGGACAGAAAACTTGGGCACCTCGCGGTGCTGAGACAGCACAGGTCCTGTACAACATATCTCGTGGCTGGGTTACTCACAACGAGGTTTGTCGCTTGTTTAGAAGCTCATGCAGTATTTTAATATTTCTCTGCCATTCCCTCTTGTGTAGATGAATGTAAGTTACTGGTTCTGTGTTAATTTCTGTGGCTAATAGTAATACTATTCAGATATTTGGGCATACTGGTATGAAGGCCGGGGGCAACAGTGCGGAGTGGTCGGACTACCCAGGTATATCATTATCACCTGAGTGTTGATTTGTCGCTAATATTTATACCTTTCAGAGTCTGCCGTTTGGATGGTACGTATTTCACGGCGTAAAGGACGATCTTTTGAAGTCTCCTATTAGATGTTCCATGTTTGGGATCACTTCGACCATACCAATGACGTAGCTTGGTGGAAATCACAGGGATGGCCACTCGTCAAGGTTTGCATGTTCGATTTTGTCCCCACTTTTAATTTTCTGAATGAAAGTGCTCTTTAGGGAGTCGCTAGTTTCCACCTCGATAAATTAATTCCGGACCTACACTTCAATGATTCAACCCTCGTCGTAAATCCTTGCAACTCTCCCGAACAAGTTCCAATTACTTTAGGTCAGGCTTCCTTCCATTTTTTTTCATTCATTGGACTGACAGCATATAGGCTGTGCGCATGCCCAGCAAGTGATCTGGCAGCTTTTCAACGCGGTAGAAAAAGGATTTGCCGCTTCTGGCGACACTGACACCGCTTTCCTGGAGGGTAAGGACCAGTCGGCTACTCTCGTCTCTGAAGCTTTGATCAACAGTTACTTCTGAATTTCTTAGAGGTACGAGCAAAACGGGCAAAGATGGACAAAGGAATCAAAATCGGATCATGGGGCCAGCTGCAAGGTTTCTTGTCTAATTTGTTTCTGACGAACCAGTCTGATTAACATTATACATAGAATGGAAAGTCGAGAAGGACTCTCCTACCGATACCCATCGCCATCTCTCTCATCTCATTGGATTATTCCCCGGGTACGCAATCGCCAACTACGATCCCTCCATTCAAGGCACTGGGCCGGCGAAGAACTACAATAAAAACCAGGTCTTGACGGCTGCTACGACTAGTTTGATCCATCGTGGAAATGGCACAGGACCAGATGCTGATTCTGGATGGGAAAAAGCATGGCGCGCTGCAGCGTGGGCTCAGCTGGAGAACAGCTCGATGTTCTACCATGAACTCTCTGTAAGTCTCCTAAATATCATGTCGCGAATCCGTAACACTAAAACAGAAAACGAAATCAGTTTGGAATTTCTGAAAACTTCGGAGCGAATTTGTTCAGTTTATATAATCCCTACGACCCCAGCCCAATTTTCCAGATTGATGCGAATCTTGCATACCCAGGAGCAGTAATGGTAAGCAGTTCAATCGGGAGGCTTTCTTTTCTTTTCTTTTCTTTGACCCACTCTGTTACAGAACGCGCTTCTTCAAGCACCAGATGTTGCGAGCATCATTGCACCCCTCATTGTTACCGTGCTTCCAGCCCTTCCCGCACAATGGCCGAGTGGGTCCATTAAAGGAGCACGCATTCGAGGAGGAATTACCGTCGACCTTAGTTGGAGTAAAGGAAAACCCAAATCGGTTAAGTTTACTGTGGACTCTGGCGCAAATGTCAGGACGCGACCAGTGAATGTTATTTATAGCGGACGCGTCCTGGCTTCGTTCGTCACTCCGCCTGGGTTGAAAAAGTCAATCACCCAATTTTGACATCGAACTGACGTTGTTGTAAATCAACTACGTACTTTTGTATATTGTAGCCTTGGACTCGTGAAAAATTACATTATCGTACTTTGTTGAATAGGGGCTACTTTTTGGAGTGACCAAAACGTGACTGGACGCGAAGAGTAGTGATCGCTGGTGAATCCGTCCCATAGAGTCACCGAACATCCAACACTGTACCACTTACTGCTTTGACTGCTCACCATGGATCCCACGTCGGATATCCTGTTTGACTACGTTTCACCTTCTGACTTGACTGCTGCTTTCGAGATCGAGCAACTAGGTGAGTAATTTTCGCAAAACCGCAGCAATTCAGTGGTTGTGATCAAGCCTCTAACTTCGCAATAGGATATCCACCAGATGAAGCTGCCACAGAATCAAGTTTTAGGTATCACTATGGCTAACCCTTCCTCATGTAACGAATCTGACGATCCCTCAGATTTAGGCAATCCCAAGCTGGGAGTCTATTTCTTGGCGCCTATGAGGAAACTGCGGGTTCAAGGACGCTAATTGGATACATATGCTCTACTCTATCGCCAGAAACGACCTTAACACACGATTCCATGTCTACTCATGTCCCTAATTCGTCATCTGTTTGCATCCACTCCGTCTGCGTCTCAAATTCGCATCGGCGGAAGGGTGTCGGCCTCGCATTACTGAAGGAGTATATTGCCCGTCTGGAAAGAGCCAATGTAGATGGGTTGGCTAGGTATGAGCGTGTGTTGTTGATTGCCCACGACGACCTTCGTGACTTCTACGAGAAGGCCGGATTTGAGTGGTTGGGCAAAAGCAAGGTTGTGCATGGGTCGAAACCGTGGTTCGAGATGCGACGGAACCTACCCCTTCCGAATGAACTGGCCAATCCTCCATCTCAGGGACCAGAACTGAATCAGCCAATACCACCAGGTGTCTTAGAGGCCTTAACACGAAAAAAGGACGCCATACCCTCTTCAAGGCTACTGTCTGACTTCCCCAATGCAGTCCTGGATCTACTGGATTCAGGTGATCAGTCTGGCATTTCGTTTAACAAATATGACCTGCTATGTCCTCGCACTTCATGTGGCAGTATAATACTGAAGAAAGGTGTTGGAAAGTGGGTCGAACGAACAAGTGTTCAGGTTAATCCATTCTTTTATATATCCGAATCATTTGCTCATGTCAACCAAGATGGAGCCTGCAGGTTATGTCCAGGATGAACTCCCACCTCTTCCGACCCCTCCAGAAACTGCTCAATGGTGGCTTATCACCCCCTCGCCCATGGAATTCGAGAATATCGGTTTTACACGTCCTGTCCAACCGCTCATGGAGTCAGGTCAGAATAAGGATTGAATTTTCTACACAGTAATTTAACTCCTGTTTGAAATTTTAGGGAAGAGCCTGAAACTACTGACATGCGCGGAATGCGACCTAGGTCCTCTTGGTTGGTGTGAGGTTGGTGGATCCGAATTTTGGCTCGCATGTTCTCGGGTTGGGTATCGAGGCTGAGTAGCCTCTCTCTCATCCCGTAATTTGGTATAGTTGTAGTCCGCCGTGATGCAATCGTGTATTAAAATCAATGCAGGCAACTATTGACTAACCAACCGACATAACAAAGTTCAATTCAAATCCGTTCTTTTGTCCAGTGAGGACCTTGGATCTGTAGGACTAGCTATTCAGCAACTTTTGTGCCTGTGCAGGGCTGGGTTGAGTGTTCTGTTTAAGAAAGTAAAAGGCAAGCATACATTGCTCTCCTGTGCACACCATTCAATATAAAAATATCTATACAAACCAATTCTGGCGTTCAGTGCATTAAGAGGGAATCGAACCCCCGGCGGGTCGAGTTCGACACCAAATGGCAACGACCCAGGTTACCACTACCCCATTAATGCATATTTTAGGACTTTCAGATAATTAGAATCTACATGGACGTATCACAGGGATCCCTTCAATTATTCTTTAGTCCATCCGGCAGAAATATTAGAATTTCGTGTAAGAACAAAGCTATGGTCTCAGGTAATTAAATGTACACAACCTCAGACTACCGAGAGAAGGACAAAATGAAGATGCCTTAAAGTTACCACGCAATCTTAGCAAGTACGCCCTTGGGGTATTTTCTAACGAAAAACTTCCTGATTTCATCGAAACTGGAAAAAAAATTCAGAACCACTGTAAACAGAATCAGTAACTGGTGCTCACATCAATAAAGCAAGGGCGAAAGTTAGAGGGATGAAAATATGTTTCGCGGGGACAGGGCGCATCTGGAAGACTTTTTGGCTGCACATATTGTCGTATCAACACATCGAATGACTAAATTTGCGGATGGGCACTTACAACCACGGAACGTAGCAGAAGAAGAAAGCAATGGCGAGAGCCATTGCCGCCGCTGGTATGATGTACAGGTTTTGTTGAGGAGTATGTTGAAAGATGCTTAATTTGCGTCCTCGTGTTGCAAGAAGGTTTCTAATAGCTCCTTAATACGAGGCTTTTGGGAAGAAATAAGAATTACTCACCCCCACTGCATGATGACCAATGTGAAGAAATAAACACTTTGAGCTTGGAAAAGTAAGTCGTTTGTAAGATTCTCGGGCGTAGCAAAGCTCAAGGCGAGGGAGGAGAACGGCACCCCATGCGACTGTAGGTACCAGAATGACCTAGGATCGACATGAGTTCAAACGCAGACATTGTCGTGGGTGAGGAACATACATAGACATCGCACAAAGTGATTCCAGTATCCCCAGGAAACCATAGGCTTGTAAAAGTAATCTCCAATCGGCCAGACGATCGGTCTTAACGTTTCGGGGTTTTCTAAGCAGAAGGCCGTCTTCAGGAGGTTCCATACATAAACTGAGAGCTGGAAGGACGTCCGTCTGAATGACTGAGATAAGTCTGGGTGAAGAGAAGGTCGAGAGAAACTTACGGCCACACAAATAACGATCATTCTACACAAAGATTAGACTACGGAAGTGTAAAGTGTGAAAAGAACGTACTGGATGTTGCTCAGCATTTGCGGCACACCGATGACAATGTTGAGAACAATTGGCATTAATTCAGAGAAACTGGTATAAAAAACCGGTTTAGCGAAAAGTGATCCGCCGACAAAAGATGGTACGTTACCTTCCAGCTGGCAATAAATACAATACTGTCTTCTTCAAATTGTCGTACACGAGGCGCCCTAAGAAGAAGATAGGCGGTCAGAATGTGTCTCTCTTTGTTCTATCATATTACTTTACCATATCTGACAGCATCTATGATGGAGGAGAAATCGCCCAGCAAAACAAGGTCGGCCGCTTCTTTGGCAACATCGGAACCATCGCCCATGGCAATACCACAGTCGGCAGATTTGAGGGACGGGGCATCGTTTACTCCATCTCCTGTGACCGCAACGACATTGCCGCGGTTCTTAAACTCGTTGACAATACGAAGTTTCTGTTCTGGTGTAGTCCTAGCAAACACGATTTCTTCGTATTGGCAAAGCTGGTGGACTTGTTCCGAGTTGAGCGCCATGAGCTCTGCGCCGGTGATGATGATACTCTTCAGGTCATGTACTTCGGCGTCGGAATCGTAGTGGTCGGTAGATTTCTCTGGGGCTGGTTCGAGGTCTGCGACGCGGTGGACGTTGGATGTATTTGAGATGATTCCAGCTTGGCCTGCGATAGAAAGAGCCGTCGTAGGATGATCACCTGTGGTTCAGCATTAGTATGAACCAATGAGAACAAAAATGGTGAAATTTGGACTAACCAGTGACAATGAAAAAGCGGATTCCTGCATTACGGCAAACTCTAAACAAAGACCTATCAAAACGCAGTTCGCGCCAGAGATGGAGGGGATTTACTGCACGGTATGTTTGATATCAGGCTTCAAAGGATCAATCAAACCAACTAGTCCAACAATAATGAGACCGGTCATGTATTCCTCAACTACATTTCCGAATTCTTCAGACTGAGCGTTCGCGGATTTCTCAAGCCATTCGTCCGAAATCACGCGACGAGCAAGGAGGATCACTCTTTGTCCATGCCGAGACCATTTCTCTTGGACAGCTGAGATGCGCTCTTTCTCGCGAGCGGAAAGGGGGATAGGAGGTCCGCCGAGGGGATCCAGGACATGCGAGCAGTAGGGCAATAGCACCTCGGGTGCGCCCTTCAAGGTGAGCAGGAACGAATTGTGGGCGAAGTTGTCCCAAGAAGCTAGTGGAGCAACAAGAGGTCCGTCGAGGGGGGTTGACGCTGCCAGTCTTGACAATTGTAGCATATATTTTGTCTTTTGCAGTATTTTAGTGATGGAATAAATGCAGGTGGCGAGAATTCGATTACCTTTGAATTGAAATTCTTGCGGAAGACATTTATCCATCTCTGACGTGTAATCTCTGCCGAGGCAACGGAATCCGCAAAGCGAAGGATGGCAACGTCTATTTACAATATCAGAATGAAATTAGGGTAATTGCGATGAACACCATACCAGTTGCGTTGCCGATGATACCTTTCCTATGCATCGGTTTCTCTTCCAAGTCGGAGAGCGATGAATCATTATCAAATGTAGCTGAGTTACATATCGCCCCGACTGCTGCGATTTGAGAGAGATTGCTCTCGATGAGGGGTGCAGAGTTGGTGATGACTCCGCGGAAGGCATTTGACTCGTAGGTCGAATCAAAGACGGCGATGTTCTCAACATGCATGATATTCTGGGTCAATGTGCCTGTCTTGTCCTGGAAGGCGTCGTCAGAAATGGGACACCAGAATAAACATTACAACTTGCTGAACACAAGACGTTGACAGATCCAAGAGTTTCTACGATCGATAATGACCTGAGTAAGGGAATGAGGAAATGCGAATGGGATACGAGGGTTGCGACTTACTTGCACAATATTTTCTTCTTGTTCAGAGTGTTCGCGACTTTGGCCAGAGAAAGGGTAACAGCCACGGGCAATCCCTCGGGAATAAAGGCAACTACAACGAGAGATGACTCATTTGGGGAAAAGTCGAGGTAGTGGTAAGACGAACCCATTACAGAGACGACGTCGATTAACAAAGTTGGGACATTAATGTAGTCTGGGTGATCTTTACGAAGCCTAGATAGAGTTGATTAACGAAAGCCCTTGATATTTCGGACCAACTAACCAAGCAGCCCAAAGAATAACCATGAGCACAGCGACGGCGGTGGCTAAACTGGCGATTATTGCGACAAAGCGGAGTAATTCCCGTTGCAGAGTCGTTAATCTACTGGATTCATTGGAGGAAAGCTTCGCGATGACACCGCTATGGAAGGACGTTGGGAAGAAATAGAGGCAGAAGGAGAAAGTGTGCCCACAAAACGGTGTTGTCGCCTGTCTGTATGACCAGCCCAAGCCCTGAGCCACTCACACAGTGGGTACCTTGTAGTGCGATGTTTTTGGTCTAGTAAAAGCGCATTTAGAAATGTAATGAATAGCATTGAATCAGTGATCACCTCCAAGAAATTTTCGTCCGTCATATTCACCCGGCCAGAAATGGCTTCACTCTAAACAACGAAAACTTAGCATCTTGATGAAGTGGTGATTTGCGGAAAAAATTACCTCGCCAGTAAGAATACTCCGGTCGAATTGCAAGTCTGCGCTGACTTCAATGAGCCTAAGATCCGCTGGAATCTTCTCCCCCATGCTGATAGTGATGAGGTCACCTGGCACAAGCTCCTTCGCGGGTACCTTGGATGAAACGGAGTCACGTAGGACCACAACGTCCGAAGGAAGCATTCCCTTGATTGACGACATGACACGGGAAGTAGAGAAGTCTTGCCATGCATTGAAGATGGCCTGGATGAATAGAACGAGCAGGAGGACGACAGCGAGGGCCAAATTGGAGGCGTTTGGGTTCGGTTCACCGAGAGGTTTCCTAGGACGGTGGTAAGTGGTAGCTATACACAGCGTGGAAATGTAGCGCACCAGGCAACGAAACACACGATGCTGGCTGCCAGCAAAAGACTGCCAAAACCACCAAGAATCCATTCAAGGAGCTTACGCACAATGTTGGACTTGGGTGGAGAGATGACATTCTTGCCATAGGTTTGATAAGCGCGTTGAACTTGTGCCTTCTCGAGACCGGTCTTGGGTGAAACTGATAGGCGAGTGAGGGCTTCATCTGCAGTAATCCTATGCCAGTCCAAAGAAGAAATTTCTATGTTTTCCTACATTAGACTCGAACATAGCTAAACCGGAGATTAAGAAGTAAGTACCTTTAACCGCTACTTTCCTCTTTTCCGCGGTTTTGCCTTTCCCAGACGGCGTCGCGTTATCGACATGAATACTTATCGTGCGATACTCGATAGGCAGACGGGTGGCAGGGTCTGCAGAGCGTACATGACCAAGTGGCTCTTCAAAAATTCGATCAGGCGCGTCGATCCGAGTGTGTTTCTGAGCTTCGACATCGTGCTGGCGAGAGGGCATGGTGTTGCAGGAGGATCTCCGCTGTCTCGAAAGCGCCAAAAACCTTCATTATTTAAGAGTTCTTTTTTCAAGTGGGGTGAGGGATTTGGCCATTGGCGGGCAAGTTGAGAGGTTTTCGCTAATGGAGAGAGCGAAAATAGCGCAAAATGCCTCAGCGAGGGTGGAACCACCCTCGTGATCGTTCCGCCACGGCTGTGCAAATCGCTGCCCCATGCGGGTTCCAAGGTCAAGTTCTCTCCCCCAAGACGACTTGTGATCTACCCTAAAATTTTCTTTTGCAGAGGGGTATTCGCCATTGCGCCAATTGTTCCTGAACTTTTTTTCAATTACGACAATATAAAAAACCCTGCAACAGCCTCCAATCCAAGCGACCAGGGCTCCTTCTATACTAGACGCCCAGAGAAATGGGCATCAGTACCACAATTTGCGCAGAAAGGTCGTTGGATGTACTTATATCTGTGTCTACCTCCCTCCTAGACGGACTACGATATATGATTCAAGGAAAGTAGCAAAAGCGAGGAAGTGCATGCCTATTTTTGCTATTTACACCACAGGTATATCCCTGATGAAAGAATTCACGGCTCAGCAGTTGCAATCAACCTGGAGGGTAAAATGGAAGGGGCTGGTGATGCCTTCTCGATATTTTAAGAGACAGGCTGGTAAAACTACAGAAATGATCTCCAATAAATTTCCTCCATCCTTACGTCGAACTGTCCTTCCATGATAGAATGGTCAGTGAATAAATAGAAAAGGAAAAATAAGTAATTCACTGTTGCCTTGTCGAGAGCTCCATTTTAGGGAAATATTGCCTTTTTCAGTTACGAATTGCTGTTGAACTAACCTACATCGTCATTTGAAACTCAGAGGCAAAGGCAGCTCAAAATGAATATCATTTTGATTATGTAGGCTGGCGAGGCATTGTGAATCATGCATGATTCTGAGGTCAACGGGGAGCAGGGCCAAACGACATATTAATTATAATAAAACAGAGATGCAGAGCAATAGGTAGTAGACCGAACTATGGGTTCCAGTACGGTGTGGCAAACATAACGAGGTTTGATAGATGACCGTGAGTGAAAGGGGAGCTGACATGGAAATAGACAGCAGACGTTCCAGGTCGTGCATGTAGTGGGGTATGGCTCTTAACGGATTGCCGGAGAGCGCTATGTTTTGAAACGGATGATAAGAATGAGCAGGATGAAGATCAACACCCCAATAGCGACAACGGATCCTAAATTGAGACCATGTCATGTATGCATTATAACAGCACAGATTATATAGAGCACAAACCATTGCCTTTAACTCCTCGTGCGACCTGGTCAAGCTTCCTTCTTGCCTTACTAAGGCGTCCTTCCGTCCGGTCAACTTCAGCATCTAGCTCTTGCAATAAGCCATGGTGAACGTCAAGTTCGTCATTAATCTGTAGTGAGATATGATGCTGTCTGCCAATAGAGTGGGACAATTGTTCAAGCTGCTGGTCTTGCTCTGCAGCACACGACGTCAACTATCAGACGACACAGTAGTGATAATGGTAAAGGACATACCCTGCATGATAAATTGTTGGGCATGTAGCATCGTTCCTGTGTCTGAAGGTTCCACCCCGAAACCTTGTTCGGGATCATCGGTGTAAGGCGCAAACGATGGCTGAGATAACAGCGAGTCTCGTGTGGTTGGGTGTATCGGTATAGGTGCCTTTATGGGTTCTGGAGACGGCGATGGAGATGGGTTTGTGGGGGCTTCTAGACTGAATGACAACAAGGTCAGCTACCATTCACGAACGACGGAGGCAAGCAGGACATAATTGGGGCAGCAGCGCAAAATCCTGCAGCATAAACGCAAAAATCTGAACGAACCTTGGTATTTCTGCTCGTTCCTCTTCCCAAAGCATTCCTCGCATGCGATCATATTGGTTTCGCAGCAGCTTTGCGGCCTCTGACGGGGCTCCTTCCTTGGCTTCCATAGCAAGAATCCCTTCACGTAGTTGATTCAAGTTCTTCTTGATTTGAGGGTAATGTAAGGAGCTCCCATTCGAAGAAGAGTTCGTTGATCCATTTCCAGGGAACGAGGGCAGAGTTTGAAGGCGCTGCCGTTCAAGAAGTAATGACAGAGTCTTGGTGGAAATGGCCGTGAGTTTGGCGAGGGACATCGTCGTCGCTCTCTTTGGGGATTATGGAAATTGTAGAAGAACCGTCCTGTCTTGTGGCTACTTATGGTGTGCACAAGATAATGGCGACGCAGTACGCAGCACCCGGCCTTGTGGCTGGTTGGTCGCAGCTCAAGTTGAGCATGCGCAATGTGTTGTGCTCTGGGTAATGATCACGTTACAAAGTTATGTAAGTCAATTCGGTTGATTAGATTCATCCAAGGTCTCTTCGTTCAAGTTGATCTTCATCATCACTATAAAAAACGATGCTACGTTCCTCTTCACTCTCCACCCCGCTCTACTATGCAGTCACCCACATGCGTTGGACTCCGCATTCGAACTCCTGAGGACGCCCATGTCATCTTCCACGCAGTCGCAACAAACATCCTGCAGATGATAACCCGCAGGCTAAACACAGATGAACGGCGAGCCATATCTTCTGGATGTGTGTACGTATGGCAGGAACGAGGAGCTACTCCAGAGTCAACGGGAGTGGGTGTTCAGGGCCTCGCGATTCAAGATGTTTGATTGACGTACTCTCAGTTAGGCATCGACAGATGGGCCGATTCCATTGCCTGGGGTCCCAGTCGTGTCAGAAATGTAATTATACGTGGTTGTTTCCGTCCACCATTCGTGTTCACGGAATTGACAGGAGATCCTATATTATCGCGAAAGGAGGCCCATGCAACCCGAGTTGGAGACTCCTTTGGATTCTGATACAGCGTTCGTAAATAGAACTCTAAGTGACAGAGTGGGACATTGATGTTGAACTTCACAGGACACATAGTCTGCAAGAGAATTTCAGACCGGTCTTGATCAAACAACAATACTCCGTCTTTGTGGAAACACCCTACGGCCGGCAAACATGGCATCTCAGTATGGACTGCTATTTTCGCTTCAATTTCTGGATAATTGTGCTCATGTACTTCTACGTTGATCACAGTTGCATACTTTACGAATGAAACATCCAGAGAACTTGAGACCATTGACAATCGCCCACTGCTCGCAAATCTCAAGGTACCCGAAGGAGTGTACACATGCACACGAAGGTCAACAGCGGAGGTAGCCCTATGACCATTTTCACGTTAGACTACACCGACAAAATTACAGGTATGTATACTCTAGACAGGCTTCAGGCGGCTTTCACACTGCCCCATGCCACTTTCTGACCAGTCCTTGCAGGTCTGGTTTGTGTGGTAGCCTCAGCGGACGGTGCCGCCGGACTTGGCCCAGTTGGTTTGGAGGGAACAGGGAGGGGCAGACTTTTAAGGTCGTCGAGGATTTTTTGTGTACGTTCTGTGTTTTTGATGAACCACCCTGCGTATCTTCTTCCGACTGTTGACTCCGCGATGTGGACCATATTCTTGAGAACAGAAAAATCAGTAAGAATAGACAACCAGCTACACGACGTGAGACATACCTCATCGATAACGAAGTTAAGATCGCTGGTGGTGATCGTGTGGCCTTCTAGGAGACTAGAACCCTCGCTACCAGGTACGCGGCTGATACTCCGACTGGCCTGCTTAAGCACCATCATCTCCTGCACCAGCTCTTCCTCGTCGGCGTCCAGGAAATTGGCAAGCTTCTTAGCACCGAGGCTGGTATAGAGCTTCAGGAAACTTCTGAGAGTCGGCACTTGGAGCTGTGCAGCGACGTCTGCAAGGAAGAGGTCGAGGTGTCGTCGTGTGGAGTCGGCCTGAGGGGATGATTGAGTGGGTGATTCGGCCTCAGCGCTTGCGGAAATCAAGGCGTTGATGGCGACGGGGTCTTCGTAGGGAGGTGGGTTGGCGGTGATGAATTTAGGGCAAGCGTAAACGAAGAGCTCTTCAAAGGCGGCCAGGGCATCCGGGCTGTGAAAGACAACTTAATCCCGGGTTGTGAAATGACAAAAAGCTTAGTTTACCCTCCATGAGCCATTTTGGCATACGGTTCTCCGTAGCGTTCTTTGGCGATATTGGCGATGTTGTCATCGAGTCTGCTCGGTGCGAGAGCATGGCACATAGCGAAAAGAGCGTACATCCTATCGGCGGTCTTGTTGATCTGAAATCGTAAGAGGATGAAATAAGATCCAAAGCCTTGTAATAAGAGATGTAAATATGACCTGATCGTATTGGTAGCTTCGCGTGTGGTATTGTCGCATTCTCATGATAAAGTTGAGGACGGTGACGAAGGTGCGTATGGCATCTGGGTAACGACGTAACATTATGTAGCAAAAACCAACATAGTAGTAGGTTGCTACATGGCATGCTGTTACCCTTGTGAATGGAGACTGCATAAAGATATCAGGAAGCGAGTACGAGGAAGGGATCGTTCATTCTAACCTTCTGGTTTAGCTCAACGTTTTCCATCACTTTCAGTGCCAGAGTAAAATCTCCGAGGTGGACATGAACCCGTAGGAGTCCGATGATGCTGAAATATCCGAGCATTCGGTACAACGGTCGTTGGCCGTATTCTCCGACAATTTCACTACTCATAGTTGAGGTTCAGGACAAAAAATGACGAAGAAAAAAGCACTGACGCAATTTCCTCAGGTGATTTACCTTCTTTTTGAGCGATAATGTATTCATTTACTCTTGACTTTTGCATCAAAGAGTATAGGACGTTTAGCACACTATATGAACTCCAGACCTGACATTATGAGCCTGTATATTTTTGCTTGAACATAGATGTGAAAACTTACCGGACCGCCTTCAGCCAACATGATCAACTCATCTTGTGTTTTAGAAGTAACCTTTGACCGCCAGGTGCAGAAGACTTGGTACTGATATATGAACTCGTCTATGATATCCCAGAGCCATTGCTCTGGAAGCTCGAGCTGTACAGGTCCATCAGAGTCTGACCTTTGGTCAGTATAATGCCTGCATCAGGTAAAAAAAACACGTACTAAGGAGATAGTTGAAGAGCTCGCAGCTGTTTTCGTAGGAGTGGAGGCGGTCGTCGATGTTGGGTTGGAGGCGAGAATAGACGTGACGATAGTAGAGTTCGCGATAGAGAATAAGGAAGATAGGATCTGACGATGGTCAGAACCGAGCAAGAAAATCAAGCCTGGAAAGTGCACACCATCGTTGACTAGAGGTGCAATCAGCTCTGCCTCAGGCCACTCCGTTTTTGAATAGAACTTTTCTGTATATTTATTCCAACCACTCTCGTATGCGACCGTAATCTCCGCGAGGTTGTTATCGAGGACGGCTTGGTGGAAGTGGACGATGAACTAGAAAGGGTCCCATCTAATCAGACGTTTTGAAGCTAACTTGAAGTGAAAACGAACACTTTTGACAACATCTGGGATCTGCTGGAAGGCTGCTTGTTGCGCCATATGCTGCTGCATCGCAATCAAGGTCGATTCGTCGATCTGGGGTTGATGGATATGTGCTGCAGATTTTCGGAGTTGCATGGGTCTAGTAAATTACATAGATGGGTGTGGTGCTTACAATCTTCGTATTGCATATTCTGGCCATAGTTGTCTAGAGTGATGTTCAGGTCGACGTCTTCCTCGAGATCTTCTTCGGCATTCCACAGAGCTCGGCGTTGTGCCATTTCGTTATGCGCGCCGACTAGGTGATGGGGATGAAGCAGGAAATTTTGGCTGTTGCTGATGTAAGCCTGGCAGCTTCGCGAAAGAACTTTGAACTCTTTGAACTCGACATTGACACTGGTATACTCGTAATTGGGCAACATGACAAAATCGGACTGTCTCTAAGGCTTGGATGTGGCTGGTATCGCAGGCACTATATTATCTATTTGTGCCTCAATTCAACAGGCTTGCCTCTGGCTAAAGCACTGCGCTGAAACTGTTGACTCGGATTCCCTGCTAGTCAATCTCCAAAATTCTCGTTCTCTCAGTCTTTCGACGCTGCAAAACAATAAATGTACTTAAGTACAACCACTCCGTTCGGTTTAGTCCACTATCCTAGAACTGGCACATCAGCGGCACCGTGTACAACAGTCCTTGGTGAGGGCACCCTGTTGAAGATTTAAAAGTGGTTCATTTACACTATCCTTTACCCCCCCTCCCACTACGGCGGAGTAGTGTCTCTCTCTCTGCAAGCCCCTTACAATGCTCAACCACTGCTGCACCGTGTACATGGATGCTCTTCCCCGTGTAGAGGATAAAGCACAACTCTGCCACTGTTGCGGGCATCTTGATAACAAAGTCGGGCTCAGGGACCAACTCTATAGGAAGTTCCCGTTTCTTGATATTACTCGCCTTCTGGTCGACGTCTCCTCCCTTGCTGCAGTCAAAAGGAATGGCGATGAAGAAATAGATATCCAAGCATTGCATGCCTCATTTGGGGACTTTCTCTTTGGGATTCAACCAGGCCAAAAGAGTACTCTGTCAACCCCTCAACGACCTGGACATAGTTCGTCATTTTTTGTTCAATCCTCTTCGTGCTGGAGATTTTTTATTTGATGGAGAAAAAGTGTCTGGCTTAATCCTCGATACTCCTCGAAACTCTCACTGGGCCTCAACTCCCGACAAGCGCTACCAAGAATCATCATATTCTTATGATTAACGACAAGGTATTATAACTTCGCAATACAATTTGCAAATGAAATATATGGTGAAGAATCCGTTGTTCTCGACAATATGTTTTCTGGTGCCTGGTACTTTGATAGCCGCTGGTACGCCGCGATCCGTGAGTGTTTTGTTAAGATGCCACGACGAGGTACGACGAAGTATTGTACACCTTAAATCGATGGGATCAGAGATGAGGACGAAGAGCCGGCGCTAAAGGTCTAGTTTCGTGGGGATGACTTTCAACGTTTTCCAGATCCTGGTTTGGAAGTGGATACAAACATCCACCTTTTATAGTCAACCCAGAGGTTACCCAGTGCGCTTATTCCACTTATACGAATTTCGAAGCCTGGAGATGTACAAAATACAAATACGAATACAGCATATTTTTTTTTCCAAAAGTTCGCTTTCAAAGCTTGGGACGGTAACTTACCCAACCCAGCTGTTCATATGTCCAGCCCCAAACGTGCCCCGTCTTCGGGTTGGCCTTGTTGCAAAGCCGTTCGCCTCGGTCCAAATCCCATATTTTGGCAATATCTTCCTCTGAAATCGTAGGGACCTGATGTACAATGGAATCGACATAAAGCAAATGAAATAATGAAAGGGACATGACTTACATTTAAGTTTTCCTTCTGACGTTCATTATTCTCGCTCTTCGGGACAATGATGGTGCCTCTCTTCAGATGCCAGGCAAATATTATCTGGGTCGGAGTGACATTGTACTTCTCGGCCAGGCTCACTATGAGGGGGTCTCCTCGGACTGTAGAGTAACCTGAAATACGTCAATTATCGTAAGTAATGTAACTGGCAATATTTGGTAGCTTACCGCTCGGAGTGTAGGCAGTCAAAGCGATTCCCTTCCTGGTACAGTAGTCGCGGAGTTCGTTCTGGGCGAGGTAAGGATGTAATCTGTGTAGTCTGTTAGGAATATTTTCATGAGAGAAGGCTAATACCTACTCTACTTGGTTGACGGCAGGGACGATTTTGGCAGTCTTGAAAAGTTGTTCAAGTCTATAAATGGTGTCAATGTCGCCTGTTAAATGAAAAATTCTATAGGCTCACGTCATGACTGAAAAGTTGCTAACCCCGATCGCTCTGACTTTTCCGGTGTCCAGGAGCTTCTCCATCTGAGCCCAAGCATCATTGAAATTGACGTTGGTGTTGAGTTTCAGAGTCCCATCTGGGTTCCTTGGGGCGCTATTCGTTGCTAGAAATAAGCATTATCAGTCAGTCACATCTTTATGTTTCTGAAGGTCTGATAAGGTTTACGTGAATAGGCTACTGCTTGGGGCCAGTGCATCAAATACTGCGTTTATTAGATTGGAAGCTAGGTGAAAAATGTCCGTTTGACTTACCAGATCAATGTAACCTGTTCCCAGATTGCTCAGACTTTCTTCGAATGACTCTAAAACGGCGTCTTGCCGATTCCATCTGATGAGCAAAAAGCACAAAATGAAAGTCTCAATAAATTCCCATCTCGACTCATTTGAATCAGAAAATTAAGACGTACGGAAGCTTGGTCGTGACGAAGATTTCTTCACGGGGAATTCCAGATTCCTTGATAGCTTCTCCGACCGCTTTCTCGGTGACTAATTGAAGAAAGAAGACATCAACGAGTCAGTTTGAAATTATTGGATAGGAAGAACTTACGGTAGATCCAGGCAGTGTCGATGTGTCGGAAACCATTCTAAAGCTGTATAAAATGCATCCCAAATAAGAGATTAACCTGAAGCTACCTAGAGTCTCTCATTAGTGGAATCTTGAGTGCCAGGACATGCGAACTCACCTTGAGCGCAGTCAGAATCCAATCTTTGACCCTTCCCTGCGATTCTGCGTCGGGTGGAGCATACGATCCGCTGCCTGGAGAGGTGATGCAAAGTCAGACATTTGCGTTCACGGCAGGTCACATAAACTCACTCACCTATGATAGGCACCTCCACCCCGTTGTTCAGCTTTACCGTTCGGATTGCCGTCGACATGATTTTGATTGGCAGAGTCTCGCAAATTTTTTCAGGCGAGTGGAGTTGACTTGAGGTGGACCTGGGAAAAGGGTCGTTTGGTGGGTTAAATAAGTCGAACCTTGGCTGAGTAAGGGGTTGGGTTGTAGATTGGCAATGGATAAAAGGTTCAGTCGATGGCGCGACCGTCTCGGCTTCTTCGCTGCCGGTTCTTCGAGTTCTTACTCAGCACATAGACGATCACATGAGGCTCACATCGGACCGATATAGTGCAGCAAGAGCGCGCCACAACAAGGCAGGTTACCGTGTATTATGAAGAAATGTATTGGCGCTTAGTGGGTCAACCTTGTCCTTGTTAGGATGACCATGATTGCCGAGCCACTCGGATGCGCCACACCGACTTTTTGGGAAATAGGTCGAAATGGGGTAAAAAGTTATTCAATGCCCGGAGCATTGGGTCGGATGAATCGGTCTTGCAAAGCGCCAGGTTTCCAGTCAGTAAGCCAGAAATTTCAAGCCAGTGCGCTTCACCCCAGAAAAACGTAGGCAACGGAAGTGGTATGGAAAGGACCCTGAGGATCTACACTTTACAGTGAAATGAAGAATATTCCGATGGCGTCAAGTTACTAGTAGGGAATGTCGGTTTGCGTAGCAAAAGAGGGCAGAAAAGTTCAAGTTGCTGCAATCACTGTAAACACGACAACGCACTCTTGCTAACTCGGGCAAGTGCGCCACACATACCAACATTACCAAGCCTAACCAAAACCAAAACCAAAACCAACGATCGTCGATCGATCGTCCTTGAGCGCATTGAGCTTGGGATCTCGATATCGATGCGCCAAGTCGTCTTAGCCTCAGCCTTCAGACTCAGAGCTTCAGCTTCAAGCCAACGTCAACACTATCATAAGGAAATACGATTCGTACAAAGCAGATTATTTAATTATAAAACCTACAGCACGCAAAAGACTGAGCATCAACTTGAAAGCAATTCATGAAAAGACGAGAGAAAATGGAGGGGGAGGGGCACGACGGCCAGCACGTGCGTATTGACTTCAAGAAGGTCGAGTTCGAGTTTGGGGAGGTGTGATTAATTGTCCATCGTAGGTTGATGACGGTGTCTTATGTACGGGGTTGAGAAGCGGTCGGGTGATGGATGGGGTGAGGTGCAGAGGTCGTGTATGGGATGAAAGCTATCTAAGGTCTGAAGCGCTGATATTCTATCGCGGGTGGAGTGTGTCAAGATGAGTGAAGGTTCGGTGGTCCGCGGTCGTTCGTGTGTTAAATTCATTCGGCTTTTTCTTTTTTAATTCTTGGGCGAGAAAGCGCCTATCAGCATTTTTGCCACATCTTAACATAGTCACTGCATTCCACACCGTCGTCGTCAATAAACACCCAAGAAACACGGCAAAAAAAAAGAAAGGTGACTCACATCCTAAACGCCCTGTCGGCCGCGCTAGTCGGCCACGTCGCACCCCACGTGTCCTGCGCCCTCGCAAAATCGCGCATGGCAGTAACAGACCCATCAAACCACGGCTTCCCGCCCTTCCCATCGGGGAACCACCCGCTCGTCCCGCCCGCCGCCAGGTCGAGGATCAAGTAAAAGTCCTGGTCGAACGGCGCCGCGCGCGTCGCGCCATCCACCTCATACGGGTTTTGAACGACCACCAGCGGACCCGAGCCGTCGGAGCTGTTGTGCGCCGTCTCGGGAAAGCCGGCTTTGAGCCAGTACGTGTTATGCTTCGAGTGCGGTTTGGTCTCAGTGAGCAGCATCGCGTGCAGCTTCGAGTCGACGCTCGTCCTGATAAAGTCCTCCGTCCACTCCAAAGTGTACGTGTGGAACCCCGCGGCGTACGCGCCGATCGCGGGGTTCGGGGACGGCGAGCGCTTGACAGCGAACCAGCCGTAGATCTGGTTGAGCAAAGCGGGGAAGGGCCCGTAGGTGAGGGTGGAGCGGACGACGTTGTTGCCTTGCGCGGGGTAGGAGGGGGCGTTGCCCCGCGCTTCGACGATGTCGATTTCCCCGGAGAGGGGCCAGCCGCCGTAGGGGATGCGGTGGGGAGCATCCAGATGGCGGGCCAGAGCCAGTCGCTTTTTTGGGAGAAGATTAGATAAGATAAGGAGATGTGGGTGGAAATGGAAATAGCACGCACCCGGTGGGAAGCTTGGCTCGCACCTCGACCTTGCCGAACTTGATGCTCTTCTTGCCCTTTGTCGAGAGGCGCGCGCTCTGCACGGGGTTGATGACGGTGCCGCGGGCGGCGTTGGAGGTTACGGTGCAGGCTGTTTTGTTTGGTGACGTGCACCCCGCGAGGGTGTAGTTGGCGCCGTTGAGGAGGTTGGGGACCTTGTCGGAGGTGAAAGTCGGCATGAGGTAGAGCTCGCCGTTGGAGACGTAGAGGTTGTCCGGGTCGTCGGTGGTCATCTCGAACTCGCCGTTCCCGAAGCCGCCGAGCTCGACGTCAGGGGTCCAGACGGAGGTGTCGAGGGAAGTACCGGAGAAGTCGTCTTCGAAGACGAGGCAGAGGGAGTTGGGGTCGAGGATGTCAACTTGGGAGACGCCGCGGAAGCAAAGGACAGCAGCGCCGACGAGGCCGAGGAAGAGGAAGAAGAGGGTGATGAAGTAGGATAAGCCGGAGCGGGGCTCTGATTTTGCGAGCCAGGGCTTTTCGGAGGCGTGGAGGGGCGCGGCGAGGCGGGTGGATGGGAGGGGTGGCTTGGATTTGGATACAGCGGTGGCAAAGGGGGAGGCGAGGGGTAAGGCGGTGGTAGAGGCGGCGGGAGAGGCGGTGGTGGCTGTAGCGAGGGGAATGGAGGAGACATATTGGTTGGTGTAGGACGGGGGCGACCAGAGGGACGAGGTGGGGCGGGAGGCCGGGGAGAGGAAGGGGGCACGGAAGGAGTGGACGGAGCTGTTACGCGGGATGGGGCCGGAGGAAGAGGGCGGGATATCGGAGGTGACGGCAGTGGGCACGGGCTGCATGTTGGCTGCTGCGCTGCCTTTGTAGAGGGAGTTGGAGGAGGCTGAGCGGGGGAGAGAGCTGGTGGGGGAGTTGTTGCCGCTGTTATTGTCACCCATGAATGGCGCAAAGGGCTTGCGCAAGTCTGTGAGCGAGCCGGTGTGGGAGAGCGGGTGGTATATGGCGTCAGAGTCCATGTACTGCTGCTGCTGGTGCTGCATGGTGTCGAACGAAGCGCGACGGCGAGACGAGCGGCCGGGGATGGAGAGACCTGGGTCGGGATTGCCGGGGTAGGCCTGGAAAGGGAAGGTGAACGAGGAGGGTGGGGGTCTGGTGGGCAGCTGTTTGGGTTCTGGCTGCTGGGAGTCTGCTGGGGTCATAGACGAGCGTTTCCGCGCGTGTCTGCGAGTGCGGGTGATGGTGATCTGGGTGGTCTCTGGCTCTCTGTCAGAGTCTGAGGCTGGGTCGACGGACGAGTTGTCGATGGAGGACGAAGACGATCGCTGGCCTGGGTTTTCTGCCAGGAAGAAAGGGCGGGGCGGAACAAGAGAAGGATTGCCTGCTTCATCTTCTTCTTGAGTCAGAGAAGAGCGCCGCGGACGGGGGATGGCTGCCCCGCTGTGCCGCCGTGGATAGGCCATAGCTGATGATGAGTGTGTGGTGCAAAGGGAGGCAGCGAGTTTACTTTATTTTATTATCTCCGGTCCCTCGGTCCTTGTCAATTACTGCAACGAGGCACCGATCCCCTCCCGGCTCCCCTCCGTTCTCTCCCCCATTATCCTCCGTCCTCCTCACCCTCTCCCCGGCCGCGCGTTTACTCCTCGTCCTCAACGCACTCCTTCGCTAAGCGCTTGTATGTTTTTCCTCCTCCCAGACCACCCATCTTGACGAAAGGATGACACTGTATTTGACGTCATTTCCAAATTGGTGCACCTTATCGGAAGGGTCGGACCCCGGACACCTGCAGCCGATCTCAGATCCCGATAGCCCTTCATTCATTAGAAGGGACCTTTTTATTTTGTCCCCAGCCAAATCTAAAAGTCGTCTTGCCTCCTTCCCTTTGTTCAAGTCATGGACTACGACCGCAACGACGCCCTCCTTCACTGGCTCTTTCGCCAGACACAGGGCGACGCCTGGTTCCGTCCAAACGAGGAGAATATATCCTCTGGTGTTGCTTTGCGCGTCAGTGACGGTTCGTCTCTCTCTTTTCTCTCTCTTTATCCTTATCCGTCAACTCACCTGCCTATTCCATCCTCCAGCGGCAAATGCAGGCCCCCCAGAGTTCCGCGTCTTTCCCTACGAGACTGCCAGCCTTGAACCCTTCGAGACGGCCGTAGCTGCCCTCAACCCCGTCGTCGCTATTAAAGTCCGTAGCGCGGCCGTACATGCTGCTCTAGCTGAAGTGTGAGTCCCATCCTTCCTTCATTTCTTTCCTCTCTCTCTTCACCTGGTTACGAGTCGGGCACGCGTTCAACACGCGCTGCTATGATAACCTGTGGCGCGCTAATTTAGACCCATCTTTCTCTTATTCGCGTCGGTGCACTTTTGTCTGCTTTCCGTTCGTCTCTTGTGTTATTTTTATTCTTTCCTCTCTTTTGTCCTCTCTTCGAGTCTCCAATCCCCGTGCCTGCGCTGCGTACCCTACCATGAGCACGACCATCTACCAGCTCATCCAGACAAATGAAATCCTGGGTCCTGCGACTCACGATCGTCTGTTTCCCCAACGGGAGTACGGTCAATTTTGCCTCCGCACGGTGATCATGATCTTTCCTGATATAGCTCCGTGCCTCGCCTCGTGTCACGATCCGGGCTTGGCACCCACAGTCCCTCTCACTTGCGCGACATCCTGCCATGGCGACAGCGACCCTCGAGATAGAGATAGGGGCGGATATGCGCGTTGTTCTGCATTTTTGAGGACGTGCGAGGTGTTGGCAGGACGTTCTGCGCGTTGTGCTACGCGGTGGGTGCGGTCGCGTGGAGACGCCTATCCTTAATTCCTTATCGCGCTCGGAGAGTCGGAGTCGATGCGGAGCGTGTGTGCGGGGAGGAGACGGAGATGATCATGAGAGGGAACGCGAACGCAGAGAGGCTTTTTTCGAACACAGGACTCAGAGATCGCAGGCTGGCAGGCAGGCTGGCAGCTCGAAGGCTGGGGAATTCTCGGACGGGCACTCGGAGGAGTCGTGCGTTGTGCTTCCGATGCTTTTTTGGGGTTTTGGTTCTCTTCGTTCGTCGAATTGATGAGAACGAGGATGGGCTATTTTTGTTCTCCTTCTCCTGCTGCTGCGATTTGCGTGCATATGTCGTATGTATGCGTATGCTCGAATGTATGCACGGAGGTGCCATTGCTCGTTATTTTATCTTGCTCATTTTTCTTTTTTATTCTCTTCTCTTTTCTCTTCATTTTTTTGGTCGTACAGCACTGCATCGCATCGGACCCCAATTTCTGCCCTCCCACACGGCCTACCTTCCGCCACTTCTACACTGACAGCGACAGCAACAATCGCGTTGTCTGCTATGCGCAAATGCTTATTGAACAAGACACGGCACCCAACGTGTTCTGTCAACAGTGGCGTTGCTTCTGGACTAGAGTCAATCGTGTGCTGGGTGACCTCCTATGCGCCATGTCTGTCTGTCGTCGAAACTTCTTCTCGTCATGACAGAGGAGGATCACTTTCACCTTCACCTTCACCTTCACTTTCGCTTTCATTTTTTCATCTGCGCAATCACACACGTCGCCTAGTGTCCGCCCTAGTGGCGATCTCGAGCCCGACTCGTGCATTTCATTTTATTTTGGGCTTTGGAATCATGCACTCATCATCCATCCGGGAGGATTTTCGGGGTGTGGTGATGTCAGTGTGAGGCCCACTGGCACCTGATGACACCAGTCGCGTCTGCCCATGGAGATTCGAGTTGGGTGGCGATAAGTGGACGAACGATGGACGATAAGATAACGTCTTGTCGTTCAACGACGTTGGCGTTGATGGTCGGAGGCGCCTCCTGCCTCCTTCCAATTCTGTCCGGGCTGGAGGATACGCAAATTAACGCAGATGCCCCAGGGTTGGTGCGGACGCCGTTTGTCTGACCTTCTGGTTTTTTGGCTTTTGGACTTTGACTTTTGGATGCGGTGGCGGCAGCGCTGCCTGAGGTCCGTGCGAGGCACCATCACGTCACGACGCAGGGCTAATTTGCGTCTGACATGGGCAATGGCCACCGATGGGGACTCGTGGTGTGCGGGTGGGCAATGAGGCCCGTCGTGAGCGAGCTCTTCGGAGGAGACCTTGGTTTCTCGCTTTTCGCTTCTTGTTCTCCTTGTTGTTCTTCTTGAGGTTTTTTGTTTGCGCGTTTTGAGGCTTCATTTTTTTTTTCATTTTCACTTCTACTTTCATCTTTTTTTGTTCCTTCGATATTCGTATCTGACGGTTTTGAAAAATGGTGCTAACGATTCTTGTCCTTTTTCTTCTCTTCCATGTCCCCTTCTTCTGGTTACGGCAACTATCGTTCTTCAATTCTACCTGGGCCACCATCACCACGACCCACGACCATGGAAATTTACAACAATACCACACCATGCTCGCTGTCAACCCGAACTCCGAATGCGTGCGTGCGTGCCTGGACTGGACTCTTCGGTGGTCGCCTCCATGGATGAAAACAACTGGACGATGGAAATCACAGTGGGCCGGATGCGAAGAGCATCTACGTCGACTCGGAAACGCGCATCCAGATACTGGATAATATGCTCATGTTACCGCAGGCGGACAGAGAGCAGTGCGCAGCGTTCATCGTGAGTCTCAGCCTCGATTTTGTTTCCCTGAATAAAAATAAATCGGAATACCCACTCAACAGCGAGACGAACGGGTGATGGTCATCTGGTCCGAGTCGCTCGACCGCATCATCCCCATCTGCCAGGACTTCGAGGAGCGGCTCATCAAGCTCCTCTGGCGCTCGCGCGACCGGGATCGCTCCGCGCCGCCCTCGTCGTTCAACTCGGGCCATCTCGGCGCGCTCGCGGGCTCGAGCGTGCACGGGACGGGGACGTCCGTCGGGGGGAGCGCGGACCACGAGCACTCGAGTGCAGAGGGGCTCGGCGCGGCGCCGGGTGCGGGGGTGAACGCGGGGAAGGCGCACGGGTCGCGTCCGCCGAGCTTAGCAAGAGGCGTCGGCGGTGGCGCATCTAGCGGGGTGGTGAGAGGGTTGTACGGCGAGCAGGGGCGGGAGTTCGAGGATGCCGACCCTGAACCGCTCGTTGACCTCGCTGGTGAAAAGGCGGGCCGTCGAAGGAGTAGTGGTGTCGGTGGTGAGTTGAGCGAAAAGATGGGTGGACGGAGGGTAAGGCGGGTGTATAGGAGGAAGTGGTATGGGCGGCGGGTGCTCGTTGATGTGCCGTATGATCAGGAGGGTGAGGGCAATGTAGGTGTGGATGATTTGGAGAGGTTTTCTGGGGAGGAGGCCAGGCCTGTGAGGCTGTATGCGCCGCTGTATAATGGGCTTGCTGGGGGAATCGCATTAGGTTGGTTTCTGTTTTTGTCAGGAGGGAAGGTGCTGATGAGTTTTGTGCTTTAGTGTTTGTGGGCAATTCCCTCAGGACGCTGCTTATGGAGTGGTGGTTAGACCACGATTTTGCGAGGTTTGCGCTGTGTGCGGTGATCCCGCTGCTCTATTGCGTGTCGCTCGTGAGTTCTTCATTTTTTTTTTCCAAAGGTACAGGGAGGCTAATTTTTTAAATGTAGTTTTTCGCGCTACAAATCGTGCAAAATGTTACTATGATGTAAGTCATATTTTCTGGGATAGTGAGTGTGAAGGTAACATTGACAATTATCCAAGGATTGGCCCGATCGCGCATTATCACAAGAACTCCAAGTATTACTCTGCCGTCCGCCCCAGGCCGAACAAGGAGGTGGACAACAACCTGCCGCATATCACGATTCAGATGCCAGTGTATAAAGAGAGTCTGGAATCTGTTTTGTGTGTTTTGTTTCTATTTTTTTGTATAGCAGGGACGCGCAGCTGACGTATGCGATAACACCCAGGGCACCGTCGGTGCGGTCGTTAAAGAAGGCGATGCAGACATATGCAAGGCAGGGCGGAACGTCGACCATTTTTATCAACGATGATGGGTTAAGGGTGGGTGGTCGTTACTCTATCTTACATCGGAGCTCTAGTTGAATTATTTTTGGTCAGTTATTGTCTCCTGCGGACAGAGACGAGCGGCTGGCTTTTTATGCAAATCACAATATCGGTTGGGTTGCCAGGCCAAAACACGATGCGACCCCAGATGGCTTCAAGCGTGCGGGAAGGTTCAAAAAGGCCTCGAATATGAATTATGGTGAGGTTTTCATATACATAGCCAACAAGTGTGACTATTTTATTAAACGCTACACAGCCCTGGCGCTCTCGCTCAAGATGGAGAAACACCTCGAAGGCCTGCTCGCCAATGCCGCTCAGAACACCAGCCCGAACACCAGTGGCCTTCGCAGTTCGGTATCGACCACGGCGAATGATAGCAGCTCGCGCAAGCGTGACTCGAACGAGGCGGAAGGCGGAAATGGCAACAATAATGTCAACAACGGTGAAGTTGTGCCATACGGAATTCAGTACCAGAACCGTGACGGCGACGAGTCCGTCGTTTGGGGACACGGAACCGGTGCGGCGGGTTCCACGCGACCCGAGTTTGTGGGGCTCGGAGACGAGGATTTGGAAGAAAAGGCTCTGGGGATGGCAATTGAGGAGTCGTGGGAGGAGAGCGGGCGACGGTGGCGTCCGTGGGCTGCGAATGGGCGGGCGACACGCATTGGAGAGTTCGTGTTGCTTGTGGATTCGGATACGGTCGTGCCGGAGGACTGTCTTCGTGATGCGGCGCGGGAGATGCGGGCTTGTCCTACCGTTGCTATTATTCAGCATGAAAGCGGTGAGTTTATTTCCTTGGAAGTGGCTGGCTGGCGACAGAATATTGACTTTTATTTTTGCCGTGGTTTAACAGATGTCATGCAGATTGCGCATCACTACTTTGAGAATGGCATTGCATACTTTACGAAGCGGATTAATCGGTGCATTTCGATTTGTGGGTTGTTTATTGCTTTCGGCTCCGGACATGTTTGACTGATGCTTCTGTGATTTGTCGTAGCGTGCGCTAATGGCGAGGTTGCACCTTTTATGGGACATAACGCGTACGCCTTCTATTGATAGGTTTCGTATCTGCTATTTCATTGCTAAGGGGGCACCAATTATTCAGTTTCCTGCGCTGGAGGGCCATCCAGGACGCCCTCTTCGTTGATCCTGCTGACGGTAAAGAAAAGGTCTGGTCCGAGTCCAATGTTTCCGAGGATTTCGATATGGCCCTTCGCCTCATTCTCAAGGGCTACATCGTTCGGTACGTCACCTTTCTTATCCTACTTCTATCGCCTGTCCTCCCTTCTCGGTCTCCGAATGCTTATCGAACGTTGCTCATCCATTTTACCTTTTTTTTATGAAGATGGGCAACCTACTCCAAAGGGGGCTTCAAAGAAGGTGTCTCGCTCAGCGTGGATGATGAAATTAATCGTTGGCAAAAATACGCGTACGGATGTAACGAGTGAGTCGTGGCTGCTCCGAGCACGCAATTGCGGGGTTGACGTATTCCCTATCCCCTCAGACTCCTGTTCAACCCTGTCGTACAATGGTGGCGCAAGGGACCCATCAACCGGCAAATCCATACATTCCTGTGGTCGAAGGCCCCTCTGCATTACAAGATTTCTATGATGGCCTGTACGTTTTACTTTTTCATCATCGGTGAGCGATTGGACCCGATATTGAAGCTCATTTTTCCTCTTTCCCCGAATCGTGCTTCTTAGACATGTTCTCGTACTGTGAGTCGCCTTTCGTCCACTGTTATTAACTCATTTTCTGATCGTGAAACCAGACGGCATTGCTGCCTCGATAACGATATCTCTCATCAATTACGTCCTGCTAGGCTTTCAATTTCCGGTCGATGGTTTCTTCATGCACAGTTTCGAAATCTTCCTTGCGACGACTGTTGTATTTTGGGGATCGGGGACTCTTGGTTACACTTTGCTCGAATACCGGCTTGGGCAGAAGAAGTTGGTAAGTAGGACCCCGGTACCCCTTCATATCTTCTTTTCTTCTTTTCTCCCCTGTTTCCGACATCTTCTGATTAACTTCGTGTCTTATTGCAGCTCTATGCTTTGTTTGAGAACCTCATGTGGATTCCATTCTTGTGAGTTTGCCTTTGTTCCTCGTCGCGTGGGAGAAGTGGAGCCAACACGCAGCGTTGTCGCACTCTCATGTTCAGTTTTCTGACGTACTCTCCTATCGGTATAGCTTCTTTTTCTTTGGAGGACTCTCGATACCTGTATCTCAGGCGATCTTTGCCCATCTATTCTCATACAATATCCAGTGGTCTGCTACCATCAAGGAAGTAGAGCGCTCGAACTTCTTTAAGGAAATACCGAAGATTGCTCGAAGGTAACGACGCGCTCTTTATCTATCTATCAGTGTCTTGACTTGTGCATTGTGATGCGTTTCAGATTCTGGTTTCCAATGCTCTTTTCTATCGTCGTTATGGCCGGTATGATAATTTGCTCCACCTCGCTTGTTCCTTTCGAGTGGAGAATAGATGGCTCAGCCTGGGCTGTTATCCTGCCTCTCTCGTAAGAGTATTTTAACCTATTTGCCACTCCAAGTGACTGATATGGCCTGTTTCTTTTTTCGTCAGTTTGAGTGTTGCATGCCATATTTTATTCCCGGTATAAAAATGCTTGCCTTGATATTTGTTGTTTGCTCATGCCAAGTTCAGATCGTGCTCAACCCATGGCTCATGGTGTTTTCTTACTGATTGTTTTTCTGAACTGTGGTCAACGAACATTCTTAACGCTTATTTAAGACTCGAATGACTTGTCGCACAGTGTTACCCTCTGACTCATTATACCTCGTCTTCATCCATAGCATCGCTTTGCAGTCTCTCAAAGAACTTTAGAACTTGTCTTGACCAGTGATCCTCTTATTAGGAGACACTTCCTTTTAGATTTCAAGTGCTTGTACTTTCCGGATGCTTTACTTATCGTCGTATTATTTAAGTACAAACATTCCCCTCGTCGAACTGCTTTGACATGATATAGTCTGCCTGTAATACATGCGAGATACTCTTACCATGCCAGTGCTTTGTTGAAATCATTTTTTTTTTTTGAATTCAGGCGCTTAATAGTGGTAAAGTATTTGCCCCAACAAGCCGATGTACTACGGGTAAATTTCAAACGAGTAGGACCCAAAGGTACCGACTCGATTTTCTTACACCCCGGACCTCCACAGGAAAATCGAGCAGTTGGCCCCAAAGTGGCTTCGGGGTCCTACACAAATACAGAGAGAAATATTTTCCTAAAGGAGTTAACGGTCTACGTCATACCAAACAAGTAAGCTCCTACTAAGTTGTATAGTAATTGAAACTTTTAGTGGGCATATTAAATTAATCACCAGATGCAAATCAAATTCCAGAAACTTACCCATCACTGGATTCCTATGGAATAATACGCAACTGACTTAACCATTACTCGACCATATTTTTGCTTGATGGTCGCCTGTAGGACTTTGAAAGCGCCGGCGGTACCCCAAAATCGAAGGATTGGGCACCTGAGGTCGCTGCCCGTTTTTCACAAAGCTCTGGATGTAGGCTGGTCGTTCGTTGGAGAGTCTTCAAGCGCTAGCTACTCGTCCATTTATTGGTGGTTTTCTGAGTCTTGTTCGCACCCAGACCTGCAGACTTTGTCAATAATATTTGTGCTGAGAATACCTAACCCAAACATATATAGTCCCAGGGATCTTCGACGGGAAGGAAGGAAGGAAGGAAGTACTCATATTATACGGGTTGAGTTGGTCGTGCCTATTACACCTTGACCAACTTTTTTTACTGCGTAAGTTCAAGGCCATGAACTGAATAGTAAATTTAAATTTCTATATCCGACTACACGACAAAGCCAAAGAATGACAGCCCTACCACGCCAGATCCGACGTACCTTGCTTCTGCCTCACTGCATTTTGCCAATGCCCTTATTCTAGAGCAATTCCCCCACAACTGACATACCCACCATCTGGCCCTTCACTCCCCATTGCCAGCAGCTGCACCTCGTCTACGCAGAAGGTACCGAAGTTGACAGGCAGTGAAAGGTATACATCTACAGCGAGGGGTTTCTGCCTTATTTCATTTTCGGAGTCTGTAATCAACTGTACTGCTGGCGAGGCGAGGACGTCAGAGTACGAAAAAGGCATCCGATTTGGTGAGTTTCTTTGGCCTGCGTTCAGGATTACACAGGCCAGCTGCAAACAGAGACGGGTGTAAGTATTATTATAATTTTTAAAGTCAAAATAGCGTTCCAAAATGACAGCAATGGCTGACGTGGAAAGACAAGAAAAAGAAAATTTAGATGGAATATGGGAGAAACGAAGAGCGGGCGAGGAAACTACGTAAGGACAAGAAGGGTAACCAGGGTAGCACTCACCTTGGGCGGAGGGGCCTCAAAGTACCCCACTTGTTTGAACGCCTGATAGATGAGTTCTACAATCAAAACCATGACTATAAGCGCTGGAGAAAAAGCAGACGAGGTGATTGGTGAAGAAAGTGCTTACCAGTCACCTCCCTCAACTTTCTCCTGTCCTCACTTTCCACCTCCTTCGCGACGTCCTTCGGTCCGACAAACAGGAGATCTGCGCCAATGTGCGGCTCTCCTTCCTCTTCTTCCCAATAACCCATCCTCGGTAGATATGGGGTCTCCCACAGTTTGTCGCCTACCCCCTCTTTTCCCTTCCCTTTCACGTCTCGCTTCACAGTACCAATACGCCCAGGAATCCTCACAGCTCCCGCGACACTCATTATTTCCAGCGGAATATTAACACCCTTTGACCCATTCAAGATCCCAGCAATGCGCCATTGTAACAACGCAAGGATGGTGAGGGCCGACTTCACCGTCTTCTTCTTCCCATAAGGAACGTTGTCAGAATCGAGATGCAAAGCCATGCCACCTATGACAATGCTCACTTCCTGGGATCGTCATGATTGAAGTATCGAGGCCTTGTACAAGCGGGGAGACTTTCGGGCCCACATTAGCGTCGTCGATATGAACGCCAGACTCAAACCCGAAAAGCGCATTCTGGAATGCCGAAATCTTGTTCCGGAGGGAGGGTTGGTTGTGCTAAAAAAATTGTGCATTTATGTTGACTTCAGTTTAGATATAGATTGTGAAGAGGCAATGCTTACCAAGGGTAACACAATATCTATCAATGCAGGCGTCATCAGCCAATTTGAAAGCCTCTGACAGAATAATAGGCATACAGTGTGTCGCAGTGGGCTTCGACGACCTCAGGTTCTGGATTCTGATCGACTCAGCTGCAAAGCTAGCCGTGTCGGCTGCAAGCTTGGCTTCCTGTTGTTTTGACTCCGCCTCCAAGTAAGGATTCTCTAGAGTAGACAAGCTTGGGGTTACGTTCAGGATGGCATTTTGGGCATCGCTCTGGCCTGCGCCCCTCCTCTCATCACCCCATCTCTCATCACCCCATGCACTAGTTTCACTTCGGAACGCGTTCCCGCCTCCGCGTCCGGCATCATGCGCTGCGAGAAGGGGGTCGATTGGCACTAACTGTGGCCCCGCATGTAGGGGATGCAAGTTCGCATACGGGTTCCAGGCCAATGTCGGATTTTGGGCACCAATCTGGCTTGCGCCTAGTTCGCTACCACTCCCCCCAATGTTCCCGTACTGGTTCGGGTAAATCAAGGCTGGTTTGTACGACAATGTGGGAGCGGCTTCTGGCTCTGCGGCTCGTCGTATTTGGGTGGCGGCTTCTGCGTATGGCATTGGGTCTTGCCACAGCACTCTATATAGGTTGGTGTTCGCTGTCATGAATTGAGCACCATTTTCGTCTGCTTTTATGTCGAAGCCCGAACGGTCTGACTCTTGCTGACTGATCGCTCCACTGTTTCCAGATTGTAAAGTCCTGTTGGCTTCATACTCGGCTTTTAGTCGAGCCAGAGCTGCTTGTCCAGTTCCGGTTCTCATGTAGTCAGGGGTTGGAGAGAGAGGTAAGGGATACGGGTTAGAATTCAGGGTGGTAAATTGGGCAGCACTTCCAGGTGGAACGATGCGGCTCCTGCTAGCGTCGCTCGCTGCGAGGGCTTCGAACTTCATGTGTTGTATTGGATCTGGGTTGACATAACTATAACTGTTCGATTTTGCGATTGGAACCTGGAAGGTATTTTGTGTACCGTTTCCACCCCCACCATTGCGACCTTCGTACTCTGTTTCGAATGCAGGGAGGAGGGCCTCTGTGCTAGCTCTCGGCTCTGGGTTTGGATGAAGGGCCGGATAGAAATACGGTTTCGGGGTCAGCATGCTTGCCTCGATCTCGCCAGGCCTGCCCAATCCGTTGATGTAACCTATCCCGCTATGCATCTCGCCATGCGTATTGATCTCGCGTAACGGGCCTAACCCGCCCATCCCACCCAACTCGCCTCTACCTCCCCATCCTAGGCCGCTTCGTCCAACCCCATGGCTGTCTCGAGCTCCAGGCCGGCCACCTCCGCCATCATCGCTTGCAGCTTCGTACCCAGCTTTGAACCCGGCTTCGAAAGCTGCGACGGCTGCTTTCATGATTTGTGCCTGTATCGAGTATTCGCTCAAGTTCGGTGCCGACGTCGTGTTCTTGCCTCTCCTTTCGCTGTGGTTCTGGCTTTTCCCTGTAGTTCTGGGTCGAACTGTCTCGCCGTTGGACCCATCCGGGCCTGGCGCCGGGGTAAAGGGACTTTCAGGTCTCCTCGTCAGAGTGCGCGTGTTCGGATCCAAATGACGGTTAGGGTCATGGACATGCTCTCCGGGCTGAGCCTGGATTCTAATTGGAGGGGTGTTGGTGGTAAATATTAGGTTCCGGGGTGAATCTACGTTATGGGCGGAGACCCGTGAGTATGGGCTGAAGGAGGAAGGGTGGGATTGAACGGGCTAACGAGCAACAGTGGTGGTAAGTGGTTCGTGACCTGGCCGAAAACCCCACGCAAGAAAATAGAAAATCAAAGAGGGTAATAGAACAAAACCAATGAGTTGAATTATAACTCACCCCTTCAAACTGGAAGTCAGCGAAGTCATGCGTAGCTGTCGAGGTTATGCCTTTGAGTGACTAGTGCTCGCAGTTTGGCGAAATGAGGCTGACGAAGACGGAAACGGGGGCGTGGGCTAGGACGCAGACAGTCCAGGGCTGCCCTTCATCATCGGATAGCAAAAATGGGACTGATTGCGTTATCGATAGTTGGCAGCCTACACATATGACAGGTATAAATTTAAGCGTCGCATTCCTGTTAGACAACAAAAATACGCGAGTATCTGCACGCGTTGGACCTGTAATTTTGAAGTCTACCCAAAGCGTTGTACTGATGGTTCTGCATCGCCGTATGCTTGGATGGTTGGACGGCGTCTGATGTGGGTAAAGTCAAAAGAAGGGCCTGAAGGCCCCGCACGGCCCTTTCGTCGACTCTATGATCTGTGCCGTCGGCTGCGAAGGTTGGACGACGCTCTTGTGTGCATTCTTTGTCGATGTGCTCGCTACGAGACCTCGCATTCGACGTCTGCTATGCACTGCCTTGATTTCCTCCCTTCGAAACACCGGTCTGACTCTCCCCACGACATGGTTAAACTTTGAATGACCAAACATACTGTACTTACAACGTTCCAAGTCGTAGCACTTTGGTCGTAATGGAAGGATAAAAAGGCATAAATTATGGTGGATCGCTTCATCGATGGAGAACAGGATGACATACGACGCACAATATGATTCTAAACATGATCAGGTAGTATTATGATAAGTCTGTCTGTCCTTTCTCTTTCTTTGGCTTGATCTTCACACCGATTAATTTTGAAGACTTTGCAGGGCGAAGCTGGGAGGATGTGCCAGAAGTTCCAGGGGTCGAGGCTAATTTCTGCAGAGGTTTTCCTAGCAGATCCAAGTTACTGCTAGAGGCAGCATTGGCAAAGACGGGAGTGGGACCTTTGGTCTTGTTGTAGGAGGCGTGTTTGATTTCGGTGGAGGTTGGACAATCATATGTGCAGGAAGTGCGGGAGGTGGCTTTGGTGGTAGTGATGGGTGGTATGGTAGCGACGACGTTGGAGGCGTCATGGAGCCTGAGGGAGATGCACTGTCCATTTCGATGTCTCCAGAGTGTTTTGGCCGAGGATTGGTGCTTTCCATTTGTCGAAGCTTGGCCTCCATCTGGGCAATCTTATCAACCGTTTTTCTACATTTTGCGTCAACTGGGTTCTACTATGAACTGAATGAATGGACGAACCCTTCATTCCGATTACTCATGCCAGTTTTAAGCATACTAAGCGTCGTGGGACGCCCAGTATCCATCATAACTTTCCGACTCTTCAATGAAGACGAGCCCGCCCCGTATTGATCCAAAGGAGCTTGATGTGCGAATGTCACGACGAGCTTGCGTCCGCGGAGTGGTTTCTCATGAGCCATGGTAAGAGCTTTCAAGGCTTCCTGGATATGCAGATAATCAGTATTGACTTCGGAGTATCTCCCTCCATCTGGCTGCAAGGCGACACTCCAGGACATGCCACCCTCGTATTTTCCCCGCCGTCGGTCATATCATCGGCGGATGTCCGTTAACGTCGTGACTATGATCATGCGTTTATTTTTTTTTGCCACAGATGAGCAAAGCCAGGACAAGGCGAGCATAGAATGAAAAATAGCGTGGGTGAGCAATAGTCCTTGTAGTGACACCGGCCAGCGATGGATAAGAAAATGAAAACTCACGTCATTGTCCCCGTATTCAATAAATGCGTATCCCCGTGGTTTGCCTTTCAATAGCCCGGTTTTGTGGAAGAGGTAGTCGAGTTTGGTCACTTTGCCGAACTTTGAAAATACTTGAAGGAGTGTATACCTGAACAGCGAGAATGTTCAGTCCTAAGAATGGATTTGGAGGTAACAGAGAGACGCACTCGTCCACGGTGGGGTGCAGATTCCCGATGTACAATCTGTCCTTCAGGAGCTGTCGGGGAACTTGTTCATTTGGACTTTTTGACCTTTCCTTGAAGGTGTCATCGAGTTTGGGATAGAAGAGCGGTCCGCTCGACGCTGAGGGGGATGTGGCCGAAGATGCGAGCTCGTCCAGCGTCACTGCACTGCTACTCGCCATTCCAGCTGAAGTCAAAGGTCAAAGACAAAAAGCAAATTGGTGTCTTGTTGGTGTCAGATTGTTGTGACTCAGCAGGAGTAGGTAGTGATTGGCTCTTACTTATACGAGCATTAATGGGGTAGTGGTAACCTGGGTCGTTGCCATTCGAGTGAAAGCTCGACCCGCCGGGGGTTCGATTCCCCCTTAATGCATGAATGTTGCCAGTACATTTTTCTTTTCTTTCATCCGAAAGTACAGCGGAACAGTTCGCAGTCACAAATGGTAAATGAAAGCCTGTATTAGCTCATGTTTGGAGGAGGTACAACGAATAATGAGAAGATATTCATTCACAATTACGTCGGACGTCGATTATTATTACTACACAGAAGTTCGGGAAGGTATTGAATAGAAATCCTAAATACGATCAAGAGCTCAAACTATGTGTAGAACTTCCGGTTCGGGTTCTTTCCAAACAGATTTGCTCGAATCTCAGGCAGCATCTAGAGGATGATGTTAGAGAGTAAGCACAGTAAACTCATTGCTACTCACCTGATCTTCAAGCAGCCGAAGTCGCTCTTCCATCGTGTTATCTAGTGTGATGCGCCCAGTACCACTTGTAAGTTTCACGCCTCCTTGACTCCTGACCAAAAAATCAGCATAGAGAAATATCAGGTTCCAGATGGTCACGAACGCATCATCAGCGATGGAGCCAACCACTTCATAGGAGATATCGCGTCCACTAATGGCTTTGTATCCCTGGACAGCGCCATCCGCAGCTTGTTTTACCACCTCGACGTCTGATTTCCGACTGTAGATTGTGACACTCGGTTCGAGAATGAAGAGGAAAGATTCGGTTATGACGCCTTGTAAGAATTGCACGTAGTTGTTCGTCTCGTACAGTGGGGAGCCTGGCTCTCGAACGGCTTGGAAGATTTGCTGCAGAACCTCTTCGCGTTTGTGCAGGAGTTTTAGACGGGATTTATTTGTGATTGTAGATTGAGCGCTGTTTCATGTCACGGGTAGGAACGATTAGTATGTTAACACGAATACAGGAAGTTGAGGACGTACATCTTCTGAGCGACCTCCGCAGCTTTGCGTTTCTTCTCGAACTGGGCGTCAATGGCTTGCTGCTCTTGCCTGACGAGCTTGGCCTAGGCAAAAACTCAATGACACCGTCTGTTCTGATAGACCAACTTCATACCTTCTCAATGGCAAATTCTTCGTCGGCCTTCACTTTTATTTCACGAGCCTTCTCTAGGGCCTCCTGCTTGATGAACGCTACCTAGATAACGGAATGACATCGTCATTAGGACGGTGCAGGGCAGGGCTAGATCATTCCATAGCCTATATGACTGATATCTACCATCTTGTTCATTTCGCTGAGGACTTCCTCGTCATTCAGTGCGCGAGATGCCATGGTGATATTGGATGAATGGGTTGAAGGCAGTGGTCGAGGACGATGACCTTAATTCATCCTTGTCAGGAGGGTCAATGATGCTTTGTTTGGATCTAAAGGGTTAGCATCATCCGGCAACTGCCGGTAAAAGCGCTCAGGCGAATCTGAAGTTCAACTTTGAAACACTCACACACTGGCAGCTAACTTATTACTTAACCACTCAGTGCTCAGTACTCGGTTTCTGAGATGGATAGACGTTGAAAAAAATATTGAACAGTAAGCGCAGATCGCGCCTTTCCCTTAGGCTGTGTTGATACCCCTCTGTCCCCACCCAATCCGCCCTGCATTGTTTCTCTTGCCCATTACAATAATTAGGAAGACTGATTTTCCCCAAACTGCGCCTACGACAAGGTTACGTACGACTTGGACATAATAGACGCAGCGGAATATTTTTTAGATTCCCCACGACAAATTTATATTCCCCTTCAATCGACGGACTGGTTTTTATGTGGACATTTCGCATAAAGTACTTCGCCAGTTAGAAAAAGGTCAAGATCCAAAGAAAGTATGGGAGATGACACACCTTCGATGGTTGGATGAGCTCACTGCATGAGTCTACGAAGATTGAAGTAAAACCGCTGGGCCGCGTGTCTGAACCCGTGGAATAATTCGCTCCAGGTCAATGCAATGTCGATGCAAGCACGACGCATACACGGAGGGTACGGTCGGCGTAGAAAGTATTTCACCCCCAATATTATCTCATATGTTAGGCCTGTTTTTCTGTGACTTTTGAAATTCTTATCGCTACTGTAACAGATACAAACCGGATGAGCATTGACTCCAGAGTCCTAGGGCGAGTGTCATACTTAAAAATCAGGCAGTACAGTGAGTTCGCCAACTCAAACAGTACATCGCCAAACCTTGGAAGTGACGGATATTGACTAACGCGAGTGATTCATGAGTTGTCTTTACAAACTTTGAGGACAGGTGCCTTTCAGGATTTCTCAACCCTGGGCGGTATACTATTGCCTATTTTGGACACTTAGTGTGGCGCACATCAAGCAAGGTACAAACCCTGGGTGTATAGGCATTATTAGCATCGCTTCCATATCAGTTCAATAAAGCAATGAATGTTAGATCTGGCTTTCCGCAAGTTGCCAAACTTGACAAGCCTCTTGGTATGGTATCGACCTGCGGGTTTGCACGGTCAGGTGGTCCATACTTCTAAAATAGCATTGACTTTAGGGCCTAGTGAAAGTGATGTAAGTTGAAGTCTATTACATCGGCCGAATATACGGTTATTTGAGGAGTTTGAAGCAGTAAACCCGTCGCCGAGCTCCGAGTAAGTTACTCCATGTTTGATAATGAATTTTCTCAATGAGCCATGCTCGTAGGTATGACAATACATAACCACCTAAGAAGCTGGGAATTGGGATACGGTAGTCTTTTCGTAAAATAACTTCTGGACGCGACATGGACTTTTAAATGTCGAATTTAACCAAGACCTCACTGATTACGATGACCTTTTCAGATAATCGAATCTCGACGGAGACCGGTCAAGCGAAGCCACTCTGCGCCAGTTGGCAGATCGGAGTTGGGGCCCAGAAAAATGGTACACTTTACTATCTAGCCGATAGAAGTAAGCATCAGACCCATGCCGCAAACAACGGCTTTGGAGGAATTGGGGAATACGAAGGTAAAAGACATCAACACTTACGACTTAGAAATGGCGATCGGCGGAACCAATTTAGTTCGTGGGGTATGGATGTCAAAATATTGTGAAGTACACTCACTGGCCAGACTGGTCTCGGCTTTGAATGTAACGACTACCCCTCGCTCGGGTCCTAATCAAGTGTTAACTCCAACTCTTAAACACGAATTAGAAGAGAGGTATGAAATATCAAATACCAGGCGATGGTGAACCGCACTCATATATTTTCTCTCCGTGCCATGATTCATGAATAAGGCAGTAGACCCTCCAAAAGCTCCCAAGGAAACAAGAATGGCGGCCGGATCAACTAGAAGCAGTCATAAGACGTTCTGAGAGCAAACACGCGCCATATTGTATCTGTATTGTGAAGAATGAGGGTGCATCAATAAAGATCGGTAAGCGTCAGCTGATTGAGAGGGTGAGAGCATGGTACATTCGAGAACGATATCGATCCTGCTTGGGAATGGGCTGGAATGGGGGAGATTGGAAATGAAGTTGGACCTTGAGAAATAAGATAAGTAGAAGGGGCTGTGTAACTCTAATCCTCGGGGACAACTACAGGCAGCTCGCTGAGTTATACACGGTGGATGTTATCTAAAGCTATCGATGACACAAGAAGGATCACCATGGGACAGAAAGAGGACCAGGCAGAACCAATGAACACCCACCGATTATTCTCGGTCACGTGGTATTAGAGATCTAGGATCTGAGTAGGTATATAAACCTTTTCCCTTCATTCTTGAATGCCCACCCTCTCTTTCTAACCCCCAACTCGACTCAAGAATGTCCAATCCCCCCAGTTTATACTACCTCCAACGGTGCCCCAGTCTCTGAGCCGTACTCCGCTCAGCGTGCCGGCATCAATGGCCGCTCCTCCTTCAGGGTGAGCTTTCATTATTAATCGCCCCTGATCGCGATCAATGTCTATTCACGCTTTGATGCAGACTTCCACCACATCGACCTCCTTGCCCACTTCGATCGTGAACGTATTCCTGAGCGTGTCGTAAGTATCGATTTTGAATTAAAGGTGGTTTGAAGCCATAACGGCTCTTTCTTTCCAGGTGCACGCCAAAGGTGCTGGTGCCCACGGCTACTTCGAGGTTACCCATGACTTGAGCGATCTCACCTCCCAACCCCTTCTTGGGTCTGTTGGCAAGAAAGTCCGCGCTACCGTCCGTTTCTCTACCGTCGGAGGCGAGTCTGGATCTGCCGACACCGCTCGCGACCCTCGTGGATTTGCGATCAAGTTGAGAACCGACGAGGGTAACTGGGACTGGGTGTTTAACAACACTCCGGTCTTCTTTATCCGTGACCCCGCAAAGTTCCCTCATTTCATCCACACCCAAAAGAGGAATCCCCAGTCTCACTTGAAGGATGCTGATATGTTCTGGGTGTGTTTCTACAGAATCGACCCGTTGACAATCAACTTACACCCTCATAGGATTATCTCTCCCAAAACCCTGAATCTATTCATCAGATTATGATTCTGTTCTCTGACCGCGGAACCCTGATGGGTACCATAACATGCACGGTTATTCTGGACACACTTTCAAGTGGCTCAAAGACGACGGAAGTTTCGTGTATACCCAACTTCATCTCCGTGCTGATGGCGGCTTCAAGGTATGATAATTAACCACGGCCTCTCCGGTTGCTGAAAATAGCCGGTTATCTCTCCCAGACTCTCGATGTTGATACCGCTACACGTATTGCGGGTGAGAACCCAGAATATGGTATTGAGTCCCTTTTCAACACCATTGAGTCGGGCAAATTCCCATCGTGGACCGTCTATGTCGTGAGTTGGCAGGCCGTTCATGACTACCGGACTATAGATTAACCCTTCCTTATAGCAAACAATGACTCCAGAGCAAGCTGAGAAGTTCCGCTACAATATCCTTGATCTCACCAAAGTCTGGCCACACGCCGAATTCCCACTGCGCCCAGTCGGCAAGTTCGTTCTCAACGAGAACCCACAGAACTACTTCGCAGAAATCGAACAGGTAGGTAGTATCATAAGGCATTTTTAACCTTCTCTAACAACTTAACCCTGCAGGCCGCTTTCTCCCCTTCGCACGTTCCCGTACATCGAGCCATCTGCCGATCCCGTCCTCCAATCTCGCCTCTTCTCGTACCCAGATACTCACCGCCACCGACTCGGAGTCAACTATCAACAACTTCCCGTTAATGCACCTATCGTGCCCATCAATAACTTCCAACGCGATGGTCCCGCCACATTCATTTCTCAAGGCAGCCGCCCCAACTACCAGAGTAGCATCCAGCCATTGACCTACGCCGGCAGGAAATCTACTCTTGAGCATACCGTTCGCGATGAAGCCCGTGTTGCGCAACACGAGGCCTTCGTTGGCGGTGCCTGGAGAGATTTAAGCGAGATCACCGAACGTGAGCTTTAATTCCTAATCCCTTTCATCTTATATAAGTAATTTACGGACTTGGTCGTCTTAGTCGATTTCGAGCAGCCCCGCGCTTTGTGGAGCAAGGTTTGGGATGACAAACAGCGGGAGGCATATGTCAAGAACGTCTCTGGTCACTTCAGCGGTCAAGAGCGCCGAAGTCAAGGCTAGGCAATGTGGGTCCAAGTCCTACAAAATTTTTCTTTTTTGACTGTAATTCCTGCAGTGTCTGTGTGGGCTGCTGTTGACCAAGGTCTCTCGGACCGCATCGCAGCGGCAATCGGTCACCCCAAAGTCGCCCCTCTCAAGGTCAAGCCCGCCAGTGAGGCAGTCAGGTACAGAGCAAACCTCGGGTTCGCATTCAAGTTCATTGGGAGGCTATGAACATATAAATGTTCTAATTATTATTCTTTTTTATTTTTGTAGATTCAGGTTGCAGTAAATTGCAGCCACGGAACCAACTAGCCAATGACAGTGAGCTGGATAAGCTGAAAATATTTCCAGATTCTTCTGGCCTGCACCGTCAATTACATTGGTTCTTGTACGACTAAACACAACAAATTTCTGTATCACATATAAGCACAATGTGTATCGTTTTGTCCCCGTACTCGGAAATATCAAGATATACAAAACAAGATTCATCTATAATGTCGAAGGGTGTTACAGATATAAAGATGAACAGAAAATAACGGAATTCGGTCGCTCTAGCATCTCGGATGCCTTTTCGAACTTCTCCTTGAGTTCAGAATTTCCAATCACTTTTGCTGCTTGGGCCATTTGACGAAGGAGTTCGCCTAGTCGCCTGAAGACACGAATGAGACTTCCCTCGAACTGGTCGGTAAGCTATAATATTATCAGCTCCTCAGGTACCGTAAGCTCAAAGTTGAAGTCTCGAACCTTGCAAATTTCGGAAAAGGATGCCCCGCGACACCACTGAACAACCGCATCCATGAGCTCCACCTTGAATGAAGAAACGTATTCGTCCTCGTCAATAGTTAGTTTGGACTCTTTGGAGACCTTGGCTATGCGTCGCGCAATTTCTTGCATCACGCGCAGAGGAGCAGCCAGTTCTTCTTTGAGTTTGGTGGCTTGTTCACTCTAACAAAACAAAGAAAAAGTGTTGAGGAGAGAACAGGATGTGAGTGGCTATGACTGACCTTCTCTGTGAACACGAAACAACTTAGAAGCGCAGCGCTTTGCTCAGGCAACAACGAATTGAAAACCCCGTTGAAGATGAGTTCTGTGAGCAATAGCTCGTCGCCCGAACTGATTTCGCAGGCGACTCTTCCCTTCATGTCGACAATATCGGCTGAAGTGGTGAAAGCAAGACGACGGAGGACACGTTTGCGGCACTTGAGTTCTTCTAGCTGCATAACATCAAGTGTTGCCTGGATCCGTTTCTTGAGGGAACGAATTCTTTCTTGGCTGTCTTTTTTCTTGGAATACAGCGTATATAGTTCAGGAAGCCTAGGGTCGTTGTGCAGTGGACTTGAGAACATCTTTTGTTCCATCGCCGCAATTTTCTGTCATCACTGCGTCAGAATCAGAAGGAAAGAAGGCTGTAAAACAAAGTACCTTGACTAATTCTTTGAATTTATCGTCCTTGATCCCCATATTGTCTATTGGGTCTAACAGAGGGACCCCATCCGAGAGTCGACGATGAACTTCAAGAACACCTTTCCACGCCGTCTCTCGGGCTTGGTCTTGACGGATGTCCTTGGGAAGGTATATGCGGATGTGGCTAATTCCGTCCAGCGTCGACAGTAGAACAGGGACCACTAACGGAACACCCTTCTGACCTGGGGAACAAGGTTGCACACCGCCTGGTGTTGGTGTGACGTTCGTTCGCTCTTTTGATACAGTCCCACCTGGAGCGCAGTTGAGAAGAACGTCTACGATGTACTGCTCATGCGGAGGTAGCTCTTCTGGTTTAGGACCCATTTTATTCTGCAGAAAGATCGTAAATTGACATCAAATGATGTTGCACAAGGAAAACATACTCTTGGTTGTAAACGTTTTTCGTAGTTTATAACTGCTCCCCAACCGAAATCAAGTTTTTCGTGCTTCACCTTCACCAGCCTACCAGGTTGGAGGAAGGGAATGGCATATGTCGGATGCGTGATGACTTCTCGGAAGTCTGCAAGCATTTGGTCGAGTTGGTGCCGGTAGTCGTAATATTGTGATACTAACGTTTCGTCGGGAATGATCGTTGAACTTCGGGCTTCCTCCTCTTTTTTTAGTTCTGCAATCGAAGTAGATTGAAAGGAGTGAAATATGCGGAGGTTAGATTGTCATACCATCTTCTAAGGCGGGTATTCCCGCACTGCTTTGGAATTGGAAGAAACAGCGTTCCAGCATATATTCCGGACTGATACCCTCGACCTTCATCAGATTCAGGACCATGTTGTAGCCCAAGTGGAATGCCGAATCCAGTCTATCTGCTTCTCCTTTGACCATTTCTTTTGCTGCAGTTGGTTCAAGTTTCTCGTCGCACATCATGATAACAACACCACGGTCGTCCAACCCTCTCCTTCCAGCCCTTCCGGACATCTGAATATATTCCCCAGAGGAGATGTTGCGAAATTCCCGCCCATCAAATTTCCGAGTTGCAGTGAAAACTACAGTTTTCGCGGGCATGTTCAACCCAATTGAGAAAGTTTCCGTTGCGAACAGGACCTTGATAAGTCCTTCTTGGAACAAAATTTCGATGACCTCTTTGAGAATAGGAAGGAGTCCACCATGATGAATGCCAATACCGCGTCGCAGAAGGGGCAGAATATTTGTGATTTGAGGTAATTGTCTGTCGTCTTGCGCCAAGTTCTCTATAGCGTTGTTGAAAATGCTAGAAACAAGGTCCTGTTCGTCCGTCGAATTGAACTCGAACTTGGATAATGTTAGAGCAAGGGCCTCGCACTCTCTTTTGCTGAATGAGAAAACGATCACTGGGTTGTAGTTTTTTATCATGATCATTTTGATAATTTTGGAGATATCAGAAGGACCTAGCGAAGTGTCAGCAACATAATAGGCCAACGGAAACCTCAGCCCGCACCCTTTTTTTCTCCGCCTTTCTTTGTTTTCCCTTTTCTGCCCTTGCCGCCCTTCGAGTCTGCAGGATCTTCTCCCATACTATCCTGGAGCTTCCCCATGGCTTTGCTGAAGTTGTCTTCCCGGAACTCGCCCTTTTCGTTGACTACTAGATAGATGCCCTCGCCTCCGGCGGGGAATAAATAATGTTGAAGAGGCGTTGGCCGGAAATCGGTGTAAACAACATGGCATGGCTGTTCGTGTGATTTGCATATCCATTCGGCAAATTGCATGGCATTGGGGATAGTGGCAGAAAGAAAAACATATCGGACGGTATGAGGAAGAAGAATGATTGTTTCCTCCCAAACAACCCCACGTTCTTTGTCGCGCATGTAATGGATTTCATCAAAGATGACCCAGGCAACCTCACGCATGATCTCTGAACCTCGGTATAACATGGATCTTAGAATCTAAAGAGAAAACGTGTGAGGTTTTGTGGGCGATAAGCAAGATTGTTTCATCAACCTCAGTCGTCATCACTAGACATGTTGCCGATGGATTTATGGTGACATCTCCTGTCATCAGGCCTACATCACCAAATTCAGCCAGCATTTCACGATATTTCTGATTGCTCAAAGCCTAAAGATCCCTGTGTAAACAATTTCTCGCCTGAAATACTCAAATGGATAAGAACCTTGATGGGACTTGTGTAAATAACTCTCTGTTTTCTATTCAGACATTGGGCGATGGCATATTCTGCTACAACGGTCTTCCCGGCGCTAGTATGGGCAGAGACAAGAACACTTTCGTTCCGTTGTATTGCGTAAACAGAGACTTTCTGAAACGGGTCGAGTTCGAATTTGTATTCGCGATCAGGTTTTGCAGGCGGGACGTGTTTTGAGATAGGTATGTAATTATAACTTGGCGGAACCGCTACTTGATGTCGTACCTATAGTACCGTTCTGATGGACAATTCTGCGTTAGAAAGTCACGAAACACGCACCTGATGTCGAAGTTCTAGACGAGAGCCTGCTTCAGCTGTTGTGCCTGTCAACCCTGCGCTTGCTGCAACCTCTCGTTTTGCTTCGGTCTCGAAATCATCCAGTACAACAGGCTTTGGCGACGACAGCCTTGACTTTTTTGGCGCAGAAGGACCTGAATCGTTCATAGAATCTTCGGCAGCATGGGTATTTAATGTCTGTTGAGCATTGTTCAATGCAACCAAAGGAGGACTGTCAGCTTTCCGTTTCTGTGGGGCGACCGATGGCGGAGGGTTAGCATCGACGTGCATGACATCCCCATTTTCGACTTCCTGTTCTTCAGCGCCATCGTCCAAGAATGAAAAGAGGTCGTTGGAGTCCATGTTAGAAAATAGTTGTCACCTTCGCGTTACAGAAACGCACTGTGACGTTCGATCTAATCTTATCTCGGGCACAGTGCGGAGTTGAAGGACATGTCTGGGAATGTTGTGCTCCACGCTTGTCAGTCAAACAGACATGGCACCGAGAGGTGCAAAAGTCAGAGCAAAGGCTATAATTGCCAACGTAGTCAATGATTCCTCCGAAGACGAATTTTCTACAGACTCTGAGGCGGAGGAAGTGGTCCGGTCTACTAGTATGTCTTTATTCAGTTTGTGCCCCGTCCATGCCAACAAAACTCAAACCTAGAAGGCAAGAATACTAGGACGTCCACCAATGCACCAGTTCGTAAGAAGGCAAGAACCTCTGCTACAAGCCGGACAAAAACAAGTGACTGGAACAACCATGGCAGTCTTCTGGAGGCGATGCCGCTTGATGTTCACTACGAGGTAGTGCGAGACTAATATTTTCAAATCCACTTCTATCAATCTAATCTATTCAACAGATATTTGGTCACTTTTTACACCCAAAAGATTTGATCAACTTATCAAGAACATGCAAGCAATTCAGGGCGGCCCTCATGACCAAAAATGCTATCTCTGTATGGAGGAGAGCTCGGCGACGTTCAAATCTTCCAGATTGTCCGAGCGACAGATCAGAGCCGGCCTGGGCTGTATTGTTTTATTCCACCACATGTGAGGTAAGTAGTCTCCAAAAGGTTTCGTGATAAATTCCTACGAAGCGCCCAGGAATGTGGAGGTAAAAATGTTCAACGCGTCGATTTCCTGTTCAGGCGTCGCCTCTGCAAATCATGTCGAAAAGAGTGCGTTCACTTCAAGTCGACGCTGCCTCTATTTTATCGAATCCCATATTAAAAATAAATTCCCATGCAGTATATTTATTGAGTCGAGATTCAAGGGCTTGTACCCTGGCGTTGATCCATCCATTCTAGAACTTGTTTGTTACTCGGACAGTACGTTCTGAAGTTCATCTTCTTTCTCTAACGGCCGACTCATTGTTTCTTATATATAGCCCGCTCTGGGGGTCGCAATTGGGATGGAGCTTTCAAGGGTCCTGTACGATACTTTTGGCCACCAGATATAGACGATATGATTCTTACTCTGAAAACCTTCCAATTTGACATCAAACGAGGACGGCCTGGTGCGGAGAAGAGACTTCAAACTTTCAAGGAAGAAAGAAAGAAGTTGATCAATCACATCAATTCGGTATGAACACTTTTGTTAATAACTACAGAGATTCTTCATTTTCTATGCGATAGAGCGCCTACGCAAATGCAAGGTGCCTGGATGATGTGGTCGGTGAAGCTCGTAAGAAACAGTTCGTAAGAGAGATGGAAATCAATGCTCTCACTCAAAAACGTGATTCGGCGTGAGTTATTTCCCTTTCCATTCAGCCAGTCAACTTTTTATCTGATGCAAGAAAACCAGAATAACTGAACGATTGATACTGCTAGGATATACAAAAGAGGACGTATCTTTTGTGCGGAATTCCCGAGAGTTCGCCTCAAAAGTGCAGCTCACCGACAATAGTCCGTTATTTTTCACTGTGGTACTACTATACAATGTCTTGATCATCCCTTGTTCATTTCTGACAGCTTGGAGACGAATCCGCCCTGTTTTGGAGGCATCCATCGCCGAAAAGAGAAAAATTAAGGCTCAAAAAGATCTGACCGTAGCAAAATGCTACCGAAGAAACATCGTAAATGCATTCTATGATACCTATAAAAAGTCATTGCGACCCTCTCAATGCCGCTACTTTCCTCGAACATGCGACCTTTGTGACTTTGAGCCATTTGCGCCACTTATAGACGCCCCGCTCGAGGTGAAGATTTCAGCCACTGATTTCGAACCCTTCTTTCGGATTCTTCCTGAAATATTGGTTTCATACGCGCAACGCAAACTAACCCATTTTCGAGGGCTCTTGAGAGCGGGAAGCAATCAAAGAGATGCGGCCGTGGATGTCCGCCTGCCAGGGGAATCAACTGCAGTGTCGAAGCACGACATCGACCCCTTAAAACTTGCAACTTCCGTATTCGAATGCTGTGGGTCGGACTCGTATTCCAATTCTCATGGTGATCGTTTTATCCTTGTCGGCATCGATGACCTGCTTTCACATCAATGCCTTTCGAAAACGGACGGCTTATCCTCCTATTATTCTGACCAGGTTGAAAAGCTGAGGATTGATTTCGTTCCTGCAGGTGCAGAAGTTGCACAATTCCTCGTTTCCTTGGCTGGGCTTGACCCTAGGACGGCATTGGCATCAGAAATGGACGAGGCCAACCTCCGATTCGGTTGTAACCATTGCGGCCCTCAGTCCGAATACTATTCTGTCGGTGGGAAGCGGCCCGTTTTTTGTCAAGGGTACAATTGGCAGGCAGCCGTGAGCACCGCTCAAGGATTCTTCACATTTCGCATCCTAATGCACTGTATCTTCTAGATAATCCATAGCCTTCGTGGTAATCATAAAGGAAAGTCGTCGGGTGTTGTTAAGGAGCCGTGGTCTATCCTTTCTCCGGATGACACTTCAACGGTCAAAGAAAAGGAAAAAAAGTTTTACGAAGAAAGGGTTCACTACTTTCCGAGATGGATGTGTGATCATTGTTGGGATTACAAGCATGGGGGCAAGCGGCCAGATGTAATTGAACACCTCCGTGATAAGTATGTTCTACCTTTCGATTAGCCTGAATTTGCGTTCATGTCAATGTTGTGTCTAGACATGGGATCACAGATCCAAAGGAGCCCAACGACATCTTTGTTTCGGAACGTGATGACCTTCTATTGAAGGAATATACCTATGATGTGCCCTTGGCAGCGACAGCTCACTAATTACTACCAGTTGTGCAACTTTGATGCAATGAACTCAAAATATACACACCCTACGGCAATTTACGAAATTGAGGGAAACGGATGAAATGATGTTCTAAGTACAGGTACAAGAGAAACAATTTTTGCTCGCCTCTTTTAGATTTAATTTATTTGATTCTGAACTTAATATTCGGGAGTGCTACACTTGAGCCGATTCGGTATAGCTCTGAAAGAGCCGTAAAAGAGGAACTACATGCAATGTTCGAGCGAGGGGACTAAACTACAGAGTTGGAAATTACTTCGACAACATCATCTGTAACAGACTTGAGCCTCCAAGGATCAGGAGAAAACACATGTACGACAAACCTTGACAAATTCTAAACCCAATAATTTTTTCAGTACTAGTCTTGAAAAAGAGGATGTCATGTCTACCTTCATAGTTGATTTGACCGTCGCCATCAACGTCTGCTTCGCGAATCATCTCGTCCACTTCAGTATCCGTCAGCTTCTCGCCTGTTCGAGCAAGCCATATTAACTTGTAGAGCCCTCAAATTGGAATAGCGAGCGCACCGAGGTTGGTCATGACGTGCCTCAGTTCCGCCGCACTGATTTGACCATTTCCATCCTTGTCAAATACCTTGAAGGCCTCCTTGATTTCCTCTTCGCTATCGGTATCGCGCATCTTGCGCGCCATCATGGTGAGGAACTCGGGAAGTCGATCGTGCCATTGCCGTCAGCGTCCACCTCGTTAATCATGTCCTGGAGTTCAGCCTCGGTAGGGTTCTGCCCAAGAGAGCGCATGACGGTGCCGAGTTCCTTGGTGGTGATTGTGCCATCTCCGTCTGAATATCGAAGTTGAGGAGAGAATCAAGGATCGGATGAAATTCGGGACACTCGCCTTTGTCGAATAGTGAAAATGCCTCCTTGAATTCTGATAGCCAGTCAGCGACAGTAGGTAAGCCATGAAGCTGCACCACGTACCGGAGATTTGCTCTACGCGAACACGAGGAAAAGGTTGACGTATTAGAATCAACCCCTTTACACGCGATGAGGGTGAACGACATGTTACCTTCAGACTGGTTGCGAAAGGACTATCAGACGATACACCCCGTAGTGGAACGGATACCACTCACTAATTGATCGGCCATGGTGTAGATGGGAGCAAGACAGAGAGAGGTTTGAGAGGTATCAGCCTTTTGGTGATCATCGCTGATTCCCGCTATCTTGATTCACGTGAGAGAAAGTTATCTTATCTTATCTATACACGCACTTGCCTGATTTGTAGTCGTTGGTTGATCGCGTCCAACGGTTGACGGAGCTTTGAGTTCATTGTTCCCCTTGTAATACGACACCTTACGCCTCGGTTCTGTCAACACGACGATATCCCGGACCTCAGTCTTGCCCACCACGCCGAATTTGGTCTAAAATCTACTTGCTTTTTACCATAACCTCCGAATGTACCCCCCTGTGTCAACTTCATCGTAAATCATGCCAGCCCCTCGCCTGTCTCAAAGCGCCGAGGCAGCGCGAGCTGCTGCTCAACAAGCGGAATTCAATGAGAAGAAGTGGGTCTGGGTTCCTGATATTAGAGAGGGCTATCTTGCAGGATGGGTGAATAACGAAGACGAGGACGCCGCAGAGGTTATAATGGCGGCAGGAGGAGAGGTGCGGCATAAATATCTTTTGCCCTAAGTCGAGCTAACATTTCACTACCAGTTTCGAAGAGTGCGCTTTGAGGAGTTATTCAAGATGAACCCCCCAAAGTTCGACCGAGTAGAAGATATTGCCGACCTTACTTTCCTTAATGAAGCAAGCGTCGTTCATAACCTCCGCCTGAGATATGGTTCCGGCCAGATATATGTGAACCATTTTTCCTGATAGGCATTCGAAAGCCAGGGCTAAACCCTCTTCACAGACATATTCGGGCCTCTTCCTGGTCGCGATAAACCCTTACCAGCACTTACCCCTCTATTCCGATACCATTATTCAACAGTATCGCGGCAAAAGGCGCGACGAGAATCCCCCTCATGTGTTCGCAGTTGCTGAACGTGCATGGGTCAATATGGGCGACGAACGGGAGAATCAGAGTATTCTCATTACGTATGTTTTCTCACTCGTTGGCCATTTTCCTCGCTAACAAGGTAACAGAGGCGAATCTGGTGCTGGAAAAACCGAAAGCACGAAGAAGGTCATTCAGTATCTAGCCGCAATAGCAACAGACGTCCATCATCCAACAACACCTTCACATTCGCGGTCAACGACATTGTCATCTTCAAACGCCTTTTCGGCTTCTATGCCCACGACGGGACTTCCCCGTAGTCGTTCTATTCGCAATGGCCATACTTTATCTCCATCTATGACAGGGACCGGATCACATCTGACTGCCAAGGGCCGCCTAGGTCTACTTGAACGTCAGATTCTACAGGCAAACCCCATATTAGAAGCATTTGGCAATGCTCAAACACAGCGCAACAACAATTCTAGCCGGTTTGGAAAGTTCGTTCGAATCATGTTCGCCCCTGATGGCAGCATTGCTGGTGCAAATATCGATTGGTACCTCCTGGAGAAGAGTCGGGTCGTCTTTCGGAACGAGGCGGAGCGCAGCTTCCACGTTTTTTACCAGTTGATGGCTGGAGGAGGAACGTTGAAAGGTGAGGTTAATGCCAGTGTGTTTAGAACCAACAGTTATTAACATATCATTAGATGAATTGCTTCTTGACGGAGGGATTGAAGATTATGAATACCTGAACAAGAGTAGGAGAGAAGTTGATGGGGTAGATGACAAGGATGACTGGACCGCACTGAAGGTGATGATTGTCCAGCATTTAAAATCATCTTTTCGTTGACTTTTGAGTTCAAAGGCGGCCCTGGATGTTGTCGGCTTTGATCCCTCCGAACAACTCGAGCTTTTCCGCGTCGTTGCGGCCATTCTTCACATCGGCAACATCACAGTGACATCAACGAGGTCAGACGATGCAATTATGCCTGACGCTGCACAAGCCGAACGCGTTTGCCATCTTCTCGGAATTCCCATCGCCGAATTTTCTCGCGCCGTGCTTCGACCCAGAGCGCTTGCTGGTAGAGAATGGGTCACGCAGGCTCGAACACGGCAGCAAGCCATTGACGAACTCTCCGCCTTGTGCAAAACGCTCTACGAAAAGTCATTTGGTGCCCTGGTTGAGCGTATCAATCGCGCCCTTGATAGGCCATCTTCAAAAGCGACTTTCATCGGCGTCCTCGACATTGCAGGGTTTGAAATATTCGAAGTCAATGGCTACGAGCAGCTGTTGATCAACTACACGAATGAGAAGCTCCAGCAGTTTTTCAACCACCACATGTTTGTTCTTGAGCAGGAAGAGTATGCCAGGGAAGGCATCCATTGGGACTACGTTAACTTTGGTCTGGATTTGCAGCCGACAATCGACCTGATCGAGTCAAGTGGAAACACCATCGGCATTCTTAGCTTTCTAGATGAGGAGTGCATCATGCCTAAAGCTGATGACCGTACTTTCACCAATAAACTCAACGCAATGTGGGGGATTCAAGGTGCTGAAGAGGATTCCCCTCATCCTGGAAAGACGAAGTACGAGCCTTCAAGATTCGAACAAGGTTTCGTCATTCAACACTACGCGGCCAAAGTTGAATACCGGACAGACGGCTGGCTGGAGAAGAACAAGGACCCTTTGAATGATAATCTCACTCGTGTACTTGCCGCCTCCTCAGAACGATATATTGCCAGCCTCTTTTCAGATTTCGCTGACCAACCCTCCATTTCAAACAGTGGTCAAAATGCCTTTTCGATAGGGAAGAAGCGTACCATGAAGAAAGGGGCGTTTCGGACGGTTGCCCAGCGACACAAGGAGCAGCTATCCAGCCTCATGCTTCAGCTCAGATCTACTCAACCTCACTTCGTGCGATGCATCGTTCCCAACGCTAATAAGAAGCCTGGCCGAATGGATGTTCCCCTCGTCCTGGATCAGTTACGATGCAATGGTGTCCTGGAAGGAATAAGGATTGCTCGTCTTGGTTACCCAAATCGACTTCCTTTCGTTGAATTCCGCCAGCGCTACGAAATTCTCACTCCGGGGATCCTGCCAAAGGGCTATATGGATGGTCGGGAGGCCTGCAGGCGCATGGTGGCCGCGTTGGAACTTGACGATATGATTTTCAAACTTGGGACATCAAAGATCTTCTTCAAAGCAGGGGTGCTGGCAGAGTTGGAAGAGCGCAGGGACACCCTTTTGTTCGACATTTTTTCGAAGCTTCAAGCTGTTGCAAGGATGTGGAGTGCCAGGCGGCAAATCAAGAAGATTCTCAATCGTGCGACGGCTATTCGAACAATCCAACGCAATGCGAGAGTCTACGGAGACTTGCGGGAATGGCCTTGGTGGCAACTGTATACAAAGGTGCACTTCCACTAAAATGTTCTGAACTTTGCGAGGACTAATTTCCTTAACAAGGTTCGGCCTCTCCTTGCCGCCACGCGCAACGACGAGGAATTGAGGAAGAAAGAAATGGAGCTCGTCTTGATCAAAGAACGATCCGAAAGAGATCAATTGGAAAGGGAAGCTCTCGAGAAGCTGAAGATGTCTTTAGAGGCTGAAAAGAGAAAGGTCGAGGACGAACTGGAAGCGGAACGTGCCTTGGCACTCGATAAAGACTCTTTGCTGGAGCGGAGCAAAAAAAGGGAAAGCGAGCTCGAGGAGGAGATCACAGCTCTTCAGGCAGACATTGCAACTCTTGACTCTCAACTAACCCGTGCCATGCGCCTGCAAAAAGAGACCGAGGAGAAGTACGACAAACTTCGTGAGGCGTTCGATCAGGCCGCCGATCATCTTATTCGATTGGAACAAGGGGAAAATGTCTGGAGTAAGAGGGAAGTTGAGCTGAACAATGAGCTGAAGAATGCACAAGATGAGATTGAGGCACTCCAGTCTGACCTCGAGCAACTTAACGAGGTTTCCGAAGAACTACGAAATCTGGCCATGCAACGCGACGAAGACCTTGTGAGGACGAGAGAGCGGATGGATGCCACTGTGAAAGAGCTGAGAGGCAAATTGGATGTCGAGGTTCGAAACAGGTGTGCTCTCCGCTTACATATGTGGTAGTATAACGAACGCTTTTGTAGGGATCTAATGAAAGACCGGTCTGATCACTTGGAAAACGAGGCCCGTCAGACCAAAGAGCAACTGGCAGAGCTTGGGCGCACTGCAACGGAGTACTCGACAATGATCCAAAGGAAAGAAGACCAGCTTTCTGCTTTGACTGATCAGCTGGACAATCTCAAGCAGGAACGTGATGAGGCCTCGACGGAAGTTCTAGCACTCCGAGCAGACATTGATATCCTAGTCGTCCAACTTGATGTTAAGAAAAAGGATTATGCTGCCGAGGTGACCTCCAAAGCCAAGCTGCAGGAGGAAATGGACGAACTGCGCGCCCTTCTGGCAACAAAAGCATCCGAAGAAACACGTAGATCGGAAGTAGAGAGGAGTAAAGAGCTGGAGCTCGTCGATCTACGAGGTCAAACCAGCAAGCTTCACCAAGAGCTAAGCGAGCTACGAAACTCATTTCTGGAAACTCAGAACAAAGCTAAACTGGAACTGGATCAATCTGTTCGTGAATACACTTCACTCCAGCGCAGTCACAAGTCCCTACTTGATCGAGAACGACTTGCCCAGTCCCAGCTTTCCAAAGCCCAAACTCAACTGGCTGAAATCGAGAAGGCAAAGCGATCTCTGGATTCCGAATTCCTTTCTCTAAAATCACGCCAACATGACACTCAGGATCAGCTTACCGATGCGTTGCGTGTAAAAGAGGTATGCAGATGATTTTGTCTCCTTCCCCATTTTCCTAGTTGTTAATTTCTATCTCAGGGCCTTGAGCGACAATTGACAGCTGCCCAAGATAAATACCAGAATTTCGAAGATGTAGTGCTCGATTTCCAACGTGAGCGAGAGTCTCGGTCGAAAGACCTCGACGCTTCTCGCAAACAATTGGAAACCGAAGTTGCCAAACGGACCCAGCTTGAAAAGTCAGTTTCTACCCAAAAGGCCGAGATCATCAAATTGAAGGAACGGAACTCAAAACTCGACAAAGACCTGAACAAGGCACTTACTGATTTGAAGTCAAGGGAATGGGAAGTCAAGCAACTTGAATCCAAGCAAGACAAGACGATAGTCGAACACGTTCACGTGCTTGAAGAAGCGAAACGTGTAACAGATAGACAGCTGCAGGAAGCTAGGATAGAGCTGGAAAGCAATGCGGCCTTCATTCGTTCCCAAAATATGGTCAAAGCTAAGATGATCCGCGAAACTGAAGACCTGTCAGTCAAACACGAACTCGAACTCCGGGCTAAACAGCAGGAGATCAAAGCTCAGGAAAAGAAGACTGTAGAAGCACTCGCCAATGCTGATACTGAAAGACGTGGCAAAGAAGAAGCCGAGCTTCAAATCCTGCGAGTGCAAACCGAGCTGCGCCAGTCCCGACAACAAGCAGAAGACCTTTCTGAACAACTCGTGTCAGTTCAGCGCTCTAAAACTGCTCTGGAAAATGAACTTGACCGACTTGCCGAGGATGCAGAAAGTGGTGATTCGCTTGCCAAGTTACAACGGCAATATGAAACACGTATCGCCCAGCTTGAAAGTCAACTTGACGAATCCGAACTAGCAAGAGCTACGGCCTTCAAGATTCAAGACCAAATCGAGCGTAATCACGCGGAAATTCGACAACTAGTCATGGCAAGCCAGCCTACAGACAGAGACTTCCACGCCAAGCTTCTTCGCCAGTTCCAACTCGGTGAAGCTACCATGCAGAAAGAGCTGTCTGTACGGGCTAGGAATCCCCGGCTCAGTGGTGCGAACGAGCTCCAACCAACGTCTGCGTCTTCCACACCTAGGAAACTCTTCAACAATTCCAAGACGTGGACCAAGCCTGATGTACAGACAGAGGCTTCTCGCGCAACTGACAAACAAGTCACGGCCCTCAAAGAGCAACTCCAGCTACTGGAGATCCAGATGGCAGCCTCAGAACGTGTGAGGCGGCACCTGGAAGCCTCTGTGCGCGATTTAACGGCGCAGCTCGACAACAGCGATGGATCAAAGCAGTTCCTCGAGCAATATAAAGCACGGCTGCTCAAGGAGAATGCTAGACTGTCAGAACTACTCAAAGAAGAAGCCGACGCCCGTCGCACTGCCGAGGGTGCTCGCACAGATGGTGTTCAAGCGGTATGGGCTAAGTTCCAGAAGACCATAGCTGAAGAACGGGACAACTATGCTCGTCTCGAGGAGTCACGGAAGGCTCTGGTAGCATTATTCTTATTTTTCTCTTGACATAACGTTCTTACCATACCACCAGCTTGTTCAACAAAGGACAACTCAAGGAGAGATGGAGACACATCGAGTTCAATTGCGCGATATGACAGAGTCGAGGAACCAACTCCAGAAGGAAGTCAACTCGCTAAAGGAGCATCACGAGATCCTCAAAATGGATGCAGCCAGTACGTCCGTTACTTCCCAGGCAATAATTTACAGCACTAAGAATCTTGTAAAATAGATGCTAAAAGACAGCTACAGAAACGCGTACAGGATGAACAAGTTGCACATTCTTCATCATCAGCAACTCAAGCTGGTATAGAACTTTCTAACAAAATCGATTGATTTTTCTGACAAATTTCCATAGAGCTTAAAACCATTATCGAAGCTCTTCAAGCCAATGAACAAGCACTACAGGCCCGCTACGAAACAACGGAGATGGAGCGAGTCAAAGCTGTTGGTGCACAGCATCAAGGTAAGCAGGATGGCCTTAATTCCTTGTGTCAGAGCTGGAACAATACTTGTTCTGTAGTCCTCCGAACACTTGCTGAGGCAGAGAAATCCCTGGCCAAATCGTCTGAAAAATACAAGAAGGCTTTGAAAGCCAGCGAGCGCCGTATCCAAGCCCTGGAAACGGAACTTGCCAAAGAAGGCCGTGAATCCTCAGAAACAACACTCATTCGGCAGCGTCTTGCTGAGGAGCTAGACGATGAGAGAGAACAGCATCGCAAGGACCTCGAGGAGCGTGATTTCACTATTGACCAGACCAGAAAGAAATACCAAGGCATGTGTGTCATTTTTCACATTTGCGGATGTCTCACAACAGTATTTTTGCAGCTGAACTGGCTCAGCTGAGCGAAGGTAAGACATAATGTGTGAATATGCAATATGAAACGTGCCCTGATATCTCGTTTTAGAGCTTCAGTCACAACGAGATGGCTTGAGTCGACTTCGGGAAGAGAATCGCAAGCTTCGATCCGATTACGACGCCCTTCAGCTAAGGTACGATGATGAGGCATACAACAGTGGTGGGTGGGCAAAGGAGAAAGAACGCATGGAAACGAAGATCTCCGACATTGAGCGGGCTTACGAGGCTGCAACAGGCGCCCAAGCTGAGCAACAATCACAAATTGTCGCATTGCACTCACAGGTCCGCGAACTGCGGGGCGTTTTGGATGAAGCGGAGTCGGATCGGACATTACTGCAAAAGGCTCGCAGAGCTCTGCAAGCTGAATTGGAAACCATCAAACTCGACCAAGTTGACCCGAGCAAGACGACACCTGACCACGAGTTCCAAAGACTCCAGTTGAGGAAGCAAGACCTTGAACGGTCCCTGGAAGAACAGGAAGATCGTGTCGCCAACGCCAACGAACGAGTCAAGAAAGCAGAGGCATTTGCTAGCGAGTCTCAAATCGAGCTGGGCAAAGTTCGAGTCGAGAATTCTGAATTGGACAAGCTGAATGTGAGTTTTCTCCTTTTCTCTGCGTAATCTTTGATTAAAACTTCCCTGGATTGTAGGCGAACCTCGAAAAACAAATCAAAGAGCTCAAGGTCCATATTGTTGACCTCGAAACCAAATCATATGCAAGTCCAACGCGCTCGGTACCTGGTTCTCGTCGGATAGATAGTCGGATAGAAGAGCTGGCAAATCAGCTTCAGCAAACGAATAAAGACAGAAGGGAGAGTGGAAGGCTGAAGCGGATACCAGAGAGATCGCTGGATGCCAAGTCTCAGCTTGCTGAAAGCGATAAACAGAAGGCGAAATTAGAGTCATACGAGGCGCAGATTCAGAGCATGCGTCAAAACATGGACAGCATGGTATGTCAGTATATTTCAGTCTTCCTTCCTGACAGCACCATTTAAATGCCATCGTGTAGCAAACGGAGGAAAACAACCTCCAAGCAGCCAAGCGCCGAGCAGAACGTGAGGTGGTCCAGTATAAAGAGAGGGTTTTGGGGTCCGTAAACTTGACATATTCCTCGCTTGCTCAAGACTGACCGTGAATACTGTACAGGCTGGAGAGAGAGCTCGAACGATTACACGGTAGACTTGAGGGGCCAATATCGCCTGAACGGACAGGGCCTCGCAAATGAACTTCTGGACTTTTGTTGTATTTATGTACTAACGATGTTCATCTGTAATTACTGCATGCTAGCACGATATATTTATATTCACTGCCAGTTTCGGACGGTTACTTACAAAGGTAAACGGGAACCACGGAATCTGTTTCATCATCAGTAACCATCCTTCATAAATTCTGAGCTATATCCACCCGGGTCGCTGGCGGCGCTTGTCTTTCCCTACCACCTCCTCAGACTCCCGTATCTCCTGCTAAATGTCTTGGAAACTCAGTGCAAAAAGTAGCTACTTCTCATCTTATCTATGTCGTTGCAGATAGGCTCACTCTCACCCCACAGAACCCAAGGATGGCCGCGAGAACGGCGTCATATCGCGATCCGTAACACCCATTCCTTCGCGGCCAACCACGCCCAAGCCTCCCTATGGATCTGATCAGTTCCGCTCCGGAATGCTCACCATCCGCATATTCTCTGGTCAATCTCTTCCACCCATCTATCTATGCCTCTGAACAATGCTCATTTATTCGCCAGGTCGCGGGCTCTCCCTTGCGCCTGGTGTCCAGGTCCCCGAGGTCATCCAAAGCGCTCTAGAGACGACCCCTCCCACTCGGCGGTCGGCCAGTAACCGCGAGAGCATGCAGCGTAAAAGATACTGGTGGCTTCCATACGTCGTTCTCGAGTTTGACAAGAACGAAATTCTCATCGACGCTATGGGCGGCGACCTTTCAAACCCCGTTTGGAACTACCGCGCAGACTTGTGTGTATTTGACACTCATCTTTGATGTATCTTTCTTTCATCGTTGATATCTTCCAGTGATGTTTCGCGTACTTCCAACATCTCTGTTTCGTCTTATCTGCGGACTGCAGCTGCCGTTCAAGGTCAAGATGATATGGGTAACGATTATCTTATGGGACGAGTTGATCTCACCCCAATGCTCGATGGACACGTGGGTCCGCTTTACCAGAATAGAATCAGAGGCAGTTACTAAATCCCTGGTACAGCATGCCTCCGACCAGTGGTACAGCGCCACCGCTGGTTCTGGCTCGTTCCACCTCAAGATCGACTTCAGGCCAGTCCGTGGCGAACCCCTGACGATTGAGGCTTTTGATTTGCTCAAAGTTATCGGTAAAGGAAGTTTTGGCAAGGTGATGCAGGTCCGCAAGAAGGATACCCAACGAATATATGCGTTGAAGACCATTCGAAAGGCCCATATCGCGCAGCGTCCTGGAGAGATCACGCACATCCTTGCCGAGAGGACAGTTCTTGCATTAGTGAACAACCCTTTCATCGTACCCCTTAAATTCTCTTTCCAGACTCCTGATAAGCTATATCTCGGCATGTCTTTCGGTCAGTTTCTTCTTTGCTGCTCCTAGAATTTTTATGAATTCCTCCTGCATTTAGTTAATGGTGGCGAACTTTTCTATCACCTGCAACGCGAGGGAAAATTCGATCAAGACCGTAGTCGTTTCTATGCAGCTGAACTACTTTGCGCACTGGAACATTTGCATGGTTTCAATGTGGTTTATCGGTAAATTTACTTCCGTCTTCACGATATACCGAACCTCATTGGGACATAGTGATTTGAAGCCTGAGAACATCCTGTTGGATTACACCGGCCATATCGCACTGTGTGATTTCGGTGTGTTTCGTGCATTAGCCCCCCTATCTTTGCCTCACAGATACACTTGCAGGACTCTGCAAGCTCAATATGTCCGAAACAGAAAAAACCAACAGTAAGATCACTCTTTGAATCGAGTTGCTTTGTGTCTCACTCTGTTCCAGCATTCTGTGGGACACCAGAATACATTGCCCCCGAGCTGTTAGAAAGTCAGGGCTATACCAAGACCGTAGATTGGTGGACCCTTGGAGTCCTCCTCTACGAGATGATGGTAATACCTTTCTTCAAATTTCGCGATTCTGAATCTGAAGCTCTTGTAAAACAGACCGGTTTACCTCCATTTTACGACGAAAACGTTAACACTATGTACCAGAGAATTCTCACAGACCCCCTCAATTTCCCGTCAGACATGCCGTCGGAGGCACGAAGCGTAATGACAGGTTTGCTTCAAAGAGATCCTTCCAGGCGTTTAGGCGCCAACGGTGGCGAGGAGATCAAAAGACATCCTTTCTTTGCAAAGTATGTTGACTGGAATCGGTGAGTTTCTTTTTTCTCGAATTAATTCGATCGTTAAACACCCATTATATAGCCTTCTCGCCAAGAAAATCCAACCTCCATTTAAGCCGAGCGTAGAATCTGTTCTCGACGTCGCTAACTTCGACCCCGATTTCACGAACGAGGAGGCTCAAGATTCCGTCGTCACTGACTCTGCACTTTCGGAAACTGTGCAAGATCAATTCAGAGGGTTCACGTATAATCCTGCCAACGAGCACTTGAGCGAAAGTGTCAGCTATCCTGCTATGTAATTTATGCCGTCGTCCTTCCTTCCTGCGGTACTGGTCCTTGTTTTCGTTTTCGTTTCCGTTTGGTTTCTTATATAACACAATTGAAGGATACCGGCTCCTGTGTATTTATTACTTGTTGGACAATTCCTCAACCTTGATGTATGTATATTTGAAGTTGGGGGTAACATTATTTATGATCGCATCGATTCGTTCAAGGGTATACAAAATATATAATACAAAGATCATCGTAAAACTAAAAGAATGGATGGGTCAACCCTACCAGCGGTTCCCAAAAGAAATAAATAGCGATCAGAACTCTTATACCAATGTGTGGACGTCTCTCGGAACATCCTACGTCATTTTCTCAAACTGAAGGAATTCACTTCCCCTAGCCCTGTAGAACAATGAATCTGATGAGGTGAGCTCAGGACGATAGCGAGACAGGGGCATTTGGAAGATATGACTGTTGCCCTTGTTGTATTGAGACACAGCATATCGCAAGGTAAACAGCGTTATTCCGAGGCCTGACAAGAATAGCGGGGGTCAGTGAAGATAGCCCGTCAGGCGAGAGATCAGGGTGACCCACAAATCAAAAAGTTGATCCAAACGAAGGACTTGAGTGCTTGGACGCTTTTGCACCAAACTCGTTCATCAAGGAATTCTAAGAATTTCTTGTCATCAACGGTATGATTCGCCGAATGCGAAAAATAACAAACCAGTTGGGATAGAATCACAATGAAAGGGGATCTGACGCCAGCGAGCCGTAGAAAACGCGTTGAATGCTAGGAAAGGGTAAGCACTAGCACATCAGAGGAAAAGAACCAATGCTCACCGAGCCAAAAGATGCTCAAAATTCCAAATATCCCAATTTCTGTCTGCGGCCTCCCGATATACGAGTTATCGAGAGCAAAGTCAATTGTTAACCTGGGAGGGACAAGCCCAGTCGTATGGCAAGAATCAGGCAAAAAAAAAAAAGCGTACAAAGTGACGACAAAAACAAGAGAAATGATCGAAAGAGCGAAAGGGAAAAGGTCGGCGACGTCTATGGCTCTTGGTTATATCCAATTTTCAGCAACATGGTCGAGGAACTGACAAAAAAACTCCTGGAAATGGTTGACCTTGGTCGAAAGTGCCAAGACGATGATGTCAACAAGAAGGAACGCAACTGTAAGGTCAAAAAGTACAAATGAGTGGGTGTTCTTGACAGAGATTCAACCTTACCCTGGCCAGCGATTTTCTTCTTGCCTACGGCTGACAAGGTCATTTTTGAAAGAAATGCAGAAAGTAAAGGTGAAAGTGGAGGTGAAAGTTAGAGTCGGAGGGAATGGTCGTGGCTGCGATACCGACACAAGTTTCCATGGCAGCCGACAACGAACTCCAGTGGTGCTCTCACTTGCAGAATCAAGAAATCTTGATTCAAAACAGACTAATTTTCGTATTCGTTTGACTTGCTTAGAATTGAATAATGCGTAGGGCGCACCCAGACTGGGCTTTCCGGGCACATCGAATGGCTTGAACTTGATTCCGAGTCGGAAGGAAGACTCCACCGGCTTTAAAGGTGCCCCTGATCCGGAGTAAAAGGCAAATGATATAACGCCCGTTCAATCCTCCTCAGTCAACTGCCACCGTCATCGTCCTATTCGACCTCCTGCGATGCCTGCTCAGTCAAAGCCAGTGCAGCAGCTGACTCCTTTTGGTGCAGCTTTGGCTGGTGCTCTCGGGGGATGCTTCAGCACCGCGTATGTCATTTTGTTGAGCAATAAATATACCACTAATCGCAAAGTATGTCTGCAGCGTTGTTTATCCTTTAGATGTGTAAGTCGTCAAAATCTGGCAGTTATGGTCTGTCTAATCGGTTTTATATCTAGCGCGAAAACGCGTATCCAAGCACTACCATCCAGTGTAAAAGGAAAGGGCAAGGATAAGCGGTCAATGAGTTCCGTGATTCTACGGATATACAAGCAAGAGGGTATATTGGGATTGTACCGCGGATTTGGAGCTACCATGCTAAATACGTTTTCTATGCGTACGTTCTTTTCCCTAGTATATCTCCGCGGATTCTAACTCATGAAATCTCCAGAATACGCGTATTTCTTCTTCTACTCTCTTGTACGGTCATCCTACATCAAACGACTGACGAAAAGGCTCCCCCCTGGTTCTAAACTCCCCCCTCTATCAACTGCAGCAGAGCTACTTCTCGGTGCTGTTGCCGGTGCCCTTGCACAGATCTTCACAATCCCAGTTTCTGTCATCGCAACTCGTCAACAAGTGGGACGTCCTGAAAACGCCCAAAATTCCGATAAAGAAGCCGACGACTCGTTCCTGGGTGTGGCTCGCGAAATCATTGACGAGGAGGGGGTTACTGGCCTTTGGCTTGGCCTGAAGCCAGGATTGGTGCTGACCGTCAACCCAGCTATCACATACGGCGTATTCGAACGCGTCAAGAGTCTGGTTCTCCTTGCAAAAGGCGATGCTTCAACTAAAATGGGCCCTTGGCTGTCCTTCGTAATTGGTGCGTTGAGCAAGACCCTTGCAACAATTGTGAGCAATTTCAAGCAAAATTCCGCATCACCATCATCTCACAATTCTGGCAGGTAACATACCCATATATCATGGCAAAAGTGAGAATCCAGGCCCGCAGCGCCGACGCCGACGAGTCCGTAACAGCGAAAGAGGGTTTACCTCATTCTCATGAATACCACCATCGACATAGCCAGCATGTTGGTGCCCTTGATATTCTTGCCCGTGTCTGGAAACGCGAAGGTTTCACAGGCTGGTATCAGGTAATAGTGGATGTGTTGATTTTATTTCTCTGGTCATTGACGAATATGTTGCAGGGGATGGAGGCCCAGATCACAAAGGCAGTTCTGTCGCAGGCGTTGTTGTTCATGTCAAAAGAACAGTTCGAACACTGGGCTCTCGCTATCATGATCTTTGTAGCTCGTCTGTCCCAAAAACGACAATGATCAGTATCTTAATATGAGTCTAATAGAAAACCCATAGATGTGTTCTTATTGCTACAACCCTTGCCCTGGAATTCCGCTTGATCTCAACTATTCTCTTTCTAAAACGTGAAGTAGCTGCTAAACACGTACACTGAGCTACTCATTACAGGACAAAACTTAGCAGAGGGTTGCACCCAGGTGTCAAGATAAGACGAAATCAAATCCCAAGTTATTTACGTGTTCATCCATAATACATATAATAGAAACTACAAGGACTATATCCATAAAACTACATATGTATATCGTTAACTATCCGTATAATAAATTATTGAAAGACATCCAAGGGTTGTAAAATGCAATTATTGGGTGAACTGCAAGATCAAGACTTAGTTGGAAAGACCACAGGGAAGCTTAATGAGAACTCACTTGAATAATCAGAGAATCGGGGAACGGAGAAACGAGTCCTTTCTGAGTAATGTATTGGGTCCTCTGCGCACCATGCCAATCTTCAGTAAATCTTTCAAACGATGACAATTAGTTCCCCTTAGCGATAACAAAATTAACAGCAACTCACCTTGTAAAGGCGCCAGATTGGTTTGGCCCTCGTTGAAGATCTTTGAGACTCAAAATGGAGCCCAGTACAGGTGGGATGGTCTGAACACATTCATTTAGCGGCAATATTCAAACCTCTTTAGTCGGCTAATACTTACAGCTTTCAAAAAGTCCGGTGTCAAAAACCTGACGGATTCAAGTTAGCATCAATAATGAGGCTCATTACGTTCAATGACGGCCTTACCCATTAGAAATGAATGTACTGATCCCATGATCTTTTGATGGTCGCGAGTAATTAGCGATGGAGGGACTTGACCCAAAGGCAGCAGTCTAAATCAACGGCAGTCAGAATAACCCCCAGAATTTTCAATCTTAAATGCGTACATCTTGATTCGCATCGACAATGCTGACAAAAACATTTTCGCCGGCTCTGACAGTGACCGACCCCAACGGATCGTCCTTTGCGGCTGTCCGGAAGACACCAGCAACCTGTGCAAAAATAGAAGTCAGATTTCATTTTCATTATTTGAACTCGAGGTAGGCATACAGGAGAATCCAAGCCTAAAGATTTTTCAGTTAGAATTTTAAAAGACATAGCATCATGACTTACGTAGGGACTCGTAAACATACGACATGACTTTGTCGGAAGCATCCTTGTCTTCTGAGTTCACAAGTTTTAGGATGTCTGCACGGGCAGCCTGCTGGTTTTGTCCAACATAGTAGTTGACAACCGTGGCAAGTACTTGTGAATAAAGTGCCGCAGTGGGCACAGTCGCAGCAATGAATTGAGTCGCAAACTCAGTTTTGCTTTTGCCAATAGACCGCCACAACTTTTTCGAGAAAGTGTGTCCGTGGTCGTTCTTCATAGCGGAATGGATTTGCGAGTCACTCTGAAGTCAGATGTCAGCACTTGATTGGCTGGCAACAAGAATAACGCTGACCAAAGAGAACCTGGACAGGTGGTGCTGGACGGTTTCAACCAACGTTTGACACTCTTTTCGAGATGCTTCGCGTAATCTCCAGTCATGTTCGGGCTCGAAGTTGAGGTATACATATCTAGTAATCTCAGTTCAGTGGTCTTTCAGATACAAATACTCAACATACTGAGCAATGTTGGCGAAACGTTTGTAGGTGTCTTGTTCATACCAAATTCCATGGGGATTTGCATCGGTCTTCAGTGGAAGGCCAGCCTATTATTGGCAAACTGGTAAGTATTGCATACTAGGCAAAACAAACAGGATAAACATACAATTTCTTGCGAAATCCAATGCACAGGAAGGAGGTTGATAACATCTTTCACAACGTCTACATACTTGATGGAGCCTCCATTGGCGAACGAGTTCTCATTAAGCAGAGCTTGAGCTTTGTTGGCAAAGTACGTGGAAACTTTTGCTTCGGGTTTCGCGAAAATAGACTTGGATAACTCCGCAATTCCCTCTGAGAACTTAGTGCTGGCAGTCAAGATGGCTTTATGTAGGCTTTCTTCGCCTTTCATGCTGTCGTTCGGCTGGATGCAAGGCTTCATCAGCACAGAATATTGGTCCCAGCAGACATAACAATACCTTAACAAGAAGAGGTTTGACAGTGGTGAAAAGACGACTGTCGTAAGCAGACAAGTATGAACTAGTATCCGTCAGGACACGTTCCACCTCATTGAGAGCAAAGACCGGGACTGTAGGTGACAGTGGGGTAGGTCGCGTCCAAGAGTACTGCTGAACCGATGCATCCTTGGCACTTTCACGAACGCTTTTCATGTAACTAGGGACCATGAACGGGAAATGTGCGTAAGCTGATCTTGTTGGGTAGTAATCCGGCAGTGTCCTGAAGAGAAGCTTGGTGAGCAGGCCTCCGTAAGAACCGTCTTTGGTATCGTATTGACAGTCCTGGTATCCCCATGCCGTAAGATTAGCAGCTGCGAAAAATTGAGATATCGAGCCCTAAATTGCAGGTAGCTGGACGTACGAGTGAAATCCACGGTCATAAACCGATCACCTCTGGTCAAGCTCACAGCATCGGCCAAGATAGCCCTAGAAATAGTGTACCCAGGGCACAGACCAGCACCTGGACCGGGCATTTTTGTTTCTTCTGCTTGCAAGCCAACCTGAAGACGTGTAAGTCGAAATTTAACGGTTAGATAAGTGCAACTCACATGAAGTTCAAGATTGTCGATGTCATGATATAGTGCTTCTGCTGCTTTCTGTGATGAACATGAGCTTTCCAAACGAACAGAGGAAAGTGCTATGAGGTATTTACATGAATTTCTTTGTCCGGGTTCCATTCCTTGAAGGTAGAATAAGCTGGAAAAATCGAGTCAATGATAATCTTCTACTGAGGAATTTGATCGTACGTTTAAGACCCAAGAACTTCCTAAACTCATTCAACTGAAAAGTGTCAGAGTCAGGTAGCAGTAAACATAATGCGTGTTGTATGGCTCACCGAGCAAGTTCCCCAGCTCCTAGCTTGCTCGATACCCATTACCTCGATGACACGCAATGTTTCTGGGATCCGTCGTGCACCGAAGGCTCCCGCTCGTGCTTCAGTGGCATTATGGAGGATGTTGGCTAAATCTGCGTCCTTAAAGCGACCTTCACTGTCACGTTGGAGGCTAATAGTTGAGTGCATAAGCAGCTGTATATGCATGTTATCGGTTGAAGAAGGTCATACTTGTTGAAGGTCCACTTCTTGACATCCTGGTCCGGGATAAGGTATTTGTGGGCAGCACGTTTGAAGTCGTCGACAGTGGCCTGTATAGCGAAATCAACTTAAGGAACAAAGTGGAAAGAGAAGTAAGTTACAGTTTTCGGATCTTTGCCGTCAAGGACACGGTCGAACATTTTTGTTGTCCATTCTGTATCCGGACTGGACAGGGTAGCATGCCATCGGTAAAGGAGGTTAAATTCGACTGAGACGACGTTTCCTTGACCAGTAGGGACAAAGTCGTGGCTCAGGTCACGGTAAGTCTGTGAGTCTGCATGAGTGTCTGAACTGTATAACCCTGATAGTTTGATGTTTTACCATAAGAGGATTGAGGCGCCAATCACTTCCATCACGAACTAAACCCAAGATGGCGCCAACGTAATCTAGGACCAGGAGATTTAGTATTTATGTGCGTCATGTGCACTGCCAAAGACATACCACCCAGGATAATTTGCATGAAGTAACCGCAGTTGACAAGGCGGGAGCGGTGGAAAATCTCGTCCTCTTGTGCTTGAAGGGCGACAGGATCCGTCGGGAAGGGATTAGAGAAATTTCCGTTTTCATTGATGTCTAAAAGGCGTTGGGCGATGAACTAGACAACAGATCATCAGCGAGAAATTTGATGTTTGACGCAAAAATAACTCACGTTATGGTTTCGATTCAGGAGCACGAGAAGCGCACAACTGGCCGGAGGCATCAAGAGAAGTCTGGGGTCGGCGAACACGTCGTCCCAAAGTTTTCCCGATCCATCGTTCCGTCTCACAGTAGCGAGTTGTGCTTCGGAGTTTCCATACAGGACGCTAAGATCGAGGTAGCTGCTTGTGTCGTTTATCGTCCAGTCGTAGTGATTGGTGTTGAAGATGCTGTGGATGACCAAGTCCGCAAAGCCAAAGAAAAGAGAAGAAATCCCGCCGGGGTGCTCCATAAATTTGTCTCTCTTGAGCAGCGTGTCGAATACGAGACCTGCATCGGGGAGAGCGGATTTTGCAGCGCAAATAGTAGAGGGAACCGAACGGGCGTAGGGCGTGCCCGCTTGGCCCATAGTAGGCATCAACGGGTTGGTATTATAACCATCAGCTGACCTGAACGCGTATTTGACATGCTTGACGCCTGCGTTAGACGCAGCGGCCGGAGTTGAGACCGGCGGAAGACACAAGTAGCTGCTTGGGGGATGCGGAAGGTCCTTGTACACTGATGGAAGCAAATTAGGTTCCGTCGACATGTTTATCCCTGGGGCACATGCTCACGGAGGTTTATCACAGCCTGCTGCATCTTCATAGAGATGTCGAATTCCTTGGATTCCGACATCAAGACGAGGACGACCTCGAGCTGTGGAAGGCAGTCAGAAAAATGCTAACACGCCAAATGTAATTTACTTACCAGCATTTTCCTATCATCCAGACCCACCCCACCCAAGTTTTTAATAGCATCCTGGAATGCGGCCTGAGATAAAGTAGGTCAAAGGCGTTTCCCAGAGTAATTGTTAGTACAAACCTGACTCCTCAACGCCGCTACCATTCGTGGGTTTACCAGTCCGAGGCAGTCGTCCACCTCTTTCTCGAACGCGCCAGTCGAAGGGCGGGCACCGTCCGTATCTACCGGGGCCTCAGATGCTCTGTAGAAGTCGACCCTTTTTGAAATTCTGCGGATGATAGAAGACATTATGCGGAGACAGAGTAGAGCGATTAGATTACAGAGAAGCTGGAGTAATAGACGAGGCCAAGCTCGAAAGGATGGGGATGGAGACATTGGACTTTGCGAATGCCTAGACTATATACACGGTCAATAATTGAAATGATCTGTGCCTGATGGTGGCACGAGGCGCTTGTAAAGCTGCCCAAATCACGGACATAACGATCGGCGAAACGAACAGCCTTTCCCCCGACTTCCAACTTTACTCAACAGCAACTGAGCATCTTCATCTTCATCTTCTCAACTACTGCACCGGTATTTGGCTCACGTTTGGACTTTTTTTGTCTCTCTTCCACGGATATATTTCTTCCAAGAAAGTAAAGTCACTGGGACACTCGGAGTGACTTAATCCCGGGAACCTTGTATTCCAGGAAAATCCATTTTATCGCTCTCACGTTCTTCGTTCCAGGAACATTGGCTCCATGAAGAGTTGAAACGAGGCTTCAGAGGTCCACAAAGGGTATCAGAATTAAAAGGTGTAAAAATAGCAATGTAATATGATCGCTGGTCACCGCCCCACCGCAGAGGAGCGAGGCCTTGTTACGTCGAGCGTGAAATGCACTGTCAGGGTTTCTTTCATTGCGTTTCACATGACGATACAGCACGAGTTTTGCTGTACAGAGCGTTATCAATCAGTCAACCATCCAAACTATGATGACATCAAGTGCCAACCTTCTTTGCAGTCTTGTAGAACATCTTGCTTTGCATCGAGAGCGCATTTGATCGTTCGACAAGATTATCGAGCTTCTCGCCACGTTGTAATACCGATTCAATTGTTTTGTGCTAAAGGGGATGGGTATAATCGAGTATGCCTGCAATCGACTGCGGTGCACTTACCAAGACGATCTTGGTCTCATCCAGCTCTTGTTGCACTCTCATTATCGTATCTGCCTGTCGAGGGTCTTGGTACTTTTGTATATAAGTGTTGATCTCAGGGAAGGAAATTGAGGAAGGACTGCTGAACGAGGATTGGGGGACTTTTGCCGTAAAATCATCAAGGATCTTGGTAAGTAACGAGAATGCTGGTCGTACAGGGTATTCCTGGTCAGTAATTATGACAGCTTTAGATCAATCGTAAGTTCGCAACCAACATCATGTTATGAGTCTTGGGCTCACCAGCAAGTTGTTCCGCTCCTCCTCGGTTGTAAACATGAGCGACGTTGCTTTGTTCTTGAACTGTTTGTCTTTGGCCTTGCGGCGTCCTTTCAGCAACAGTCTTCGAGAGGAATGTCATGAACTCTCCGGCGGACCCTCTCTGGTAGAAACTAAAGGTCGAAAGGTCGCTAGCCGTGCTAAGAATAACAGCAGAACCTGATGGTGGGGCCAAAACCACAGAGATGGAGAAAATCTTCATGTTTGGAAACTAGAAAGCGACCTAAAGAGAAGCAAGGACGTTTGGGATGGAGAGGAAGACTGACTGGTCGCGGCTGCGTGGTGACTTGTCACAATTGCCAACCTGTGACCGATTCAGTTCGACTCAACTTGACCACCGTTTCATCCCTCACAGCTTTTCTCCGTTCTCGACTAATTCTGAACCTGTTAAAATTTGTTAACTCTGGGGCTTCTCTTATCTTTCATCAACGTCTGCAATCAACTTCTCCAACCGCCTCCAAGTCCATTTGTAAAGCTGTGATCAGTTTGCCTATTCATCTAGATGGATGATCTTCTTAATCTACTGGTTGCAACAACAAAGAGGCGTCTCCCAGCTGCGATACTTACGCTCACTGCCTTTTGAATTGAGGTCTTGCGCATCTTCTGCAAGGCTCTGACGAAGGGTATAGATCCTCTGTAACTATCAGGACTTCCGGTCTAGAATTCTATCATCTGCCTAAGGTACAACTGATTTGCCGTATCCCAAAGGTCTGCGAGCTTTAGCTTACTTGCGAAAGTTTGAGAAATCGTTTTTTATTTTGAAGACATCCTCGTAACAGAAACATCAATGACCAGTGGCAGTAACTCCAATAACCGTTTAACTCGGAGTCGCGAATGGCAGGTCATAGCGCATCAAACAAGGGAGTAGTTCTTACCACTTAAGCTTTCCACTTCCCCGTCATGTTTACAAACTCTATCCACGAGGCAGAAGGCATTGGTGGACGATCCACACTTATCGGCGTCGACTTTTTAAAAATTTGAGATTCAATTAGCAAACGTTGGGGGCGTTGCCAAGAAAGTGAGAGTCTCCATGAAACACATAAAAGCAGTGCAGGGGTCAAAATTAGACAAGATCAACAACGTCCATCACGCGATCAAAATAAGCGAGCCAGCACATATATAAAGCGATGACCGCCAAAACGGTTCTCCATCGTGGCTGCGCCCGACCATCTTGTTCGACCCATCTAGAAGAGTGCTGGATCATTCTCCAACCCAATTTTTCATAATCTTCTGCCCATTTGTTGATCAATATGTCCGCGTCCGTACGATCTCGTAAATTCTGTTGCTGTCTTCCCGTCAGATTGGGGGTTTTCGTGAGTGAAAATTGGAGCACAATCACCTCCTGGACAAGTTTGAAAGTATTCCCAGGTGTTGTCACTCCTTGCTATGGTTGGTGGCTCCTTCGTCGCTGCCATTGGTTGGATACAGGTTTCTCAGCTGAGCAAGTCCCATTTACTTAGATTTTGCGAGCCGATATATCTAATTTATCACTCAGAGAAAAATCCTCTTGACAGAAGCGAAGAGATTGCTCTATGGATCCATTCTAGCATGTTTACGGTCCTCGCACTGCTCTCCGTATTCGGGTGAGCGCTTCTTTCATCAGACGCTATTAACTCAAAGATTTGACAACCCATCTATCAGTTTTATTGGAGCAATAATCAAGAACCGAGGAATGATCTCGAGCTTTGCAGTCGCCTTGGCGATTCACCTCGGGTTCAGCATTGCATCAGGAATTTTCACGCTCTACAGCCAGTTCAAACAAAATTCGACAGATGCTATCAACACTTGCCTGAGCGCATCCACGGACGCAACTGAGGAGGGCTGTAAAAGCGGTATCGCTATAATGAAAGGCATAATGGTCGCGATCTATGTCATCACCTGTTGATTCAACTTTGTGTGTGAAATTGTTGATATTTTGCTCGGTTCAGACCTGATATTACTGGAACAGATGCCTATTTCATTGTCGAGCGATACGCTGACCAGCTTGACGACGAAGAGATGGCCAAGAACCTCGTCGTCATCCCTAGGACTCTCCCAGAAGTTAGTGCGCCGCCCCAGGTTACGACTTACAACTCTTTCGGAGCATCATACCCTTTCACGGCACCTCAGCAATCATTCGGAGCGACTCGTGCGCATGATCAGAGCAATAACGTGTAACAGAACGATTTACGACATCTACGGCAACAAATGAAGCAAAGATAATACTAATACTGCCTGGTGCAGTTTATGGGCCTAGTCACTGTGTATAGCTTTGTAAACTTGCACTTGGAATGAACTATACCTTAATTTGACATATCCCCTCGACGAAAGCAATTTGCCATTCGACTGCCCTCATTCGCCAAAAGTTCGACGTACAATTTACTTGCTAATTGTAAGACACTCTAAAAGACTCTGGATCTCGACTCTCCCGTGGACCAGACGGAGATGTCGCCGAGGTACCACCTGTGAAAATGGTTAGTGAAAGTAGCTGAGCACGACGTGGCATGGCTTCAAAGACCGAGTGAGCGGTTAACTGTTGATGACAGGCGCCAAAATATCTTCGGTCGGAGAATGCTGTGGGTGATAGGGAAGCGACACTCAAGCGACACAGAAGTGTGGTTTCTTAAACTTCTGTTGTTGTTGTAAAACTTACCGAAGGTGATCGGCGTTCAGCACTGGTCCCACCCCCCTCGAGGTCCCATTTCTGTACCAAGACTTCAAAAGTCCGTTTGTCGCTCCGAATTCTAGAAACGTCCAGCCAGGTTATTAAATGAAGCGAACCCCTGGAACACATGCACAACCGAGATCAGCTGTAGTTATTTAATGACAGCCCAGCTTAGGTGCTTCAGTTTCGGAGGACTAAGCGTTCGGCTGTAACGGGATCTGGGCCTCCTAAGGTCGAGAATGTTCTTGGAGAAAAATAGAAATGCCATTGATAAGCTTCGAGATATCGGGATACTCAAAGAAATGGCCATGGTACTGCACATTACGGTTATATCTTTCCTGATTAATGACAATGGCTAGAATTAGCCTCCACAGGCTTGAATTATGACGCATCTAATCGACAGCCATCTCGAGCTTCATCTTGGCGATGGCAGCAGCTGGGTTCAGACCCTTGGGACACGTTCGAGAACCTATTTGGTGGTTGCATAAATACGAAGTTGGAGAAGCACCACACAGATAAAAATACGTACAGTTAAAGATGGTGTGGCATCTGTATAAACTCATCTCGTTCTGGAGTTTTTCCATCCTCTCAGCTCCGTGAGCGTCCTGTAGGAAAGTAGATTAAGATTTTGTTTGTTGTAATGACCGCACAATCTCCCCGAACGCACCCGAGAGTCGGCAATCCACCGGTAGGCTTGCATGAGAGTTGCAGGTCCAAGATATTCATCCTGGTTCCACCAATACGAAGGGCAAGACGTAGAGCAGCAAGCGCAGAGAATGCACTCGTACATGCCATCAAGTTTCCGGCGGTCTTCGGGAGATTGAAGGAATTCGCCTGGAAAAAAGAAGAGTCAACAACGAAAACGCCTTGCATTCGGAGGAAGGATGTACCTTGTTCTGGTGGGTTGTCGTTTTGCAACCAAGGCTGAATGGATTTATATTGCTTGTAGAAGAGGGTCATATCAGGCACGAGGTCCTTCACGACGTACACTGAGTGGAGGTATAGTCAGCACAAGCAATAGGTGATGCTAGAGCGACACCTACTGTGAGGCAGGGGGTAAATCTTGGTGTTCTTGCCTGATTCACGATCGATTCTGCATAAGCAGGCGAGAGTGTTTTGGCCGTCAATGTTCATGGCGCATGACCCACAGATGCCCTCACGGCAGGAGCGACGGAAGGTTAGCGTTGGGTCAATCTCGTTCTTGATTTTGATGAGAGCATCGAGAACCTAAGTTCGGTTGGTCAACGTGTTCAGCGTAGAAACAAGGAGTGTACCATAGGTCCCGTCTGGTTCAAATCGATGTTGAAAGACTGAAGCTCGGGTTTCTTTTCAGGCTGATCAGGATTCTGTATGTTCCACGTTCAATTTCGCGTCGTCAGTTGAACAGCAAGAACCCGACGAACCCAACGATAGATCTTGAACTCCTTCATGAGAACGGGTTTCTCCTGAGGCACAGCCTGCCATCTGCTGAGAGAAGATGAGAACGCCCGCTTGCCCAGCGCGAGCTGCCTCGAACGTGTTGCTGCAACGAAAGACTGCATGGTCAATGAGGACAACGGTGAAAGTAGAGGTCAAGAGAAGGTGGAGAGCCGCCTCCCGGTGTCGGGGCGGACAGGAGTCGCGTGATATCGGATGTCCACAAATAGCCGGCGCAACAGCCAATAGGAGCCGTCGAGAATCTAAGAGGCACCTGGACATGACTGTCGCGAGTGCTGCCCTGGTACTCGCAGGAATCTGGTGCTTGATATACCTCTTACACTACTCCTGGTCGCGAAAAGGGACCCCGTCATTGCTGCCGACGTCTCTTGGCTCAAATGCTCGGCGTTCGTCCACCAAAGTCTCGCTGAAAACGCTCCAACTCAGAGTTTCGACGACCAAATGGAATACATATCACGACGGTCTTTCAACTTTGCTCGCAAAGAGAGGCAGACGGAATACAACTATTTTTCTTCAATGGCTTTACAACATAGGCAGCGTCCTCGGCGCCATTGGCATGCTTGTGGCTTGGGGGGTTGGTCTGGATGTGTGGAGACTCTGCTCAGCGTATTCTCCAGCAACTATCCTCTAGACAAGTTGAGAACCCTGTCAATAATCACCATCTTGTCAGAAGAATGCCGAAAATACGATGGATTTTACACCTCTGCCCTCACTGCCCTCTCGGGTTTTGAATGTCACACTCATCGTACGGTTTTCGTTGTCAAAACACCAGGCTGCTAAAGTTCTTATAGATACCTGGAATCACGGTGCCTATCAGCGATTTGCCCATAATAATTCTTGCTGTATTTGTATCTCAAATCGTCCACGAGCTGGGACACGCAATAGCCGCGGCACGGTGTGTGCGATATACTCGTCGAGTCCTATCCCTCATGAATGCCCATGTAGAGAGGCTCTTCCAATGATTTCAGCCGGGGTATCATTCACATTTTGTATACCTGCCGCGTTTGTATCATTTCCTGTGGCCGGAATGAAAAGTCTGTCTGCCCTGGCACGCTCACGCGTCACTGCTGCTGGGCCTTTTCATAACCTTGCCTTTTGGTGCCTTTTGGCCCTCGTAACCCGTCTGGAGCTCGTCAATATCGCCTCCTTTGTTTCTGGTTATCGGAACATATCCAATACCGGCAAGGTTGTCGTCGGAGTCAGTGTGGTATGTGTAAACCTCCTTCGTCGTGTGTCTCGTGTTCACGGAACTTCGAGGATTCTCCGCTTTCCTTCACCTATCTGCAGGTTCAATTATCACCAAATTGGATGATAACTCTGGCCTCCTCCACCAGCTCTGGACAGCGTATCTTATGGGGTCAACGAAAGACCTTAAGCGGGGATGGTGTGTGCAGAGAATCGTGCTTGGTATGAAGTCCCTTCCTTGACGCTAGAAACAAGCTCAAGTTATATATTCTAGACAAATCAGATGCATGCTGTACCTTGATTAGCAATGAAGTGTCGCCGTTCGCCTGCTTCGCATCTCGAGACACTCTGTACATGGATGTCTCGATCCGTGCCATTAATGACGAAACCCAGTGAACACGGGCGTTGTACGACCCCAAACGACTGTTCTTCAGAGTCAGCATGTGTATTTCCTCATAAAGACTCGCAACTCATGCGTTTAACTGTGCGGCCGTCTATACTCGAGATGGAGGAAACTGTAGTTCTATGGAACGGTCCCAGAACAGAAGTATGGGAAGAAGGTAATTAACGTTGCCGGTTCCTCACCTCAACTGAACACCTTTCGGATGGTAGTACAAGTGGGCAACTGGTTGCCCCGCATTTGGATTTTACCGCTGTGGTTCCCGCCTCTCTTAACACGGTTTTGGGAGTACGTTTTCCAGACCTTGCCTCTCCGTCTCTGGTGATTGAACGATAACAGGTACTTGATGATGGCAACGCTCTCTATATACCTTTTCAACCTTTTACCCTTGCCCCATCTCGATGGAACGGAGTTGCTACATTCATTGCTGGATAAAGTTGTCGATGCTAACCAAGAGGCCTTTCAATACGACATTGAAGCTCTCGAAATTGGCGGGCACCATCAAGAAAACGTACGAAGCCGCAAGCGATGGAAGAAATTGACAACGAGACATGTTCCGGTATTCACGACAGTCCTGCTAGTAGTCTGTATACTCCTCAACTTGATGAATGCAATGTATTGAGAAACAAAAAAAAAGTGGAGGTCGTTGTGTGATGTTGACCGCTAAAGATGCATAATGTAATGGCATGGATTATTGTTACACACATGCATAAGTTTTGGAAGCACCATAGGTCTATACATAATGCCGCAACCCCTCCGACATCTAGTCGAAACGACTCGCGATGGAAGAGTGTTTTACTTCTTCTTAGGTACGACCTTGTCCACTTCAATGACAGTCAAGCCTGCAGCAAGAAAATAAGTCCTCAACCCAGGTCAGGAACGGTGCAGCGACGCACCTGGTGGCAGACTCTGCTTTAGCTTCTCAGCCTTCTCGGGGTCGTCGACTGATAGTGTGTAAAGGTATCGTGAGCATCGGACCTTGAACTTGGTCTGTGTCTTGCCGTTGGGGAGTTTTGAGGGGATTTTCTTTATGCGTGCCTCTGTAGGAAAAGATGAGCGCCAGGCATACATAAGAGGAAAGATAAACGCACGAGACGCATCCTTCCTCTGCGTGATTTTAATGAACTGCTTGATGTCGCGAATTTCTTTCGGCTAAAAAGGGAGAACAGTGAGTGTCTAGGCGCATAAGTCGTAGGATTTGGGCTCACCATCGTCGGGAATCTTGAGGAGGGTCTGCAGATTTCGCCTAGTCCACCAGTCACTTAGGTGGCTGAACCTTAATTTCGACGAGTGTATATTTCATCGGCAAATACCGAAAATGCCGGCCGAAACCAAATCCGTCGTTCTTCTCACAATCGTGATTACGCAAGGCACGCTCATCACGTGTGCAAACGGCTTCGTCCACGTCGTCCATCACCTTCGCTGGCGTTGTCCAGTCCTACTTCCTTTCCATCTATTATTATTGCTCAGCTTGACTATACGGAGAGTATACTCAGAGGGCTTAATACTTCTCAATGTATGTATATATTCGCATATTTTGTTTCCTTGACTTAGTCAACTTCCAGGGCCTCTGTCGCTGTTGTCTCTCCGGAGATAGAAAGAGCAAGTCTGCACATCTCCGTCCCATGGCAGAGCACATCTACGCCTACCCTTTTCTTTCACTATATCCTGTCCTGGCGTATGCGTATTTCGTTAAATATGAAGAATGGATCGTCAGCGAAGAGTGGACATTCCTTTTCTGCGTCTCGCTAGGTGTTGGGCACGCTTTGAGTTTCCTCATCACCAAGTGGAATTCCGGTGCGCGTGCGTGGATTACAACCAACAAGGTCAGTTCTGTTGCCTTCTTATATGTGTTCTGTATGCGACGGAGTCAATTTTATAGGCGCCTTCATTAGAGGACGCCGACTGTATTCGCATCGTTCCTCAGCTTCACCGAGGCCAAGGGGACATCGTCAAACTCGAGAAGAAAATCTCAACAGACCCTACTTCATATACCTTCAGCTACCAACGCGACACATACTCTGTCTCGTCCCTCGAACCGTTGACTTTTTCGCGTCTGGCATACCCATCTTCCGCCAAACCTGCACTCAACACATTCCTCCGTCCGACAAGCCTCACCTCCAAAGAACTACCCGACCTCCAGAGTTTGTACGGCGACAACGAATTCAATATCCCCATCCCGTCGTTCACTGAGCTCTTTGGCGAGCACGCGACCGCGCCATTCTTCGTGTTTCAGATATTCTGTGTGGCATTATGGTGCCTAGACGAATACTGGTACTACAGTTTGTTTACACTTTTCATGCTCATCGTATTTGAATGCACGGTCGTCTGGCAGGTAAGCCGTCTCATTGTTCACCGACTATTTGACACTCAGATTGATGGGGGTATATTTTTTTAGCGCGTACGAACATTGACTGAGTTCAGAACCATGTCTGTTGCGCCGTATCCCATCCAATGCTACAGGGACTCGAAATGGGTAAAAATACAGACAGACAAACTGCTGCCTGGTGACGTCATCTCAATTGGTTTGCGAATATGTAAATACCCCGTAGATTCTGTTCTGATTCGTTTTCAGTACGCTTAACCACGGAGACGACGGTCCCAGCAGATGTTCTTCTCATCAACGGCACTTGCATTGTCAACGAGGCCATGCTATCTGGTGAATCAACACCGCTGCTAAAAGAATCAATTCAGCTCCTCGAGCCAACTGACAATCTGGATGTCGATGGTGCACACAAAAATGCTGTCCTATTCAGCGGAACCAAAGTCCTCCAGGCCTCTAAAACATGTACTTACCTTTTTTCTGTCCTTATATCATATCTTCAATGTATTTCTTTTTCGAATCTACAGCGGAGATCCCACCACCGATCAAAACTCCTGACAATGGATGCCTCGGAGTGGTGGTTCGTACTGGCTTTGGAACTGCCCAAGGCCAGCTTGTTAGGACCATGATTTTCTCGACTGAGCGTGTCTCAGCCAACAACCTGGAATCTTTCCTGTTCATTGGTTTCCTTCTCATCTTTGCCATTGCTGCCAGTTGGTACGTTTGGGTCAAGGGTCAGTCTTCCCCCCTCTTTTCCATTCCATTGCAATACTTTTTTGATTCAACCTTTAGGTATCGAGAGGGATCTCAAAAAGTCAAAACTGCTCTTGGATTGTATTCTCATCATCACGAGTGTTGTACCTCCTGAACTGCCTATGGAACTCTCTCTAGCTGTGAATGCATCGCTAGTCGCTTTGTCAAAATTCGGTTTGTTTCATGCCCACCAAATTTTGGAGATGTTAGACTCAAACCTTTTGTTAGCCATTTTCTGCACAGAACCATTCCGTATTCCATTCGCAGGACGTGTGGATGTATGCTGCTTTGACAAGACTGGTACAATCACAGCCGAAAATCTGGTCCTAGAAGGCGTTGCTGGCTTGGAGTAAGATTTCTTCATTCTTCGTTGAATGAACTAAATTAATACACCCGCGAAGCCCCAGTGATAGTAAAAAGCTTGTCAATGTTAAGGAGACATCCAGAGAAACGATGCTCTGTTTAGCAGCTGCACATGCACTTGTTAAACTGGATGATGGCACCATTGTTGGAGACCCTATGGAGAAGACGACCCTTGATGCTCTGGAATGGAATTTGGCTAAAGGTGTGCACCATATCATGCCTTTTTTGTCGCTCTTAACCCATTTCCTTAGGGGACGTGCTGACCCCGTCCAGTACTTCGGCCTACAAAGTGACTCTCACAATCCGAAGGCGTTTCCAATTCTCCTCTGCCCTCAAGCGCATGTCCACGATCTCTAGTCTTCCTGGTGGAAACCTCATCGCCGCTGTCAAGGGCGCTCCGGAGACGATCAAAACGATGCTCGCCGATGTTCCCAAAGGCTACGACGATACATTTAAGGGTTATACACGTGAGGGAAGCCGTGTTCTGGCCCTGGCTATGAAGGAAATGGAACCCCTTTCCTCAGACAAAGTTGGTCATCTGTTCCATCTGTCTAACCATCGAGTCTAACATGCCTTAACTAGATCAACAAACTCCACCGAACTGAGGTGGAGAGCAAGTTGACTTTCGTTGGATTCTTGGTCTTCCACTGTCCCCTCAAAGTGGACGCTGTCGCTAGTCTTAAAATGCTCGCCGACTCTTCACATCGCGTATGCTGCTTCTCTGTTTTACTTCACTTTTCCGAGAACTTATTACCGATCATCACAGTGTATTATGATCACAGGGGACAACCCATTGACGGCAGTTCATGTTGCGCGTGAAGTTGAAATTGTTGATAGGGAAGCACTTATTCTGGATCTAGCCGAAAGCCCGAAACATGACCAAGGTTGTTCTTTTTCTCCTCTCTCGATTCTTTTCGATCTGCTCTGATCACCTCTATGCGATAGACCTTGTGTGGCGTACGGTAGATGAACGCAAGGTTATTCCTGTAAACCCTGAACAGCCACTGGATCTTTCCCTATTCGACACTTATGATATTTGCGTGACTGGTGCAGCCATGAAGCACTTCGAAAATCGACCCAGCTGGAACGATCTAGTTCAAAATACATGGGTGTATGCCCGAGTATCGCCCTCTCAAAAGGAGTACATATTGACGACCTTGAAGACACTTGGCTACATCACACTCATGGCAGGCGATGGCACGAACGACGTCGGTGCTCTCAAGCAAGCCCATATTGGAGTAGCCCTTCTGGACGGCACGCAAGAAGACTTGGAAAAGATCGCTGAGCGTCAGAAGCTAGAACGTATCAAGAAGGTTTATGAAAGTCAGTTGAGCATCTCTTCCCGCTTCGGCCAACCGCCTCCTCCGGTTCCCCCGGCCATTGCACATCTCATGCCAGAGGCTGTTCAAGCCCAGCAGAGCTGCCCAGGACCATGCCGTTGCTCGCCAGAGAAATCCGATGGAGAAAGTAAGCGTTGTCATTTTTTATCATTATTCTTTGATCCTGATTCCCGTTTGAAGTTTGATTTGGCCTCCATCACCGACAAAATGGCAGAAATGGAGGGTGACGAAGATGTGCCCAAGATTAAGCTTGGTGACGCCTCGTGTGCAGCTCCGTTTACCTCTAAGCTGGGACATGTCGCTGCAAGTAAGTCTACTTCCTTTCAAACCAGAAATGATTCCTCATCACGATCTAGTCACGCATATCATCAGGCAAGGTCGCTGTACGCTCGTGGCGACAACTCAGATGTACAAGATTTTAGCATTGAACTGCCTTATCACTGCATATAGTCTGAGCGTGCAGTACCTGGACGGAATCAAGTTTGGAGACTATCAAGTGACCATTACGGGCATGTTGATGTCTGTCTGCTTTTTGTGCATATCGCGAGCTAAGGTATGTTGTAAAGTTGTTGCCTACAATAACATGCCTTACCCTTATACTACAGCCGGTTGAAAAATTGTCCAGAGAACGTCCACTGGGCAATATCTTCAACCTTTATATTCTCCTTTCAGTCTTGTTACAATTTTCCCTCCATATTATTTCCCTGGTATATATTACCAGTCTTTCCCATGCATACGAAGCGTTGGTGCCAAATTCTGCATCTCATACTTCCTTTCTGACTTCGTGACAGAATGGGCCCAATCGATCTTGAAGCCAAGTTTGAACCGAGTCTATTAAATACTGCCATATATTTGTTGGGTCTTTCTCAGCAAGTTTCGACATTCACAATCAACTTCCAGGTACATTCTACTTACTTTTTCAGAGCTTTAACCTAAGGCAGACTTATAGGGACGACCCTTCCGAGAAGGCATTCGTGAAAATAAGGCTTTGTGGTATGGCCTTGTTGGGGCCAGTGCTGTTGCTTTTTCTGGTGCCATGGATCTTATGCCCGAGATGAACCGGTGGCTCCAAATTGTAGAGATGACCGACTCGGTGAGTCTGATTTCGAGGACCATCCTGTTACTGTTGGCCCTGAACTTTTATTTCAGTTCAAATTCCGCCTTACATTGGCGATGATTATCGATTTTGCTGGCTGCTGGATCATCGAAAATATCTGCAAATACCTATTTGCCGATCTTGAACCTAAGCCAATGGTAACGCGTGGACGAGAAAGGCGCGAAGCGCGACGGCGATTGGAAGCGCTTGAGCAAGAGAAGACTGAAGTCGGCACTAATGGGCACGCAAAGATCAAGATCCAATAGATTATATTTAATTACTTTCCAGCCTCCGATGGACCTCATTGCACGGGTTAAGTAGATAATCTTGATATAATGATTCGCGTTATTGTTACAGAAAGGTTTATAAGCTGCTATTGTTATCAAGCACCACCGGCAAGGGCCAAAACCTTGGCTACTGCTTGTTCAGCCACAGACATTAACATGCCATGGGGATTTCCGGTGGGAAGCGACGGAACCTAAGGACAATTAATTGGAAGTATACTTATTCGTGTAAAGAGAATGACATACAATCGACGCCTACGTTAATGAACCTTGAGTGATGGAGCTTAGGAAGAGGACTGGAAACACTTACATCGATGATGAATAAATTCTTGGTGCCATAAACTAAGGTATTCTGATCGACGACACCTGATCCAGCAGGACCAATGGAACAAGATCCAACCCAGTGATTAGAATTGAGGGAACCCTATGCTCTTAATTAGCATGTGATCAATGGTCAATGGACTAAAGCTTGATTTACGGGATCATAGGTGTTAACTATTGGCAAAAAAAAAATTAGCTATAGGGCAAAAAGGCGAAGAATGAAAGCTGACCATAATTCGTGATCGTAGTGGTGTTATCTGGTGTTATCAAGGTCAAACCAGGGACTACGAAGGCGACAGTCAGATCTAATGGAATGAGCTATGAACACTTTACGTGCCAAAGTGGATATTTGCGACCAGGTCATTGATTGCCTGGATCAAGACTTGTTTGTCAACAGGGTCGGTAAACCATGGGTTAACTAATGGTCGGGCAGTAAGAGCAGCGTCAATCCCGATCCGTCCTCGAGATGTTATTCCAGTCGACCTGTTTGAGGCTCAGAAGAAAGCAAGGAACAACATACAAGGGACTAACAAGTATGTGGTGATGGTCATGAGCTGGCTTGCATTGTAGGCATACCCTGTAGTGACGGACGCAGCTCCCGGGCGAGCAGTCCCTTGCAGCTGTCACGTCCACGGCAGGTTAGATCATTGAAAAGAATAAATTCTAGAGAAGAGCATTACCCAACGTGTCCTGCCGTCGGGGCCCGAGTAAGCTCTCCAAAAGTTCAGTCTGTTGTCGAATATAAATGATTCAGTTTCGGCCAAGCATTTAAATGAACAATCTGCCAGACCTTGGCGATGCTTGTGAAAAGATACCTGATTGACTCTTAATATACTGGGCCGCATCCGCTGGTCTTGGGGCTGTCCAGACATTGGCCCAATTGTCATAGTCGTCAACCGAAGGATGAGTGAATACGAGCTACAGAATAAATGAAAATCTGCAGAACTAAGAACTCTCTGGTGTGACTTACATTAATAGAAGGATTGTCAGAAACCTGTGGCCAAGGTTAGACTCGGAAATTTCCAAGCAGCGTAACAAGCCTTACGTTATATCCTACAGGAAGATTGATCCACTGAGCCTTGGGAGGAAGGTTTGGGCCAGCCGTTGGATCGTTTTGAACAAGAGTAATCATGTCCGAAGGGCCGATCCCACTGCGGAACAACAAACGAGCGGTTCCGTATGTACCAGCTGAGAGAATGACTCGACCTTTCGGTGTCAAGGGAATAAATCCGTTGGGGCCAAGTGAGGTGTCGTTGACCTGGACGCCAGTAATCTGAGAGCCATTACGAACAACATTGAAGACATTCGCGTATTGCTTGTATACTAGATTTTTGCGAGCTATAGCTGTTTGGTAATACGTAGCAATGGGTCCAGCACGTTTGCCGTTTAGGAACTGTTACAAACGAGGGTTAGCATGCGAAATTATTATAACCTAACATAGTACGTACAGAGAACGCGCTGTATCCGTAGGCATGGTCTTTATAGTTGGGGTTATCATTGATTGTAATGTTCGAATATCCTTGGGGCTTAAGTAGTGCCTCCGTTACAGAATAGGTTTGTTCCAAGTAACGCTTTCCATCCGTGGAAGGGTGATCGGTACCAGGTAGACGCGCTTTCAACTTTGCCGTATAAGGTCCGTGGTTAACCCAGCTAGATGGCCAGCCAGCCGCGGTTGAGAAATCTTGATCAGTAGGCAACCAGTAGAGGCTAGAAAAGTGATTAGCGAAGTATATGTAATGACGGAAATTCCACACTTACGCCCCGTTGATTGCAGTCCCTCCGCCCAACAAACACCCGGCGAATACCGTAATATCTTTGCACCACCAAAATGGGTTACTATCCGAGAACATGGATTCTATGCAAAATATTTACTTGTCAATCAAGGAACTAGAAAAGAGAAAAGGATGAAAACATACCGAATAATCCAGGAACGTCGAATTTCGTAAGCTGCATACCTATTAATGACTGCTTCACATGAAAAGAGACAAGGGGTTGCGTACATTAGTTCCTTGAAGCCATGTAGGCTGGTAGGTCCCACCGGTCGACCCCAGACTAGGGCCTCCACGCTCCAGAAGCAAAACGTTTTTGCCAGCTTCCGATAGACGATCAGCAGTAACCAACCCGCCGGCACCTGCGCCGACCACAATGTAGTCGTATGGCGTAGCCTAAGTTTTGAGTGAATACTGAAAGAATTAAAGTGCACCCAAAATAATTTTACCTTGGCTGTAGGTGACGTTGTCGGCGACGTTGTTGTGGAAACAGGTGTGGTAGTGGTTGATCCGCCTCCCGTCCCTCCGCTAGCCCACAGGTTATATTGAGTTGACGAAACATGCGCCAATGAATAGTCAAGTCCAAAGAAACCAACTACAGAGAACCTTCAGTTTATCAATTTCAAGACGGATTTCAAGGAAGACTGACAGTCGTCGTGTTCAATGAAAGTACTTTGAGGGTCCGAAGGGGTGTCCACTGCATGAGAAGACCATGCCCATGCTGGGACGCCAAAGGTACCAATAGGAATGCTAGTAGTTCCTGAACTAGTAGACCAAGCTAGAGACAAGTCAGTTTGTGAAACTGGCAGGATTTGGTTGGCAACTTACAAACGCAATTTTGGCAACGATAAACCCACTTCCAGTGAGTGGAGTTTACTTTTGAAGACGGTAAATCAGTCAGAACCGGCCCTGTCATCGCGCTGATGGGATGTTTGTGTCAGAACTTAGCTTCAAGCTTCAAGAACCGGTACGAACGTAGGGAGCACATATGTTCTGCAATGCGACGTATTGTTAGGGTATATAAGAGGAACATAAAATCGAGACTTGCGTCGTAAAACGAGCCGAGCGAACAATTTTACCAGCATTTGGCCATGCCACAAGCAGGAGATTGTTCAACATGGCACCTCCTGGGGAGACACCAGCCCACAGGGTTCCGATTGGTGCAACAATTTCACCAATGAACTCCGTAGAATTGGAGCCAGTTTGGACAAGAGGAGGAAACACAAAACCATATGTTACTCCATGAGCTGGGTCTGTGTAACCGAAGAACGAAATTCCGTTATCTGGGTCGACATAAGCCCCACCCTGGGCGAAGGCTAGCACCCCAAAAAATTAGCCATGAACTGTATCTCGTCGTACAGGAGGCACCTACCCGATCCAAGAATAGGGAGGATTGATAACGCAAGCCGCAGCAACATTGCCCCAACGATGCAAGGGGAATTTTAGGTTGAAGGACAAGCGATTACTAGACAAATGAACCGTTATATATCTGCAGAAGCGAGAATGGTCCGGTGAATGATCGTTAAAGTATGAATCACATCATAGTCTCTTCTGTTTTTGCGACTCCAAACATTGACTCTGCGCTGGACAGACAGACGGGAAGTGCTCGGAATGATATAGCTCGTGATCACTACGACAAGAGCAGCATCTTCTCCCGGATAAATGACTGCAGGGACACATCATTAAGAACGTATATTCGCTTGAGTTGCACGCCTAAATTTGTGATGTGAACATGTAAATTGAACGCAGGCGTCTCATGGCAAATGACGTGGCGGGGATCGAGAGCAAGGGTTCCGAAGAACGACCGCGATATAGCCCGGTGGGTGAATTGGTTAGGCGAAAGGTGCCGATTTTAGCAATTTTTTCAAAGAGAAGGCGGTCGCAGTTAAAAACCAACTGGCTATGGAGAAAGCGGTGCGGGACACATCACAGAGGCGTTTGCCAACCCAGTCAGAAGGCGTGGATTTCATTTGGGAGTTATTCCGACTAGCCATCACACTAAAACAAACACATGGGACGCGTACCTGAAGGTTTGATATGCACGGGGAAACAGACAATAATGAATGGCAGCGTCCCGCCCCGCGAGTATACGCCTATCCCTGAATCGGTAGCGGGTAGGTAGTGGAGGTGGACGCGGTTCGGTATTAATGTATCCATTGGTCCAGGTTGAAAATCTATGATTCAAATTTGATTTTAAGCTCGAGCTTCTTATATGCCGCCATCTGTCGTCTTCTGGAACGAACTTGCCCGGCGCTCCTCAGCGACCAGGGCCAAATCTAGAAAGAAAGCGACCGTTTATTAAATAAGAAAAAGGGATAAAATGAAGGAGTAAAACGTACCGATTTCAGAATACTATTGGACGACAGCAAGGGGACTGGCATCGTTTGGACTTTCAGCGCTAAAGGTTAGTTGCCAATACTCTCCAAGAAGGAAAGGCACGCGGCTCGAGTGCGTGAATCAACTCTCCGAAGACGAGATATGACACAAAGAGATCGATGTGAGTTTGTTCACTCATTGGACACTGCATAGCGTCGGTAGGTCGGGTTGGTGCCAACTTCCAAGTTTCGGCGGTTGAGACAGTGAACTTGGGGCAATTGTTTGTTGTTGATTATCAAAAGCCTTGGGCTGCCCTGTCCTTGCCGCTCGGGGTTGTTTTGAAACTGCTGTTCGGTGTTGACGACAACGACGACGGCGAAAGTTCTTTTTGCTTTGCGGGCCCACTTCTGACCGGTTGTGGTCTCCGAAAAGCTCAATCAGCAGCCCACGCGATTCAGGACGCGTAATTCTTCTCAGCTTCTCTCCTTTTCTGCCCTTTCATAATTCACATACATTCCTTGACGCACCCTGCCCTCGATACTCCCAGGAACTGGGAACGACGCGCCGTTATATACGCCTAACCCATCTTCTCTCAGATTAAGTGGATCATGTCGACTCCAGCTTCCTCATCAACTCCTACTCTAACTCCCGTCGCTGGCTCCAGCACTCAAAATCCTCACCCACTTGTCGAAAACAGTGACGAAAAGAACAGGTAAAGTTTGATATCTTGCGCCGCAAGATCATGCAATACTGACACGTTATTCTCCCGTAGCGTGGTAATCAAAGTGGGCATGGTAGGGGATTCTCAGATCGGAAAGACGAGTTTGATGGTGAAGTACGTCGAAGGCAGTTTCGATGAGGATTATATCCAGACGCTGGGTAAGCACATGGAAACTTCATCTTAAAGTGCAAAGATCTTATTGTGGACCGCAGGCGTCAATTTCATGGAGAAAACGATCTCTGTTCGTCGGACGACAATTACTTTCTCGATCTGGGATCTGGGCGGTCAGAGGGAGTTCGTAAACATGCTGCCCCTCGTCTGCAATGACGCTGTTGCTATTTTGTTTATGTTCGATCTGTCAAGGAAGTCGACTCTAAATTCGGTCAAGGAGTGGTATCGACAAGCGCGTGGTTTCAACAAAGTATGTGTCCCACCAACATGCTGCCCCTGAATAACTCGGTAATTTTGCTTTGCCAATCCTCTTGCTAATCCTCTTGCTTCAGACCGCCATCCCATTTCTAATCGGCACGAAATTCGACCAGTTTGCAACCTTTCCACGCGACGAGCAAGAGGAGATCACTAAACAGGTGAGAACACTTCGGCACCCGCTCATTCCTTTTAACAAATTCTGTACCAATAGGCGAAGCGATTTGCACGTGCCATGCATGCGTCTTTGATCTTCTGTTCGACGTCAGCGTCGATAAATGTACAAAAGATCTTCAAAATTGTGCTAGCAAAGGCTTTTGATCTTAAATGCGTTATCCCCGAGATCGAAGGCGTAGGAGAGCCCATCCTGATATACGTTGATGTATGAGTGGATACCGACTATCTGAGGGGATATGGAAAAGAATGGCCTTTTATTGGGAACTCCATTATCTGATACCGATGGGATGGAGGAAAGAAAAGACTGAGGTGTGTTCAGAGCTCTCTTTTTATGCAAAACAGTTTTCAAACAAAAATATCTTGCCCCAGAATTGAATAACTTAATCGCATTGGGCACAATTTGAAACCAACACATCTGATACCAACCACGGACTTTTTGCATTGATGTCCTCCCATTCACGTCATTCCTCACTCTTTATTTCCTTCGTCGGTATTTATATTTTGTTTTACAATCGCCTACTCTTCCAGTATCCTATAATAGAATACCAGCTCCATTCCGTACCTACCATTTCTTTCACTCTTCTCGTCGTCTGTGCTATCGTAATCGTCGTGCTACATCACTCATCCTGTTTCGTTCCGCTTCCCTTTGCATTTCTTCGTACGCGGTTAAAACTGACCACTGGCCGTGAATTCCTTCATACAGACAAAAGATTGAATGTTGGATTCACTCGACTTTTAGTAGTCGCTTACACTCTTTGCTAGTGGATTCCACTTTATCTACTTATTGTCAATATACACCTCTATTTCCTTCCCCATATTCGCTTTCGCTCATAGTTGCAATTTTTAATTGTCGTGTTTTATTCTTTAACATTCCATGCCTCCGATGAGACGATCCGACATGGTTGTCGGACAGGAAGTGCGAGTGTAACTCCATGGAGTCAACTTTGTGGCTAGTCCCTACTTGTAGTTGAGAAGCTTAGAATACATAGTTGGTGCTTCCTCACCCATATCAACCACTTCAAAGGTGTCACGGAGAAATGATCCTCTGGCGCGAAGTCAATGCCTATAATTAGAGAGCATTCACTGAGAGGCAAGCGGGCCCCAGCTGATAAATTCGCTCCCTCCGCAGGATCCGAGATAAATCCATGAAATCATGAAAACTATGCAGCGACCGCCGACCAGAGTCTTAAATTATCACCCAGCGGTCGTGTATATTTCTGGCCATCGAAGTATTTCTGGCCATCTAACATTATCCACGGAGTAGAAAGAGGCGTAACACCCCTCGGAATTCGCTAAGCCGTCGTTGTCTCGCAAGATTCATTCATGCTTAAATGGTCAGATAGAAAATTTCGGAAAAGAGATGTGGACATGTCGGGAGTACCTTGACTGCGCAGAGCGGGTTTTCATGAGCACTCTAAGCGAGTACCAAATGAGGTCGTCGGGTCTGACTGAATCTCGAGGATAATCCTGCATCGCGTCAGAACCAGACATCTACTCAAGCGTTGAAAGCTTCAAACTGGCTGTCAAGTTAATAGACCAAGATAGGTTGTCGTCGACATGAGCCAAAGGAATTCTCGCAGGCATGCGGGCAGAAAAAAATTTATCTGGAGTTCTTGCAGGTCGATAGCCAATCCGAAAGAAGACAATCGATGGCATACCTAATGAGACAACCACATGGCCCCTTGCATGCAGTGTCTTGTATACGAGTATAGTATACCCTTGGCGCCAGGATATTATGGGGTGGTGTAAGATAAACGGACCAAGTAATCTTGCGATTCCGATATCCATCATTACCTATAAGAAATGGTTTGATATGCCCGCACAGAGAGGTAATTTGACCACTTTTACAGGCAAGAGAGAGATATTGAATGGAATTCGATGTTCAACACGAGTTTTTGAACGAGTTCAACGTTCAGCGGCCAGCCTGAGGGGGATTGAGAATTGACGATGCCTAGCACGTGATCGTCAGATGACGAATATATTCTTCCCGTTTTCTCTGTCCTGTCGCCCAACTTGCACTTCTCCCAGAATGAGCCTGGCTATCTCGGAACCACAGAACGTTGACTGTGGCTTCTTGTCGTCATACGATACCTACCATGCGCGGAAAGGCGCTTCTATCGGCCCTTTATCTGGATTTTTGTGATATGGACGACTATCTATCCAAATCGCGCAGACTGTGACTTCGAAGCATTCTTTACTCATTGAAAAAAATAAAAAGCTATCCCTGCCTCCAAATCACTCTCATTTCTCAGTGTTTTGGTTAATATCTGCACTTTGTTTATACAAATCCGCGCCATATTCGTGAGTCTCAGTAGACCTTTCCATGTTTCTGCAACTATGGTCAATCACCAGACCATCATCTACATTCCGGCATTGATATCTCAATAATGGGACCTCCAAATTTACCCCTACTACACATGGTCTACCACCGCCTGATTCTATGAGCCATTATTTGTTTCTTTATCCGGGAAACTGCGGCTGACTCGTCTGGTTTTTGCAAGCTGTCGACAAAGCCGATTAGCCAAACCATGTGTTCCACTAGATACACGGATAACGAGAATCGTTGACCATCACATGCTTTTATAGTGTTCTGTCCTCTTCCTTTGGCCAAGTGCAAGCAGGGAGTCAGCAGGAGTACAAATAGCGAGGCGGCTATCTCTGTACGATCTTCAAGCCGGCCATTGCTTAACATTTCTTAGATTCCCGGTCATGGCGAACCGATCTCTGTTCAAGTGTCTTCTCCTCCTTGTCACAATATCACTGGCCAGTGTTGTTGTTGTCGTCGACGCTACACAAGTCATGCACCGGCCAGAACGGTATAAGGAGGCTCCGAACAGATTCAAGATCGAGAAGGACCCTAAAACCAACGTTATTCATAGGCGCGCCACGGGAAAGGCGTCTATCGCGTACTTCACTAATTGGGGCATCTATGGCGCCAATTTTCGTGAGTTACTTCAACATTTTTTTCAGCTAGCTAAGGGATATCCGGTTAGAACCAACTGATATCGTTCCTGGGCCTCTCACACGTGAGTGAAGCTTCTTGCTCATGCTTTGGACGCCTGGACAAAACTGTTATTAGACATTCTTTATGCTTTTGCGGACACAGACGCGTCCACGGGGGCGATATCGCTCACCGATTCCTACGCTGATGAGCAGGTGAAACGTTTCGGTATCAAGTATGACCTTTTTGGATATCTGAAGGGGCATCTTTAGAAACATTTTCCCACTGATTCTTGGAATGACGTGGGAACAATCTTTATGGGTGTCTCAAACAACTTTACCTCTTGAAATTAAAGCAACGGAATCTCAAAGTCTGCTATCTATCGGAGGATGGACATACTCTCAAGCAGGTAAGCTTGCGCCCCAGCGGAACCAGGAATACGTTAATGAAGGATATCCAGGACACTTCAATTTCGTCACCTCCGCTACTTCTCGGGCGACCTTTGTTTCCAGTGCCGTGCAACTTGTTGAAACTATGGCTTCGATGGAATGTATGTCAATCGCTGAATACTTGGTCACCTCTGAGAACCAATACTCCGACTTTCCAGTGACATAGATTTTGAATATCCAGCTACCTCTGATCAGGGACAGGGCTTCGCTGATCTTGTGACAGCCCTTCGCACTGCTTTCGATAACTTAGCTACGAAGAAGGGAGATAGCACCCCATATCAGATCACAGCTGCTGTTGCGGCTGGTCCTGCAAATTATGCCTACTTGAAGGTCCCACAGATGAATTCGGCTTTGACTTTCTGGAACCTTATGGTCAGTGTTGTTTTGAACTTTTCAACCTATGTGTATTTCTAACGGATACATGATAGGCGTACGACTATGCCGGATCTTGGCTGAACTTCTCCGACAATCAGGCAAACTTATACGGAGGAGCTCGGACAGGGTTCAACACAGATTCGGCTGTCAAATTTTACCTGGGATCTGGCGCATCAGCGAACAAGATCGTGATGGGTATGTTTCCATCAGCGTACTTCAAGAAGTTTATAAACGGGGTCTAGGTATGCCTTTGTATGGTCGTGCCTTCGAAAACACAGCTGGCCTGGGTCAGCCGTACAATGGGGTAAGATCCTTCTTTCACCATCGTTCCTTTTTGGCGGTATAACAGACCAGCAAAACCATGACAGATCGGACCAGGAACAATCGAAGCAGGAGTCTATTCCTACAAAGCCCTTCCGAGTAAGAAAGTTCTATGGCTCTCCGTTTTTATGCTCATATCACCTTTTCATCAAAAGTGGCCGGAGCTCAAGTTTTTGAGAATACAACAGATGTTTCCAGCTATTCATACGATGCCTCGAAGAAGGAACTCGTGTCATACGACACGCCAAATATTGTAAAATTGAAGGTTCAATATATTAATTCGAAGGGCCTTGCTGGATCTATGTTTTGGGAGGTAATTCACTTTGATCGCATCAGCTCTTGATCAGGCTCAAATTTTGTGCAGTTATCTACTGACAAAGTTGGAAGCGACTCACTTGTAGGAACGTCAGCCAATGGATTGGGGTCACTAGACCAAACTCAGAATCATATCAAGTTTGTTTTTCCTTCTCGTTGTCATTCCATCTCAACCCCTTTTCTTTGATGATTAGTTTCCCAAACAGCAAATGGGACAACATCCGCAATAATATGGGTCAGGGTGGCACTTCAACGACATCTGCCCCTTCCACCACGAAACCGACAAGCACCTCTCCCGTCACCACCACACCAGCAACTGGCTTATGCGCTGGTGTTTCTCCTTGGGTATCAACAGTACGTTCCATGCTACATCATCCATCAACAAGGAAAATGACCACCCATCCTTCAGACTGTATACACAGGTGGTCTCCAAGCCACTTACGGTAAGCAAGATCACTTGTTGAGATTGCAGGTAAGGCTAAACAATCGCAGGCGGTCACCTTTGGACTGCACAATGGTGGACTCAGGGTGATGTTCCTGGAGGCGCAGGTGAGTTGAAATCTTATTCATAATCTCTAACTGTTCACAAAACACTCTAGCTGGAGTCTGGGTTGATAAGGGTACTTGTTAATCATGGATAGGTCAAAGTTAAATGGATATCGGTCGGATCCGGAGAGTTTCTGCCTTGATTTTTGTATATATTTTTATAGGTCTATCCTGACGGCATTATATATCGAAGCCTCGGACATACTATGTGTGTTTGGGATATGGAAATCAAAGATATTTTAAGTATTAAGCAAATATTAAGAGAGGACGGTTTTTTGATGACGTAATAATGTTATAGCCAGGGCTTGCAAAGCTTTTGCCGTCCACCACGTCCTCGGTCTATCCACCATCCGCCAGCCTCATCTGACATAACACGAACGACGTGCAGCACGATTCCGAGTGCCCCTCCCCTCCAATGAGGGATGTGGGCCGGAAACGGGGGGAAAATGTGGGTTTTCAAGGTGGAACTCCCAGGTAAGCCACGAAAATGACCGCAGCCACTCAACTAAACCACCTCTGCACCCTGTTCAGCATTTGGATGCCACATTATGTCAACCGGCAACGACGATGCTAAGGTACGTGGTGAAAATGACCCGCACTGTGCAGCTAACCGACCCCCCTCTTTGCAGTGCTGCCCCACCATCGTCACCAAGACCACATTGGTATGTTGTCCCGCCTGTCTACCAACCCCTACCCTAGTCTCAAGAGCCGGAAGCGACGCATCGCACCTCCCTTCCAGCGAGGGATTTGGGCCAGAAATTGATACATTTTCGACCAGGTGAGCCACAAAAACGACCACCTCACACCGCTAACCCATCTCGCACCTCTATCCAGTGCTCCAATGCGACTTTACGACAACCGGCGACAACAACACTCAGGTATGTTGTGAAAACGACCCCCGCCGCAAAGCACCCCTCATTGAAGTGTTAGCTAACCCTTCCCACATCACCAAGACGAACCACACCTGGCATGATTCGAGTGCCCTCCCCTCCAACAGTGGCAATGAGGGATTTAGGCTGGAAAATGTGGGTTTACGGGAGGGGAAACACCAGACACAACCCACATTTCAGTACCCCTTCTCCCCTCCCCTTCGCTTTGTCGCTGCGTCCTACCCGCCACCCCGTGACGATTGCCGCGACGTCACAGCAAGGCTACGCGGATGCTGGGCAAGACCACCTGCCATCTGTTGTATGGCTACTCGCTCCGAGGAACCCACCCTGCAGCTGTGGGAGGTACCAGCAGGCAACGAGACTACCTGCACATCGACGTGGCAATCCACCACGTTGGTGTGGAGGCACCAGGCGCCATGACGCGGTGGTGATCACCACCTTGCCCGTTGTGTCAGGGCACCAGTGTGGAGGCCCTGCCACGTCAAGCCAACGCTGCCGCCACGACGGAAGGCACCACCACTACCGGGACCACCCGCGACGTTGTTGTAGACGGCTGCAAATTCCCTACGCGGATGTAGGTTCCCATTCTGCCCCACGTTGAGCTATGGGTCCACCATGACCCACCACGTTGGCCCCACATTGTTATGGATATTGTAGTGTTACCTACAGTAGTCTTCGGTACCCTCAAACGCGCACAGCTATTTGATGCGCATCACGTCGGATAACCAAATCGGGCATCTGAGTCATAAAGTGCCGGCGTAAGAACACCGCAGACTCGTATATTCTAGTATATTCTACTGACAGAGTGTCCACTCTGTCTTGACTCATGAGGCAGGTGCCCCCTTGGGTATAAATACAGCTGTAGTAAGAAGAATATAATCTTATGGTGAGAAGATCCCCTGCACCTTCTCGCCCATTCTGCACAGCCACCTCATGCTTTTTTGTACTCTTGATGAGCAGATGTTCTAAATATTCTCAATTCTCAATTCTCAATTCTCAATTCAGTTCCACAACATTCTACCACTTTCTCATGCTCATCTCATGCTTTTATCATTTATATATGCACTAATTCTTAACACTGGGTGCAAAAGTCAAATTTCCAAAGACAAAAAGGTATTTCTCAACCTATAAAAAATAATGAATCATGATGTTTGAACTTCAAAAAAGTATTACTGTATGGAGTACTGAAAAGATATATGGAGTACTGTCAGTACTCCATAAGGTAATAGTTTTTTCAGTTTCAAACAGTCATTATTTTTAAATGGTTGAAACAAGGGGGGTCTGAAAAAAAATATATGATATCACGTTGGTTAGGTAGGGGTCCACTATAAGGGCAACTGAAGCCAGAGCAATGGGAAACCAACACTCAGAAAGCTAGCAGGGAACTGAAGTTAATTTTATTAAATGAGGACATCTAATCTAATCTATCTAGACTCACCTAGCAGGGAACCGAAGAGGGAAAAGTGGGAACCCAATGCTAGGCGAGCAGTATATAAAGAAAGTGTGCTTTAGGGCAAGCAGTAGTGTTTTGAAGTCTGGTCCCAAGACTGGAAAAAAACCACAAAAAGACCAGACCAGCAGTCTGTTCTTTTGATATCTGAGAATGAAAGACTGCAAAAAGACTGGTCTTTGCTTTAAAACGCACTATATATCATAGTTTTAGACAAAGTTTTCGCTGAGAAATAAAAAAAAACCATTTTGGAACTCCCAAAAGAGTAGTGTAAGGGCAACCGCAAGCCGGAGCACCGGGGACGGAGAGTCGGGCAGAGCAGGCAGACTAGCAGGGGATCCGAAGGTTTAGTTTATTAGGTAATCAACTAAACTACCAACTAACTCACCTAGCAGGGGATCCGAAGAGGAAAGGATGCGGATCCCACTGCTGGTGAGAGCTATAAGTACTGACATGTGGTACAACATGAATAATAAATAAATGAGTATGGTACAATAGGAAAATGAATGGCGCGGTGTTTCCAGCGGAGTCCAGAAAGGATGAAGCAGACGGGAATGGCGCAGCGGACAGAAAGGGTGCGGCCAACGCAGTGACCGGCCAATGTAGCGACCAAGGGGCGGATAGAAATCGGATGCGTACAGACTACAAACTATTGTAGTCTGCGTCGGTGCGGCGGGACGTAAAGGGAGTTTGCGTCCGGAGGTGTTGGGTGCAAGGCTGGCGTGGCGGCGGACTAGCGGCTGATGCAACATCCGGGTTAGCGGCCGGAGTTACGGCCGACGTATCGGCCAGAGTAAGGGGCCGGAATGGAGTTCCCCTTACAATTACCCCCCCTCCAGAGTCGCAGCGCCTCGATGCAGATGCTAATTGAGGTATCGGATGGAAGGGAATTGAGCCGAAAGTAATTGCACATATTGGCCGAGGAGCTCCAGGGTTTTGGGTGTGGAATTCTGCGACCAAGTCCAGGGAGTTTACATTGTTCTTGTCCTCCCAGAAATTGTATTCCGGACCATAACCTTCCCATTTGATAAGGTACTGTAGTTTCTGTCGGAACATCCGGCTGTTAAGTACCTCCTTGACAACATAATGTTCTTCACTGTCGATAAGCTCCAGAGGAGGCGGTGGAGGAGCTTGACGTCCAGGAATTGGGTCATCCGGGGCCGGGGTCAGTTTGATCACATTAAAAACCGGGTGGAGGCGTTTCAGTGATACCGGTGAGATGCTTGCTGCGGGGTAGTTTTGAAAGTCCAATAGAACAATCAAACCTAACACTGTCTGAGCGTTAAGCACCCAATCAATACTAGTTGACTAGTTCTTATGGGAGGGGACCGTAGTTTTAACAAATCAATATAATAACTGACTCAATCAAGTCTGTCTGTAACTGATACGCACGCACTTAGTTGAACAAAGGCGCGCACACCAAAATAGATGCGTGATATGTGGTTTTATAGGTTTTATTGCAAGTGGATAACTCCCCAACGGGATGAATGAATACTCAATACGAATCGCGACACTCCGGGGATGCGCACAATCTCTTGGGTTACCAAAACCCGGGGTTACCGAAACCCTACTCTTTAATGTGAAGAAACTCTTTAACAATGTCCAGGGTAGTCTACAACTATCTGAGTTGCCCCTACCACAGTCCAGGTCTTAGTACGCGACGCACTACCACAGTCCAGGTCTTAGTACGCGACGCACTACCAAAGTATGTTAGTTTGCGCCTAATTGGATAGCTAAATAGCCTCTTCAAGTCACATAGGATGACAGGTGTAAGATCGTCGCGCTCGGTGCTTAATTAATATCAAGTACTTTCACTCTGATCACGCTAAGGTGAAATCTCGCTCAGATAAGTCAAGTCCTTTCTAATTGAAATTCCTCGAAGTCAAGTTAACACTTAGAACAATTTGTTTAACTCTGGAGAGTCGCGCAAATATGATTTCATGGGTGGTAAATTGCTTGTTCTATTCTATGTGCGCGTACAAACTTTATAGTAACTACCGGCTAACTTTACATGTGATACAATGAGAAATACGGTCCGATACAAAGCCCCAAACAAATGCCAAGTCTCACATTAACTAATATTTTCTGGATGATTGCTCAGCCATGCCATAAGGACCGTCGTGTTTGAGCTCCTCTAGTGACTCGTATAGGGTCATTTGTTCAGTATGTGTTCCCTTGATTAATAATATCTCCGTCGATGAACTATTGCCAGTCCTAAGTACGCGTTCCTTCGGCGCGAAGCCTTAGTTATCACTATATCTTTCCATTATATAATCAAGGGAATTTTGTTGCACACACGGAGCGCAAGCGCCGCACTCGTATCTCCGAATAGCCCTGTTTTCCAGACTCGGAAGAATAACCACATGTAGCAAAAGCCGAGAGCTTCGGCATGTCATTCGTCATTGTTCGGCACTCGCCGTCCTGCATGTTCAAGAGAGCGCGCCTTCTGTGTTCCTTATTCGGACGTGCCGGCTCGGCACTGTCAATTAGGGTACCCGTTGCTGGGTTACTTGTCAGGCGCTAGAGACCTGTGCTTCGATCTAGCGTGCAGGCAGGCCTGCGTTTGTGGTCAGAAGCCTCTGCGGTAGCCCGTATATGGTATAGTCCATAGTTTGTGGTACACGCCGTGAGCTTGTGCCTTGTCGCGTACTGTAGTTTCCTCTAGCTTTTATTGTAGCCCTCTTAGCCTTCCAAATAGATAATTATACTTGTGTAGCCTTTATCTATCTGAATAAACAAGTAAAATGCGAAAATTCAGAGCTGGCGTGAAGGCCGTCCCTTCACTGGAAGGCAAAGTCAGTAAGCATTGACTCCAATTCGTCTTTCCACAAGGTAAGGTCCGAGCCGGCGGTGCGCAAACTTCTTGGAAGGGCGGGTAGTCTGGATATCACTGGCGTCTAAGTAAACCTTGTCTCCGGGCTTATAGACCGGAGCCGGAGTGCGGCGTTGGTTGTAATACCTGGTCATGTCGTCCTTAGCCTTAGAGAGTGCAGCTCTTGCCTCTTCCAATGTGTCCCTCATCTGGCGGGTGAATTCATTGACTGCCTCCAGCCGGGAGGGCGGCTGGTGCGGTTCAAAACCCATCCGGGGGTGACGTCCGGTGTCCAGGAGGAATGGGGTGTGTTGCGTTCCGGAGTGGACGTGGTTGTTGTATGCAAACTCGGCAAGTGGTAGGAGCCCGTGCCAGTTGTCCTGCCGTTCACCAACAAATACCCAGATGTACTGCTCCAGTTCCTGGTTGACACGTTCCGTTTGTCCGTCGGTCTGCGGATGATAGGAGGTGGACGGAACGGCTTGGATTCCGAGCAGCCGGTACAGCTCCTTCATGAATTCTGCAATGAACTGTGACCTGCGGTCAGAAATAACCTTCCGGGGGAGTCCATGCAGCTTCCAGATGTGCTTAAGGAACAGTTGTGCGGCTCCAGCAGCTGTGATTGTTGTGGTTGTTTCAATGAAGTGACCTCGTTTCCTGGCCGAGTCTACAACTACCATGATGGCGTCATAACCGGCCGAGTCCGGAAGCTCCACGATGAAGTCCACGCTGATGGTGTGCCACCTTTCTTCTGGAATCGGAAGTGGTACCAGCTCTCCGGAGGGCAAACGGTGCTGAACTTTGGTCTGGAGGCACATATTGCAAGTGGAGACATATCTTCCGATGTAACAAGACATGTTCGGCCACCAGTAATTCCATGAGACCAACTCCAGGGTTTTAAACCGTCCTGCATGTCCAGCAATCCGGGTGTCATGGCAGAGGGATACAATCCGTCGGCAGAGGTCTGAAGTTGGGGGAACGTATATCCGGCCTTGGAAGTAAAGTAGGCTGTCATGTTCTGACCATTTACCAGATCGGAGGGATCGGCTGGATGACTTCCAGAGCTCTTGAACTGCTTTTGCAACCGGTTCCTCAACGGCCAGGTCCTTTACGCCTTTATGGATGTCCCGGAGAATGTCAACCTCTGGTCCAGTGGTCTCCACAGCTTCCATAGCGCGAACCGTGAAGAACTTGGGGGTCAGGAGCATTACGTCCGAGTTATCACTAGAACCTGTTCCGTGGTCGGACCGGCGGGATAATTAGTGATTGAAAGTCCGGTCCGGTCCGGTCTTTAGGTCTGAAATCCAAAGACCGAGACCGAGACTGGTCTTTTGCGGTTCATTAACTGCAAAATACTGCCCAAGACCGACCAGGACCGGTTCAGAGCAGTCCTGGTCGGTCCTGGGCGGTCTTTTAACCGGTTTAGACCAGTCTTTTCAGTCCCTAGTAATATATTCTCAAACTAGTAGATAGCCATGTATAATCATGTGTATTCATTGATATGTAAGACTAATTTACACATATATAGCTGTAAATCGAACTGAATACAACAATAAATGAATTTACCTTGGTACTGACATGAAATATGTGTAATTAAATCAAATTTCTTCAAGGATTAGCTGAGTTATGCTTAAATTCGATAAAATTGACCGATTTAGCCATAACTCTCTTAGTTTTTGACTTAAAAATATGAAATTAATATCATTCGAAAGGTATTTAGTAGGCATATTCTTGTGTGAATTTATACACGGAAAGACCGGTTGAGACCGGTTTAAACCGGTTTTTCGTCGGTCTTGAGATTTTCAAAATTGACAAAGACCAAAGACCGGACTGCGGTTAGGGATTGGCACGGGTACAGCGACCCGTGCGGGTTCGGGTGCGGGTTTTGCTGGGGTACGGGTACGGGTAGGCGATCTCGTACCCTCCAAAAACCCGTACCCCCGACACGGGTTGGCGGGTCAGGCGCCGAGTTGAGCTCGGCGCCTATTGGGTGTTCCAAGCAAAGGTTTCGTTAGCAGAGTCATTTTTTAAAATGCCTCCAGTAAGGTTTGGTTCGTATAGTAGGAAGGGATAGGTCATAAACAAGATTATAGTAGCTCAACGATGGTAAGTAAGTATATTTAGTACTCTAATAATTTAATTTACAATGTTTTCCATACGTAGAACTACATAAAATAGCATGTAGCCACTACAGTGTCAGTATTTGTGACAAAACATTGGCCCCACCCACCCTACCTGCCTCGATCTGTACCCAACCCGTACCTGTACCCGTGAAAACCCGTACCCGCGCTCAACCCGTACCCGTACCCGCGAAAAACCCGTACCCTTGAGCGCGGGTACAGGTTTGCGGGGGTAAGGGTACGGGTAGCCCTGGAATACCCCAGGGTTACCCGTGCCAATCCCTAACCACGGTTGCGGTCTTGATTGGTCTTGCAAGTTTCCGGTCTTTTCCAGTCCAGTCCTGGTCCAGTCCCGGTCTTTTTGTAGTCCTTTAACCGGACTTCCAAACACTAGGGATAATGCGTCCGGTTTACCCATGGTACGGCTGGGTTTATGACGCATAAGAAAATTGAACTGGGCTAGCACCAGTGACCAACGGGCTTGCCTATGGTTGAGTTGCTTTGCAGTCATAAAATATTCCAGGTTCTTGTGATCGGTCCAGACCTCAAACTGATGTTCTGCACCTTCAAGGAAGTGCCGCCACTCTTGTAAGGAGTGGATGATGGCTAGCATTTCCTTGTTGTGGATCTCGTAGTTCCGTTCGATGGGTGAGAGGGACTTGGAGTAGAATGCAACCAGATGCCATTTATTGTCCTCTGGAGACACTTGGGACAGTATGACTGGTGGTAACCACTTATATGATATAAACCAGGCAAGTGCCTGCAGGACCTTGTGTATACTGCCAGGGGCATCAATGAAACGTCTCAAAGGCTTGCCTGAGTACTTGGTTAGAGGCCATTGCTTTGCATGGCAGTAAACGAGTTCTTTTTAATTGTTGTCTGTTACATGGGTTTACTATTGTACTTTGTTGCTTTGATTGATTAATCCATCAAGACTGCAGGAAAAAAATTTCAAAAAAATTAATAACATTTAATACTAAAATAACATCAAAGATAATAAGAGAGTACGGGCAGAAATGTTACGTAAGTTCTTATGTAATAAGCTGACTTTGAATTTTGCCCTAGGTCTCTCTGTCGTGCCCCAAAAACGACAACGTGTTCCCACACTGCATCGCACCACGTCGCGTCACTGTCCTCCCTTCCAACTGCCATCCCTCCTCTCTCCGCCACCCACCAACCTCATCCCACATGGCTTAAACAATGCGCAGCACAAATCCGAGTTCCCCTCCCCTCCAATGAGGGATGTCGACTGGAAATGGGGGGAAAATGAGGGTTTTTGAGGGGGAACTCCCAGGTGAGCCATGAAAATGACCGCAGCCACCAACTAACCCATCTCCGCACCCTGCTCAGCGTTTGGATGCCACGTCACGACAACCGGCAACAACGACACTAAGGTACGTCGCGAAAATGACCTGCACTGTGCAGCTAACCAACCCCCCCTTTGCAGTGCTGCCCGGCCCACCCACGTCACCAAGACCACGGCGGTACATTGTCCCACCTCTCTACCACCCCCCTACTCTCAAGAGCCCGAAGCAACGCCCCGCACCTCCATTCCGACGAGGAATTTGGGCCAGAAATTGAAGGTTTTTGAGTGGAATTACCAGGTGAGTCACAAAAACCACCACCCCCACTCTGCTAACCCATGTCGCACCTCCATTCAGTGCTCTGAAGCGACGTCACAACGACCGGCGATGACAACACCCAGGTACGTCGTGAAAAAGGCCCTCGCCGTGAAGCTAACCCCCTCATTGCAGTGTTAGCCAGCCCTTCCCATGTCACCAAGACAAACCACACCCGGCACGATTCAAGTGCCCCTCCCCTCCAATGAGGGATTTAGGCTAGAAAACGTGGGTTTTCGGGTGGGGAAACACCAGGTAAGTCGCAAAAAATGACACTCGCTGTCCAACAAACTGATACGACCCACATCCCAGTACCCCTCCTCCCCTTTGTCGCCACGTCCTACCTGCCACCCCGGGACGATTGCTGCGATGTCACAACGAGGCTACGCAGATGCTGAGCAAGACCACCCGCCATCTGTTGTATGACCACTCGCTCCGAGGAACCCACCCTGCAGCGATGGGAGGTCCCAGCAGGCAACGAGACTACCTGCACATCGACGCGGCAATCCACCGCGTTGGTGTGGAGGTTCCAGGCGCCATGACGCAGTGGTGAACACCACCTTGCCTGTTGTGTCAAGCAAGACACCGATGTGGAGGCTCTGCCATATCACGCCAACGCTGCCCACCACGACAGAATGCACCACCACCACCCGTGATGTCGTTGTAGACGGTCCCGAATCCCCTACGTTGAGCTGCGGGGGCACCGTGACCCACCATGTTGGCCCCCACATCAACACGGAAACCCCTCCACATCGGTGTAGGGGTCAATGCCGGCTCATGACAAGGTGGCAGAAGGAGCCAGCACCTGCAACCCACCACGTCGTTTGAGGGGCCAATGCCAGTTCACGATGACCACACCCACCCCAACCCATCCCCCTTCCTTTTCCACCACCACTAATCTGTAGTTTAATTACTTTTCACTGTATTATGTATATCTGTAATTGGATTTATCTTACTATACTTTCAATGAGTGTACTGAGTACTTTTATAAGTGTGTATTTTAGAACATTAAAAAAGGCAATCATAAGCAATTGGCTATCTTGGGCCTCTGGAGCCTTCAAAAATACATAGGAATATGAAAAAATGAGAGGCAGAAGCAGGCAGGTGAGCGAAGCGAGACTTGCCTGCTTCTGTCTCTCATTTTTTCGTGGACTCAGATGTGTAGGGAGCAGTAGAAAAAATGCCTTGCATTCCTTTGTTCGCTCGATTCAAATTCAAAATGCCACGACAAAATTGTTTTTCTTTTAATTACTACGGAGGTGTGAAGCGCCGACTGAGCGGGGTCCAGGGGCGCAGCCCCGGCAAGCTGGAGACCCGTTGCGCAGCGCTGGGTTGTAAGCTTGTGGTTATACATGGCACAATATGGCTATGCTAAACATGAACATTTAGAATACAACTTGATCATTTGGATGGAAATTGGCCAAGTAATTGCGAAAAAATACCTGAAAAATAATCATTTACAGTGACTGTTTATGATTTTCTGTGGCTGTGCTAACATAGATAAAATGTAATGTGAAAAAGATGAACTTTAGCAATTTTTTGATATTTTTTGTGTGGGAATTGGCCAAAAAATAGCTGAAATATACAAAAAATATTCAATTTTGGTGGCTGTGCAACGTTTTTTGGGGCAGTTTCTTTCATATGATGTGAAGTATAAAAGAATCCGAATTTTCGTTATTTTTTGATATTATTTGAGTGGAAATTGGCCAAGTAATTGCTGAAATACATAGAAAATGCGCATTTTGTGTGGCTGTACAGATATTTCTGTGGCTGGACATACCCCCATCTGAAAGCCCTGATTTTTCTAAATTTTTTGATATATTTTTTGTAATATTTGAGGCAGTGACAAGTGAAATACACTGAACATATCGCTTTTTGTAAGGTTAGGGTTTATCCTGTGGCTGTGAAGGGCTCCGACAAGACTGAGCCCTTCACAGCCACATGTAAAAAAAGAAAAAACAGTTTGTACACTAATACTGGGTCAAATCTCACAAAAAATATATGGAAAAATTTTAAAAAATCAAGGCTTCAAGATGAGGGGGTGTACAGCCACATAGCACCATGTACAGCCACCTTAAATTCATGTTTTCAGTGTATTTCAGCCATTACTTGGTCAATTCATACTCAAATAATATCAAAAAAATTACAGAAATTTGTATTTTTTATGTTTAACCTTATTTGTACATGAACAGCCACATAGGTTTTTTGCAGACACAAGTAAAGTCGGATTTTGGTGTAAAAAGCAGCCAAAGTAGCATTTTAAGGTGGCTATGCAGATGATAGTGTGGCTGTGCAGGAGTAGACATCATCAGATGTTAAAATTGTTAATTTTAATGATTTTCCTGACATTATTTCTATCCAATTTGGCCAAGTAACTGCTGAAATACACAGAAAATACGCTTTTTTGGTGGCTGTACAGAATTCTATGTGGCTATGCATACCTTTATCTGAAAGTCCTAATTTTTCTGAATTTTTTGATATTTTTTTTGAAATATTTAAGGCTGTAACAAGTGAACTACTTGTAAGGTTAGGGTTTCTGTGTGGCTGTGAAGGCTCCAACATGTCGGAGCCCTTCACAGCCACACAGAAAAAAAGAAAAATCGATTTGGACACTAATACTGAATCAAATTTTACAAAAAATATATATAAAAATTCAGAAAAATTGGGACTTTATGATGAAAGAGTGTACAGCCACATAGCACTCTGTCCAACCTCTGTAAATTTGTGTTCTCTGTTTATTTCAGCTATTACTTGGTTGATTCTCACTTAAATAATGTCAAAAAATCACTAAAAAATATTTTTCATGTTTTATTCTATTTGTACCTGCACAGCCACACTATTCTTGTGTACCTTCTGACTATAGCCTTATTTATACTTTTGTATTTTGGTAGCAGTGCAAGAATACCAATGTGTTGTCTTGTTTATATAATGTGTGACTTGTCACACTGTTATAAACTGCCAGCTCATCGCTTCTTTCTTTCTTCTTGACCAGCATGCTCTGTTTACTTGGATGAGTCAATAGTGTATAACAATGCATGGTACCCCATCTACCCATGTTCACTTGGAGTACCAAGACAGCTGGTCATCGGAAGTCATCTAGGTTGAATCACAAGGTAGGTGGAGGCAGATATGCTTTTCTGGCGCTTTTTTGGTGCTTTTTTTACTCTTTTTCTTGTAGGTAGACTGTTTTCATCATGTAGAAGTCTATCTTAACATGGTAGTCTACTATTCTAGGCTAGAAAAGTGCTTTGCTGGTGCTTTTTTTGCTTTTTTTCTGATCTTTTTCTTGTAGATAGGCCTTTCCTCTAGCATAGGTCATGTCAGTTGGCTGTCTTAGTGCTTTGCTGGCACTTTTTTTTGCCTTTTTTTCTTGTAGATAAGTCTTTTCTTCACTTCAGTGGCCCGACCTGAGGTACCTTGAAGGAGGTTTAATTATGGGTTTTAAAGGTACCTCGAGGGGGGTGAACAATAATAATAATAAACAAAAGCAGCCAGCTATAAAAAATAAAAATTATTGAAAAAATCTTGAAAAAGATAGAAAATTATATAAAATTTTTATGAATGAAATTATAAGTTTAACAATTTGTTTTAAGAATGTGACAATATTATTCATGAGGGGTGTCAGGGGTCCTTTTTTCAAAAAATTATTTTGGTTATTGCAAGCTTACTAGAATAGCTAGAAAAGATTCAAAATCAATTTCTGGAATATACAAGTCCATGCCATACAGCATAGCAATACTGTGATAAATCAAGAAATCAAAATTTCAATTCTAAATATACATTGGCTATCCAAATTTCAAATCCTATATATCAACTTGGTGTAGTGGGCCATTGCTGCACATGGCATGTATGAGTCTTTTTTTCTAGGAGTTTGGTGGCACAATGATGAAATTTGGCCAGGAATTGGCTGAGATATTGACAAATGTTTGTAATAGGAAGGTCTTTACCGCGGTGTTGATGGATGAATCAATGAATCAATGAATCAAATTTTGGCCTAAGTCCTGGGTTTATAAAGAATGAGTTTTGATAAATCAAAGACTCATAACTTATCAACTTTTAGTTTACCAAGTGATAGTATTATCATAGGGCAACACTATAATTCACAGAGTATTTGAAGATGTCCACCACAATTTACTGATTGTATATAGAATATGACTACAAGATATATAGAAGTCCACAGAGGTCAACTACAACATATCAACCATACTAATAAGATTTTACAGCAACTTATAAATTATATATACAGGTCTACTACAACTCACTGATCATTTATAAAATTTTACAGAGCATATAATCCACTGCAATTCACAAATCATATACAAAGATCCACTTTATATGGACCATCATGTTGTACTTTATTGAAACATTATTGAATACAATTCTACTATGATAAAAGTTTACAGCAACACACTGATTATATATAAAGCTTACTATTACTTTAGTGGTTTATTGTAAAGTAGATTTCTTCAAACTCAAGCTATATCCAGCTGAATGAGTTTTCAAAAAAAAAATCCATTAATAGAAATTTCCATTTTTAGAGTACTACTATTTTTGGACATTTCCCTTATTTAGACAATTCCCTTTTTTAGAAAGTAAGCTAAAAAATACATTGATGTCTAAATTTGGTTTTTAGATAAGTTTTTATTTTAGACACAATTCCTTTTATAGACAATTCCCTTATTTGGAAAGTAAACTATTTTTACATTGAGGTCTAAATTTAGTTTTAAGCACAATTTCTATTTTTAGATTTATTTCCTTTTATAGATAATTTCCTTTTTTAAAAGGTTATTCTAATTTTACTTCAACACCTAAATTTAGTTTTTGACAGTTAGTTCTATTTTTAAATCACAAGTTATTTTTAGTAATAGATGTCCCTTTTTGGAAATCTATTTACTAAATTAGGTAAATACACTTGATTGTGCTCCAGTTCAGTCAAATCTAAACCAATTTAGATGATCAGAGCCTTGAAAATTTGAGAAAAATCAGGGCTTTCTAATGATACCAAATGTGCCTGGTCATGTAACCAGGAAAGCTCTGATTTTTGCAATTTTTTTGATACTAAAGTTATAAAAATTGGCCTAGTAATGGCTGAAATACAGAAACTGTGCAGGGTCGCTATGACAGTGGGAGAATTTCTATTGTTTGCATTAGGAAGTGGTTTGGTCAATTTTGTAAATGTAATGGCATGGTGTTTCTAGTAGAGTTTAGAAAGGATAGAGCAAATGTAAAGAACACAGTGGTGTTAAGAACTGTTATATCCTATGCACACCTCCGACCTCAATCTGACCTATTCTGACCTTCAGACTGGACTTAGACACAAAGATTAGTTTACGGACTCATTAGTATCTTATGGACTCAAGTAGATACTTATCAACTGTTTCGAACCTTAAGTAACTTCCATGTAGTGTACCCATCCCTGACACATATCCCAACCCTGATCTGACTTTAGGTATAAATACATAGTTTACATTTGTTTGTATTTCAATTCAAATATTGTTTATTCATTGATTCATGCTTTACTTTTCTTCTGTTCGCTCACACTTTCTGACTCTATTTTGACTTCCTCAAAATTCAGGACAAGTTTAGGTCAACAAGGCACAATACATATGTTGAAGCCAAAGTTCCAATCCTACGTCATAGTCTGGTATCTAGTCCAACCCTCTGACTGTTCGCCAACATAGTCATAACGTGGTTCCTCTTTGATCTATAACTAGTATAATACTTAACAAAAACCAAGCCTAGGGGGACTGACGTTCCATCAGACAAATAGAACATCAGAATAGAAGGTGGACAGAACAGAGTCATGGAACAGAAAGAAGTTGGACAGAGTTTTGGCCTCAGCTTTGAACTGTGCCATGCTTAACAATGTGCCCCAATTTTGAGAGAGACAGACAGCATGATACTCTAAGGCAGAATCTCGGACAACACGATATAGAGTGGAGGATTCTTAGATGCAAAAGATGTTCCAGTAGAATAACTAATATTCAAACTGACATTATCATGTGGACATATAATGAGAATCAAAAGAGAAATGAATGTAGATCCTACTGCAAGTCAAAACTATAAATACTAACTAGCATGTAGTACAAAGAGTCCAGAATGATAAAATATACAAATAGTATACAGCAGATAGAAAAGGCATAGCAGATATAAAGAGTACAACAGAAATATTCACTGGCAGATAGAAATCAGATGCTTACAAACTGTAATCTGCTAACATGGTCATTGTGTCAGCTACTTCTACTATGTCCACCACTATACTTGCCCATTCTCCAACATCTCTGGACGCAAGTTCCCTGTATGTTTTTCCACACCAATGCAGACTATAAACTATTGTAGTCTGTACACATTCGATTTCCATCTGTCCACTAGACACTATGTCTGCTGGTCACTATGTCTGCTGCACAATTGTAAGAACAACCTTGAGCCAGGGTGCCAGAGACAAAGAGTCAGGCAGAGCAGCAGACTAGCAGGAAGACACAAAGATTTATTTTATTAGGTTCAACCAGCCTATGCCAGGTCAGTTTACCAACCAGATGCATATCAAATGGTCTACAACATCATTATCATGTATTTTGCTAAAGTCTCTAATTACATAATACTGGTTTAGCTTATATCTCAATAGGAAATATGTTTGATGACATCATTTATATCCTATAAATATCTATAAATAGACTTTTCTTTTATGAAAATAAATACCTATACACTGACAGGGCTTGTTTGTGCTTTAGACATGTGGAAATGGAGATAGAGGGACAATTCAAGTGGATTCAGGGTTGCCTTGATGGTTATGTCATCTTTTATTAGAGGTGCAAGAGAATCCGAGAACATTTTACATCAGTATGTTTTTCCGTGGACGTGATATAAGCTTATTTCTTAGGTAAGACATGCCTGAATTCTCTCACACTACTGATGAAAGATGTTGTAATCTGCTATACGACCCTGAATCCATCAAAATTATGGCTGTACCTCCTTTCTTCATTGAGATATAAGCCAATACTTGATTTAGCAAATAGATTTCCAAAAAAAGACATCTGTTACTAAAAATAACTTGTAATCTAAAAATAGAACTGATTGTCAAAACTAAATTTAGATGTTGAAGTAAAATTAGAGTGACCTTCTAAAAAAAGGAAATTATCTATAAAAGGAAATAAATCTAAAAATAAAAACTGTTTTTAAAACTAAATTTAGACTTCAATGTAAAAAATATCCTACTTTCCAAATAAGGGAATTGTCTATAAAAGGAAATGCATCTAAAAATAGAAACTTATCTAAAAACCAAATTTAGACATCAATGTATTTTTGGCTTACTTTCTAAAAAAGGGAATTGTCTAAATAAGGAAATATCCAAAAATAGTAGTATTCTAAAAATGGAAATTTCTATTAATGGATTTTTCTTTTTTTTTTTTTTGAAAAAAAATATTTTTATATTCATTGAGCTGTATATAGCCTGGTTATACATTGGGCAGTGAAGCGCTATGTATGATCAGTGAGTTTATAAAGTTTTATCAGAGAAATTGTATTCAATGATGTCTTAATGAAATACAAGTTGATAAATACATATAAAGTAGATCTTCATATATGCTGTGTAAATTGCAGTAGATTTTTCATATGCTTTGTAAGTTGCAGTAAGGTCCTATGTATTATCAGTGAGTTGCAGTAGATCCATATATGGAATCTGTAGTTGTAGTAAAGTCTTATATATAGTCAATAAGTTATACATTAATGAAGCTCTGTGGACTCTTATATGTTACAAGTTCTTACATAGTAAAAGAACTTGTTTATTGGCCTGCAAAACAGACACTTTGGCTTCTAACAGAAACATTAGAAATTCTCCCACTGCTAAAGTGATTTCTGTATCTCAGCCAATACTTGGCCGATTTTTATGATTTTAATATCAAAAAATTTGTAAAAATCAGGGCTTTCCTGGTTACATAACCAGGAATATTTAATACCATTACAAAGCCCTGATTTTTCTCAATTTTTAGAGCCCTTGATCATTTAAAATGGTCCAGATTTGAGCAGACTGTGAATTATTCACTGTATTTATCATTTAAAAGGTTGGAGCAAAGTAAGAACTTGTTTTTGCCATGCGCAGCAATAGCCTCTGGCCAAATAGTTAGTGAGTGGTAGTCAAATTCTGTATATGGCTAATTATGTAGCTAGCCAATGTATATATATAATTAAAATTTTGATTTTTTAGTTTATCACAGTATTGCTATGCTGTATAGCATGGACTTATACATTTTAGAATCTGGTTTTGAATCTTTTCTAGCTATTCTAGTAAGCCTGCAATAACCAAAATAATTTTTTGAAAAAAGGACCCCTGACACCCCTCATGAATAATATTGTCACATTCTTAAAACAAATTGTTAAACTTATAATTTCATTCATAAAAATTTTATATAATTTTCTATCTTTTTCAAGATTTTTTCAATAATTTTTATTTTTTATAGCTGGCTGCTTTTGTTTATTATTATTATTGTTCACTCCCCTCGAGGTACCTTTAAAACCCATAATTAAACCTCCTTCAAGGTACCTCAGGTCGGGCCACTGAAGTGCTTTTCTTCAGCATGAGTCATGTCAGTTGACTGTCTTAGTGCTTTGCTGGCACTTTTTTTGCTCCTTTTTCTGGTGGATAGACCTTTTTTCTAGCATAGGTCACGTCAGTTGACTGTCCTAGTGCTTGGCTGGCACTTTTTTTTTTCAGTTTTTTCTTGGTTGACTATCCTATTGCTTTGCTAGTAGCCCAAGTCATGTCAGTTGACTTTTCTTGTGCTTTGCCAGTGATTTTTTGTTCTTTTTTTATTCATTTTCTTGTTGGTAGAACTTTTTCATCAGCATAGGTCATGTTAGTTGACTGATCTATTGCTTTATTGATGCTTTTTTGCTTTTTTTATGGGTATTTTTCTTGTAGATAGCCATTCTTTCAGCACGGGTCATGTCAGTTAACTATAGCACTTTATAAACACTGAAGGTAAGGTTAGGGTTTGTCTTGTGGCTGTGAAGGGCTCCGACTTGTTGGAGCCCTTCACAGCCACAATGAAACCTTAACCCTAAATTGATCACATGAAATTTATCACACTGTCGTATTATATGGTAGATAGACTTGATAGTTATTTTTCCAAGCATAGGTCATGTCTCATGTTACTTATATTAATGTACTCTTCTAAGTCAGAAGGTGTATTCTTAGTGGAAGTCATGTCAATAAACTCATTTTCTAGTATTGTACTATAAACAAGGGCGTCTAATACAAATTTGGTGTGCTTACAAATAAAACCTAACCCTAGTTTAGGTTTCTATAGGTTTCTAGGCACTGATACTAAAAATAGACCATAGCAACGCACATCAAAAGACAATTCCCATAGTCAATATGAAAGTTTCTATACTACAATACATTGTAGTCTTTTAATTCAGGGTCGCCTACAAAATATGAAGCAGTGGGAGAATTTCCATCGTTCACGTTAGGAATAAGCCTCTCTGCTATCAAGTGTGGAAAACAAGTTCTTTTACTACGTAAGAACTTGTAATTTCTTTCATTATATTACCTAGAATATTTATTGCAATATTTCATTGAGTACCTTGAGTATTTCATTGCAATATTTCAATGAGTTCCTTGAAGCATTTCATTGCAATATTTCAATGTTTCATGCACTTCAGTATACCCCCTGACCTAACCTCTTAGGTTGATTAATTTCTGATAGAATATACAACCATAAGGTAGGCTGAAAAACATTTATAAGAATCATTTTTTCCATTAATAATTTCTTGATTCCAAAAATGTTTTTTTTAGGGTTTAGAAATAATTTTTGATACTGAAAAATAGTTGAAAAGTTCAGTGTGACGGCTTGGCAAGTATTTGTACTTGGAAAACATTTCCTTTGACAGATGGTGTCTGGGGTCTCCTTTCAAAAATATTTTCTCCTGAATAAAATTTTTAAAAAATATTCTGCAAAATTTGTTGTTTGAAAAAATGTTTACTCCTCAACTGGTGTCAGGGGTCCACAAAATTAAAAAAATTATACTGGCTCCCACAGGGCAATTATAGACTTGGCATAAAGACAATTGCAATGGCACAGGTCTAGAGTATATCATCCAGATAATGAATTCTAAAACAGATGAAATACTGTATATTGGTTTAATCACTGATTTAATTAGGATTTGGATCAAACAATGGATACTTGTATTCCAGCTTGATGTCCTGGTTGAACCAAATCAACATAAGATGTAGTGTTGCAAGGTGTCTACCCATGCAAGTTGACACCTTGATCAGTTGAACCACCAATTGTTGGAAATGTGTTTACCGCAAACTCTTGGTCAGTTGATACCTTGATCAGTTGAACCACCAAATGTGTTTGGCACAAACTCTTGGTGATGTACAAGTTGACACCTTGATCAGCTGGAAATGCACTTGGTGCAAACTCTCGGTGATGTACAAGTTGACATCTTGACCAGTTGAACCGGTGCAAACTCTCAGTGTATATGTTGACACCTTGATCAGTTGAACCACCAATTGTTGGAAATGGGCTTGCCGCAAACTCTCGGTGATGTACAAGTTGACACCTTGATCAGTTGAACCACCAATGTTGGAAATGCGTTTGGCGCAAACTCTCTGTGATGTACAAGTTGACACCTTGACCAGTTGAACTGGCGCAAACTCTCAGTGTATATGTTGACACCTTGATCAGTTGAACCACCAATTGTTGGAAATGAGTTTGGCGTAAACTCTTGGTGATATACAAGTTGGCACCTTGATCAGTTGGACCACCAATTGTTGGAAATGCACTTGGTGCAAACTCTCAGTAATGTACAAGTTGACACCTTGATCATCTGGAAATGCACTTGGCGCAAACTCTTGGTGTATAGGTTGACACCTTCATCAGTTGAACAACAAATAGATGAATTGCTGCATTGATAAACATTTTTATTCTGAAAAACATGTTTACTAAGATGAATGTTTTCTTTCAGAAAAATATTTTACTAAGAAAATTTTTTTTTGGCTAGGACAATGTTTCTGAACAGAACAACATTTCTTTGAGGAAAATTATTCTTGCAGGTAAAAGATTTTCCAAGATAATCATTTAGATACAACTTTAACAGCATGCATTCACCCATATCAGATCACAATATATTGGTATACCAGCATGCATTTACCTGTGTTTACTCATATTGGATCCTGATACTTCTATACCAGCATGCATTTACTATTAAGCTAGAGAATCTCCAATGTATTCAATAACAAGGACATTCAATACAAATGCTCTCTCTAGATTGATCACCAACACCTCTCTGATGTTATATGGCATATGTGCACTCAATCTCAAAAACTTTCTATGATGTAGATGTAGAGATGCACAGTTGCCAATGGAAATGATCATGAAGTGTCAGTGACATAAGGAACCAGGGGATGGTGGAACTTGGTGTAGTGGGGCATTGCTTCGCATGGCATGTATGAGTCTTTTTATCTAGGAGTACGACTTGGAATATATTGAAAATACAAAGAATAATGCGTAGCTCGCTCAGTTCTGGGCCGAATAATATGATATTATACTCATATTGTAGGGATTTTTAACGCGGTCAGTTTAAGCCTAAATTGACCCTGTCACATGACGTGTAGGGGGCGAAAAATTGAATTTATTGGTGGCAGGATGATGAAATTTGGCCAAGAACTGGCTGAGATATTGGCAAATGTTTGTAATAGGAAGGTTTTTACCGTGGTGTTGATGGATGAATGAATCAATCAATCAATTTTTGGCCTAAGTCCTGGGTTCATAAAGAATGAGTTTTGATAAATCAAAGACTCATAACAAGATTTTATCCAATTGCCTTGATTTTGGGCGCAAAATTTCTGGAAAAATCAGGGCTATAATCTGATACCATCAGATAAATTATTACATAAGCATATCTCCTGAAAATCTTCCATTTTAAGCGAAATTCAAGAGAAATATCAAGTTTATATATGTCTCGGACATGAAATGACAAATAGAATTTGAATATTGATATTTTGGGAATATTTGGCAATGTTTGCAGCACTTTTTTTGTCCTTGTGACATGTTTCCTCCAACTCAATTTTGGCAAATTGCTCCAAGTCAGAGTCAGAGGTGATATGATATATGATATTGGACTGTTTTGAAAATTTTCCAGGAGCATTATGATTACATAATATCTCCAAAAACAAGTTGAATCACTTGAATCTGACTTGAAGCAGCTGAGTTATGTGCTTTTTAAGCTTAAAATGACATGTTTGGGCCGATTTTCCCACAGAGTTGATGCCATCATGTTCCCCTGATCACATAATCGTGTAGAGAGCAAAAAATTGAATTTATTGGTGGCAGGATGATGAAATTTGGCCAAGAACTGGCTGAGATATTGGCAAATGTTTGTAATAGGAAGGTTTTTACCGTGGTGTTGATGGATGAATGAATGAATCAATCAATTTTTGGCCTAAGTCCTGGGTTCATAAAGAATGAGTTTTGATAAATCAAAGACTCATAATCACCGCAAATGAAGTTTCAGTCATGTACAAGTCTCTAGTTAATGGTGGAATCTCTTGAAATGAAAACTGGGTAATGGCAAACCCACCGTAAATGAAGTTTTGGTGACATACAAGTCATCAGTGGATGGTGGAATCACCGCAAATGATTGATGTACAAGTCACCAGTGCATGGTGGAATCACCGCAAATGATGTTCCGGTGATGTTCAAGTCACCAGTAGATGGTCAAATCACCACAAATGAATTCTCAGTGACACAATGAATATTCTGCCTATTAGATATTATTGAATACATCTTGGAACAATTGTTACAAGTTCTTACGTAGTAAAAGAACTTGTTTTCCGGCCTGCAAAGCAGGCACTTTGGTTCCTAACAGAAACATTGGAAATTCTCCCACTGCTATAGTGACCCTGCATGGTTTCTGTATCTCAGCCATTTCTGGGCCGATTTTTATGATTTTGGTATCAAAAAATTCGTAAAAATCAGGGCCTTTCTGGTCACGTGACCAGGCCAATTTGGTACTGTTAGAAAGCCCTGATTTTTCTCGATTTTTTGAGCCCCCGATCATCCAAATTGGTTCAGAATTGAGCGGACTATGATTTATTCTCAGTATTTATTATTTAAAAGGTCGGACTCCCTGCAGAAGTAAGAACTTGTTTTTGCCATGCGCAGCAATGGCCTCTGGCCAAGTACAGCTTATCCGGTGTTAATAAATACCTTTTGGTTCAGTGTCCTATCATCAGAAATGAAGTTCCAGTAACATCCCAATCAAATGTACTATATTTTCTCTGCAAAGTTGAACTTTCATTACATACTACAGTATTTGAAAGCAACAGCACATAGTTACAAAGATTCCCATTCAAAATCATCCGTCATTGCTTCTTGTTCTATATCATCAAATATCTCTGCATTTAACTCATCATCACTATCACCAGACTATTCTATGTCATCTTCCATAGCACTTTCTTCATCCATATGACTTTTGATGTTATTTTCTTCGACACTCTCAGTAAATTCAAATTTTCTTGCCACCATCAGGTCTTCATCGTTTGGTCCCCATGAATCACTGTCAACACAAGGAATTATGCGAACCAAAGGTTCCCATATAACATACAGCCGCAGCAAATGCCTTTTCCGTTCATTCAACTGATAAACAATATCAGGATCACTTTGTGACCAATCAACAGCATTGATGATAATGCTCCATTCCTCTCTCATCCACTGTTTCATAGACAACTTCTCTTCTTTTAGCCTTCTTTCTTCTTCAACACATCGATCGAAGTCCAATAATGCTTTGATTCCAGCTCTTATTTCCTCATCTCCAAGCCACTTTGGTATTTCATTGTTGTCATCAATGTTATTTGTGAGTCCAACATCTTGCCAGATATCATCATCAACATCAAGTTTGAAAAGACCATCCAATTGAATTGATATTGGTGCAATAGCCCCTTTTGGAGCCTTTTTTTGCTTGATCATTTGAGCCAATTGAATGCATAACTTGTTGTGGTTTCTCGCCAGTGTTTGTATTCCAGGTTCCTTTCTTTTAATTTGGGACTCAGTGTGTTTTTGAAGCTTTGAATGATTCACAGTGTTTCTATATGCACGTTCCAAGCTTTCAATCTCAAACTTCCGATGGCATAGATGATCTCAAATTCGCTGTTTGATTGCCAAAGCATTCATCCGAACTTTGAGGAATTCATTTCCAATTAGTCTATCAAGGTTTAATTGACCATCAACAGACAATTTGGCTTTTCTAGCATCAACAATCCCTTGCAACTTCTTCAGCTTCTCCTCTTGAGATTCCATCATCTCCTGAATTGAGCTGGCTGTCATCCCCTCTCCATATCCTCCAGAAAAGAGCATTCCTTCTAATTTGACAAGTTCTTCTTTGTAGGGATCAAGATTTTTAGATAATGCCAATATGTCTTCAATTTCCTTGTTTGCATCCCTTTGGACCGGACGATCTCTTCAGATGTCACGCGCAGAGAGGATCTCATCGGGGATGCAGATCACTACCCGATCTCATCCCTTGTTCTGGTTCCATCGGCGACTCCCATTGAGAGTCGCCGGTCAATCAAATCGGACATCGAAGACCAACAGGCCTTTGCCTTCCACATCATGAGTTTGATCCGGCAATTAGACGTGCCGGTGGAACTCGATTCCGTTGACAGCATCAACAAGACAGCCTCGGCTGTCGCGCAGGTGTTCTCTGCAGCATGGGATAAGTGCTTCAGAGAGGTCAAAGTTACTAAGCACTCAAAGCGGTGGTGGTCCGACTCGTGCAGCGAAGCCCTGGCCAGTTATCGGGAGGAGAGATCCCCCGAGAACTGGAAAACCTTTCGCAAAGCCTGTAAACAGGCAAAACAAACCTTCTTCGATCATCGTATTGGAGAAATTGCGAGCGAAAACAAGCGCGCTTGGGATCTCATGGCTTGGATCCAACTGCGCAAGCTCCCACCCTGTGAAGCAATCCAATATAAGGGGAATCCGTGTCACGACATGGACGACCTCTGGGATGCGCTTCATAGCACTTATAATGCAGCGTCGGACAGGCCGTTCGACCTCTCTCCCCTCGACAAACTGCTGGACCTTCCTACAAGGTCTTGGCAGCCGTTCTCTCGACTGGAACTTCGAGACACCCTCAAGTCCTGTTCGAACACCTCAAGCCCTGGACCCGACCATGTCGGGTGGAGGCACTTGAAGATTATCTGCAAGGAAGACGACATTGTCGACTTCTTCCTCTTGATTGCCAATGGCTGCCTGTCGGTGGGCCACTGGCCTTCTCACTTTAAGGAATCGCGGTCGGTTATCATACCAAAACCGGGAAAGCCTTCCTATTCTGCCCCTAAAGCGTTTAGGCCCATAGTATTATTAAATACTATTGGAAAACTTATCGAGAAAATGCTCTCAAATCGCATACAGTTCGACAGCGTCGCTGTTGATGTATTTCATCCAAATCAAATTGGTGGGGTGCGACAGCGCTCCACCGAGGATGCTGGACTCATACTGGTGCACATGGTGCGTGCAGGGTGGGCCAAGGGACTCAAGACTAGTGTCGTCGCTTTTGACCTCGCTCAGTTCTTCCCCTCTCTTAACCATGAGGTTCTCGTGGCAATACTTCAGAAGCTTGGATTCCCGGACAATGTAGTCCGATTCTTCTCCTCCTACCTCGTTGGAAGATCCACAAAGTATTCATGGAACTCCTTCACTTCGGGATCACATAGCGCGGATGTCGGCGTTGGTCAGGGCTCTGCCCTCTCCCCTGTCCTCTCTGCTCTATATAACCATTAGACAAGCACCTTCTTTATCGCTCGTGTGTGATTCCTATCGTCACATATGGGTATTCCATGTGGTATTTTAAAGGCGCGTGCAACAAAGGCGTCCTTAAAATCCTCAACTCTATGCAGTGTAAGGCTGCTTTATGGATAACTGGTGCATTCCGCACCACCCCAAACGCGGCGGCTGAGGCCCTTGCTGGCCTCGTCCCGTTCCCAATTCTGCTGCACCGTCTCTCTACTCGAGGGAGGATGCGGGTGGGCACCCTTACGCCCACTCACCCAGTCCGGGCTTTCATGTCTGGGTCAAACCTTGGACGGATGACTCCCCATGAGTTGTCAGTCGAAAAGCTGTCCCCTGCAAGGCGTAGTATGGTTCATACTGCCCTGCAGGAGGCTGATCTCGCTCTCCCCGATGAATTTCGCGAGGAAATGCACCCTATGGACCCAGCCTCCCGCCCAGGAGACCGCCTTATGGACCGGTTTGCAAGCCAGGTCCTGTTCGACAATTTTAAGCGCGACAAGGAAGACGACGAGGCTTCCTTGGAGGCTCGTCGTCAATATCTGGACAAAGTCCTGGGCGATCGCTCAGAACTTGGCACCATCGTGGTGGCGGTTGACGGCAGCCGTCCCCTTGGAGGGGCACTTCAGGCCACCTCGGCCGTGATCCTCTTCCACAGCGGTAATGAAATCGAAAGATCTCGTCATGCCGCAGGCGATGTTACTGCAAATGACGCAGAACTCGCTGCTATCCGATACGGTATCTGCGCCGCCATCCGGTCAGATATTGGAATCATTTGTATATTCACTGATTCGATGTCTTCAGCTCGTTGATCAGTGGATCCTTCCATTCATTCAGGCCAAGCGCATTCGCTCGCGGTTGGTAAAGTGTACCACCGCCACTTTCCTCTGCCCCCACTAACCACCTCTGACAGAATACGCCCCCCAGGGCCGCCGTGTCCCGCTCGCGCCATGATTCGCGCATCCACACTCACCACCCTCCCCCAGGTAAGTTCCATGTACCCCCCTCCCTATATCGCCAAATGACCCTTCCGGCAACCCCTCCTGCAGAAAACACAGCCCCTAACTCACACCCACCGCATCCCGCACCACCTCCCTTCCCTTGACAGCGTCGGCGCTGACCCCACGGATTACGAGTTCTTACGTAGTAAAAGAACTCGTTTTCCACACTTGATTGCAGAGACCTGGGCTCCTAAGATGAACGATGGAAATTCTCCCACTGCTTCATATTTTGTAGGCGACCCTGAATTAAAAGACTACAATCTTTTGTAGTGTGGAAACTTTTATATTGACCATGGGAATCATTGTCTGACATGCGTTGCTATGGTCTATATTTAGACTTTGTGCCTAGAAACCTAACAAAACCTAACCTAGGGTTAGGTTTTATTTGTAAGCCTGCCAAATTCTTATTAAACGCTCTTGTCTTTAGTAGATTGAATAGAGCTGTAATTGCATATATTACATTTAGAATTAGGCAACAGCATGGGTATTCCCGCGGGTATCGCTCCAGCAACCCGTACCTGTCCCGTGGAGTACCCGTACGCGTAAACCCGCGGGTTTTCCCGTCAAAACGAGTCCAAAAACAGCCAAATCGACCCAGAAATGAGTGAGATACGGCTAATTTCAAGGAATTTCACAAAATCAGCTGTAACTCACTCAGTTTTGGTCCAAAAATTATGTTTTTGGACTCGTTTTGAAGGTCACGGGTAGGGCTATCATAACCCGTACCCGTACCTGTCGATACCTATACCCGTGACCCGTGCGGGTTACCCCAACCCGTGCTGTTGCCTATTTAGAATACAACAGAAAAGTAATGAAAAACAATAAAAGAAAGCGCTAGCAAAGCACTAGGACAGTTAACTGACATGACCTATGCTAGCCGAAGAGTCTATCTACAAAGAAAAAAAAAAAAAAAAAACAACAAAACAGTGCTACCAGAGCATTAAAACAGTTAACTGGCATGGCCTGTACTGAAAAAAAAAAAGCTGATCTACAAGAAAAGCAGTAGAAAAAATGACAAAAAAGCGTCAGCAAAGCACCAAAACAAAATGACATGACCTATGCTAGCCAAAGAGACTATCTACAAGAAAAAAACAACAAAAAAACAACAAAAAAATTCCAGCAGAGTGCTAGAACAATTAACTGACATGACCTATGCTAAAAAAAAGGCCTATCTACAAGAAAAACAGTAGAAAAAATAACAAAAAAGCGCCAGCAAAGCACCAGAACAGTCAAATGACATGATCTATGCTAGCCAAAGAGACTATCTACAAGGAAAAAAAAAACAACAACAACAAAAAAAGTGTCAACAAAGCCTCAAGACAGTTAACTGATATGATCTATACTAAAAAAAAGGCCTATTTACAAGAAAAAGAGTCAGAAAAGCTGCCAGCAAAGCATATTGATCCACTTATCTTGCACTTCAACCTGGATGATATCAGATGACCATCATATCATAGCCAGAGCTTTACATCCAGGTTGCTAATACTGATCAACATGTCATGGTAACCCAAGTGCATGGGCCACACTATCCTCCTATCCAGGCAGACAGACATGGTGGTAAAGAAGAAACAAAGAAGCGATGAGCTGGCAGTTTATAACAAGTTGGCGACTTTACGCCCCATTCACGTGATGTCCCATTTTGGAAAATCTTATGTAAAGCACCAAAACGCGACGCGTTCGCAGAGGAATTCGAGCGGAACGGCAAATCGGTTCGAACTGTGTTCGGTCTCTGTGTGCCACAGCCGCCGTTTCTTCACGGAATGGGGATTAGGTTGGTTTATGGTACAGTACTTGTAATTACATTTTGTAATCTATCAATAATCACTTGGTTTGTCCCCCCAGCACTGAGATTGTAGTGATAGCAAAGTGCAGTAAGCTGAGGCCGTTTTAAATTACGCAAATAAGCGGTATTTCGAAGGTCAACAGCCGCAGGATCGAAGTCAGGAGTGGCATACTTCGAAGGTTGGAATGTGGTGGCATTCAAGAACGGTGCCGGTGCCATTGGTCTGTGGCTTGAATGACTCGGAAGTGCCACTGGAATTGCTAAGGCAAGGTGGGACGAAAGGGTTGAGGTCGCCAATTGAGAATTACATTGCGTATAAACGCTAAGCTGACTCAGAGGTGGCTCGCAAGATTTTTGCGGCGGTGAAAGTGCAGGGGTAAGTGGTTTCCGTGCATCCATTTTCACTTTTTTTCCAGAGCGTTCACCACCACCATAAGGATCAGTGTGTTTTTTATGCTTGCTCTTGACTGGGGCATTCATTACAGCCGCGGTCTCTGGCCATGAGTGTTTATTTGGCGCAATCTTCATTTCACGAGGTAGAAATGGTTGGAAATTATTGATTTGGGTCGTAAAGGCATTCAAATCGTCATTCAGCTTCGCCAGAGCGGTGTCAGAGGGTGTTAGCGATGTATTTTGTAGGCGAATTGCGAGAGACGAGAGTTTATTTATGATAGATTTCATGATCTCGGTAGTAGGTTGCCCACCGCCCTGAGGAGGACGGTTCTCTTCATCGTCATCGGAACCGCTTGAATCGTCATCAGAGCTCACGTTTCCACATTCTCTGTGGTCAATTGAGTCGTCGCAATGTATATCGAGGGTTGATGTTGGGATTGGTATGCAAATTTCAGGGAAATGCATCTGAATCGCACAGATATGCTTACAGAAACAAATTGACGCGAAAGATAAGCAATCGCAGTCATACGCATCTAAATCAACTTGGTATTTGACATTTGGACACGACTGCGATTTGACCAAGTAGTTGTTATCGTCAGTTTTCGTAATGTCAGTGATTGGAATGGATTTTGCAGATTCCTCAACTGCAATTCGAGCTTGGACTTCTAAGTCAGCGCCTTCAAATCCCGCTTCCTGTCGGTGATGCTTTTCAATAAAATGGGGAATTGCCTGATCAACGAGCACATAAATTAAATGATCAAGGCGGCGGTTACGCTTCCCTTGGAGAAAAGTGCCTTTTAATAAGTGATGCCATGCTTCAACTAGCATATTTGTGTCGCAGCGTTGAAATATATCTCGATTTGTGCGAAACACCGCCGACCAAAGCTTGACCGTTTCTCCAAGCCAGTAGGTCTCTAAATACTCCACAATGCTTTGCGGTGCAACCTGTTTAATTTTTTCCCATTGCTCCCAGAATTTGGCTGCGTCTGTGATGCGTATCCAAGCCTTTAATAAATCCCAGAGCTCGGGATAGTGCGTAGTGACAAAGTGCTGTTGCCAGGCATGAAGTACGTGCCACCAACAAAGGAGAGTCGCTGATTTTGGAAACTAACGGGAAATCACATTTAATTGGGCATAATCCTTGTCGGACATGAAGAATTCTGGTGAGATCTTTGGGCTTTGAAGCCGAATAGACCGAAGGAAAAAATTGACTGTATCTTCTGTTCCATTGGACAAAACCATCCATGCAGCAGGTACACCATGCCCCCATTGATCGCGAACTAACAGCGTAAAAAGGCTCATGTTTTCGTAATGAGTTGTATTGTGGGTGGCATCAATGCCGGCAAATTTGTGGCCGTGCTTTCGCCAGCATTCCTGCTGATATTTCGTTTGAATAATGAGTACAAATACCCCATCGTCGAGCCCAGATCCTGGAGGAGAAGCGTCCAAACTTGTTTTTATTTCGACGTAATGCCCGCGTTCTCGCAATGTTTTCACCCACTCCAAGACGGATGCACCATCCTGAGAAGCAAGGCGAACAGTCTCCTCCTCGATTATTTTTTCAATACGCTGAACATCTGCACGCGAACAAAAATCACTGCGCCTTCCATTTTTGGAGCGGAGGTTGTCCAGGTTTTCTTCGCTATATATCTGACCCTGGATTTGTTGGAGCTAAATTAAGAAAGGGATCGATTTAAGCACCCGACTACAGACGTGGGGGAAACTGTTATGGCGACTTACAACTTTCTTAGGCTCAACCCCGAGACGGAGCAGACGCTCGATCTCTTGGCAAGTTTCTTTGCGAAGGCGTGTAAACCTTGCATTTGCCTTTCTGGTTTCATGAGAATGGTTCCCTCCCGTGAGCTTTCCACGGAGTTCGGCAGTGCCAGGGTAAGATTTGACAGTGAGGCGAACTGGGCATCCGATTCTCTTCGGCCCAATCTTTTGCGTCCAGTTATGCTTCTTCTTGTACTTATTTTTGCCACCTGTAAACTCTCTTCCGCAGACATAAATGTGCTTCTCCTTCCACGGTTTTTGAAGGGAACATTTCTTGACTTCTTTTAACGAGTACTCAATAGTTTTCTCGTCTTCCTCTTTGTCCATCCAGTCTTTAAAGGCGGCTTGATCCTTCCAATAAAGATTATATCCCCAGTCTACATCTTGTTCAAAGGATCCGACGGCAGGCACTGCCCGTGGCATTGCTTCGGGCAGGGGCGTAGCCGAAATGCTAAAGGTAGGCAATGACGTGGGAAGCGGCGACGAATTTGGTACTTGGGCAGCATCAAAAGGGGCATCAAGCTTGACGCGAAATTTTGAAGATGAGGACGACATTTTCAGTGGGTAGGAGGGGAGCAAAAATTTCACAAACTTGGAGATACAAAATAAACGGCCAGTGGCACACATTTCTAAGTTTCATTGTTCGTACACGTCCTCTGGCCCAGGTATGGCCCAATGGCTCACCTACACTTGTGAACCGCCTCAAAATTCGCGAACCGCTCGTGTTACATAAGACTTTCTAAATTGGGACATCACGTGAATAGGGCGTAATCTCAAAACTTTTTATAACAATGTTACATATGTTACATGTCACACTTTATATAAGCAGGATAAGATAAGATAAATCAAAGATAATAAAAGAAGGCGGTCTTTGAGGAATAATGTTATGTAATAATGTTACCTAATAAGCTGACTTTGAATTTAATGCCAGGCGCAAAGCATCCAGCAGTACAGCCCCAGCAAGCTGGAGACACATAGTGCAGAGCTGGGTGAGCAAATACACAAAGAATAGTCAAGTGGGGCAGCCATGCAGACTGATAAGTGGCTGTGTATGCTTCCATCTTAAACCCTTGATTTTTCTGAAATTTTATATATATTTTTTGTAATATTTGATTCAGTAACAAGTGAGATACAGCTCGAATATTATTTTTCTCACAGCTGTCAGAGTACTGACGCGTCAGTACTCTGGCACAGCCACCAAAAAAAAAAAGTTGTTGAAAATGAGTTTTGATGGTAATCTGAGATTTTTTTTTTTTTGGTGGCAGTGCAGGAGTACTGACGCGTCAGTACTCTGACAGCTGTGGGAAAAATAATATTTGAGCCGTATCTCACTTGTTGCTGAATCAAATATTACAAAAAATAGGGTACACAGTCTGCCCACAGTTCTTTGACAGGGAAGCTGTCAAAAGAAGTTGATCCGAGACCGGCATGTGAGCGGAGTTGCATTTCGCAAAGTGACCGCAAAGTGACCGTTTCTCTGTGGTTTCTGTAAGGTTATGTCGCTATGTCAGTGATATGGCAATAAATGAGTGTAAAAACAAAGAGATTTTCTCCTCGAAGACTCTAAAAAATCTTTGATTAATAAGTTTGATTAATAAGTTAAATAGCTTATTATGAAAATATAAGTGATGACAAAAAAATCGAACTTTTCGTGTAGGATAGTCCAGAAAAATAGACATTAATATGAGCAGAAAATAAAAAACACTGAAAACACTCACTTTAAAGAATTTACGCAGAGCGGGAAGACGCTCGGCGTCAATATTATAGATTTCAGTAAATAAAAAGAATAGCAGAACCCTCCGTGAATTGAACACCGGACCTCGCAACGAGAAAATCGGCTCCAGCGAAATAATAGAGCGCTATGCCGTTTCACTATCAGGGCGTAGGATGGCATGGAAGTTGCGTTGTATTGTGGCAACTTCTTTCTGCCTATTTTGGATGTGACTTCTTTGACACTCGTAAATTTTATCATACGGACCGTTTTTTTGTCACTTAGTTCATCACTCGTATAAAATACATTTTTTTGTATTCAATTGACTATCTTTTTTTTATTGGTAAGTCGTCCGGCGCACACAGAGGCGCAGGAGCGCTCGCAAGCGGCGGACAAGAGGAACTTGAAATTTCGCCTGTGCCGCGTTTGCCGTTGATCCGCCCTGTCAAAGAACGCTTACGTAACTGTGGGCAGACTTGGTGTTCCAAAAAATATATCAAAAATTTCAGAAAAATCAGGGCTTTAAGATGGAAGCATACACAGCCACAGATAACATTGTATAACTACCAAAATGTGTGTTTTCTGTGTGTTTAAACAATAACTTGGCTAATTCTCATGGAAATAATATCAAAAAAAATCACAAAAATTTAGGTTTTTTATCCTGAGCACTATTTGTACAAGCACAGCTGCATATCATGGTGTATTTTATGGTTTTATAATGTATGTGGTAAATCAGGTAATTTAGATCGTAATATGGACTGTAGCAAGAAATTTACTAAACTTCGTGGGAAATTTACTAAATCTTAAAGCCTTAATATCATTTTCCCACAGCTGTCAGAGTACTGATGCGTCAGTACTCCTGCACTGCCACCAAAAAAAAAAAAATTCTCAGATTACCATCAAAACTCATTTTCAACAACTTTTTTTTTTGGGTGGCTGTGCCAGAGTACTGACATGTCAGTACTCTGACAGCTGTGAGAAAAATAATATTTGAGCCGTATCTCACTTGCTACTGAATCAAATATTACAAAAAATATATATAAAATTTCAGAAAAATCAAGGCTTTAAGATGGAAGCATACACAGCCACTGATTAGTCTGCATAGCTACTCCAATTGACTATTCTTTGTGTATTTTAACAAGTATTTGGTTAATTCTTTTGCAAATAATATCAAAATTTCACAAAAATTGAGTTTTTTTGCGACATCCTTTGAATTGTTTATTGTAATAGCAGTTTCAAGGGTAAGAAGTGTTTTTGTTTGCTTTTATAACTGACAATACATCCAATTCACAGTTTTATGATCATCTAACTTGTAACACAGTAAGTGCAAAGCACATTCTATCTTAAATGTTAGACTGACATCCTTATATTCAGAATAGTGATTCTTTAAGACCCTGCACCTTTATTTTAAAATTCATTCCATCTGATGTATGTCTCATCATTTTTGGTTGAAATGAAGCAGACTGGCAGGGCTTGACCATCTAAAACTTGAAATGATTTTATACAATAAGTAAATAGCTTTGCTATCCTTTGCCTAGAGTTCACTTTCTCTTGTGTTGGTATGTTTCTAATCTATCTTACATCTCTGAATTTTCTGTTGTTATAGCTTATTAATCAAATAATAAAGCACCTAATTTATCTAGCAAAAAATCTAAATAAAGAAACATGTGGATTTCTTTGCAGTTGCCAACAAAAGAAAGAACTCGTTTTTGCCATGTGAAGCAATGGCCTCTGACCAAGTTGGAAAGACCACCACCGAAGCCGAGACCGACGACGACCAATGTGCGGCTGCGAGGGGAGTCGCGGGTTCTATGGCGGGGCTTGCTCGTGCACCCGCGTTGCCGTTGCCAGTATTTCGCTAGCATGGGGACTCGGTTGTTGGCCATTGCCTCCCTTGTACCCTTCATATCATGTACATAATGATTTTTGTAATAAATTCTTTTTTTATTCTTTGTATTCTCTAAGACTGAAGTGCATAATCCATGTGGAATCCATGGATCCACAAGGATCCATGGATTTTCCATGAAGTCCATGTGAATCCATGATCCATGGACTCTGTGGATTCCATGGAAAATCTATGTGTTTTCCTTGAAGTTCATGGAATTTTTGTAGGTTTTGAGGAGTCCATGGATTCCATGTGGAAATCCATGGAATTATTGTGGATCCATAGCATCCATGGACGTCCATGAACATAGGTGGGGGAGTGAAAAGTACACCTTGAGGGGCATACCGTTGTAGCCCAGGAGGTCGTAAAAACGAGATCTCCTATCATTGGCACGGAACTGGTGAGTCCAGGCGTCCGTCCGAAGTTTGTCGGCGAGAGATCTCATCCGATCAATGGAATTCTTGGGTCTGATCCCAAGAGGAATGCGCAATTCCCTTGCGTAGTCATGCGCTTGCTTGTGTATGCCCCACTTCAGATGAGAAGGGACATACACGAATAATAATTGCCGCTCGGGGTCCTCCTCAAACCACAGCATCAGAGACTTGCAGACCGCGAGCGAGTGTGCTTGGCCTGAGTGAATAGAAGGATCCACTGATCGACGAGCTGAAGACATCGAATCCGTGAATATACAAATGATTCTGATATCTGACCGGATGGCGGCGCAGATACCGTATCGGATAGCAGCGAGTTCTGTGTCATTTGCAGTAACATCGCCTGCGGCACGACGAGATCTCTCAATCTCATTACCGCTGCGGAAGAGGATCACGGCCGAAGTGGCCTGAAGTGCTCCTCCAAGGGGACGGCTGCCGTCAACCGCCACCACGATGGTGCCAAGTTCTGAGCGATCGCCCAGGACCTTGTCAAGATATTGACGACGAGCCTCCAAGGAAGCCTCGTCGTCTTCCTTGTCGCGCTTAAAGTCGTCGAACAGGACCTGGCTTGCAAACCGGTCCATAAGGCGGTCTCCTGGGCGGGAGGCCGGGTCCATAGGGTGCATTTCCTCACGGAATTTGTCGGGGAGAGCGAGATCAGCCTCCTGCAAGGCAATATGAACCATACTACGCCTTGCAGGGGACAGCTTTTCGACTGACAACTCATGGGGAGTCATCCGTCCAAGGTTTGAGCCAGACATGAAGGCCCGGACTGGGTGAGTGGGCGTAAGGGTGCCCACCCGCATCCTCCCTCTAGAAGAGAGACGGTGCAAGAGGATTGAGAACGGGACAAGGCCGGCAAGGGCCTCAGCCGCCGCGTTTGGAGTGGTGCGGAATGCACCAGTCTTCCGGATGAACTCCGAGAAGAACTTCACCCCTTTAACCCAGATTCATGTCCAGGTGATCGACTCATGGATCTGTACGCAAGTCAGATCATATTTGACGACTTTCAGCGTGACAAAGAGGACCCTGTGGCCTCTCTGGCTCGTCGGAAGGAGCATTTAGACCAAGTATTGGCAGAACAGTCAGTACTGGGCACGATCGTGGTGGCGGCTGATGGCAGCCGACCCCTTGGAGGTGATCTTCAGGCTACGGCCGCGGTGATCCTTTATTGCAGCGGCAACGAGATCAAGCGCTCTCATCGTGCTGCGGGCGATGTTACTGCTAACGACGCAGAACTTGCTGCCATCCGCTATGGCATCTGCGAAGCAAGTCGCGATGACATTGGGGTGATTGTCGTTTTCACTGATTCGATGGCTTCGGCCCGTTGTTCAGTGGATCCTTCTATTCATTCGGGCCAAGGGCACTCGCTCGCGGTCTGTCAGGCTTTGCAGCAATGGTTCAATGACGACCCAGACCGTCAACTCCTCTTTGTGTATGTCCCTTCCAAGTTGGAGTGGAAGATACATAAGGAGGCTCATGATTATGCGTGCTCGTTGCGCATTCCTCTTGGAGTCAAACCCAAGAATTCCATTGACCGTCTGCGCTCTGCAGCGGATAAACTCAGGACGGATACTTGGACCCACAAGTTCCGTGCCAATGGTAGGGGGAATCGTTTTTACGATCTCCTTGGGGCTGACGGTCAGCCTCTCAAACCTCGACACTCGGCTATCCGCGGGTCCTGGCTAGAAATTGCAAAGGGTGAGTCCCCTCAACTCTTTGCACGGGTAACTCGGTGTATAACTGGGCATGCGCCGATCGGCGAGTATTATTGTTGGTTCAATATCAATGGCGGCAACGCTCGCTGCCCGTGTGGTTACCCTTTGGAAACCCGCGAGCACATCTTCAACGGCTGCCCTAGGCATGCTGTTGATGTTCCGGGCTTCGTCAATGCGCCCCGGCGCATCTGGCAGCTCTATGCTTGGCTAAAGGCAAATCCTCTCGCCTTTGCATTTCAACCTGATCCTGCAGGTGTTGGTTGATCGGTCTGGGCTCCCCGCTCTTCAGATTGGAGGGGCCCAGCATTCTTGTCTGGCCATTTCCCTCTGGGCAAATCCGGTTCTTGTCCGGGGTACACTGTGAAAAGGCGGCTATGGCGGGAGTAATCCCAAAGGGGGTGGTAGTTCCATCTCACCGCGTCCAGCTCTCCGAGGTGGCCGGTTCCGTCTGGTGTGGACCTGTACTCGTGTGCCGAGCTTTGGCGTTCTCGGGGGATTCAGGCCTCCGTTGGACAACTTAGGGGCAACGAGATTAGCAGGGAGAGGCGCCCAGGGGGCGACGGTTGGAGTCGATCTCCCTTTTGATGCTAAGCGTTCATTTGCGGTATCTAATACCGAACCACTGGCTTAGTACTGGTGGTCAATATTGTCAAGGCAAGTTGGCGCGTTCATTGCCGGCTCAGAATCACGTCACAATCCCCGCTTATCCAACGCGGTTACTACTCTCAATGGAGTCTTTCGTGCAGGCTGGAGGAGAAGGGCGAGGTCTCGAACGGGTCTCGAACGCTTTCGGGTTAGTAGGATGTCTAGTAGGATTTCAAACGGACACTGTAGTTACAATTGTTTGTACTCTCTCAACCGGACTGCTATCGCGCACCGGTATATAAATTGTCGATAAAATAAAAAAAAAAAAAACATATTTCCGAATTCCAGAGTATCTTTGGCGGAGAACTGGAAGTCGCAATGGTCATGCAATTTCTCGCATGGACCGCACTTCTCCCCAAGGCCACGGAATGTGCACGGGACCTTGCGTCGGTAGTACTGACAGGTCTGGCACCGTAAATCTGTTAAAGCAGGCGAGCGTGGGAACAGGTGAGGCAGCGGAGTGCCAAATATGAGAAACTCAGTGCGAGGGACAAAGGAGCTACGACGAGCTGAAGTCCGGAGTGAGTAACTAGTGACATTGCAAAATGACTATATACTTGCCTGAAGTCCGGAGTGAGTAACTGGGGACTTCTGGCAACTAGCTAGCTCTTTATATATGAAAAGGAGCAATATACCCAAATGGGGATAAAGTGATAAGAATCTGATAAACATCAGATGAAGAGAATGAAGAGAGCTATGCAAAAGAAGTGCAAACTGATAAAGATCTAATCTAATCTGATAAGATAAGATAGCATGAAATGGAGTGTTATGGAGAGTGGGAAGTCAAACTTTAACACACCCCCCTGATCTGGCCAGTCTCCAGAACAAAAAGAATAAAGGAGAATAAAGGAAATGTTGGCCTAAGGCCTAAGACCCATCCGTTCTCTGCAAAATGCAACTTTGGAAGGTGGAAGGGGTTTAGTGAGAAGATCTGCAACTTGTTCATGTGTTGAAATAAAAACTGGTGAAATGCGTCCAGTAGAAACAGCATCTCTAAGCCAGTAAAAGCGCAGATCCAGGTGCTTCATATGTCCATGATGTTCAGGATTCTTGGAAACACTGAGAGCACCCTGGTTGTCAACATGCAAGACGGTGGGTTGAGAGACTGTATGGCCAAATTCATGAAGAATATTGCGCATCCAGAAAATCTCTTTTGCCAGCTTCCACAGCAGAAACAAACTCTGCTTCAGTAGTGGATATTGTAACAATGCTTTGAAGCTTGCTTGACCAACCAATTGAACCACCAGCCATGGTAGTGACATAACCACCAGTGGACTTTCCAGTGTCAACAGAGTCACCATGAGCAGAATCAGAATATGCAGTGAAGGGTTCAAGACCTTGTTCACCACAATACTGTAACTTGTACTCAAGTGTGCCTTTGAGATATTTGAAAAGGTGCTTAACAGCAGCCCAATGTTTGGGTCCAGGATTGGAGTTGAAGCGTGCCAGATAGGCCACAGTGTAAGCAATGTCTGGGTGGGTCATTGTAGCCAAGTACTGCAAGGAACCAACTGCACTGAGGTAAGGAACATTACGCATATGTTCTACCTCTTCTTCACTTTGTGGACCCATGGTTTTGGAAAGAACAGTTCCAGGAGCCATTGGTGTTAAAACAGGATGGCAGTCAGACATACCATACTTCTCCAACATGTCAAGGATGTATTGACGTTGATGGAGAGTGATAGTCTTAGTTTGACGGTCTCTGCCAACTGCAACACCAAGGAGGAACTGTGTAGGTCCCAAATCACGAAGTATAAAGTGTGCAGCAAGTTGTTTCACAGCCTTGTCAATAGCAGCATTGGACTTGGAAGCAAAGGTAATATCATCAATGTAAATGGGGACAATGATCTTGACAACTCCATCTGAGTAGATGTAAACTTGGTTAGAGGCCATTGCTTTGCATGGCGGTAAACGAGTTCTTTTTAATTGTTGTCTGTTACATGGGTTTACTATTATACTTTGTTGCTTTGATTGATTGATCCATCAAGACTGCAGGAAAAAATTTTCAAAAAAATTAATAATATTTAATACTAAAGTAACATGGTTATACATGGCACAATATGGCTATGCTAAACATGGGCATTTAGAATACAACTTGGTCATTTGGATGGAAATTGGCCAAGTAATTGCGAAAAAATACCTGAAAAATAATCATTAAAGTGACTGTTAATAATTTTCAGTGGCTGTGCTAACATAAATGAAATGTAATGTGAAAAAGATGAATTTTAGCAATTTTTTGATATTTTTTGTGTGGGAATTGGCCAAGAAATAGCTGAAATATACGAGAAATATTCAATTTTGGTGGCTATGCAACATTTTTTGGGGAAGTTTCTTTGCATATGATGTGAAGTATAAAACAATCCGAATTTTCGTTATTTTTTGATATTATTTGAGTGGGAATTGGCCAAGTAATTGCTGAAATACATGGAAAATGCGCATTTTGTGTGGCTGTACAGATATTTCTGTGGCTGTACATACCCCCATCTGAAAGCCCTGATTTTTCTGAATTTTTTGATCTATTTTTTGTAATATTTGAGGCAGTAACAAGTGAAATACACTGAACATATCACTTTTTGTAAGGTTAGGGTTTATCCTGTGGCTGTGAAGGGCTCCGTCTTGTCGGAGCCCTTCACAGCCACATGGAAAAAAAGAAAAAACAGTTTGTACACTAATACTGGGTCAAATCTTACAAAAAATATATGGAAAAATTTAAAAAAATCAAGGCTTCAAGATGAGGGGGTGTACAGCCACCTTAAATTCGTGTTTTCAGTGTATTTCAGCCATTACTTGGTCAATTCTTACTCAAATAATATCAAAAAAAATCTCAGAAATTCGTATTTTTTATGTTTAACCTTATTTGTACATGCACAGCCACATACCTTTTTCACAAACACAAGTAAAGTTGGATTTTGGTGTAAAAAGCAGCCAAAGTAGCATTTTAAGGTGGCTATGCAGGGGATAGTGTGGCTGTGCAGGAGTAGACATCATCAGGTGTTAAAAATGTTAATTTTAATGATTTTTTTGACATTATTCCTATCCAATTTGGCCAAGTAATTGCTGAAATACACAAAAAATACGCATTTTTGGTGGCTGTACAGATTTCTTTGTGGCTGTGCATACCTTTATCTGAAAGTCCTAATTTTTCTTTAATTTTTTTGATTTTTGAAATATTTAAGGCTGTAACAAGTGAACTACTTGTAAGGTTAGGGTTTCTGTGTGGCTGTGAAGGGCTCCGACATGTCGGAGCCCTTCACAGCCACACCAAAAAAAGAAAAATTGATTTGTACACTAATACTGAATCAAATTTTACAAAAAATATATGTAAAAATTCAGAAAAATTGGGACTTTATGATGAAAGAGCATACAGCCACATAGCACTCTGTCCAACCACTGTAAATTTGTGTTCTCTGTTTATTTTAGCTATTACTTGGTTGATTCTCACTCAAATAATGTCAAAAAATCACTAAAAAATATTTTTCATGTTTTATTCTATTTGTACATGCACAGCCACACTATTCTTGTGTACCTTCTGACTATAGCCTTATACTTTTGTACTTTGGTAGCGGTGCAGAAATACCAATGTGTTGTCTTGCTTATATAATGTGTGACTTGTCACACTGTTATAAACTGCCAGCTCATCGCTTCTTTCTTTCTTCTTGACCAGCATGCTCTGTTTGCTTGGATGAGTCAATAGTGTATACCAATGCATGGTACCCCATCTACCCATGTTCACTTGGAGATACCAAGACAGCTGGACATTCAAGTTATCTAGGTTCAATCACAAGGTAGGTGAGGCAGATTATGCTTTGCTGGCGCTTTTTTGGTGCTTTTTTTACTCTTTTTCTTGTAGGTAGACTGTTTTTATTATGTAGGAGTCATCTTAACATGGTAGTCTACTATTCTAGGCTAGAAAAGTGCTTTGCTGGCGCTTTTTTTGCTTTTTTTCTGCTCTTTTTTCTTGTAGATAGGCCTTTCTTCTAGCATAGGTCATGTCAGTTGACTGTCCTAGTGCTTTGCTGGCGCTTTTTTTGCCCTTTTTTTCAGTCTCTTCTTGTAGATACACCTCTTTCTCAGCATAGGTCATGTCAGTTGGCTGTCCTAGTGCTTTGCTGGCCCTTTTTTGCTCCTTTTTCTGGTAGATAGACTTTTTTCCTAGCATAGGTCATGTCAGTTGACTGTCCTAGTGCTTGGCTAGCACTTTTTTTTTTTCAGTTTTTTCTTGGTTAACTAACCTATTGTTTTGCTGGTAGCCCAAGTCATGTCAGTTGACTTTTCTTGTGCTTTGCCAGTGATTTTTTGTTTTTTTTTTATTCATTTTCTTGTTGGTAGAACTTTTTCATTGGCATAGGTCATGTTAGTTGACTGTTTTATTGCTTTATTGATGCCTTTTTGCTTTTTATATGGGTATTTTTCTTGTAGATACGCCATTCTTTCAGCACAGATCATGTCAGTTAACTATAGCGCTTTATAAACGCTGAAGGTAAGGTTAGGGTTTGTCTTGTGGCTGTGAAGGGCTCCGACAAGTCGGAGCCCTTCACAGCCACAATGAAACCTTAACCCTAAATTGATCACATGAAATTTATCACACTGTCGTATTATATGGTAGATAGACTTGATAGTTATTTTTTCAAGCATAGGTCATGTCTCATGTTTGTACTCTTCTAAGTCAGAAAGTGTATTCTTGGTGGAAGTCATGTCAATAAACTCATTTTCTAGTGTTGTGCTATAAACAAGGGCGTCTAATACAAATTTGGCGTGCTTACAAATAAAACCTAACCCTAGTTTAGGTTTTTATAGGTTTCTAGGCACTGATACTAAAAATAGACCATAGCAACGCACATCAAAAGACAATTCCCATGGTCAATATGAAAGTTTCTATACTACAATACATTGTAGTCTTTTAATTCAGGGTCGCCTACAAAATATGAAGCAGTGGGAGAATTTCCATCGTTCACGTTAGGAATAAGCCTCTCTGCTATCAAGTGTGGAAAACGAGTTCTTTTACTACGTAAGAACTCGTAACAGAGCGGTCAGATTCAATGCGTTTGTAACCCATTTCAATGAGAGCCTTGTGCAGTTTGATGTTCCATTGACGACCTGCTTGTTTCAACCCATAAAGTGGCCTGGTGAGTTTGAGTACCATACTTGGCCAGAGGCCATTGCTGCGCATGGCAAAAACAAGTTCTTATTTCTGCACGAAGTCCGACCTTTTAAAATGATGAATACAGTAAATAATACATAGTCCGCTCAATTCTGGACCAATCTAGATGATCAGGGGCTTGAAAAATCGAGAAAAATCAGGGCTTTCTAACGGTATTAAATGTGCCTGGTCACGTGACCAGGAAGGCCCTGATTTTTACGAATTTTTTGATACCAAAATCATAAGAATTGGCCCAGAAATGGCTGAGATACAGAAACTGTGCAGGGTCAATATAGCAGTGGGAGAATTTCCATCGTTACCGTTAGGAAGTGGTTTGGTCAATTTTGTAGTGCGTTTTCCCCCGGAAAACAAGTTCTTTTACTACGTAAGAACTTGTAACATGATAATTTGCTACGTGGCTCAGTTTTTATCGGATTGCCTTGAAATAAATTGCGTAATTCTCAGAAAAATCGGGGCTTTAAAATGGTGTTACATGGGTGTAGTCACCGTGACGTTACTTACCAAATGCGGTAGAATGTTTGAAATACACACTAAATAATCCGTATTGTGAGATTTTTGAAATAAATAAACTGGAATAAATGACTAATAATGTTTCTTTACCTAACAGGTGGTCTGTGCACACTCATCACATGACATATCATAGAGAATATTATTGGTCCGAGTTGGTGCATCACCAATTTCAAGGCAATTGCACAAAGTTTGGCTGTGAGATTGATTATGTAAGCATCTCTACATCATTTTCAAGACATTTGGTCATGTTTGCAATGTTTGGCATGCCTTTCAAGCCTTATCCAGCCAGTTTGGCACCATCCGATGAAGTTTGGCTGGCTGTTTGCCAGATTTGGACACCATGACATCATTGCAAAAAAATGTAAATATTTGGACATTATCCTATTGGTCTGGGCAACATATTTTACCATATCCGGCTTACATAATCCATTTAAGTGTGAATTCACACAAATCTGCGCTTTTTGGCTTGTTTGAGCAGGTCACATGACCTGATCGTGCCTGGATACCCATGCCACATGAAAGCCCTGATTTTTACGAATTTTTTGATACCAAAATCATAAGAATTGGCCCAGAAATGGCTGAGATACAGAAACTGTGCAGGGTCAATATAGCAGTGGGAGAATTTCCATCGTTACCGTTAGGAAGTGGTTTGGTCAATTTTGTAGTGCGTTTTCCCCCGGAAAACAAGTTCTTTTACTACGTAAGAACTTGTAACATGATAATTTGCTACGTGGCTCAGTTTTTATCGGATTGCCTTGAAATAATTGCGTAATCTCAGAAAATCGGGGCTTTAAAAAATGGTGTTACTGGTGTAGTCACGCCGTGACGTTACTTACCAAATGCGGGTAGAATGTTTGAAACACTAAATAATCCGTATTGTGAGATTTTTGAAATAAATAAACTGGAATAAATGACTAATAATGTTTCTTTTACCTAACAGGTGGTCTGTGCACACTCATCACATGACATATCATAGAGAATATTATTGGTCCGAGTTGGTGCATCACCAATTTCAAGGCAATTGCACAAAGTTTGGCTGTGAGATTGATTATGTAAGCATCTCTACATCATTTTCAAGACATTTGGTCATGTTTGCAATGTTTGGCATGCCTTTCAAGCCTATCCAGCCAGTTTGGCACATCCGATGAAGTTTGGCTGGCTGTTGCCAGATTTGGACACATGACATCATTGCAAAACAAATGTAAATATTTGGACATTATCCTATTGGTCTGGGCAACATATTTTACCATATCCGGCTTACATAAATCCATTTAAGTGTGAATTCACACAAATCTGCGCTTTTTGGCTTGTTTGAGCAGGTCACATGACCTGATCGGTGCCTGGATACCCATGCCACATGAAAGCCCTGATTTTTACGAATTTTTTGATACCAAAATCATAAGAATTGGCCCAGAAATGGCTGAGATACAGAAACTGTGCAGGGTCACTATAGCAGTGGGAGAATTTCCATCGTTACCGTTAGGAAGTGGTTTGGTCAATTTTGTAGTGCGTTTTCCCCCGGAAAACAAGTTCTTTTACTACGTAAGAACTTGTAACATGATAATTTGCTACGTGGCTCAGTTTTTATCGGATTGTCCTTGAAATAAATTGCGTAATTCTCAGAAAATCGGGGCTTTAAAATGGTGTACATGGGTGTAGTCACCGTGACGTTACTTACCAAATGCGGTAGAATGTTTGAAATACACCTAAATAATCCGTATTGGGAGATTTTTGAAATAAATAAACTGGAATAAATGACTAATAATGTTTCTTTTACCTAACAGGTGGTCTGTGCACACTCATCACATGACATATCATAGAGAATATTATTGGTCCGAGTTGGTGCATCACCAATTTCAAGGCAGTTGCACAAAGTTTGGCTGTGAGATTGATTATGTAAGCATCTCTACATCATTTTCAAGACATTGGTCATGTTTGCAATGTTTGGCATGCCTTTCAAGCCTATCCAGCCAGTTTGGCACCATCCGATCAAGTTTGGCTGGCTGTTTGCCAGATTTGGACACCATGACATCATTGCAAAACAAATGTAAATATTTGGACATTATCCTATTGGTCTGGGCAACATATTTTACCATATCCGCTTACATAAATCCATTTAAGTGTGAATTCACACAAATCTGCGCTTTTTGGCTTGTTTGAGCAGGTCACATGACCTGATCTGCCTGGATACCCATGCCACATGAAAGCCCTGATTTTTACGAATTTTTTGATACCAAAATCATAAGAATTGGCCCAGAAATGGCTGAGATACAGAAACCGTGCAGGGTCACTATAGCAGTGGGAGAATTTCCATCGTTACCGTTAGGAAGTGGTTTGGTCAATTTTGTAGTGCGTTTTCCCCCGGAAAACAATTCTTTTACTACGTAAGAACTTGTAACATGATAATTTGCTACGTGGCTCAGTTTTTATCGGATTCTTGAAATAAATTGCGTAATTCTCAGAAAAATCGGGGCTTTAAAATGGTGTCACATAGGTATAGTCACGCGTGATGTCTTACCAAATGCGGTAGAATGTTTGAAATACACACATAAATAATCCGTATTGGGAGATTTTTGAAATAAATAAACTGGAATAAATGACTAATAATGTTTCTTTTACCTAACAGGTGGTCTGTGCACACTCATCACATGACATATCATAGAGAATATTATTGGTCCGGAGTTGGTGCATCACCAATTTCAAGGCAGTTGCACAAAGTTTGGCTGTGAGATTGATTATGTAATCTCTACATCATTTTTAAGACATTGGTCATGTTTTGCAATGTTTTGGCATGCCTTTCAAGCCTATCCAGCCAGTTTGGCACCATCCGATCAAGTTTGGCTGGCTGTTTGCCAGATTTGGACACCATGACATCATTGCAAAACAAATGTAAATATTTGGACATTATCCTAGATTGGTCTGGGCAACATATTTTACCATATCCGGCTTACATAATCCATTTAAGTGTGAATTCACACAAATCTGCGCTTTTTGGCTTGTTTGAGCAGGTCACATGACCTGATGTGCCTGGATACCCATGCCACATGAAAGCCCTGATTTTTACGAATTTTTGATACCAAAATCATAAGAATTGGCCCAGAAATGGCTGAGATACAGAACCGTGCAGGGTCAATATAGCAGTGGGAGAATTTCCATCGTTACCGTTAGGAAGTGGTTTGGTCAATTTTGTAGTGCGTTTTCCCCCGGAAACAAGTTCTTTTACTACGTAAGAACTTGTAACATGATAATTGCTACGTGGCTCAGTTTTTATCGGATTGCTTGAAATAAATTGCGTAATTCTCAGAAAAATCGGGGCTTTAAAATGGTGTCATGTGTAGTCACGCCGTGACGTTACTTACCAAATGCGGTAGAATGTTTGAAATACACACTAAATAATCCGTATTGAGATTTTTGAAATAAATAAACTGGAAAAATGACTAATAATGTTTCTTTTACCTAACAGGTGGTCTGTGCACACTCATCACATGACATATCATAGAGAATATTATTGGTCCGAGTTGGTGCATCACCAATTTCAAGGCAGTTGCACAAAGTTTGGCTGTGAGATTGATTATGTAAGCATCTTCTACATCATTTTTAAGACATTTGGTCATGTTTTGCAATGTTTGGCATGCCTTTCAAGCCTTATCCAGCCAGTTTGGCACCATCCGATGAAGTTTGGCTGGCTGTTTGCCAGATTTGGACACCATGACATCATTGCAAAACAAATGTAAATATTTGGACATTATCCTATTGGTCTGGGCAACATATTTTACCATATCCGGCTTACATAAATCCATTTAAGTGTGAATTCACACAAATCTGCGCTTTTTGGCTTGTTTGAGCAGGTCACATGACCTGATCGTGCCTGGATACCCATGCCACATGAAAGCCCTGATTTTTACGAATTTTTTGATACCAAAATCATAAGAATTGGCCCAGAAATGGCTGAGATACAGAAACTGTGCAGGGTCACTATAGCAGTGGGAGAATTTCCATCGTTACCGTTAGGAAGTGGTTTGGTCAATTTTGTAGTGCGTTTTCCCCGGAAAACAAGTTCTTTTACTACGTAAGAACTTGTAACATGATAATTTGCTACGTGGCTCAGTTTTTATCGGATTGCCTTGAAATAAATTGCGTAATTCTCAGAAAAATCGGGGCTTTAAAATGGTGTTACATGGTGTAGTCACGCCGTGACGTTACTTACCAAATGCGGTAGAATGTTTGAAATACACACTAAATAATCCGTATTGGAGATTTTTGAAATAAATAAACTGGAATAAATGACTAATAATGTTTCTTTTACCTAACAGGTGGTCTGTGCACACTCATCACATGACATATCATAGAGAATATTATTGGTCCGAGTTGGTGCATCACCAATTTCAAGGCAATTGCACAAAGTTTGGCTGTGAGATTGATTATGTAAGCATCTCTACATCATTTTCAAGACATTTGGTCATGTTTTGCAATGTTTGGCATGCCTTTCAAGCCTTATATCCAGCCAGTTTGGCACCATCCGATGAAGTTTGGCTGGCTGTTTGCCAGATTTGGACACCATGACATCATTGCAAAACAAATGTAAATATTTGGACATTATCCTGATTGGTCTGGGCAACATATTTTACCATATCCGGCTTACATAAATCCATTTAAGTGTGAATTCACACAAATCTGCGCTTTTGGCTTGTTTGAGCAGGTCACATGACCTGATCGTGCCTGGATACCCATGCCACATGAAAGCCCTGATTTTTACGAATTTTTGATACCAAAATCATAAGAATTGGCCCAGAAATGGCTGAGATACAGAAACTGTGCAGGGTCATATAGCAGTGGGAGAATTTCCATCGTTACCGTTAGGAAGTGGTTTGGTCAATTTTGTAGTGCGTTTTCCCCCGGAAAACAAGTTCTTTTACTACGTAAGAACTTGTAACATGATAATTTGCTACGTGGCTCAGTTTTTCGGATTGCCTTGAAATAAATTGCGTAATTCTCAGAAAAATCGGGGCTTTAAAATGGTGTTACATGGTGTAGTCACGCCGTGACGTTACTTACCAAATGCGGTAGAATGTTTGAAATACACACTAAATAATCCGTATTGTGAGATTTTTGAAATAAATAAACTGGAATAAATGACTAATAATGTTTCTTTTACCTAACAGGTGGTCTGTGCACACTCATCACATGACATATCATAGAGAATATTATTGGTCCGAGTTGGTGCATCACCAATTTCAAGGCATTGCACAAAGTTTGGCTGTGAGATTGATTATGTAAGCATCTTCTACATCATTTTCAAGACATTTGGTCATGTTTGCAATGTTTGGCATGCCTTTCAAGCCTTATCCAGCCAGTTTGGCACCATCCGATGAAGTTTGGCTGGCTGTTTGCCAGATTTGGACACCATGACATCATTGCAAAACAAATGTAAATATTTGGACATTATCCTAGATTGGTCTGGGCAACATATTTTACCATATCCGGCTTACATAAATCCATTTAAGTGTGAATTCACACAAATCTGCGCTTTTTGGCTTGTTTGAGCAGGTCACATGACCTGATGTGCCTGGATACCCATGCCACATGAAAGCCCTGATTTTTACGAATTTTTTGATACCAAAATCATAAGAATTGGCCCAGAATGGCTGAGATACAGAAACTGTGCAGGGTCAATAGCAGTGGGAGAATTTCCATCGTTACCGTTAGGAAGTGGTTTGGTCAATTTTGTAGTGCGTTTTCCCCCGGAAAACAAGTTCTTTTACTACGTAAGAACTTGTAACATGATAATTTGCTACGTGGCTCAGTTTTTATCGGATTGCCTTGAAATAAATTGCGTAATTCTCAGAAAAATCGGGGCTTTAAAATGGTGTTACATGGTGTAGTCACGCCGTGACGTTACTACCAAATGCGGTAGAATGTTTGAAATACACACTAAATAATCCGTATTGTGAGATTTTTGAAATAAATAAACTGGAATAAATGACTAATAATGTTTCTTTTACCTAACAGGTGGTCTGTGCACACTCATCACATGACATATCATAGAGAATATTATTGGTCCGAGTTGGTGCATCACCAATTTCAAGGCAATTGCACAAAGTTTGGCTGTGAGATTGATTATGTAAGCATCTCCTACATCATTTTCAAGACATTGGTCATGTTTTGCAATGTTTGGCATGCCTTTCAAGCCTTCCAGCCAGTTTGGCACCATCCGATGAAGTTTGGCTGGCTGTTTGCCAGATTTGGACACCATGACATCATTGCAAAACAAATGTAAATATTTGGACATTATCCTAGATTGGTCTGGGCAACATATTTTACCATATCCGGCTTACATAAATCCATTTAAGTGTGAATTCACACAAATCTGCGCTTTTGGCTTGTTTGAGCAGGTCACATGACCTGATCGTGCCTGGATACCCATGCCACATGAAAGCCCTGATTTTTACGAATTTTTTGATACCAAAATCATAAGAATTGGCCCAGAAATGGCTGAGATACAGAAACTGTGCAGGGTCATATAGCAGTGGGAGAATTTCCATCGTTACCGTTAGGAAGTGGTTTGGTCAATTTTGTAGTGCGTTTTCCCCCGGAAAACAAGTTCTTTTACTACGTAAGAACTTGTAACATGATAATTTGCTACGTGGCTCAGTTTTTATCGGATTGCCTTGAAATAAATTGCGTAATTCTCAGAAAATCGGGGCTTTAAAATGGTGTACATGGGTAGTCACGCCGTGACGTTACTTACCAAATGCGGTAGAATGTTTGAAATACACACTAAATAATCCGTATTGTGAGATTTTTGAAATAAATAAACTGGAATAAATGACTAATAATGTTTCTTTTACCTAACAGGTGGTCTGTGCACACTCATCACATGACATATCATAGAGAATATTATTGGTCCGAGTTGGTGCATCACCAATTTCAAGGCAATTGCACAAAGTTTGGCTGTGAGATTGATTATGTAAGCATCTTCTACATCATTTTCAAGACATTTGGTCATGTTTTGCAATGTTTGGCATGCCTTTCAAGCCTTATCCAGCCAGTTTGGCACCATCCGATCAAGTTTGGCTGGCTGTTTGCCAGATTTGGACACCATGACATCATTGCAAAACAAATGTAAATATTTGGACATTATCCTATTGGTCTGGGCAACATATTTTACCATATCCGGCTTACATAAATCCATTTAAGTGTGAATTCACACAAATCTGCGCTTTTTGGCTTGTTTGAGCAGGTCACATGACCTGATCGTGCCTGGATACCCATGCCACATGAAAGCCCTGATTTTTACGAATTTTTTGATACCAAAATCATAAGAATTGGCCCAGAAATGGCTGAGATACAGAAACTGTGCAGGGTCAATAGCAGTGGGAGAATTTCCATCGTTACCGTTAGGAAGTGGTTTGGTCAATTTTGTAGTGCGTTTTCCCCCGGAAAACAAGTTCTTTTACTACGTAAGAACTTGTAACATGATAATTTGCTACGTGGCTCAGTTTTTATCGGATTGCCTTGAAATAAATTGCGTAATTCTCAGAAAAATCGGGGCTTTAAAATGGTGTTACATGGGTGTCACGCCGTGACGTTACTTACCAAATGCGGTAGAATGTTTGAAATACACACTAAATAATCCGTATTGTGAGATTTTTGAAATAAATAAACTGGAATAAATGACTAATAATGTTTCTTTTACCTAACAGGTGGTCTGTGCACACTCATCACATGACATATCATAGAGAATATTATTGGTCCGAGTTGGTGCATCACCAATTTCAAGGCAATTGCACAAAGTTTGGCTGTGAGATTGATTATGTAAGCATCTCTACATCATTTTCAAGACATTTGGTCATGTTTGCAATGTTTGGCATGCCTTTCAAGCCTTATCCAGCCAGTTTGGCACCATCCGATGAAGTTTGGCTGGCTGTTTGCCAGATTTGGACACCATGACATCATTGCAAAACAAATGTAAATATTTGGACATTATCCTAGATTGGTCTGGGCAACATATTTTACCATATCCGGCTTACATAAATCCATTTAAGTGTGAATTCACACAAATCTGCGCTTTTTGGCTTGTTTGAGCAGGTCACATGACCTGATCGTGCCTGGATACCCATGCCACATGAAAGCCCTGATTTTTACGAATTTTTTGATACCAAAATCATAAGAATTGGCCCAGAAATGGCTGAGATACAGAAACTGCAGGGTCATATAGCAGTGGGAGAATTTCCATCGTTACCGTTAGGAAGTGGTTTGGTCAATTTTGTAGTGCGTTTTCCCCCGGAAAACAAGTTCTTTTACTACGTAAGAACTTGTAACATGATAATTTGCTACGTGGCTCAGTTTTTATCGGATTGCTTGAAATAAATTGCGTAATTCTCAGAAAAATCGGGGCTTTAAAATGGTGTTACATGGTGTAGTCACGCCGTGACGTTACTTACCAAATGCGGTAGAATGTTTGAAATACACACTAAATAATCCGTATTGTGAGATTTTTGAAATAAATAAACTGGAATAAATGACTAATAATGTTTCTTTTACCTAACAGGTGGTCTGTGCACACTCATCACATGACATATCATAGAGAATATTATTGGTCCGAGTTGGTGCATCACCAATTTCAAGGCAATTGCACAAAGTTTGGCTGTGAGATTGATTATGTAAGCATCTTCTACATCATTTTCAAGACATTTGGTCATGTTTGCAATGTTTGGCATGCCTTTCAAGCCTATCCAGCCAGTTTGGCACCATCCGATGAAGTTTGGCTGGCTGTTTGCCAGATTTGGACACCATGACATCATTGCAAAACAAATGTAAATATTTGGACATTATCCTAGATTGGTCTGGGCAACATATTTTACCATATCCGGCTTACATAAATCCATTTAAGTGTGAATTCACACAAATCTGCGCTTTTTGGCTTGTTTGAGCAGGTCACATGACCTGATCGTGCCTGGATACCCATGCCACATGAAAGCCCTGATTTTTACGAATTTTTTGATACCAAAATCATAAGAATTGGCCCAGAAATGGCTGAGATACAGAAACCGTGCAGGGTCAATAGCAGTGGGAGAATTTCCATCGTTACCGTTAGGAAGTGGTTTGGTCAATTTTGTAGTGCGTTTTCCCCCGGAAAACAAGTTCTTTTACTACGTAAGAACTTGTAACATGATAATTTGCTACGTGGCTCAGTTTTTATCGGATTGCCTTGAAATAAATTGCGTAATTCTCAGAAAAATCGGGGCTTTAAAATGGTGTTACATGGGTGTAGTCACGCCGTGACGTTACTTACCAAATGCGGTAGAATGTTTGAAATACACACTAAATAATCCGTATTGTGAGATTTTTGAAATAAATAAACTGGAATAAATGACTAATAATGTTTCTTTTACCTAACAGGTGGTCTGTGCACACTCATCACATGACATATCATAGAGAATATTATTGGTCCGAGTTGGTGCATCACCAATTTCAAGGCAATTGCACAAAGTTTGGCTGTGAGATTGATTATGTAAGCATCTTCTACATCATTTTCAAGACATTGGTCATGTTTTGCAATGTTTGGCATGCCTTTCAAGCCTTATCCAGCCAGTTTGGCACCATCCGATGAAGTTTGGCTGGCTGTTTGCCAGATTTGGACACCATGACATCATTGCAAAACAAATGTAAATATTTGGACATTATCCTAGATTGGTCTGGGCAACATATTTTACCATATCCGGCTTACATAAATCCATTTAAGTGTGAATTCACACAAATCTGCGCTTTTTGGCTTGTTTGAGCAGGTCACATGACCTGATCGGCCTGGATACCCATGCCACATGAAAGCCCTGATTTTTACGAATTTTTTGATACCAAAATCATAAGAATTGGCCCAGAAATGGCTGAGATACAGAAACTGTGCAGGGTCAATATAGCAGTGGGAGAATTTCCATCGTTACCGTTAGGAAGTGGTTTGGTCAATTTTGTAGTGCGTTTTCCCCCGGAAAACAAGTTCTTTTACTACGTAAGAACTTGTAACATGATAATTTGCTACGTGGCTCAGTTTTTATCGGATTGCCTTGAAATAAATTGCGTAATTCTCAGAAAAATCGGGGCTTTAAAATGGTGTTACATGGGTGTAGTCACGCCGTGACGTTACTTACCAAATGCGGTAGAATGTTTGAAATACACACTAAATAATCCGTATTGTGAGATTTTTGAAATAAATAAACTGGAATAAATGACTAATAATGTTTCTTTTACCTAACAGGTGGTCTGTGCACACTCATCACATGACATATCATAGAGAATATTATTGGTCCGAGTTGGTGCATCACCAATTTCAAGGCAATTGCACAAAGTTTGGCTGTGAGATTGATTATGTAAGCATCTTCTACATCATTTTCAAGACATTTGGTCATGTTTTGCAATGTTTGGCATGCCTTTCAAGCCTTATCCAGCCAGTTTGGCACCATCCGATGAAGTTTGGCTGGCTGTTTGCCAGATTTGGACACCATGACATCATTGCAAAACAAATGTAAATATTTGGACATTATCCTAGATTGGTCTGGGCAACATATTTTACCATATCCGGCTTACATAAATCCATTTAAGTGTGAATTCACACAAATCTGCGCTTTTTGGCTTGTTTGAGCAGGTCACATGACCTGATCGTGCCTGGATACCCATGCCACATGAAAGCCCTGATTTTTACGAATTTTTTGATACCAAAATCATAAGAATTGGCCCAGAAATGGCTGAGATACAGAAACTGTGCAGGGTCAATATAGCAGTGGGAGAATTTCCATCGTTACCGTTAGGAAGTGGTTTGGTCAATTTTGTAGTGCGTTTTCCCCCGGAAAACAAGTTCTTTTACTACGTAAGAACTTGTAACATGATAATTTGCTACGTGGCTCAGTTTTTATCGGATTGCCTTGAAATAAATTGCGTAATTCTCAGAAAAATCGGGGCTTTAAAATGGTGTTACATGGGTGTAGTCACGCCGTGACGTTACTTACCAAATGCGGTAGAATGTTTGAAATACACACTAAATAATCCGTATTGTGAGATTTTTGAAATAAATAAACTGGAATAAATGACTAATAATGTTTCTTTTACCTAACAGGTGGTCTGTGCACACTCATCACATGACATATCATAGAGAATATTATTGGTCCGAGTTGGTGCATCACCAATTTCAAGGCAATTGCACAAAGTTTGGCTGTGAGATTGATTATGCAGCATCTCTACATCATTTTCAAGACATTGGTCATGTTTTGCAATGTTTGGCATGCCTTTCAAGCCTTATCCAGCCAGTTTGGCACCATCCGATGAAGTTTGGCTGGCTGTTTGCCAGATTTGGACACCATGACATCATTGCAAAACAAATGTAATATTTGGACATTATCCTAGATTGGTCTGGGCAACATATTTTACCATATCCGCTTACATAAATCCATTTAAGTGTGAATTCACACAAATCTGCGCTTTTTGGCTTGTTTGAGCAGGTCACATGACCTGATCGTGCCTGGATACCCATGCCACATGAAAGCCCTGATTTTTACGAATTTTTTGATACCAAAATCATAAGAATTGGCCCAGAAATGGCTGAGATACAGAAACTGTGCAGGGTCAATATAGCAGTGGGAGAATTTCCATCGTTACCGTTAGGAAGTGGTTTGGTCAATTTTGTAGTGCGTTTTCCCCCGGAAAACAGTTCTTTTACTACGTAAGAACTTGTAACATGATAATTTGCTACGTGGCTCAGTTTTTATCGGATTGCCTTGAAATAAATTGCGTAATTCTCAGAAAAATCGGGGCTTTAAAATGGTGTTACATGGGTGTAGTCACGCCGTGACGTTACTTACCAAATGCGGTAGAATGTTTGAAATACACACTAAATAATCCGTATTGTGAGATTTTTGAAATAAATAAACTGGAATAAATGACTAATAATGTTTCTTTTACCTAACAGGTGGTCTGTGCACACTCATCACATGACATATCATAGAGAATATTATTGGTCCGAGTTGGTGCATCACCAATTTCAAGGCAATTGCACAAAGTTTGGCTGTGAGATTGATTATGTAAGCATCTCTACATCATTTTCAGACATTGGTCATGTTTTGCAATGTTTGGCATGCCTTTCAAGCCTATCCAGCCAGTTTGGCACCATCCGATGAAGTTTGGCTGGCTGTTTGCCAGATTTGGACACCATGACATCATTGCAAAACAAATGTAAATATTTGGACATTATCCTATTGGTCTGGGCAACATATTTTACCATATCCGGCTTACATAAATCCATTTAAGTGTGAATTCACACAAATCTGCGCTTTTTGGCTTGTTTGAGCAGGTCACATGACCTGATCGTGCCTGGATACCCATGCCACATGAAAGCCCTGATTTTTACGAATTTTTTGATACCAAAATCATAAGAATTGGCCCAGAAATGGCTGAGATACAGAAACTGTGCAGGGTCAATAGCAGTGGGAGAATTTCCATCGTTACCGTTAGGAAGTGGTTTGGTCAATTTTGTAGTGCGTTTTCCCCCGGAAAACAAGTTCTTTTACTACGTAAGAACTTGTAACATGATAATTTGCTACGTGGCTCAGTTTTTATCGGATTGCCTTGAAATAAATTGCGTAATTCTCAGAAAAATCGGGGCTTTAAAATGGTGTTACATGGGTGTAGTCACGCCGTGACGTTACTTACCAAATGCGGTAGAATGTTTGAAATACACACTAAATAATCCGTATTGTGGATTTTTGAAATAAATAAACTGGAATAAATGACTAATAATGTTTCTTTTACCTAACAGGTGGTCTGTGCACACTCATCACATGACATATCATAGAGAATATTATTGGTCCGAGTTGGTGCATCACCAATTTCAAGGCAATTGCACAAAGTTTGGCTGTGAGATTGATTATGTAAGCATCTCTACATCATTTTCAAGACATTTGGTCATGTTTGCAATGTTTGGCATGCCTTTCAAGCCTATCCAGCCAGTTTGGCACCATCCGATGAAGTTTGGCTGGCTGTTTGCCAGATTTGGACACCATGACATCATTGCAAAACAAATGTAAATATTTGGACATTATCCTAGATTGGTCTGGGCAACATATTTTACCATATCCGGCTTACATAAATCCATTTAAGTGTGAATTCACACAAATCTGCGCTTTTTGGCTTGTTTGAGCAGGTCACATGACCTGATCGTGCCTGGATACCCATGCCACATGAAAGCCCTGATTTTTACGAATTTTTTGATACCAAAATCATAAGAATTGGCCCAGAAATGGCTGAGATACAGAAACTGTGCAGGGTCAATAGCAGTGGGAGAATTTCCATCGTTACCGTTAGGAAGTGGTTTGGTCAATTTTGTAGTGCGTTTTCCCCCGGAAAACAAGTTCTTTTACTACGTAAGAACTTGTAACATGATAATTTGCTACGTGGCTCAGTTTTTATCGGATTGCCTTGAAATAAATTGCGTAATTCTCAGAAAAATCGGGGCTTTAAAATGGTGTTACATGGGTTAGTCACGCCGTGACGTTACTTACCAAATGCGGTAGAATGTTTGAAATACACACTAAATAATCCGTATTGTGAGATTTTTGAAATAAATAAACTGGAATAAATGACTAATAATGTTTCTTTTACCTAACAGGTGGTCTGTGCACACTCATCACATGACATATCATAGAGAATATTATTGGTCCGAGTTGGTGCATCACCAATTTCAAGGCAATTGCACAAAGTTTGGCTGTGAGATTGATTATGTAAGCATCTTCTACATCATTTTCAAGACATTTGGTCATGTTTTGCAATGTTTGGCATGCCTTTCAAGCCTATCCAGCCAGTTTGGCACCATCCGATGAAGTTTGGCTGGCTGTTTGCCAGATTTGGACACCATGACATCATTGCAAAACAAATGTAAATATTTGGACATTATCCTAGATTGGTCTGGGCAACATATTTTACCATATCCGGCTTACATAAATCCATTTAAGTGTGAATTCACACAAATCTGCGCTTTTTGGCTTGTTTGAGCAGGTCACATGACCTGATCGTGCCTGGATACCCATGCCACATGAAAGCCCTGATTTTTACGAATTTTTTGATACCAAAATCATAAGAATTGGCCCAGAAATGGCTGAGATACAGAAACTGCAGGGTCAATATAGCAGTGGGAGAATTTCCATCGTTACCGTTAGGAAGTGGTTTGGTCAATTTTGTAGTGCGTTTTCCCCCGGAAAACAAGTTCTTTTACTACGTAAGAACTTGTAACATGATAATTTGCTACGTGGCTCAGTTTTTATCGGATTGCCTTGAAATAAATTGCGTAATTCTCAGAAAAATCGGGGCTTTAAAATGGTGTACATGGGTGTAGTCACGCCGTGACGTTACTTACCAAATGCGGTAGAATGTTTGAAATACACACTAAATAATCCGTATTGTGAGATTTTTGAAATAAATAAACTGGAATAAATGACTAATAATGTTTCTTTTACCTAACAGGTGGTCTGTGCACACTCATCACATGACATATCATAGAGAATATTATTGGTCCGAGTTGGTGCATCACCAATTTCAAGGCAATTGCACAAAGTTTGGCTGTGAGATTGATTATGTAAGCATCTCTACATCATTTTCAAGACATTTGGTCATGTTTGCAATGTTTGGCATGCCTTTCAAGCCTTATCCAGCCAGTTTGGCACCATCCGATGAAGTTTGGCTGGCTGTTTGCCAGATTTGGACACCATGACATCATTGCAAAACAAATGTAAATATTTGGACATTATCCTAGATTGGTCTGGGCAACATATTTTACCATATCCGGCTTACATAAATCCATTTAAGTGTGAATTCACACAAATCTGCGCTTTTTGGCTTGTTTGAGCAGGTCACATGACCTGATCGTGCCTGGATACCCATGCCACATGAAAGCCCTGATTTTTACGAATTTTTTGATACCAAAATCATAAGAATTGGCCCAGAAATGGCTGAGATACAGAAACTGTGCAGGGTCAATATAGCAGTGGGAGAATTTCCATCGTTACCGTTAGGAAGTGGTTTGGTCAATTTTGTAGTGCGTTTTCCCCCGGAAAACAAGTTCTTTTACTACGTAAGAACTTGTAACATGATAATTTGCTACGTGGCTCAGTTTTTATCGGATTGCCTTGAAATAAATTGCGTAATTCTCAGAAAAATCGGGGCTTTAAAATGGTGTTACATGGTGTAGTCACGCCGTGACGTTACTTACCAAATGCGGTAGAATGTTTGAAATACACACTAAATAATCCGTATTGTGAGATTTTTGAAATAAATAAACTGGAATAAATGACTAATAATGTTTCTTTTACCTAACAGGTGGTCTGTGCACACTCATCACATGACATATCATAGAGAATATTATTGGTCCGAGTTGGTGCATCACCAATTTCAAGGCAATTGCACAAAGTTTGGCTGTGAGATTGATTATGTAAGCATCTTCTACATCATTTTCAAGACATTTGGTCATGTTTTGCAATGTTTGGCATGCCTTTCAAGCCTATCCAGCCAGTTTGGCACCATCCGATGAAGTTTGGCTGGCTGTTTGCCAGATTTGGACACCATGACATCATTGCAAAACAAATGTAAATATTTGGACATTATCCTAGATTGGTCTGGGCAACATATTTTACCATATCCGGCTTACATAAATCCATTTAAGTGTGAATTCACACAAATCTGCGCTTTTTGGCTTGTTTGAGCAGGTCACATGACCTGATCGTGCCTGGATACCCATGCCACATGAAAGCCCTGATTTTTACGAATTTTTTGATACCAAAATCATAAGAATTGGCCCAGAAATGGCTGAGATACAGAAACTGTGCAGGGTCAATATAGCAGTGGGAGAATTTCCATCGTTACCGTTAGGAAGTGGTTTGGTCAATTTTGTAGTGCGTTTTCCCCCGGAAAACAAGTTCTTTTACTACGTAAGAACTTGTAATTAGGACCACCTTGGTGAAATCCTTCAGGTTGAAGCATGTAGATTTCTTCCTCAAGGTCACCTTGGGTGAATGCAGCAGAAATGTCAACAGAACAAAGTTCCAAGTCACCAATTGCAGCCAGAGCAATGATCAAGCGCAAAGTGGCAGGACGGAAAGTAGGAGCAAAGACCTTGTTAAAATCAATGCCAGGACGTTGACTGTATCCTTTGGCAACGATACGAGCTTTGAAACGCTCAATACTTCCATCTGCATTACGCTTGACTCTAAAGACCCAACCAGAACCAATAGCCTTTTGACCAGGTGGGAGTTCAACTATTTCCCAGGTCCCATTCTGCATTAGAGTATTGTACTCCGCAACAGTAGCCTCTTCCCAATGATGTGCATCCTCACTGTGTATTGCCTGTTTGTATGTGCGTGGTTCCGCACCTGAAGCCAATCCTGCAAATTCAATTCCTTGGTCACCCTCCAAAATGTTCAACTCATCTGCCTCTGCTTCCTCTTCCTCTTCTTCCTCGTTCACCTCAACAATGGCTGGTTGTGGAGGTTGCGGTTGAAGTTGAGGTTGAGGTTGTGAGGTTGGATTAAGACGAGTAGAACGACGAGATGGTGGTGGAGGTGGATCCTTCTTGCGAATGCGAGAAGGGCCAGGAACAGGAGGTTGTGCAGGTTGAAAAGGTGCAGGTGGCATATGTGGTGCAGGTGGAACAGGTGGTGCAATAGGTTCAGGTTTCACAGGAATAGCGGGTGGTGCTGGTGGTGCTGGAGGATTTGGTTGAATTTGAGGTGTAGAAGGATCTTCATCCCCCCCAAAATCAGGTAAAGAAGTACTTGGGTCATTCTCTGAAGATTGAGAATGTAAAGGCTGGAGGTTGATAGGATGCATTGGTCCGGTCTTGGTAGACAAGCCAGGAAAGTGGCGTTCATCAAATTCAGCACGTTCAGAGATAATGTACTTTTTGGTGGTAGGGTTGTAGAATTCCCAGCCTTTATACCCTGAAGGGTAACCAACAAATACACATTTTTCCATGTGTGACTGAAGTGACTTTCGCTTATCTCTCTGTATGTACACATAGGCAGTGCACCCCCAAACCCGCAAATGGCTCACATCAGGTTTCTTCTTGAACCATGCCTCATAAGGAGTTTTATCTGGCAATGGAGCAGTAGGAATCCTGTTTTTGACATGCACATATGCTTGTTGACATTTCCCCCAGAATGAGGGGGGCATACAGCTTTCATTGAGCATAGCAGTGATATCATCTGCCATTGTGCGGTTGGCACGTTCTGCAACTCCATTCTGCTGAGGGCGATTGCGCGTAGTATGCCCATAGTATTATTAAATACTATTGGAAAACTTATCGAGAAAATGCTCTCGAACCGCATACAGTTCGACGGCGTCGCCGTTGATGTATTTCATCCAAATCAAATTGGTGGGGTGCGACAGCGCTCCACCGAGGACGCTGGTCTCATCCTGGTGCACATGGTGCGCGCAGGGTGGGCCAAGGGACTCAAGACTAGTGTCGTCGCTTTCGACCTCGCTCAGTTCTTCCCCTCTCTTAACCATGAGGTCCTCGTGGCAATACTTCGGAAGCTAGGATTCCCGGACAACGTAGTCCGCTTCTTTTCTTCCTACCTTGTAGGGAGATCCACAAAGTATTCGTGGAACTCCTTCACTTCGGGGTCGCGTAGCGCGGACGTTGGCGTCGGTCAGGGCTCTGCCTTGTCCCCTGTCCTCTCCGCTCTATACCTGGCCCCCATCATGCGCCTATTCGAGAAGCATTTCTTCGCAATAGGTGTGTTTCTCTCTCATATGTGGATGATGGAACTTAATATTCCAATCCAAATCACTCATCCGTAATTGCAATGCGCTTGCCAATGCATACGGAGTCATATTTGACTTGTTTAAGAAGTTCGCACTCGTCCTCGAGCACGACAAGACGGAGTTGTTCCACTTCGATCGATCGCGCTCGGACGAGAACCCCTCCATCGACTTGGGCTACGCGCCCTACACCGGTGACACCCCCCTGAAACCCAAGCCGTTTTGGCGCTATCTGGGCTTCTATTTTGATCGCAAGCTCACTTTCCATGAGCATGTGAGATACTATTCTACCAGGCAATTTCCTCCTTTTAAGGCGATGAAAATGCTTGGGTCCTCTACCAGGGGCTTGCAACCACTTGACAAGCGCCTCCTCTACCGCTCATGTGTCATTCCTATAGTCACATATGGGTACTCTATGTGGTATTTTAAGGGTGCTCGTAACAAGGGCGTCCTCAAAATCCTCAATTCTATGCAGCGTAAAGCTGCTCTATGGATTACTGGTGCGTTCCGCACCACTCCAAACGCGGCGGCTGAGGCCCTTGCTGGACTCGTCCCGTTCCCAATTCTCTTGCACCCGTCTCTCCACACGGGGAGGATGCGAGTGGGCACCCTTACGGCCACCCACCCAGTCCGGGCTTTCATGTCTGGGTCAAACCTGGGACGGATGACTCCCCACGAGTTGTCAGTCGAAAAGCTGTCCCCTGCAAGGCGTAGTATGGTTCATACTGCCCTGCAGGAGGCCGATCTTGCTCTCCCCGAGGAATTCCGCGAGGAAATGCACCCTATGGACCCGGCCTCCCGTCCAGGAGACCGCCTTATGGACCGGTTTGCAAGCCAGGTCCTGTTCGACGATTTCAAGCGCGACAAGGAAGACGACGAGGCTTCCTTGGAGGCTCGTCGTCAATATCTTGACAAGGTGCTGGGCGACCGCTCAGAACTTGGCACCATCGTGGTGGCAGCTGACGGCAGCCGTCCCCTTGGAGGAGCACTTCAGGCCACTTCGGCCGTGATCCTCTTCCGCAGCGGCAATGAAATCGAAAGGTCTCGTCGTGCCGCAGGCGATGTTACTGCAAATGACGCAGAACTCGCTGCAATCCGATACGGTATCTGCGCCGCCATCCGGCCAGATATTGGAATCATTTGTGTATTCACTGACTCGATGTCTTCTGCGCGTCGATCAGTGGATCCTTCTATTCATTCAGGCCAAGCGCATTCGCTCGCGGTCTGTAAATCTTTGATGCCGTGGTTCGAGGATGACCCCGAGCGGCAACTATTATTCGTGTATGTCCCTTCTCGTTTGAAGTGGGGCATACACAAGCAAGCGCATGACTACGCAAGGGAATTGCGCATTCCTCTTGGGATCAGACCCAAGAATTCCATTGATCGGATGAGATCTCTCGCCGACAAATTACGGACGGATACCTGGACTCACCAGTTCCGGGCCAATGATAGGGTGCTCGTTTTTACGACCTCCTGGGCTACGACGGTACGCCCCTCAAGCCAAAACATGCCGCGCATAGCGGATCTTGGCTTGAAATTGCGCAAGGACAGAGCCCCCAGCTCTTCGCGCGTGCTGCCCGGTGCATAACTGGACACGCACCATCGGTGAATACCTTCATCGGTTCAATCTGGCTGATTCAGCCGCCTGCCCGTGTGGATTCCCTCAAGAAACCCGCGAGCACATCTTCAACGGCTGCCCCCGGCACCCGAACAAAATCGTAGGGGTCTTGGATGCGCCTCGGCGTATCTGGCAACTATACAACTGGCTAAAGGCGAACCCACTCGCCTTTGCATTTCGACCTGATCCTGCGGGTGTTGGTTGAAACGTGTCGGGCTCCCCACTCTTCGGAATCGGGGGGCCCGGCATTAGTGTCTTGCTGGTGCGGCCTGGGCAAATCCAGTTCTCGTCTGGGGTACACTGTGAAATGGCGGTAATCGCGGGGGCAACCCCAACGGGGGGCGGTAGTTCCATCCCCACTGCGTCCAACCCTCTGGGCTGGCCAGTCCCGTCAGGTGTGGACCTGTACTCGTGTGCCGAGCTTCGGCGTTCGCAGGGGATTCAGGCCTCTGTCGGACAACTTGGGGGCTACGAGATTAGCAGGGAGAGGCGCCTCGGGACGCATCCGCGTCTCCTTTCTGGCGAACGCGGTTAGTTCGCGTCGTCACTACCGAACCACTGGCTTAGTACTGGTGGTCAATCCCGTCAAGGCGCGCCGAACCGGACTTGTTCGACGCGGAATCACGTTACGATCCCCGCGTTCCGCTGCGGTATTTCCGTGAGAGTGCTTTCGTGCGGGCGAAAAGGAGAAGGGCGGGGCTGCGAAAGGTTTCGGCTTAGTAGGGCTTCAAACGGACACTCGTAGTTACAATCGTTTGTATTTTCGCGACCGGACTGCTATCGCGCACCGGTATATAAATTGCTGATTTAAAAAAAAAAAAAAAAAAAAAAAAAGATTGCGCGTAGTATGACGTTGCACAATGCCACATTGCTCAGTGAATTTGATGAAGGCAGCAGACATGTACTCTCCAGCTTTGTCATCCTGCATAGACTTGATCTTGCACACCGTCATCTCGCTGGGTTTTTCCCACGCATGCTCTGGGCACAGGAAGGCAGTTTTGGCTAGCTTCGCACAGAATAGGCTCACTATTCCCTCCTCTCTAGCCAATCTCTGGGTCGACGGCGTGCTCCCGCCACGGTGGAGTGCTCCCTTGGTAAAGGAGCTCAAAGTGGCAATAGCTGCGCTCCCTGTGGGTCCGTGCTACTATCAAGCTGGCAATGACCTTAAACAACATACCTGGTGAGTCTTCCCTTGGTAAAGGAGGACAATGTGCTGCTAGGCGCGCTCATTAGGGGTCTGAAGAGACGGTAAACTACTCAGCAGAGCCCTCCCTTGGTAAAGGTGTTAGAATCACTAAATCGAGTGATCTCGGAAAAGGTATGACCAGACCTGGGTTTGAACCAAGGACCTTACCACTATCATGGTGGACGCTCTAACCACTGAGCTATTCGGTCTTAGTTATATTAGAGTTGAATACATTGTATATATATTCAAGGGATGAACGTGTCCACAATGCATAGTGTCACATAGCCTGTACTGTGACTGCATTATAGTGTGACTCAGAGGTTCTGACCCTATTAGATAGTGTGACAGGAGCACCACTTAACAAAAGGAGGCTCGACGTGGCAATAGCTGCACTCTGCTGCCACGTTGCGTGCTTGTCATGTTACGTTGTCTGGTTAGCCTTTGCCCAGACAGCATCTTGAGACGTTTGTGCGTACTCGAGCATGGGTTGACGGTCGGCGCTAGACGTTAAACTCGTCAAGGAGTCCTCCCTTGGTAAAGGAGGTTCGCAGTGGAAATATCCACGCTCTGAGGCACACAACCGGGAGGGATACAGATCTGGGAGGGAGGCTGCCTCTCCTACCACTGTACGTTAGCCCTCAACTCCAAATCTTGGGTGACCGGTTGGCACCCAGGAGCCCGAGAGGGTCTCGAGGATGGCAACTGTGGTCTGTCTACTGAGATAGGAGTCCCATAAGAGGCGGCGTTTCGGGGCAATAACCAGCCGACAGCATTGCTGACAGGCCACCGCCCGCCACTTAGGCAAGGATGGTGTCTCCTGACGGTTTACCATCCTCCCTTTTTGGTGGTTAGTTCAATATTAACTATTGGGCAAGACGGAGACTGGGGACAGGTTGCGGATCCGCGCCAATGGCATCAGCGAAGCACCTGCCCTGGTACGGGAATCGATGACTGGGAGGGCCTTGTGCCCGCTACTGCCTAGGACGGCATACACCACATCTGGACCGTGGCAGCACTGGACAGTCTCCAGCTGCTGGCCCGAGAGGACTAAATCCTCCGTCGGTGCAACTCTGGGTAAATCAGGGGTTGTGCTTGAGTTGATTCCCTTCCACATTTGATTGGGATAAGACCACGGGGGCCAGCGGAGCAGCGGGTGAAATTCCTTCGTGCACCATGTAGGGAGCTACTGGAGGGTCTTGTTACCACAGGTAGCGACTAGTAGTGTCTTAGGACACGAATACCTATATGGGAGGCGCAAGCCGTTCTACACTATAGGACATCCAACGACCCTCCCAACTCCGCACTCGAAGCAGACGAGTGGGATCGCATTGCGGATGCAGGCGCCAGGCTCGCCCGGAGCTTCTTCCATTCCAGATTTGCTGAGGCGGATCGTTCCACCGCAGATGGGTCGCTGAAGAGCATTGTTGATGACTTCAGGGACTATCTGGGGCCTCCTTTTCAGGCAGTTACCTCGCGTCGTCGACAAGGTAAGGCCCCTGCTTCCTCCATCCCCCCCGGACCGTCTGGCGTTGCGCCGGCACCGCCCACAGGGAGAAGGCCCGTTTCGAAACCGCAAGGGGGTGTGCCAGATGTGGTCATGGCGCCCGCGAAGCCTAAGGCTATCCCCAACACGGCTATCCCCCCGACCCCAGCCTAATAAGCCGGTGGTCACTTTCCAGAGGATGGCTAGGCTCCTCCTCCACTCAACATGAAGACCAAGCCAGGTCAGAAGAGGAGCTACTCCTCTATGGCGGCTCGGCCCTCATCCATCCCCTCTGCCCACGCTCAGACGCCAGCACCACCCTCCCGCGCGGCCACTCCTGCTCCCAAGAAGCAGAAGAGGTCTGTGCCCTCCTATACCGCTCGTGGTCCCAACCACAAGCAGGTACTATGCACGTGGTCAGACGGGCATCCCCCAGCGGGACTGGACTGCCACACCGTATACGAGGGTGTTAATCGCCTTCTTCAAGAGAAGAAGATGCGCGCCTCGTTCCGCATCCTGTCGGTGAGCCTCGCTTACGATGGGATTGCCCTTAGGGCGACCAACGTTGCCAACGCACAGGAGATGGCCTACATCTGGGGCTATCTCCTCCATCACTACCCCACCCACATCAGGAAAAACACTTTTGTCTCAAGTTGCCCTAAGTTGCCCTGACATAATTTGTTTGTACCTCAGCACTATACTAGAATCCTATGGCGTCCTGGGTGCCCCAGGACATCCCATGAAGCTCCTGGGTCCCCCAGGACGTTTCTGGGTGGTATAGGTGCCCCTAATGATAATTTGAAATATTATATGATGTATCTGGAAGGCCTAGATGACTTAATTGTGCACTTGAAAGTAATTTTTATATTTAAAAGATTAATTAATTGAAAAGTCTGAATTAGTAAAGTGTTTGGTACGAATAAAGGCTCTGCCAGTTATTTAGAAGAAAAGTAGACGCTTTATCCAAAACAGTGTCTGATGTCCAGGTGGACTTCCAAATCTGCTCATCTCCACTGGCATCATAATCAAACCGAGGAATAAGCATACAACTCTGCCGTATAGAAACAACTGGGATGATTGCATTTTCTGTGGGATTGGTTTTCTTGACAACATACATTCCCGATGCTTGCTCAGGAGTGCTTTTGAGTGTTTTGTACCATTCTATGTAAGCCAGAGGTTCAGTTGGCCAGTGCTGGGGCATTGCCTGCTTGCCATATCCAGCGTCAAAATGGGTTGGTAACTTGAAAATTACGCGAACTCTCCCAATTCTAACACCTATTACAAGAAATCAACTGTGCACAAAATATAAAGCAATTAAAATACTGGCCTTCAACTCCTGTTGACTCTTTTTTTTTTTTTTTTTTTTTTTTTTTTAAATCAGCAATTTATATACCGGTGCGCGATAGCAGTCCGGTCGCAAAAATACAAACGATTGTAACTACGAGTGTCCGTTTGAAGCCCTACTAAGCCTAAACCTTTCGCAGCCCCGCCCTTCTCCTTTTCGCCCGCACGAAAGCACTCTCACAGAAAAACCGCAGCGGAACGCGGGGATCGTAACGTGATTCCGCGCCGAACGAGTCCAGTTCGGCGCGCCTTGACGAGATTGACCACCAGTACTAAGCCGGTGGTTCGGTAGTGACGACGCGATCTAACCGCGTTCGCCAGAAAGGAGACGCGGATGCGTCCCGAGGCGCCTCTCCCTGCTAATCTCGTAGCCCCCAAGTTGTCCGACAGAGGCCTGAATCCCCTGCGAACGCCGAAGCTCGGCACACGAGTACAGGTCCACACCTGGCGGGACTGGCCAACCCAGAGGGTTGGGCGCAGTGGGGATGGAACTACCGCCCCCCGTTGGGGTTGCCCCCGCGGTTACCGCCATTTCACAGTGTACCCCAGACGAGAACTGGATCTGCCCCAGGCCGCATCAGCAAGACACTAATGCCGGGCCCCCCCGATTCCGAAGAGTGGGGAGCCCGACACGTTTCAACCAACACCCGCAGGATCAGGTCGAAATGCAAAGGCGAGGGGATTCGCCTTAAGCCAATTGTATAGTTGCCAGATGCGCCGAGGCGCATCAAGGACACCTACGATTTTCTTCGGGTGCCTAGGGCAACCGTTGAAGATGTGCTCGCGGGTTTCTTGAGGGAATCCACACGGGCAGGCGGCTGATTCAGCCAGGTTAAACCGATGAAGATATTCACCGATGGGTGCGTGTCCAGTTATGCACCGGGCAGCACGCGCGAAGAGCTGGGGGCTCTGTCCTTGCGCAATTTCAAGCCAAGACCCGCTATGCGCGGCATGTTTTGGCTTGAGGGGCGTACCGTCGTAGCCCAGGAGGTCGTAGAAACGAGCCCCTATCATTGGCACGGAACTGGTGAGTCCAAGTGTCCGTCCGTAATTTATCGGCGAGAGACCTCATCCGATCAATGGAGTTCTTGGGTCTAATCCCAAGAGGGATGCGCAGTTCCCTTGCATAGTCATGCGCTTGCTTGTGTATGCCCCACTTCAGACGAGAAGGGACATACACAAATAATAATTGCCGCTCGGGATCCTCCTCGAACCATGGCATTAAAGACTTACAGACCGCGAGCGAATGCGCTTGGCCTGAATGAATAGAAGGATCCACTGATCGACGAGCAGACGACATCGAATCAGTGAATACACAAATGATTCCAATATCTGGCCGGATGGCGGCGCAGATACCGTATCGGATTGCAGCGAGTTCTGCGTCATTTGCAGTAACATCGCCTGCGGCACGACGAGACCTTTCGATTTCATTGCCGCTGCGGAAGAGGATCACGGCCGAAGTGGCCTGAAGTGCTCCTCCAAGGGGACGGCTGCCGTCAGCTGCCACCACGATGGTGCCAAGTTCTGAGCGATCGCCCAGGACCTTGTCAAGATATTGACGACGAGCCTCCAAGGAAGCCTCATCGTCTTCCTTGTCGCGCTTAAAATCGTCGAACAGGACCTGGCTTGCAAACCGGTCCATAAGGCGGTCTCCTGGACGGGAGGCCGGGTCCATAGGGTGCATTTCCTCGCGAAATTCATTGGGGAGAGCAAGATCAGCCTCCTGCAGGGCAGTATGAACCATACCACGCCTTGCAGGGGACACAGTTTTTCGACTGACAACTCGTGGGGAGTCATCCGTCCAAGGTTTGGCCCAGACATGAAAGCCCGGACTGGGTGAGTGGACGTAAGGGTGCCCACCCGCATCCTCCCTCGAGTGGAGAGACGGTGCAGCAGAATTGGGAACGGGACAGGCCAGCAAGGGCCTCAGCCGCCGCGCTTGGAGTGGTGCGGAATGCACCAGTGATCCATAAAGCCGCTTTACGCTGCATAGAGTTGAGGATTTTAAGGACGCCTTTGTTACGAGCGCCTTTAAAATACCACATGGAATACCCATATGTGACAATAGGAATCACACACGAGCGGTAGAGAAGGCGCTTGTCTAATGGTTGCAAGCCCCTGGTAGAGGATCCCAGCATTTTCATCGCCTTAAGCGAGGAGATTGCTTTGGTGGAGTAATATCTCACATGCTCATGGAAAGTGAGCTTGCGATCAAAGTAGAAGCCCAAGTACCGCCAGAATGGCTTGGGTTTCAGAGGAGTGTCACCGGTGTAGGGCGCATAGCCCAGATCTATGGAGGGGTTCTCGTCCGAGCGCGATCGATCGAAGTGAAAAAGCTCCGTCTTGTCGTGCTCGAGAACGAGTGCGAACTTCTTGAATAAGTCAAATATGACTCCGTATGCATTGGTGAGTGCATTGCAATTACGGATGAGGGATTTGGACTGGAATATTAAGGTCCCATCGTCCACATACGAGAGAAGAAACACACCTATAGCGAAGAAATGCTTCTCGAATAGGCGCATGATGGGGGCCAAGTATAGAGCAGAGAGGACAGGGGACAAGGCAGAGCCCTGACCGACGCCAACATCCGCACTATGTGATCCCGAGGTGAAGGAGTTCCACGAATACTTTGTGGATCTACCAACGAGGTAGGAAGAAAAGAAGCGGACTACGTTGTCCGGAAATCCTAGCTTCCGAAGTATTGCCACGAGGACCTCATGGTTAAGAGAGGGGAAGAACTGAGCGAGGTCGAAGGCGACGACACTTCTTAAGCCCCTTGGCCCACCCTGCCCGCACCATGTGCACCAGGATGAGTCCAGCGTCCTCGGTGGAGCGCTGTCGCACCCCACCAATTTGATTTGGATGAAATACATCAACGGCGACACCGTCGAACTGTATGCGGTTCGAGAGCATTTTCTCGATAAGTTTTCCAATAGTATTTAATAATACTATGGGCCTAAACGCTTTAGGGGCAGAATAGGAAGGCTTTCCCGGTTTAGGTATGATAACCGACCGAGATTCCTTAAAGTGAGATGGCCAATGGCCCAGAGAGGCAGCCATTGGCAATCAAAGGAAGAAAATCGACAATGTCATCTTCCTTACAGATAATCTTCAAGTGCCTCCACCCGACGTGGTCGGGCCCAGGGCTTGAGGTGTTCGAGCAGGACTTGAGAGCGTCTCGAAGTTCCAGTCGGGAAAACGGTTGCCAAGACCTAGTAGGAAGGTCCAGCAGTTCGTCAAGAGGAGAGAGGTCGAACGGCCTGTCCGACGCTGCATTGTAAGTGCCATGAAGCGCATCCCAAAGGTCGTCCATGTCGTGACACGGATTCCCCTTATATTGGATTGCTTCACAGGGTGGGAGCTTGCGCGGTTGGATCCAAGCCATGAGATCCCAAGCGCGCTTGTTTTCGCTCGCAATTTCTCCAATACGATGATCGAAGAAGGTTCGCTTCGCCTGTTTACAGGCTTTACGAAATGTTTTCCAGTTCTCAGGGGATCTCTCCTCCCGGTAACTGGCCAGTGCTTCACTGCACGAATCGGACCACCACCGCTTCGAGCGCTTAGTGACTTTGACCTCTCTGGAGCACTTATCCCATGCCGCAGAGAACACCCGCGCGACAGCCGAAGCCGTCTCGTTGATGCTGTCAACGGAGTCGAGTTCCGCCGGCATGTCTAATTGCCGGATCAGACTCATGATGTGGAAGGCGAAGGCCTGTTGGTCTTCGATGTCCGATTTGATCGACCGGCGACTCTCAATGGGAATCGCCGATGGAACCAAGACAAGGGATGAGATCGGATAGTGATCTGCATCCCCGATAAGATCCTCTCTGCGTGTGACGTCTGAAGAGATCGTCCGGTCCAGAGGGACAAAGACTAGGTCTATGACTGTAGGTCTATAGCCCTCGATGCGCGGGACATGAGTCGGACCCGGGTTCACAAATAATGCAAGCCCTAAGCCCAACTCCGCCGCCGAGTCAAGGAGAGACGAGGCGTGGCCCGGGTGCCCTTGAGCATCTGGGTCCCACTCCCTCGAGTGTGAATTGAAGTCCCCACCCATGTAAATAAAGGGGGGAAGGCTCTCAATGTGCTTCTCAATGTAATTGATAGCGGTGTGTTGATCGTCTGAGTAAACGTTCATAAGATGGACAGCTCCCTCGGTAGCGAAGAGGCTGAGTACTAGTATGTCGCGATGATCGATGATGTCGCGTCTCATAGATGGTCTGTACTTCGCCAATCTGTGAGACACATAGGCCATCACACGTGGTCGAGTACTGCTTACGTCAGCGCGTCGAAATTCGTGCTGACTACGCGGGCTCTCCAATGAGACCAAGTTGTTTGTAGCAGTTTGCCCTAGGGGTCGCTGACTAACCTCAACTGGCTTTGGAGGCCGAACCATAGGCAGCCACTCTGGATGGAGCGGTGCGCCTATAACGTCATCTCCCTCTGGATTAGAGGTAGATGGGGCTTGTCTTATGATCCGCCAAGGCGGTTCTTGAATGAAAAGAATATCAAACGCATCAATATATTTTTCGAGTATAATTTCTACGCTAGTCGCCGACTTTGCGCAGTTAAAAGATAACACCTGATCTCCCCACTCTCCAAAAGTCCTGCGTCCGGAGACTCAATCATTTCTTCTGAGGGGGGGGTTAGAGCGTGAAAGACGACGAGACTTGGCAGCTCGTACCTTCCGATATTCCTCGACGGCCCAAGCTGGCTCAAAGCGGTGGCTCCAGTACTTGCATTTCTTGGAGTCCGCTCGATGCTCAAGACCACAATTGGGGCAACGAGGGGGTGTGGGGCATGCCTCTCCTGCGGGGGTGCCGACTTTGGGAGGGTTAGCTTTAGGATTGGGGGCGCAGCACGGCGCCGTGTCCCTATGCTGTTCCAGACGATGAGGTCCGGAGCAGTGAGGGCATACTACCCGAGGCGCTCGGCACGCCTGGGTAACATGGCTCCACCTCCAGCAACGAGTGCAAAGAGGGGCGCCAACCCGGGCCGCCGCCGTCTGAATACGGATAGGGAGGCCTCGGAGCATGAACGACCGACCATTGAGCAGCTTGGCGTTACGCCCGGTGCTGGTATCCCAAATGTCGAAATATGCAGTCGCAAAGACAGCCGCAGGGGACTGCTTCACGATGCGCGCAGGTCCGGTGAAGGACATGAAGTCGGACCACGCTGGGCTGGCTTGAATGGCTGCCTCGATGGTCTGGGGAGTGATGAGCTTGGGGTGACCTTCCTCGTCAACCCCGTCGTACAAGGGCACGTCGATAGCCCTCATGAAGGACTTCGATTGCGGGAGCCCAACCCAGAGATTCTCCTGGGTGGGGTAATGGTGAAGGAGGTAGCCCCGGATGTAGGCCATCTCCTGAGCGTTGGCAACGTCAGTCGCCCGGAGAGCAATCCCGTCGTAAGCTAAGCTCACGGACAGAATGCGGAACCATCCGTTCTTTGTCTTGTACTGTCACAGTGTCACCGTGGGAATATCCTTGCTCACTGTTCACCTCGTCCTACAACCACACCGACACTTCTGATCTACAATCAGCACAGCACACCCGCTCCATAGAGCCACCACCACTATGCCCCCCAAAGCGCCTAGCGCGGAAGGCGGCGGATCTTCCAGATCCGTCGCAGCAAACATCGAGCGAGAAGCTCTCGGTTCAGCACGTCCTTCGGGACTGCAAGCTCCCTCCCCCGGCCCATCCAACGTCAGGGAGACTTATTCGCAAGGCCCTACCCCTGGCACACCCCGCCCGGACAAGGCCCCAATCCGCGGACCGTCGAACAGCCGTTCTCACGCCTGTTCCGCCTCCATCTATCACACCATCCATAGCGCCCACACCGGACGTGGAGATGGGTGAAACCTCCAGTACGGGCGAGCCAGCCCGTCACGAACGTTTTACTGAGCTGGATGACGCCTCGAAGCTGTATTTGACTTTCGGGGACAACTGGGTATGGGACGGAGAAGCCGCCAGTTCAGCCATCCTACAACTCGCCGACTGGATCGATTACGCAGTTAAACGCCCAGACGACGCTTCCAAGGTCAAGCCAGAGGACTGGAGGACCATCGCCGAGAATGCTACCAAGTTCGCTTGGAGCTTTCTCAACTCCGAGCTTGCTCAAACACCCATGACCGCCACGACGGCTCTGTCAAGTCGATCGTAGATCGCTTCAGACGAACTCGGTGTCCCCTTCCAGGGTCAGGCCCCCGACGACGAGCAAGGCCTCCACCCCCCCGCCCTTCCCGCTGGGCCGCCGGACATTGCGCCCGTGCAACCCAAATGGAGGAGGCCCATCTCGAAACCGCAAGGGAATGCGCCAGATGTTGCTATGGCGCCTGCAAGGCCCAAGGCCACCAACACGGCTATCGCTCCCGACCCCAGCCTAATAAGCCGGTGGTCACCTTCCAGAGGATGCAGGCTAGGCCTCCTCCTCCACTTAACATGAAGACCAAGCCGGGTCAGAAGAGGAGCTACTCCTCCATGGCGGCTCGACCCTCATCCATCCCCTCTGCTCGCGCTCAGACGCCAGCACCACCCTCCCGCACGGCCACTCCTGCTCCCAAGAAGCAGAAGAGGTCTGTACCTTCCTATACCGCTCGTGGTCCCAACCACAAGCAGGTACTCTGCACGTGGTCAGACGGTCATCCCCCAGCGGGACTGGACTGCCACACCGTATACGAGGGTGTTTCGCCTTCTTCAAGAGAAGAAGATGCGCGCCTCGTTCCGCATTCTGTCCGTGAGCTTAGCTTACGACGGGATTGCTCTCCGGGCGACTGACGTTGCCAACGCTCAGGAGATGGCCTACATCCGGGGCTACCTCCTTCACCATTACCCCACCCAGGAGAATCTCTGGGTTGGGCTCCCGCAATCGAAGTCCTTCATGAGGGCTATCGACGTGCCCTTGTACGACGGGGTTGACGAGGAAGGTCACCCCAAGCTCATCACTCCCCAGACCATCGAGGCAGCCATTCAAGCCAGCCCAGCGTGGTCCGACTTCATGTCCTTCACCGGACCTGCGCGCATCGTGAAGCAGTCCCCTGCGGCTGTCTTTGCGACTGCATATTTCGACATTTGGGATACCAGCACCGGGCGTAACGCCAAGCTGCTCAATGGTCGGTCGTTCATGCTCCGAGGCCTCCCTATCCGTATTCAGACGGCGGCGGCCCGGGTTGGCGCCCCTCTTTGCACTCGTTGCTGGAGGTGGAGCCATGTTACCCAGGCGTGCCGAGCGCCTCGGGTAGTATGCCCTCACTGCTCCGGACCTCATCGTCTGGAACAGCATAGGGACACGGCGCCGTGCTGCGCCCCCAATCCTAAAGCTAACCCTCCCAAAGTCGGCACCCCCGCAGGAGAGGCATGCCCCCACCCCCCTCGTTGCCCCAATTGTGGTCTTGAGCATCGAGCGGACTCCAAGAAATGCAAGTACTGGAGCCACCGCTTTGAGCCAGCTTGGGCCGTCGAGGAATATCGGAAGGTACGAGCTGCCAAGTCTCGTCGTCTTTCACGCTCTAACCCCCCCCTCAGAAGAAATGATTGAGTCTCCGGACGCAGGACTTTTGGAGAGTGGGGAGATCAGGGTGTTATCTTTTAACTGCGCAAAGTCGGCGACTAGCGTAGAAATTATACTCGAAAAATATATGATGCGTTTGATATTCTTTTCATTCAAGAACCGCCTTGGCGGATCATAAGACAAGCCCCATCTACCTCTAATCCAGAGGGAGATGACGTTATAGGCGCACCGCTCCATCCAGAGTGGCTGCCTATGGTTCGGCCTCCAAAGCCAGTTGAGGTTAGTCAGCGACCCCTAGGGCAAACTGCTACAAACAACTTGGTCTCATTGGAGAGCCCGCGTAGTCAGCACGAATTTCGACGCGCTGACGTAAGCAGTACTCGACCACGTGTGATGGCCTATGTGTCTCACAGATTGGCGAAGTACAGACCATCTATGAGACGCGACATCATCGATCATCGCGACATACTAGTACTCAGCCTCTTCGCTACCGAGGGAGCTGTCCATCTTATGAACGTTTACTCAGACGATCAACACACCGCTATCAATTACATTGAGAAGCACATTGAGAGCCTTCCCCCCTTTATTTACATGGGTGGGGACTTCAATTCACACTCGAGGGAGTGGGACCCAGATGCTCAAGGGCACCCGGGCCACGCCTCGTCTCTCCTTGACTCGGCGGCGGAGTTGGGCTTAGGGCTTGCATTATTTGTGAACCCGGGTCCGACTCATGTCCCGCGCATCGAGGGCTATAGACCTACAGTCATAGACCTAGTCTTTGTCCCTCTGGACCGGACGATCTCTTCAGACGTCACACGCAGAGAGGATCTTATCGGGGATGCAGATCACTATCCGATCTCATCCCTTGTCTTGGTTCCATCGGCGATTCCCATTGAGAGTCGCCGGTCGATCAAATCGGACATCGAAGACCAACAGGCCTTCGCCTTCCACATCATGAGTCTGATCCGGCAATTAGACATGCCGGCGGAACTCGACTCCGTTGACAGCATCAACGAGACGGCTTCGGCTGTCGCGCGGGTGTTCTCTGCGGCATGGGATAAGTGCTCCAGAGAGGTCAAAGTCACTAAGCGCTCGAAGCGGTGGTGGTCCGATTCGTGCAGTGAAGCACTGGCCAGTTACCGGGAGGAGAGATCCCCTGAGAACTGGAAAACATTTCGTAAAGCCTGTAAACAGGCGAAGCGAACCTTCTTCGATCATCGTATTGGAGAAATTGCGAGCGAAAACAAGCGCGCTTGGGATCTCATGGCTTGGATCCAACCGCGCAAGCTCCCACCCTGTGAAGCAATCCAATATAAGGGGAATCCGTGTCACGACATGGACGACCTTTGGGATGCGCTTCATGGCACTTACAATGCAGCGTCGGACAGGCCGTTCGACCTCTCTCCTCTTGACGAACTGCTGGACCTTCCTACTAGGTCTTGGCAACCGTTTTCCCGACTGGAACTTCGAGACGCTCTCAAGTCCTGCTCGAACACCTCAAGCCCTGGGCCCGACCACGTCGGGTGGAGGCACTTGAAGATTATCTGTAAGGAAGATGACATTGTCGATTTCTTCCTTTTGATTGCCAATGGCTGCCTCTCGGTGGGCCATTGGCCATCTCACTTTAAGGAATCTCGGTCGGTTATCATACCTAAACCGGGAAAGCCTTCCTATTCTGCCCCTAAAGCGTTTAGGCCCATAGTATTATTAAATACTATTGGAAAACTTATCGAGAAAATGCTCTCGAACCGCATACAGTTCGACGGTGTCGCCGTTGATGTATTTCATCCAAATCAAATTGGTGGGGTGCGACAGCGCTCCACCGAGGACGCTGGACTCATCCTGGTGCACATGGTGCGGGCAGGGTGGGCCAAGGGGCTTAAGACTAGTGTCGTCGCCTTCGACCTCGCTCAGTTCTTCCCCTCTCTTAACCATGAGGTCCTCGTGGCAATACTTCGGAAGCTAGGATTTCCGGACAACGTAGTCCGCTTCTTTTCTTCCTACCTCGTGGTAGATCCACAAAGTATTCGTGGAACTCCTTCACCTCGGGATCACATAGTGCGGATGTTGGCGTCGGTCAGGGCTCTGCCTTGTCCCCTGTCCTCTCTGCTCTATACTTGGCCCCCATCATGCGCCTATTCGAGAAGCATTTCTTCGCTATAGGTGTGTTTCTTCTCTCGTATGTGGACGATGGGACCTTAATATTCCAGTCCAAATCCCTCATCCGTAATTGCAATGCACTCACCAATGCATACGGAGTCATATTTGACTTATTCAAGAAGTTCGCACTCGTTCTCGAGCACGACAAGACGGAGCTTTTTCACTTCGATCGATCGCGCTCGGACGAGAACCCCTCCATAGATCTGGGCTATGCGCCCTACACCGGTGACACTCCTCTGAAACCCAAGCCATTCTGGCGGTACTTGGGCTTCTACTTTGATCGCAAGCTCACTTTCCATGAGCATGTGAGATATTACTCCACCAAAGCAATCTCCTCGCTTAAGGCGATGAAAATGCTGGGATCCTCTACCAGGGGCTTGCAACCATTAGACAAGCGCCTTCTCTACCGCTCGTGTGTGATTCCTATTGTCACATATGGGTATTCCATGTGGTATTTTAAAGGCGCTCGTAACAAAGGCGTCCTTAAAATCCTCAACTCTATGCAGCGTAAAGCGGCTTTATGGATCACTGGTGCATTCCGCACCACTCCAAGCGCAGCGGCTGAGGCCCTTGCTGGCCTTGTCCCGTTCCCAATTCTGCTGCACCGTCTCTCCACTCGAGGGAGGATGCGGGTGGGCACCCTTACGTCCACTCACCCAGTCCGGGCTTTCATGTCTGGGCCAAACCTTGGACGGATGACTCCCCACGAGTTGTCAGTCGAAAAACTGTCCCCTGCAAGGCGTGGTATGGTTCATACTGCCCTGCAGGAGGCTGATCTTGCTCTCCCCAATGAATTTCGCGAGGAAATGCACCCTATGGACCCGGCCTCCCGTCCAGGAGACCGCCTTATGGACCGGTTTGCAAGCCAGGTCCTGTTCGACGATTTTAAGCGCGACAAGGAAGACGATGAGGCTTCCTTGGAGGCTCGTCGTCAATATCTTGACAAGGTCCTGGGCGATCGCTCAGAACTTGGCACCATCGTGGTGGCGGTTGACGGCAGCCGTCCCCTTGGAGGAGCACTTCAGGCCACTTCGGCCGTGATCCTCTTCCGCAGCGGCAATGAGATCGAAAGATCTCGTCGTGCCGCAGGCGATGTTACTGCTAATGACGCAGAACTCGCCGCTATCCGGTACGGTATCTGCGCCGCCATCCGGCCAGATATTGGAATCATTTGTATATTCACTGATTCGATGTCGTCTGCTCGTCGATCAGTGGATCCTTCTATTCATTCAGGCCAAGCGCATTCGCTCGCGGTCTGTAAGTCTTTAATGCCATGGTTCGAGGAGGATCCCGAGCGGCAATTATTATTTGTGTATGTCCCTTCTCGTCTGAAGTGGGGCATACACAAGCAAGCGCATGACTATGCAAGGGAACTGCGCATCCCTCTTGGGATTAGACCCAAGAACTCCATTGATCGGATGAGGTCTCTCGCCGATAAATTACGGACGGACACTTGGACTCACCAGTTCCGTGCCAATGATAGGGGCGCTCGTTTCTACGACCTCCTGGGCTACGACGGTACGCCCCTCAAGCCAAAACATGCCGCGCATAGCGGGTCTTGGCTTGAAATTGCGCAAGGACAGAGCCCCCAGCTCTTCGCGCGTGCTGCCCGGTGCATAACTGGACACGCACCCATCGGTGAATATCTTCATCGGTTTAACCTGGCTGAATCAGCCGCCTGCCCGTGTGGATTCCCTCAAGAAACCCGCGAGCACATCTTCAACGGTTGCCCTAGGCACCCGAAGAAAATCGTAGGTGTCCTTGATGCGCCTCGGCGCATCTGGCAACTATACAATTGGCTTAAGGCGAATCCCCTCGCCTTTGCATTTCGACCTGATCCTGCGGGTGTTGGTTGAAACGTGTCGGGCTCCCCACTCTTCGGAATCGGGGGGGCCCGGCATTAGTGTCTTGCTGATGCGGCCTGGGGCAGATCCAGTTCTCGTCTGGGGTACACTGTGAAATGGCGGTAACCGCGGGGGCAACCCCAACGGGGGGCGGTAGTTCCATCCCCACTGCGCCCAACCCTCTGGGTTGGCCAGTCCCGCCAGGTGTGGACCTGTACTCGTGTGCCGAGCTTCGGCGTTCGCAGGGGATTCAGGCCTCTGTCGGACAACTTGGGGGCTACGAGATTAGCAGGGAGAGGCGCCTCGGGACGCATCCGCGTCTCCTTTCTGGCGAACGCGGCTAGATCGCGTCGTCACTACCGAACCACCGGCTTAGTACTGGTGGTCAATCTCGTCAAGGCGCGCCGAACTGGACTCGTTCGGCGCGGAATCACGTTACGATCCCCGCGTTCCGCTGCGGTTTTTCTGTGAGAGTGCTTTCGTGCGGGCGAAAAGGAGAAGGGCGGGGCTGCGAAAGGTTTAGGCTTAGTAGGGCTTCAAACGGACACTCGTAGTTACAATCGTTTGTATTTTTGCGACCGGACTGCTATCGCGCACCGGTATATAAATTGCTGATTTAAAAAAAAAAAAAAAAAAAAAAAATTAATTCCTTGGATGCCCGTGGAATATATGAATGACTGTTAGGCAATCTCTTGGCTCCAACTCGTCGAAGCTCAGATGGTTGTACATCATTAGGCGCTTCTCCTCCCTGACGCTTCAAAGATTAGTTTGTAGAACAAGTCAAATTAGCAAGAGAAAGTACAGACCTGGGTTGAAAAACGATTATAGAAGGTGAAATGCAGGCAGTCAAATAGATGACGAAAGCCTTCTTCTGAAGTGTCCATGTCTTTGAGGTGATTAGGCCAAATAATCTGAAGATTTGATATCAAGTTTTTTCGCAAGTTATCTAGCATTGTGGGAATAAGAAGAAGAAGAGATTTCCATGTTTGTCGTTGATCCTCAAGACTCTACTAAATAAAAGATTCAGAAATCAGATTTGGGGAGGAAAAAACATCACGAACTTGCCCAATATTGAAGGATTTATACGAATAAACCCATTCTCGGATTCTCTTTTCCCAGTTTTAAGGAGATTTTTAACCTATACTCAGGTAAAAATTAAAATTTTGTCGGAGAAACATAGGATAGAGCTTACCAACGCCTCAAACTCTTGTAAGCTCTGCACCATCGGAGCCTCTTCTACTTTTCTTCGCTCCTGGTCTGTGAATTCAACTATCTCTTGGCGGCTACCCTTAGGAGCAATAAATCTGATATTCTCTCTGAGTTCAGGGTCAAAATTGGTGTCGATGGTGTACAATTCAGGGAGGAGGAGTCCTGAACCAGCATTGATTTTCTCCCAAAACCTTGATTTCAACTGGAGTGGTATTTCAACAGATGAGTCAGAATCATAATCCGTGCACGGAGAAGGTGGAGGTGAGTTTCCATTCAAAGGAATCCTAGAAGGCCCAGAAAGCAAAGTTCTATTGAGAACATGGATGGGAAATGATTCTTCAAGTTTGTTGTCGACAAGCGGTGTTAGACACGCTGCCCAGATCTCAAAATCTCTTTCTGAAGAAAAAGAACTAATCAAAGATCAGAGGGATTAGACTAGTAAAACAGGACTCGACGTACAGTTTTCTCAAGGTCCTTAAAAAGGCAGTACTTGCTTCAAGGTTAGAGAAAAGAATCCTTTGCGGAAGGTTGTAGAATTCTACAAGGGAAGGGCTAAATAGAGAGGCTGAGGATAAAGGCCACCTTTTCCGCAGGACATCAACTCCTGGAATAACATTCTCTATTACAAGCTTTCCTAGGGGATGATCTAGAATCAATGAGAATGATTTTGTTGTCAAGGGTCTCAGAAAGAAAGACAAACTTGGATTCGGACGAAGAGAATAGCACAAATGGAATCAATGTTAGTTTCGGAAGACCGAAACATTGCTGTTTTTTCTTCAGCTACTGCTATGAGTAACAGAAAATAGATGGAACCTATCCACTATAAGCAGCAGACATCGACTTCCACAAAGATTAAACTTACCAGCCTCTGCAAGCTTCGCAAAAGTTGTTCCCCCCTTCTCCAATTCATATAGTGACTGGAACTTGAAGAAGATACGTTCAAAAATTTATCCACGACATCACTAGGTCTAAAGGATGGATTCATAGCGAGGATGCTTTTACAATTGATTAGAATTTTTTGATGGCTGAAAAAGAGTTTGACAGACCTCTTGAATTTGGCTTCAAATTGAATCAAGTTAATCATGGATATAAAGTTGATTCCATACCCGAGACTTTCTGAACGGCTACACCTTTCAGCCAGACAGGCAAGGGAGTCATTGTGAAATGTAACTTCTTGGGCAGCCCAGCCTTGACCCTTGATAAATGTATCGAACACATAAACCAATGGGCCAGATATGACCTTATTGACGTTTTCGGCGGTGATTATACGAGCGAAACTAGTCGCCGTTGCTGGAGAGAGACCGCTGGAAGATGTAGATGTGCCCATGACCCAAGTCTTTTCGTGGTTCTTAAGTACACGTCCACCACGTTGTGCAGAGGGTTCCTTTGATTTTGGAGGGGGAAGGCGGATTGTCAGGGAAGTAGAAGCCAGCGGAGTAACGGTGCTACTATTCCAGTCTGAAGAATCCAGTTCTGAGTTGGAGGAACCTTTGTCTGGCCCTTAGCGGATTATAATGATCAGAAATATAAAAATACGCACTTGAAGGGCTTTCACTTGACGAGCTTATATGGGATCCCATGTAAACCTGTTCTCCAGGTAATGACTTCATCTTCAAAACAGGTATTCGAATTTTCAAGGTACTCGTGGCCACCAGTGGACGAGATGTATTCGGGGCCACTCCAAGACGACAAATTTTGCTAGAACCTTAGTAGTGCAAAATGTTACTTTCATTGGATAGTGGAAAGATAAACGGACTTACATGGATCTAGACCTGACCGATTGCATTCGCATTCGTGTTCTTGTCCTTGCTGGAAATCAAGCCCTTCATTTCGATCAACACCGCCAACGTCTAATTGTAAAATGTTGGTTTCATTGGATAGTGGAAAGATGAATGGACTTACATGAATCTGGACCTGACCGATTGCATTTGCACTTGCATTCACATTCGCATTCGTGTTGGAAGTTGCATTCACAAGATTCGCATTCGTGTTCACATTCGCGTTCGAATTCGCATTCGTTTTCATATTCGCGTTCGAATTCGCATTCGCGTTCGAATTCGCATTCGTGTTCGAATTCGCATTCGTGTTCGAATTCGCATTCGCGTTCGAATTCGCATTCACGTTCGCATTCGCGTTCGCATTCTTGTCCTTGCAGGAAATTGGTAGGTTGTTCATTTTGATCAACAACACCAACGTCTAAAGGTGAAGATTGAGTTTTGCCTTCGGTCTATCACCGAAGTTACATACCCCTCGTATATGAATCCCCCTCTGTACAATTTGTAGTCAGTATCTCTTGCTGGGTGAGTCCCCTGGAGTTGTCATCCAGTCCAGTTAATAAGACTTCCCGGTTTACTTGAGACATAGACCCATCAAGGACTGTGCAGCCACCATCCTTTGAGTTGGGTGACCCTGTGGATACTCTGGTGTAGTTGGAGAGTGAACTAGAGAGCGAGTTGGAGAGGGAGTGCACGACATGTGGGTTGGGGACATTAGGTTGATTCTGGTAGTAGTACGTGGCCAACTGTAGAACTTCGAGCTCCTCCTGGGTAACAAAGAGTTGAATAGAGGAATTATCTGCATCCATTGCAAAGTCGTCCTAGTAATCAGACAATTCCTGGCGAATTTGGGTAGGGAACACGTATGTGTAGTAGGGATAATTCATGCTGCAGCCTTGACTGTCCTTTTCCCACGGCTCTTCGTTCACAATTCATACACATACCCCTCGTCAGACGTTCCGCACCATGCATTAAGAGGAGTTATGCATTACGAGAGGGTAGATTTCTGTGTAAATTTGGGCGCGTTGGTTGGCCAGATAATGGGTTACGCACCCATATGATTTATGAGAGGTTTGACTTTGAATTCATCGCATCGTAAACCTGTGGTCAAGTAAACCCACAATACTTCATTCCTTTAGCTTTATTAAAACTACACCAGCTTACTTATCAGATTACAGGCAAAAATTGACCATGAGATATTGATGAAGGGAGTCCAAAATAGGCCAATCAAAATGATATCCAGAATGTAAAAGGCCCCCATGGTTTACTGCGTACAAGAGTTTGAGGTCCAAGATAACTTGGATGGATTCTTCGTTTGTCTGATGGGTGGTTGCTGGAGTCTTTGCATTGAGGGAGGACCGAAGACTCAAATGAAAAGCCGGTTTTGTGAAATGGTAGAGATCCAGGGATGACTTATGAGGCAGGTGAAATACGGTAGGGAAGTGCGGTTTGCACACATATCGAGGAGCTTTTCGACGTTCCCTTGAAAGAGCGTTGCTATCGTCATCGTGATTGGTGTTTTAAAGAACGAGGCTGCAAGTAGTTGAAGTTAGGGATACAGATGGGGCAGCGCAGAAAAAATTGAGAGGACATACCAAAGTGCAACGTCATTGCATGCACTGCTGCTGCATCACTTGCCAAAAAAGTATGAAATAGAACAGAGTGCCATCAACGTATCATGTAGCTGCATTATAGCTACGTTTCGTGCATCGTCATTGACTGATTTCCTGCGATGGCGTCGATCATGATGGCAGTGCGATACTTGATGGAAAACTCCAGCGTGTTGTGAGATGAGTTCCAGTGTGTCGAAACATCCTGTGGCATCGTTCACTGATTGAGTTCCAAGCTCTTGTTTTCGAGACGAGACACTGTCGCAGGACCTATGCAAGATTATAAGACTTTAAGTCAATTCAAATCCACGGCCATATACGCACTAGACAGCGACGAGGATTTTTTTGATACAGATCCAGCTGCATTCTATGTAAAGTAAAGTATATGTCAGAATAATTGTCGCATAGATAACTTGCAGCTTACTTTGTTTCCTGGGTCATCATCGTTGCCTCTATAGCGGAAGGTTTTTTTGGGGGAAAGGTCATCCTCAACGATCTCTAGCCATAAAAGGAGTAAATGAACAAATCGTACATGAGAAGATCCTGTTGCTGGGGTCGAAGCAGCGTTTGTTGTATGAGGAGCAGCTAAATCATCCAGGACAAAATTCCTGTGGAAGAACATTGCCGTCGTCATCGTGATCGATGCGTCGAGGAGAGAGGCTGCGAGAGATTGAGGTTAGGGATGCGGAAGGGGCAGCGCAGAAAGGACATACCAAGGCGCAACACCTTTGCATGTGTTGCTGCTACATCACTTGCCGTTGCAGAAGCCAAGTTGAGAGTCAAAGAGATAGAGAGGGTAAAAAATGCATCAGCGATTCCATGAGAGGGCACAAAATATAACGCACACAGATGTGGAATGTTGGGTGCAAGAACAGAGGTCTACAAACTGTGTGGATATCAGCAGCGTCACATTCCCAGCAAAGAGAAGAACAATATACCCAGTGCCCCTGCAGTGCATTCGATGCACTATGCTCAAAGATTCAAGTTCCAACAGGATAGAAGACGCTGGTGCGGGGTTGCAGTATAGCGGCGTATCCCATCTGTGTCGCCGTCATCATGTAGGTCATAGCCGAAGCAGGCGAAAGCCGAAGCAGGCGAATAGCGACCCACGGATGTTGAGGAACCGAGCAGGAGGTCTGGTGGCAGGGAGTGAGCATTGCTACAGAGACACGGCAGAAACAGGACGATCCACTGAGCCTGGTTCACGGAGTAAACGGCTGTAAATATTGGACATGATAGCATTAGAGCTTACTTTCGAGGGGTGCCATAGCGCCATTTCTCTTTCTCTCGAGACGTTAACTTTTGGGCCACACAGATAGTGAATCAAAAATGTCGAGTCAAGAGAAAGGTATGTACTTGCCTTGTTAGTAGTCAATGCTGTGCGTTCGCGTGAAGCCACACTCTGGTTCGTTCTCTTATCTTACTTGGCTAGTGTAAGCCAGTGCTATTCGCATGGCAGGGACGAGTCCTAATTGTGCAAGTAAGGTGGTTGACAAACCGGAGTAGAGATAAATGATATAGTTGATAATATTTTCGTACATACTTACATAGATGCCTATAAAGTAAGATAGATGATATTCAGTGTTCATACCGTCGTGTAACAACACCAGAAACCACACGCTCGACAGTATGCATGAGGAAAAGATCCTCGCAGATGCCTGCAGTTGCGAATAGGTGCTGTGGGAGGGCCAAAACACAGTCAGGGGATTGCGAATGCAACTAGGAGGTCATTGGATCTTGGCAATGCAGGTGTGGGCATAGTGATCGCGCCTTGCAGTAGGAAAGGACAAGAAAGCGAGGTTGTGGGACTCGTTGCGTCCCAGAATGCGTTGTGGTCCCAGCAGGTGCGAATGGCACAACACCGTCGCGGTAAATAACGCGGTTTGCTTGATGTAACTTAGCAGAGGACGTGGGCAATGCCGCTGCACAAAATGACGAGGGGAGGAGACGTTCCCGGCCATCGTCATCCTCAACCCGGCTTCCGGCGTTTGGAAGGGGAGGCCGCAGGAGGTCCAGGCGCAGGCGGTGGCTGTTACTGGTGCCATGATCACGAGTGCAGCCATGGAAGTCGCAGGGCACTGGCCGGGGCCGTCAACAACGACAGGGCTGCCCGGTCGAAGTGGGGGGGGATGGTCGGTAGTGGGCTCCCTGCACCGTGATGGCATGCGAGAAATGGCGCGCGAGTTACTTGCTGCTTGTTGCTGCCATTGTAGCAATACAGTCTGCAGTCCTGTTAATGATGGTGTGGGTGTACTCGAGTAGATAGTAAATACCCACTGCTGTAGACTTTCTGACCGACTGTTCCTTACCCGCTCCCAATTCCTTGCCCCCTACGCCAGATGTGGCATGAAAAACGGTGCTGCTTGGTGTTGATGTGAATATCTTCTTGGTACTTGCCAGCCGTTCGCTCAACCGAAGCAGAACAAAGGGTAGTTGACGGAGGAGGAGTGAGATCAACCAGAGGTCCAGAGCCGGCGAGGTCGGAAAGAAGTTGCGACGCTTATGTAATCCCATCACGGGAGTTACCGGCATCTTAAACGTTCCCCTCGCCAAAATTTGGCCTGGTCTGGAGATTATGTAAACGAGTCCTCCTTCGTCGGACTCGTAATCTTATCTCTCTTCCCTCCAGAAAGCTGTGCCTTCCATAAATTTCCAATCCTGAATTGCTGGTATATTTCCTGCTTTCACCGTGTCCACGGACCGCGTCTCCTCGTCGCGGCCGTTGTTAAGACTTACCCCAAACCCATTGTCCTTGTTCTCGGGGTCGTCGCACGTTCATCAAGCATATAGGTTCACTCTCCAGTGATTGGATTCAGATTTCTATAATGCGTGGTATGTTGTGTCAGTCTATTAAACCCTGTTAACTCAACCGTTTTCATGTAGTTCCCCTTGAAATCTTGAATGCTATCATCAAGTTCTACGTAAACCAGGATCCATCCCGCGCTGATATTTATTCTCTTCGTCTCCTGAACTCGATAATGCTCAGCGTCGTAAAACTTGATCTGGCATTTGAAATTGAAACCGAGGATGACCTGAATCGCCTCCACAGTGCTGTCACGGAATACGGCCACATCATCACGAGAAAATTCGGGGTTACATTTGGTAATCTACAAATCATCGAAACTGGAATTCCCCACCAAAAAGAGGATCGGAGGAAACTCAAAGACATATTTCGGTTGCTGAACCTTCAGCAATTGAATATTCGCTGTGACCGCGATTCTCGTTCTGACTGCACCTTTATGTCGGTTCTCGCGAATTGGGCCCCATTACTCCAGAAGCTTCGTGTACTGAGAATCACGTATTGGTGGTGGATCCAGCAGGTAAGGTGCAAAAATACTCAAGTTTTATGTGTTCTTACTCTTCTTTTTTGTTGGTTCTCCTAGTTCAAAAAGTCTGGTATAAATAATCCTTGGATTGGTCCCCGATGGATGGAGTGTATACAAGAATTTCCAAATCTACATGTGGTTTCAATTGAAACGCCGCTGGTGCTTGTTCCCGATGATGAGGCTGCAGAGTTAAATTGGGTGAAAAGTTGGAGTGGCCCCCTTCAAAAACTGGAGCGTGTCTACCTTATGCACAGTTTCGATGAGGAAGCTGATGTTTGCGATCCTTTTGTCCTGGGTATCAAAAGAATTTACATGCGGGCGGCTGGTGGGGGTTGGACTACCGATGACTGGGCCTTGACTGGATATTCAACACCTAATGCAAACGCTTTCGCAAAAATTGATGCTGATCCTTTGCAATGAAAGCATGGGTAAACAAGTACGCGTCCAGAACATAGAATTAGCTAGTCTTAAAACTTTATATCTTGCCATGTTGCGTCAGAAAGTGACATCGAAAGCCCTTGCGTGAGACGTGCCACTCTGCATCCATTAATTTGTACTTGCGAAGGCCATTCTTAAGGTCCGAGGTATGGTATTCGATTGCCTTTCTGTACTTAAGTTGGGTACGGGTTTTGGTGGGTAGGGGTAGGAGTATAAAAACCCACGCAGGTCTGGTTCATGGGTCAATAGTAAATATGCATTCTACATTCCTAAATAGCATCCCAATCATCGAGGTAGTTCCTCCTCATCGCCCTCTACGTCAGGGAGAACAGCCATGGCTTTGACATCCTTGCCCTTAACATACGAAGGCTCCAGACTCCAAGACGCTAACGCGTGCATGTTCAACCAAAAGCCGACTACAGACTGCGGACAATAGAAGACGTCGCTGGCTAAACGTTTGCTCAATGTCAACTGATGTTGCTAAAATAAGTATAGTGAGTACAATGTAATATCGATTGTGAAAACAAAAGACAGGTATACGTACCAGGGATGGATAGATAGTCAAGCGCCATGCAGCGAAGGCAGAGGAATACATGTTTACGCTTGTACCGCCAAAGCAAAGCATTCGATGTGTTCGGGTTCGGTGCTTGAGTACTTCTCGAGCTCAACTTGCAATGCCGGAGTTTCTAGGGGTTGGAGCACCGGAAGGTTGTCGAGATGTTTTTTGATGAGCCTGTGGCCTTTGGCTGAAAATAAAACCCATAAGATTTGAGACAGTGGCGTTAGAACAAGAAAAATACCTTTGCACTGGCAGAAAGTTAGGCAGGAATGTTCGGATGCTAGAAGATGCATTAGCAACCAACGTGAATGAAAAACTTGAACACACCAAAGAGTTTTACCAAACTGGAGTTCGGACTTGGTGATTTCCCCCCTCAAGCGTTGACCCTATCGAGCAGCCGACAAGCGTGATTCGTGCCCTTGTGAGGGTGGCTAATCCGGCATCGATATTCATCGATGGCAGTGTGGGATGTGTGAGGTCATCGATGCCAGCTGAAATGTCATCGAATGGCTAATCGTGAAGGGTTGGGTGGATAAGCATTCAAACAAACAAAAACTCTAAACGCACCTAAAAGTCAAGCCAAATTGCGATTCAGGCTTGGTCATGATCTGCATCCCAAGCGTCGTGTATCCATGAATCCGACTACAAGCACGAGTCACACATTTGAAGGTCCGTATGCGGGCTACATCCTTTGTTGAGGGCAGATTTTGGGAGCTTGATGTAACCGATAACAGCTTGAGTCTTCTCCAGTGGCCACAGCATGTGGAGACGCTAGAACAGATGTAATGAACGTGAAGAAGAGCGTGAAATAAGACCCACCTGCGCCAAGTCATCTACTTCTACTACACCTCTCGCAAGCCTTGCGCATTCGTTTGTCTTGTTAATCAGGCGGCAAGCAGGTCACTCGGCATACTCGCGTGTCCTCCTTCGACGCCTTCATCGAGCACTATTGACGGTGTTAACTGAGATCAGGAAGGGGAGAAATGGCAAGTAGTGTGGAGGTTGTGATTGGAGATGCAGACGCGGCCATGGCACAGGAGGCCTGCAAGGACAAAGGGTCCATCCAAGAAAGAGTTTTGAGGGGCCAAAGATATGAGCGAAATGCGTCTGCGCCCCAGAGGAAAGGCAGCACTGAGCAGCGGTTGGGCTAGGGAGAAACAAAGCGGGTAAAGAAGAGGGTTACATAAGGAAGAGTGAAATAACATACCGGCCTGTGAGGGACAGAAGCACGACACGATTGGAAACGACGAGGGTCAATGAAAGGAGCAAGAGTAGATGACTCATTGGACGATGTGAAGAGCAATTCAGACGTTGGTTTTGAGGTACCGAAGACTGCGGAGACCTAAAAATAGAAACCGATGTTTGCCGGCTCGTTGAGCATTACACTTGACCGATTTTTGACCAGTCCAGATCAATAATAGAATAGGACTCGTAACAGTGTTGCATGCTTAAAGATCTGAAAAAAAAAAGGAGATGGTTTACAATTTAAGTAAAGGAGTACTCACCTTCAAGACGTCACGCAGCTGCCCAGGGACCCTTCAATCCTCCTCACTCAGCTCATACTGCCTTAGTTTCATCTCCCGATCGCCCATAATCGTGTTCAAGTTGAGGGCCATGGGATGCTCAACAGCGAAGTCAAGCATGTTGAATGTCGAGTTCCAATGGGTGTGGACATCTCGGGGCATCATTCGGGCAGCAACCTCAGGGTCTTCGAGTATCAAGAACCGTCATGGAAGGATTATTGTTGTTGAGTTTTTGATAGTGAATGTGGCCTTGCAAAGCTGGTGAAAAAGAAATAGCTGAGTCATTGTATAGTTCGATCATCATACCCATGAAATCCTATACTAATAGCATGGCTAACCGTGTCATACGTCGAATTCCAATGAGTCGTCGCATCCCGTGGCGTGAATCATCAGCTTCAACTCTTCAAGACACAACTTCCATGCAGGGAGAAGGAGGGTAGTTAAGCTGGCAAGGGCGAAGGCCAGCCGCCAGATTGCAAAGCTATGCTTTTGTTAGCAAGCTTAAGGTGTGTAGTTGGGTATTCTCGCATACCTCGACAAGGACATGGCTGACAGGACAAATGTTCGTGTTCAGGACTAGCCATTCCACGTCGGTCATCTTATTCAAGGCTTCTTTGATCCATTCTTCACGTTCATCGGGGTCGTCGTTAGTAGGTTCGTTGTCTTCCTCGTTTTACTACGAATTTCTCTTTGTCAGTCCTACTTTGTCCAATTTGACGAGAAACTAACCGACAAACGGTTGATCAAGTCTGCCAATTAGCAGGGGAATGCGTTAACTTGAAACGTTGCAGATCTCCCTTGGATCTCCCCTCATTCAGGGTTAAAGCGGCGGAGATTACGGACAACAACATCTAAGAAGAGAACGTGATTTGTGTCAGGCCAGGACATGGAGCAGATGTGGTTGCCGTTTGAGGGGTATAAAGATGGGCTGTTTCAAAATTTGAATTAATCGTTGAGGGGTACAGAGCAATAACGAATCGCCAAATCCCGTAGTCTAATTGCATTGACTGCCACAAATTCCAGTTGATTCCACTAGTTTCCTGGTAACCCAGTAGAGAAAATTTCTGGAATATTCAGATGAATGGGCTATTCAAAGTCAAAAAGAAAAAAAACTCACCTAGGTCAGGTCAATCACCTCCACTTGTCGCTCCTTGGATTGCTCCTGATGATAGAAAAAGCGCAAAATTGAGATGGGAAGGGGGATTTTCTGAGGGTTTTCGGCATGGGTGGCCCATCTTGGCCCTGCAACAGTGAACACCAGAAATACAGTGCGATGCCTGGGGTGTTTCAGCCTGTAATCCGGGTCAACGTATTCTTCCCATGACGGCGGCCGATCTTTCAACCCAGCAGTCTTCCAATAAATTCTCCGACCAGCTTTCATAATGTAAAGATCCCCTACATTTCCGAGCAACACTGGTGGAAGGAGATGTAGCGAGTAGTAAACGTGGTAGTCTTGATTTTTTTTGGTCATGGCGGGGAGTGGGTATACAACTGAGGGAACGAAAATTCCAGTGGTCGAAATTTGACTGGAGCTTCCAAGATAGACGATAGCATCGTCATCATCCATAGGTTAGGTGGGTTTGGTAGAGAAGGAACAAAGGGATGTTAGCCTGAAGCTTTGCTCAGTCATGGCTACCAATTTCCCACGGCTCTCAACACGCGTATAATGAAAATTAAATGAGATAGCCATACTTCATTGGGAAAATTATGGCTAGCTTGGAGAAAATTTAAGAATTTTCTCGGCCAAAGTACAACATATAAAATCATATTGACGGGTAAACACAAGATACGGTGTAAAATATAATGTACAAAAAAAAAACGATGGCCCAACATCCCGTCTAGTCACAATCCGACATATGCAGCATATTCCAATGAGGTGGGGCGAACAGCATAGGGAGTACACGGTCCTGCCCCGCGGCTGGCAACAGAACGCAGAAGAAACTGAATGACATTACAGGAGAGAATGTTTAAATTTTGAAATTTGACATAGTAGAACAAAGCTGGACCCACCAAATATCGTTGACATGAATCGTATGAAGGCACAGACGCCGAACTCAGGGCTTTTGGTCAAATTGGTCTCTAGCTTGTGCCTCCTCCTTTAGAAGCCTGGCCCTCTTGGAGAATGCGGTGTCATTTTGCTCTCCAGGCTGCTTCCTCTGAGCTCCGAGTCTGACAGCTGCCTCCCGCTGCAAAGATTCCAGCGAATTGTTGTGGGATGCGAGTTTTTCAAGAACAAGACCTAAGAGTTCTTTGTACGGTATGATCATCGCCGTCGAGCCTAGATCCAGTTCGGTGAACGCATTGGGGGGCTTGGCACCAAATAAATGGCTGTAAGATATCTCAATCTTGTCGATTTCCGAGACCGGTTTCACCCCGTTAGCGATTATCTACAGAGGGGTATCAGCACTGGAAATGATGAAACCAACATCAATGTCCTACTTCGTGATTCTCCACCCTGGAGACCATGTAAATACATACTTGAGACGGTGGTCCACTTGGATTGTCACTAGTCACCCATGCATATGTGACAGGGTATCGGGGTTGATAGTTTGGGTGTGGTTGACTGACTGCGTTTTGCAGCGTATCCCTGACGACCCATGACTTATTGGTGACGGCGTCCGATATCCTCCACAGAGCTACATCTAAGTTGCGAAGGAATCGTTTATCGAAAAAGAATGGGGGATGTTCCCGGGTGCCATTTACCGCTGTAGATTGTGTGCCTAAATCAATATTTATGGCGACGACGGTTTTGACAACACCTCCTGAATCTGCCAGCCATTGGACGGCGTCTTTTGCTAAGTCGGTACGAGATTCGCTTACGGCTACCTCGAAAAGGAGGGCAGGATAGATTGATGTGCTTCCCTCCAACATCAGGCTTTCATCGGATTCCTTACGTGCGCCGCTATCCAAGGTGAACGTTGTGGAGCCGTGTTGGTTGAACCTAGGCATCCCTTCCGTTGTGGGGGGGACATTAAAGGATATGCCTTTCATGAATCCTTTTTGACTCAACAAACTGAGGAGAGGGCCTGTTATCTCGTGCACCATGCCAGGTGCCTTGCGAACTCTAAAGGTACCCCCCGTAAAATCCAGTCTAATAAATATTTGGATTCTCAATTGAAGAACATAAATTCACATATAATACGGTATACTCACCTTAGTTTGGAATACCGGGGGATCAAACCGGCCTGGCCAGCTTTTTCGATGTTGGACATCAATTCTTCCGAGACACCAGGTACTGAGATTTCAAGTTTGTTCTCGGTTTCCAGACTTTTTATTTTGTTGATAATGTAGCCCAGAGTAACACTGGGAGCACTAGGAGGATAGACGACAGCGTGTGCCTCAGTAGTAGGTGGTTGCGATACCGATAGGGAGATCGAGGGCGGTGGTGTTTGTTTCATGATATTAGACGTGGAGGAAGACCTAGCCACAGCTTGTGACCCTTGAGAGACATGGAAGACCGTTGGGGAGAGCAGCGTCCGAGTGTTGCGACGGGAGGAGCTTTCGTATCCCGTTTTGATCATGGTGGTTTGGAAGAGGAGGCGTCCAGACAAACATGGAAACACTGCATTTGAAAGGTGGCTCAGAGTGATGGCTGTTGTCTAATTTTAAGGCGTTCCCTTGAATAAATCTCTCCTTGAACTTTTCATCGGCCTAGAAAAAATTATGATGTCACTAGCCTGATATTTAAAGGAATTAGCACTGTTAAGTTGAGCCAGACGAGGACATACCTTGGTTGGAAACATGTTTTCTTGCTTTCATTATGCTCGTGGGGTCGCGTCTCTCCTCGGAAATAGTGGCTGTTCGCTGCATAGCCTTCTCAGGCTTAAAATAGTCACACCAGATTTAGACGCATGGGAAGTTCACAGTCATAGCTGCGTGGAGGTTGACCCACCGCTCCTGGTCGAACATGAACCAGGAGGCCAGTTCTCCTGCCCATCTTTCTGAGCATTCATTCCGCCCCTCACAGTACTCTCCGCCCTGCTCATTGCCAACTGTGTCATCACCGTTTTCTATACGGACTCCAATTACGGGAACCAGGGGTAGTAATATAGTAAGGTTGTTTCTCCCGGCAAGCTATTTATTCAAGTGCTAAAGTTCGGCCTGATATGTATAGAATGCACATCTAAGTCCTACCACCCCTAGCCGCCCTCAGCGAGCCATAAACGGAGAAGTCACAGTGGCTTCTTCCAAGAATCATCGCATGGCCCTATGGCCCAGGCCAAAACGGGTGAGCTGCCGCTCCTTTTTATATAAAAGTTTATTTATATAATTTAATCCAGCAAAATGACGACGTGTGGACAGGGGTTCTTGTTGAATCCTCGTTTCAAACTGGACAGGGGCTGAAGTTCAGACCTAGAGAAGCGACTCCGAGCTACAACTCCAGTAGTACAAAGAGAGTGCCTCTGGGCCCCAGTCAAATTGTGAATGTCTGTTCCTGATTTTTTACTGTACTGTCATATCATTGACTCAAATTTATCTAGTCACCTGGGAACACTGATTCTGGGGAATTCCACTCCACATTACCCAAACTTAGGGCACAATCAAAATATGCAAAATTTCTAGAAAAAATCCAAAGACCTTCCCAAAGATCTTTTAATCACCGTCAGATGAAAACCTCACATACATGTTGTATCAGGAGGCGGTGTAGGATGATGAAGCGTATAGAGGTTTTGACAAAAGAGCTGAGAGTACTTTCTCACCACCATGCGAAGCTGCTAAAGACGTTGCAGAAAGTTCTAGAACGTGGTGAAATGAAGATGATGGATGTTTGATGGACATTATGAAGGGATAAACTTAGTATGACATGGCGTATCATATTGCTGTGCGTGATTTCCCAGTTATGATATATTTTTGGCTGATAATCTATGCAAAGTTGTAGACTTTTGATAGTAAATTTTTTTTTTTTTTTTTTTTTAAATCAACAATTTATATACCGGTGCGCGATAGCAGTCCGGTCGCGAAAATACAAACATTTGTAACTACGAGTGTCCGTTTGAAGCCCTACTAAGCCGAAACCTTTCGCAGCCCCGCCCTTCTCCTTTTCGCCCGCACGAAAGCACTCTCACGGAAATACCGCAGTGGAACGCGGGGATCGTAACGTGATTCCGCGTCGAACAAGTCCGGTTCGGCGCGCCTTGACGGGATTGACCACCAGTACTAAGCCAGTGGTTCGGTAGTGACGACGCGAACTAACCGCGTTCGCCAGAAAGGAGACGCGGATGCGTCCCGAGGCGCCTCTCCCTGCTAATCTCGTAGCCCCCAAGTTGTCCGACAGAGGCCTGAATCCCCTGCGAACGCCGAAGCTCGGCACACGAGTACAGGTCCACACCTGACGGGACTGGCCAGCCCAGAGGGTTGGACGCAGTGGGGATGGAACTACCGCCCCCCGTTGGAGTTGCCCCCGCGATTACCGCCATTTCACAGTGTACCCCAGACGAGAACTGGATTTGCCCCAGGCCGCACCAGCAAGACACAAATGCCGGGCCCCCCCGATTCCGAAGAGTGGGGAGCCCGACACGTTTCAACCAACACCCGCAGGATCAGGTCGAAATGCAAAGGCGAGTGGGTTCGCCTTTAGCCAGTTGTATAGTTGCCAGATACGCCGAGGCGCATCCAAGACCCCTACGATTTTGTTCGGGTGCCGGGGGCAGCCGTTGAAGATGTGCTCGCGGGTTTCTTGAGGGAATCCACACGGGCAGGCGGCTGAATCAGCCAGATTGAACCGATGAAGGTATTCACCGATGGGTGCGTGTCCAGTTATGCACCGGGCAGCACGCGCGAAGAGCTGGGGGCTCTGTCCTTGCGCAATTTCGAGCCAAGATCCGCTATGCGCAGCATGTTTTGGCTTGAGGGGCGTACCGTCGTAGCCCAGGAGGTCGTAAAAACGAGCGCCCCTATCATTGGCCCGGAACTGGTGAGTCCAGGTATCCGTCCGTAATTTGTCGGCGAGAGATCTCATCCGATCAATGGAGTTCTTGGGTCTGATCCCAAGAGGAATGCGCAATTCCCTTGCGTAGTCATGCGCTTGCTTGTGTATGCCCCACTTCAAACGAGAAGGGACATACACGAATAATAGTTGCCGCTCGGGGTCATCCTCGAACCACGGCATCAAAGATTTACAGACCGCGAGCGAATGCGCTTGGCCTGAATGAATAGAAGGATCCACTGATCGACGCGCAGAAGACATCGAGTCAGTGAATACACAAATGATTCCAATGTCTGGCCGGATGGCGGCGCAGATACCGTATCGGATTGCAGCGAGTTCTGCGTCATTTGCAGTAACATCGCCTGCGGCACGACGAGACCTTTCGATTTCATTGCCGCTGCGGAAGAGGATCACGGCCGAAGTGGCCTGAAGTGCTCCTCCAAGGGGACGGCTGCCGTCCGCCGCCACCACGATGGTGCCAAGTTCTGAGCGGTCGCCCAGCACCTTGTCAAGATATTGACGACGAGCCTCCAAGGAAGCCTCGTCGTCTTCCTTGTCGCGCTTGAAATCGTCGAACAGGACCTGGCTTGCAAACCGGTCCATAAGGCGGTCTCCTGGACGGGAGGCCGGGTCCATAGGGTGCATTTCCTCGCGGAATTCCTCGGGGAGAGCAAGATCGGCCTCCTGCAGGGCAGTATGAACCATACTACGCCTTGCAGGGGACAGCTTTTCGACTGACAACTCGTGGGGAGTCATCCGTCCCAGGTTTGACCCAGACATGAAAGCCCGGACTGGGTGGGTGGACGTAAGGGTGCCCACTCGCATCCTCCCTCGTGTGGAGAGACGGTGCAAGAGAATTGGGAACGGGACGAGTCCAGCAAGGGCCTCGACCGCCGCGTTTGGAGTGGTGCGGAACGCACCAGTAATCCATAGAGCAGCTTTACGCTGCATAGAATTGAGGATTTTAAGGACGCCCTTGTTACGAGCACCCTTAAAATACCACATAGAGTACCCATATGTGACTATAGGAATGACACATGAGCGGTAGAGGAGGCGTTTGTCAAGTGGTTGCAAGCCCCTGGTAGAGGACCCAAGCATTTTCATCGCCTTAAGCGAGGAAATTGCCTTGGTAGAATAGTATCTCACATGCTCATGATCGCCTTTGCATTTCGACCTGATCCTGCGGGTGTTGGTTGAAACGTGTCGGGCTCCCCACTCTTCGGAATCGGGGGGGCCCGGCATTAGTGTCTTGCTGGTGCGGCCTGGGGCAAATCCAGTTCTCGTCTGGGGTACACTGTGAAATGGCGGTAATCGCGGGGGCAACCCCAACGGGGGGCGGTAGTTCCATCCCCACTGCGTCCAACCCTCTGGGCTGGCCAGTCCCGTCAGGTGTGGACCTGTACTCGTGTGCCGAGCTTCGGCGTTCGCAGGGGATTCAGGCCTCTGTCGGACAACTTGGGGGCTACGAGATTAGCAGGGAGAGGCGCCTCGGGACGCATCCGCGTCTCCTTTCTGGCGAACGCGGTTAGTTCGCGTCGTCACTACCGAACCACTGGCTTAGTACTGGTGGTCAATCCCGTCAAGGCGCGCCGAACCGGACTTGTTCGACGCGGAATCACGTTACGATCCCCGCGTTCCGCTGCGGTATTTCCGTGAGAGTGCTTTCGTGCGGGCGAAAAGGAGAAGGGCGGGGCTGCGAAAGGTTTCGGCTTAGTAGGGCTTCAAACGGACACTCGTAGTTACAATCGTTTGTATTTTCGCGACCGGACTGCTATCGCGCACCGGTATATAAATTGCTGATTTAAAAAAAAAAAAAAAAAAAAAAAATAGGCGCATGATGGGGGCCAAGTATAGAGCAGAGAGGACAGGGGACAAGGCAGAGCCCTGACCGACGCCAACATCCGCACTATGTGATCCCGAGGTGAAGGAGTTCCACGAATACTTTGTGGATCTACCAACGAGGTAGGAAGAAAAGAAGCGGACTACGTTGTCCGGAAATCCTAGCTTCCGAAGTATTGCCACGAGGACCTCATGGTTAAGAGAGGGGAAGAACTGAGCGAGGTCGAAGGCGACGACACTAGTCTTAAGCCCCTTGGCCCACCCTGCCCGCACCATGTGCACCAGGATGAGTCCAGCGTCCTCGGTGGAGCGCTGTCGCACCCCACCAATTTGATTTGGATGAAATACATCAACGGCGACACCGTCGAACTGTATGCGGTTCGAGAGCATTTTCTCGATAAGTTTTCCAATAGTATTTAATAATACTATGGGCCTAAATGCTTTAGGGGCAGAATAGGAAGGCTTTCCCGGTTTAGGTATGATAACCGACCGAGATTCCTTAAAGTGAGATGGCCAATGGCCCACCGAGAGGCAGCCATTGGCAATCAAAAGGAAGAAATCGACAATGTCATCTTCCTTACAGATAATCTTCAAGTGCCTCCACCCGACGTGGTCGGGCCCAGGGCTTGAGGTGTTCGAGCAGGACTTGAGAGCGTCTCGAAGTTCCAGTCGGGAAAACGGTTGCCAAGACCTAGTAGGAAGGTCCAGCAGTTCGTCAAGAGGAGAGAGGTCGAACGGCCTGTCCGACGCTGCATTGTAAGTGCCATGAAGCGCATCCCAAAGGTCGTCCATGTCGTGACACGGATTCCCCTTATATTGGATTGCTTCACAGGGTGGGAGCTTGCGCGGTTGGATCCAAGCCATGAGATCCCAAGCGCGCTTGTTTTCGCTCGCAATTTCTCCAATACGATGATCGAAGAAGGTTCGCTTCGCCTGTTTACAGGCTTTACGAAATGTTTTCCAGTTCTCAGGGGATCTCTCCTCCCGGTAACTGGCCAGTGCTTCACTGCACGAATCGGACCACCACCGCTTCGAGCGCTTAGTGACTTTGACCTCTCTGGAGCACTTATCCCATGCCGCAGAGAACACCCGCGCGACAGCCGAAGCCGTCTCGTTGATGCTGTCAACGGAGTCGAGTTCCGCCGGCATGTCTAATTGCCGGATCAGACTCATGATGTGGAAGGCGAAGGCCTGTTGGTCTTCGATGTCCGATTTGATCGACCGGCGACTCTCAATGGGAATCGCCGATGGAACCAAGACAAGGGATGAGATCGGATAGTGATCTGCATCCCCGATAAGATCCTCTCTGCGTGTGACGTCTGAAGAGATCGTCCGGTCCAGAGGGACAAAGACTAGGTCTATGACTGTAGGTCTATAGCCCTCGATGCGCGGGACATGAGTCGGACCCGGGTTCACAAATAATGCAAGCCCTAAGCCCAACTCCGCCGCCGAGTCAAGGAGAGACGAGGCGTGGCCCGGGTGCCCTTGAGCATCTGGGTCCCACTCCCTCGAGTGTGAATTGAAGTCCCCACCCATGTAAATAAAGGGGGGAAGGCTCTCAATGTGCTTCTCAATGTAATTGATAGCGGTGTGTTGATCGTCTGAGTAAACGTTCATAAGATGGACAGCTCCCTCGGTAGCGAAGAGGCTGAGTACTAGTATGTCGCGATGATCGATGATGTCGCGTCTCATAGATGGTCTGTACTTCGCCAATCTGTGAGACACATAGGCCATCACACGTGGTCGAGTACTGCTTACGTCAGCGCGTCGAAATTCGTGCTGACTAAGCGGGCTCTCCAATGAGACCAAGTTGTTTGTAGCAGTTTGCCCTAGGGGTCGCTGACTAACCTCAACTGGCTTTGGAGGCCGAACCATAGGCAGCCACTCTGGATGGAGCGGTGCGCCTATAACGTCATCTCCCTCTGGATTAGAGGTAGATGGGGCTTGTCTTATGATCTGCCAAGGCGGTTCTTGAATGAAAAGAATATCAAACGCATCAATATATTTTTCGAGTATAATTTCTACGCTAGTCGCCGACTTTGCGCAGTTAAAAGATAACACCCTGATCTCCCCACTCTCCAAAAGTCCTGCGTCCGGAGACTCAATCATTTCTTCTGAGGGGGGGGGTTAGAGCGTGAAAGACGACGAGACTTGGCAGCTCGTACCTTCCGATATTCCTCGACGGCCCAAGCTGGCTCAAAGCGGTGGCTCCAGTACTTGCATTTCTTGGAGTCCGCTCGATGCTCAAGACCACAATTGGGGCAACGAGGGGGGTGGGGGCATGCCTCTCCTGCGGGGGTGCCGACTTTGGGAGGGTTAGCTTTAGGATTGGGGGCGCAGCACGGCGCCGTGTCCCTATGCTGTTCCAGACGATGAGGTCCGGAGCAGTGAGGGCATACTACCCGAGGCGCTCGGCACGCCTGGGTAACATGGCTCCACCTCCAGCAACGAGTGCAAAGAGGGGCGCCAACCCGGGCCGCCGCCGTCTGAATACGGATAGGGAGGCCTCGGAGCATGAACGACCGACCATTGAGCAGCTTGGCGTTACGCCCGGTGCTGGTATCCCAAATGTCGAAATATGCAGTCGCAAAGACAGCCGCAGGGGACTGCTTCACGATGCGCGCAGGTCCGGTGAAGGACATGAAGTCGGACCACGCTGGGCTGGCTTGAATGGCTGCCTCGATGGTCTGGGGAGTGATGAGCTTGGGGTGACCTTCCTCGTCAACCCCGTCGTACAAGGGCACGTCGATAGCCCTCATGAAGGACTTCGATTGCGGGAGCCCAACCCAGAGATTCTCCTGGGTGGGGTAATGGTGAAGGAGGTAGCCCCGGATGTAGGCCATCTCCTGAGCGTTGGCAACGTCAGTCGCCCGGAGAGCAATCCCGTCGTAAGCTAAGCTCACGGACAGAATGCGGAACGAGGCGCGCATCTTCTTCTCTTGAAGAAGGCGATTAACACCCTCGTATACGGTGTGGCAGTCCAGTCCCGCTGGGGGATGACCGTCTGACCACGTGCAGAGTACCTGCTTGTGGTTGGGACCACGAGCGGTATAGGAAGGTACAGACCTCTTCTGCTTCTTGGGAGCAGGAGTGGCCGTGCGGGAGGGTGGTGCTGGCGTCTGAGCGCGAGCAGAGGGGATGGATGAGGGTCGAGCCGCCATGGAGGAGTAGCTCCTCTTCTGACCCGGCTTGGTCTTCATGTTAAGTGGAGGAGGAGGCCTAGCCTGCATCCTCTGGAAGGTGACCACCGGCTTATTAGGCTGGGGTCGGGGAGCGATAGCCGTGTTGGGGATGGCCTTGGGCCTTGCAGGCGCCATAGCAACATCTGGCGCATTCCCTTGCGGTTTCGAGATGGGCCTCCTCCATTTGGGTTGCACGGGCGCAATGTCCGGCGGCCCAGCGGGAAGGGCGGGGGTGGAGGCCTTGCCTCGTCGTCGGGGCCTGACCTCTTGGAAGGGAACACCGAGTTCGTCTCTGAAGCGATCTACGATCGACTTGACAGAGCCGTCGTTGGCGGTCATGGGTGTTTGAGCAAGCTCGGAGTTGAGAAAGCTCCAAGCGAACTTGGTAGCATTCTCGGCGATGGTCCTCCAGTCCTCTGGCTTGACCTTGGAAGCGTCGTCTGGGCGTTTAACTGCGTAATCGATCCAGTCGGCGAGTTGTAGGATGGCTGAACTGGCGGCTTCTCCGTCCCATACCCAGTTGTCCCCGAAAGTCAAATACAGCTTCGAGGCGTCATCCAGCTCAGTAAAACGTTCGTGACGGGCTGGCTCGCCCGTACTGAAGGTTTCACCCATCTCCACGTCCGGTGTGGGCGCTATGGATGGTGTGATAGATGGAGGCGGAACAGGCGTCTGAGAACGGCTGTTCGACGGTCCGCGGATTGGGGCCTTGTCCGGGCGGGGTGTGCCAGGGGTAGGGCCTTGCGAATAAGTCTCCCTGACGTTGGATGGGCCGGGGGAGGGAGCTTGCAGTCCCGAAGGACGTGCTGAACCGAGAGCTTCTCGCTCGATGTTTGCTGCGACGGATCTGGAAGATCCGCCGCCTTCCGCGCTAGGCGCTTTGGGGGGCATAGTGGTGGTGGCTCTATGGAGCGGGTGTGCTGTGCTGATTGTAGATCAGAAGTGTCGGTGTGGTTGTAGGACGAGGTGAACAGTGAGCAAGGATATTCCCACGGTGACACTGTGACAGTACAAGACAAAGAACGGATATCCAAGGAATTAATTGATAACAATGAAAGTTATAATCTGCTTCAATGTTTATTTCAAGACGTTTTCGACTGGGTTAAAAACATGGTACCTACTTTCCTGCTTTCTATTTGATTTTTCACTGACTCATTGATTGCTCATGGCCTCAGATGGAGCGATACCTTCCTGAAAAGGCTGCCAAACTACAAAAATACATTGACGATCTTCCAGACAATAGGGTCGCTCAAAGTTCACCTATTCGGCTCATTTTCGGTTCATTTTTGATCTCCTATTTGGTTTCCTACTTGAAAAATGAGCCAAGTAGGAACTCGACTAGGAACCGAAAAATGGCCATTTTTACGAAAATGACCTCATGGGGTCGATATTTGCAAAAATGCCCATTTTCGACTTCCTACTCACTTTCCTATTCCTCCGGCAGCATTCATTCTCCGTCCTTCCCATCAATTGGCTTGTATCTCTACCTCACCGCGGGTTTTTCTGCTTAAATAAGTCCATTTTGTCTTTTAAATAATACCTTATATGTACCCAGCCACTTTTGTAAAAAAAATATAATTTATTGAATATTCTAGAGCGCTATAGTGATTATAGGTGGGAAGCGGCAGGAGGAGAACGGGTGAAGTTGAATATTCGGCTCCGTTCGGAGTGCCAAGATTGTTCCCTGACGCTAACGGACGTGGGAAGCGGACTTGGCGAATTGGGATGACCGCCGAACGCGAGCCGAAAAACGAAGGGAATAGGAAGTTTTCCTACTCGGTTCATTTTTCCAAAAAACCGTGAGGGGGGGTTCAAAGTTGGCCATTTTTGCCTCCTATTTGCTTCCTATTCGGTTTCCTACTTGACGAAATTTGGCGGGGCTGTCCGCCAAAATGACCCGAAAATGAAGTCGAGTAGGAAACCGAATAGGCTCAACTTTGAGCAACCCTAATGAAATTTCTCCAATGGCTCCTTTCGGAAGTCTTGTCGTAAATCTAAATGTTGCGACTACAATGCATCGTGATTGGAAAGACTGGGATATTTGTGGGGTCCTGGTAGCGTCTGATTGTCAAGGAGGAGATGCTGTTTATCATGAACTGGGTGTTTCGGTTCAGGCTAACAATGGTGATTTTACGCTTTTTCCGTCTATTCAATTAAGCCACTATAATCTTCACTATCAAGGGAAGCGTGCTTCTCTGGTATTTCATACTGATCGGTCAGCTACTAAGTGGCTTTTAGATAGAAATGGATGGCAAAAGAATAACTACTTTGTTCAAGATCGCTAGGTAGTAATTTATCAATTATTCACAAGTTTTAAAATCGTGAGAAAAGAATTGAGAATGAGAAAAAGAGTATTTGACGTGGCGTTTGTTCTTCAGTTCATATCTTAACCTCATTCTTTGTAACTTCCAAATGGCAAACACTAGGAGCTCCTCCACTACAAAATCCACCGCCGCCGCCGCCACCACCACCAAGAAAAAAAAAGACAAGGGAAATAGCAATTCAAAGGCAGCTCCTTCCAATAGCTCTGCGTCTACAACGCGGTCTGCTGCTAACTCGAACTCTAAAAAGCCATTATCTCCTGCCGAGGCAAAACTGCTACAAAAATTAATCGAACGTTCTCAGCAAAGTGAAAAAGCGGCGAGAGAGGAGGCCAGCGCTGGTGCAATACATTTTTGTTCATAGCTCCTTTTGTATTGACAGAATCTGTCTAGATATCCGTAAAAGGAATGCAGATGAATTAGATCTGGAAATGTCAGATTCTGGTTCTGATACCGACGACAATAGCCCGAGGTCAAAATCCGCACCCCAAAAACGTTCTCGGCTCGGACGCAATGCTGAACTGGATGCAGATGAGATAGACTTTGCAAATAGTCTAGGTCCTGCTGTTGGAAAAGATTCTGACTCTCGCGATAACGACGCTCAGGCTGATACTGAAGGATTAGGGCCAGCTATCGAAGAAGAAGAAGAAGAAGAATTTCAACGCAACAGTGATGAAGAGGAAGAGGAAGACATTGGTCAGGAGATTGAGGAGGACGAAGATGTTCCAGGAAACAATATGGAGGAAAATGAGATGTTCACGAATGGGGTTTGACATTTTATTCCTTTTTTTTGAAAAAAAATTTAGTCTCAATTTAATACTTCTTATTAGATCCTTGTAAGACCTGTTGCGTCTAGAAAAAAAACCTCCAAGCACCGCAAGAGGTCCCGGTCTAGCCAGTCTGATGGTGAACGGTCGAGCTCTAAAATCTGTCAAGGAGACTTTACTCCTCGAACTCAGAAATTAGCCGTTACAAGCAAGCACTTTTTTCGTGAGCGTGCGGCTTTTGGAGATGGGGCATTTCTTCCTAAGGCACCTGAAGAGCGAGCTGCCTTCCAGCTCAACCTCATCAAGCAAGCTGCAGCTACTGACTCCTCTGGTAAACTAATGAAAACATTGCGTCGAATTACCGAACCTGATAAGGAAAAGGTCTTAGATGATCTTGTGACATTTGTCAGTGCTTTTTTGTCTTCTTTGTTCAGTATTCAATTTCTATTAGAGCGGATATGGTCGTGGGGGACTCACAAACACTTTAGCTTCCAAAACCACGACTCTTATCGGAGGGCATTACCACATACCAGGTTCTTACGATAAAACTCAGATTGAGACTAAAGTTAAATGGTTGTTGGCTCGTGGGTGCTTCAAGTTTGGAGGCATTGATATGGATGTATGGTTTTAGTATTGTTCTCAATGCTTTTTACTCAGGCTAATTGGTGTATTTACTTTTAGGCGCAAACATTTGACCAGCGTCTTCCTTTTGGAAGCGCCATCTTTGTCGATGCTATCCGGTCAACGTGGTTTAGCAAAGGAAAACTTGATCAAGCGGCGATGCAAGTCATGATTCAGGAGAAGAGGGTAAAAGGAAAGACAATTTGTCTAGTTGCAGCTGCGGTTTATAATCTTGCCAACTTTCTTAACATTCATCTAATTTCTTTCTATTCTCAGGTTGAAAACAGTCTAAAACGCTGGTCCTCTGGGATTCTTATCTCTATACCCTTTAGCGATGACAACTGTTCCCCTCGGTGAGTCATTTATTTTGACAACGGTTTTACTTTATATGAATCTCTATTACCTAGTTATGAACACCATTTGAGGTGCTGGGAAAAGCTCAAAACTGAGGCTCCAAACTATGTGGATCTTCTGGAGCGACAAATGTTTGAAAAAATCATGTTTGAATACTTCTTTATTGGTATCAGTCTATGTTGCTGATATGATTTCTAGGGGACAAACCAGCCTTGTTATCGATGGCGCTGACGTTGATGATGACTTTGCTGGTGTTGACTTTGCTACTCTTGACCAGCAAGCATTAGCTGTCACAACTGTCGCAGATAATGGTAATATTAATGCTTGAGTGGTCTAGAGTATTGTCGTCTGCAATTTCTACTCCTTTTTATCTCCTAGTCACACTATCATCATATTTTGTATATAGCTATTATCATCATATTGTGCAATGCATTCTCACATGTTGAGATATATTTCTATCTTCCCAAGTGTTTTAAGGACATCCCAGGAGCTGATTCTGAGATATAAAAACCTGAGTTACTCTTAAAACTATGCACCAAATTGACATATACCTGGTAAGCCCATGAGAACTGATCTATTTGTTAAATCCTAAGGGACCCTAACTAAAAAAGTTTTCACTCCAAGACAACCTGTTTGAAATAAAACAAAACTTGGGAAAGCATTCAGGTTTGTTTAGGGTAGCCTAGGTTCATCCCAGGTTAGCCTAAATTGCCCCGATAGCTTGGGAATTCCAAGACTGACCCCTGTGAGTCCTTGTGGAGGTATGAGAACTCTGTGTGTCCTGTGACTCCTAGGTCAACCTAGGAGTCTATGATAGTTTCTTAGGGCTAAAGTGTTTTTCCTGATGCAGGAGAATCTCTGGGTAGGCCTGCCGCAGTCGAAGTCCTTCATGAGGGCTATTGACGTTCCTTTATACGACGGGGTTGACGAGGAAGGTCACCCTAAGCTTATCACTCCCCAGACCATCGAGGCGGCCATCGAGGCGAGCCTGGCATGGTCTGACTTCATGTCCTTCACCGGACCCGCGCGCATCGTGAAGCAGTCCCCGGCGGCTGTCTTTGCGACTGCATATTTCGACATTTGGGACACGAGCACCGGGCGCAATGCCAAGCTCCTCAACGGTCGATCCTTCATGCTCCGAGGCCTCCCTCTTTGCACTCGTTGCTGGAGGTGGAGCCATGTCACCCAGGCGTGTTGTGCGCCTCGGGTTGTATGCCCTCACTGCTCCGGACCTCACCGTCTGGAACAGCATAGGGACACGGCGCCGTGCTGCGCCCCCAATCCTAAAGCTAACCCTCCCAAAGTCGGTACCCCCGCAGGAGAGGCATGCCCCCACCCCCCTCGCTGCCCCAATTGTGGTCTTGAGCACCGAGCGGACTCCAAGAAATGCAAGTATTGGAGCCACCGCTTTGAGCCAGCTTGGGCCGTCGAGGAATATCGGAAGGTATGAGCTTTCAAGTCTTGTTGTTTTTCACGCTCTAACCCCCCCCTCAGAAGAAATGATTGAGTCTCCAGATGCAGGACTTTTGGAGAGCGGGGAGGTTAGGGTGTTGTCATTCAACTGCACGAAGTCGGCGACTAGCGTAGAATTAATACTCGAAAAATATATTGATTCGTTTGATATTCTTTTCATTCAAGAACCGCCTTGGCGGATCATAAGACAAGCCCCCTCTACCTCTAATCCAGAGGGAGAGGACGTCGTAGGCGCGCCACTCCATCCAGAATGGTTGCCCATGGTACGGCTTCCAGCCACTTCCCAGCTTAGTCAGCAAGCTCGACCAGTTGAGCTCGCTGATGTAAGCAACTCCAGTACTCGTCCGCGCGTGATGGCCTATGTGTCTCACAGACTGGCGAAGTACAGACCATCCATGCGACGCGATATCATCGATCATCGCGACATACTAGTACTCAGCCTCTTCGCTACCGAGGGAGCTGTCCACCTTATGAACATCTACTCAGACGATCAACACACCGCTATCAATTATATTGGGAAGCATATCGAGAGCCTTCCCCCCTTTATCTATATGGGGGGGGATTTCAATTCACACTTGAGGGAGTGGGACCCAGATGCTCAAGGGCACCCGGGCCACGCCTCGTCACTTCTTGATTCGGCGGCGGAGTTGGGCTTAGGGCTCGCATTATTTGTGAACCCGGGACCAACTCAGGTTCCGCGCATCGAGGGCTATAGACCCACGGTCATAGACCTCGTCTTTGTCCCTCTGGACCGGACGATCTCTTCAGACGTCACACGCAGAGAGGACCTGATCGGGGACGCAGATCACTACCCGATCTCATCCCCTTGTTCTGGTTCCATCGGCAATTCCAATTGAGAATCGCCGGTCAATCAAATCGGACATCGAAGACCAACAGGCCTTCGCCTTCCACATCATGAGTCTGATCCAGCAATTAGACACGCCGGCGGAACTCGATTCCGTTGACAGCATCAACGAGACGGCCTCGGCTGTCGCGCGGGTGTTCTCTGCAGCATGGGATAAGTGCTCCAGAGAGGTCAAAGTTACTAAGCGCTCGAAGCGGTGGTGGTCCGACTCGTGCAGCGAAGCCCTGGCCAGTTATTGGGAGGAGAGATCCCCTGAGAACTGGAAAGCCTTTCGCAAAGCCTGTAAACAGGCAAAGCGAACCTTCTTCGATCATCGTATTGGAGAAATTGCGAGCGAAAACAAGCGCGCTTGGGATCTCATGGCTTGGATCCAACCGCGCAAGCTCCCACCCTGTGAAGCAATCCAATATAAGGGGAATCCGTGTCACGACATGGACGACCTCTGGGATGCGCTTCATGGCACTTACAATGCAGCGTCGGACAGGCCGTTCGACCTCTCTCCTCTCGACGAACTGCCAGACCTTCCTACTAGGTCCTGGCAGCCGTTCTCCCGACTGGAACTTCGAGATGCTCTCAAGTTATGAGTCCTTTGATTTATCAAAGACTCATTCTTTATAAACCCACAACTTAGTTCAAAATTTGATTCATTGATCATTCAACACCGCGGAAAAAAATTTCCTAAAAAGGAAATTTTTGAAAAATGATAGATTTATGTTCCTTGATTATAAATATACAAAAGTCATGTGACTAGCTATTTCCATCTCTGAAATATTGGCCTTTTATGACCAAAAATCAGAAAAGAGTCGGCTTTTTTCGAGCATTTTGCATTTTTCTCAATAAGGAAGGCAGCTAGTCACATGATTTCAACAGTTGTGGAGCTTTCAAATCATTTCCCACAACTTTGGTTTTTTTTCCTAAAATGGTAATATTTCCCCATTGGGTAGCTTTCTAAGCATCCATGAATTTACAATTATGTAGCTGAATTTTCATTGGATTTCTTTATAAAAAATTGTAAAATTAGCAGAAAAATCAGGGCTATAATTTGGTAATATTTGTAGAAAGGTCATGTGACTTTCAAGTGGCAAAACCCAGAGTTTACAGTTTATTTGTTGAATTTTTATTAGATTTTCCCCCTTAAAAAATCCAAAAAAACTAATAAAAAATTTGAAAAGGACTCATACATGCCATGCGCAGCAATGGCCCACACACCCAAGTCCTGTTCGAACACCTCAAGCCCTTTTTTTTTTTTTTTTTTTTTAAATCAACAATTTATATACCGGTGCGCGATAGCAGTCCGGTTGAAAGAATACAAACGATTGTAACTAAAGTGTCCGTTTGAAACCCTACTAGACATCCTACTAACCCGAAAGCTTTCGAGACCCGTTCGAGATCTCGCCCTTCTCCCTCAGTCCGCACGAACGACTCTATCGAATAGAATAACCGCGTCGGAAAAGCGGGGATTGTAACGTGATTCCGAGCCGGCAGTGAACGCGCCGACTCGCCTTGACGATATTGACCACCAGTACTAAGCCAGTGATTCGGTATGTGATGCCGCGTAAAATACGCTTAACACCAAAAGGGAAATCGAATCCAACCGTCGCCCCCCGGGCGCCTCTCCCTGCTAATCTCGTAGCCCCTAAGTTGTCCACCGGAGGCCTGAATCCGAGGTCTTTACCCTGCCCCACCCGGAATGGGCGGAATCCGGCGGATTCCGGTGGATTCCGGTGGCATTCCGGCGGAATTTCTCTGCCAAAAATGCAAGTTCCGGTGAATTCCACCGGAATATGACCAAAAAATGCTCATTCCGCCGGACAAAATTCCGGTTGCCAAAACCGGAATGGACTGGAATGGAATAACAGGAATGATTCCGGTGGATTCCACTGGAATAAACTAAATAAAATTTATTTTTAAGTATTTCTAACTGTATAACTGGCATACTTATACAAATAAAAAAAGAAATATAACTAGAAGGCTTTGTCCATTGAAATTTTGAGGTATTTATGGCCATTGTTTATTGTTTGTATTAATTCTAAAAACAAAATCAGTGGAATTAATTAGTTCTAAAATAGTTTTAAGAATAAAATTAATAAAAACTAATAGTTTTAAAATAGAATTAATAAAAACTAATAGTTTTAAAATAGAATTAGTTAAAAAAATCCAATTAGTTCTAAAAATACAGTGCTTTAGATTAATTCTATTTATAGTTCCCAAATAAAACTAATTGGATTAATTCTATTTTTAGAAATATAAATAGAACTTATCGGTATTGCTATTGTTCTAGAAATAGAACTTATCAGTTATTGCTACAATTCTAATAATAGAATTTATTGGTTATAGTTCTAAAAATAGAACTTATCCAATTAGTTCTATTTATAGTTCTATTGATTATTGCAATAAGTTTTAGTTCTTCTATTTAGTTCTATTTATAGTTTACAATAGCCAATCAGTTCTATTTGTAGAATGATAGTGATCACTGATAAAGTCTATTTTTAGAACTATAGTGATAACCAATAAGTTCTATTTATAGAAGAACTAGAACTTATTGTGATAATCAATAGAACTATAAATAGAACTTATCACAATAACCTTTATTTATTGTTCTAAAAATAGAATATTGCAATAACTGATAACCAATAAGTTCTTTTAGAACTATAAATAAAACTAATAACATTGGGTCTAAAAATAGAAATCATTTTAACCAATCCTATTCTTTTAGTTTTAATAAGACAATTTGTTAACTTAATTCTAAAAATAGTTAAAAATAATTAAATCCAAATATAAAACAATTTCTACATTATTAAATTAATTTATAAAAAAAAAATTAGCCATTTAATAAATATTCCTTATTAATAATTTACAATATTAATATACTAGGATATAAAGTTATAAAATTATTTCTTTGAATATTTATTTTTAAATATTTGACTAATATTATTGGTGTATTTTATAGTGTTCCTGTCTATTCATTCCACTGGAATATACTGCAATTGGTAGTTCTATATAGTTATTCCACTCCACTGGATTCCAGTTTACCATTCTGGGGGATTCCAGTGGATTCCAGTCCACCATTCCACTGGAATCCACTGGAATTTCCTTGGATTCCAGTAGATTCCGGTGGATTCCGGTCATTCCGCCCATTCCAGGTGGGGCACAGTAAAGTACAGCTGAATCCCCCGAGAACGCCGAAGCTCGGCACACGAGTACAGGTCCACACCAGACGGAACCGGCCACCTCAGAGAGCTGGACGCGGTGGGATGGAACTACCACCCCCTTTGGGATTGCTCCCGCCGTAGCCGCCTTTTCACAGTGTACCCCGGACGAGAACCGGGTTTGCCCAGAGGACAACGGCCGGAAAAGAATGCTGGGCCCCCCCAATCCGAAGAGCGGGGAGCCCAGACCGATCAACCAACACCCGCAGGATCAGGTTGAAATGCAAAAGCGAGAGGGTTCGCCTTTAGCCATGCATAGAGCTGCCAGATGCGCCAAGGTGCATTTACAAAGCCCGGAACGTCAACAGCATGCCTAGGGCAGCCGTTGAAGATATGCTCACGGGTTTCCAGAGGATAACCACACGGGCAGCGAGCGTTGCCTCCATTGATGTTGAACCGCCAATAATACTCGCCGATCGGCGCGTGCCCAGTTACACACCGAGTCACACGTGCGAAGAGTTGAGGGGACTCACCCTTCGCGATTTCTAGCCAGGACCCGCGGATAGCCGAGTGTCGAGGCTTGAGAGGCTGACCGTCAGCCCCAAGGAGATCGTAGAACCGATTCCCCCTACCATTGGCACAGAACTCGTGAGTCCAAGTATCCGTCCTGAGTTTATCCGCCGCAGAGCGCAGACGGTCAATGGAATTCTTGGGTTTGATACCAAGAGGAATGCGCAACGAGCACGCATAATCATGAGCCTCCTTATGTATCTTCCACTCCAACTTGGAAGGAACATACACAAAGAGGAGTTGGCGGTCTGGATCGTTCTCAAACCATTGCCGCAAGGCCTGGCAGACCGCGAGCGAATGCCCTTGGCCACATAGGAAAGGAGATACATGCTGATCGCGAAGAAATGCTTCTCGAACAGGCGCATGATAGGGGCAAGGTAGAGGGCAGACAGGACAGGGGACAAGGCAGAGCCCTGACCGACGCCTACATCCGCGCTGTGCTTCCCCGAAGTGAAGGAGTTCCACGAATAAGAAGTGGAACGACCCACGAGGTAAGAGGCGAAGAACCGAACTAAATTGTCCAGAAATCCCAGCTTCTTGAGAATAGCCACGAGGACCTCATGGTTTAGAGAGGGGAAGAACTGAGCGAGATCGAAAGCGACCACGCTAGTCTTCAGTCCCTTGGCCCATCCTGCGCGCACCATGTGCACGAGAATGAGTCCAGCATCCTCGGTGGAGCGCTGCCGCACTCCCCCAATTTGGTTTGGATGAAAGACGCCGGCAGCAACGCTGTCGAAGTATCCATCGACTTGGGCTATGCGCCCTTCACCGGTGAGACCCCTCTGAAACCCAAGCCATTTTGGCGCTACTTGGGCTTCTATTTCGATCGCAAGCTCACTTTCGAGGAGCATGTGAGATATTACTCAACCAAGGCGATCTCGTCCATCAAGGCGATGAAAATGCTTGGTTCTTCTACACGTGGCTTGCAACCCCTAGACAAACGCCTGTTATACCGTTCGTGCGTCATTCCCATTGCGACGTACGGATACTCTATGTGGTATTTTAAGGGAGCCAAATGCAAAGGCATCCTTAAAATCCTCAACTCTATGCAGTGTAAAGCTGCTATCTGGATCACAGGTGCCTTCCGCACCTCTCCCACCCCCGCAATTGAGGCCCTTGCTGGCCTTGTTCCGATACATATCCTGCTCCGGCGCCTTGGTACAAGAGGCCGGCTGCGGGTGGGCACCCTTACGCCCACACACCCAATCCGTGCATTCATGTCCGGATCTAATCTCGGCGAGATGACTCCCCATGTGCTGTCCGTCGAAAAACTCCCTCCAACGAGACGCACTATGGTCCATAGTGCCCTCCAAGAGGCCGATCTTGCGCTTCCGGATGAACTCCGAGAAGAACTTCACCCCTTTAACCCAGACTCGCGTCCGGGTGATCGACTCATGGATCTGTACGCAAGTCAGATCATATTCGACGACTTTCAGCGTGACAAAGAGGACCCTGTGGCCTCTCTGGCTTGTCGGAAGGAACATTTAGACCAAGTATTGGCGGACCAGTCAGTACTAGGCACGATCGTGGTGGCGGCTGATGGCAGCCGACCCCTTGGAGGTGATCTTCAGGCTACGGCCGCTGTGATCCTCTTCCGCAGTGGCGAAGAGACAAAACGGTCGCGTCGCGCTGCAGGCGATGTTACTGCTAATGATGCAGAACTTGCCGCCATCCGCTATGGCATCTGCGAAGCAATTCGTGATGACATTGGGGTGATCGTTGTTTTCACTGACTCGATGGCTTCGGCCCGTCGTTCAGTGGATCCCTCTATTCATTCAGGCCAAGGGCACTTGCTCGCGGTCTGTCAGGCTCTGCGGCAATGGTTCGATAACGATCCAGACCGTCAACTTCTCTTTGTGTATGTTCCTTCCATGTTGGAGTGGAAGATACATAAGGAGGCTCATGATTATGCGTGCTCGTTGCGCATTCCTCTTGGTGTCAAACCCAAGAATTCCATGGACTGTCTGCGCTCTGCAGCAGATAAACTCAGGACGGATACTTGGACTCACGAGTTCTGGGCCAATGGTAGGGGGAATCGTTTTTACGATCTCCTTGGGGCTGACGGTCAGCCTCTCAAGCCTCGACACTCGGCTATCCGCGGGTCTTGGCTAGAAATCGCAAAGGGTGAATCCCCTCAACTCTTCGCGCGGGTGACTCGGTGTGTAACTGGGCACGTGCCAATCGGCAAATATTATCGTCGGTTTAACATCAATGGCGGCAACGCCCGCTGCCCGTGTGGTCATCCTTTGGAGACCCGCGAGCACGTCTTCAACGGCTGCCCTAGGCATGCTGTTGACGTTCCGGGCTTCGTCAATGCGCCCAGGCGCATCTGGCAGCTCTATGCCTGGCTAAAGGCGAATCCTCTCGCCTTTGCATTTCAACCTGATCCTGCTGGTGTTGGTTGACCGGTCTGGGCTCCCCGCTCTTCGGATTGGGGGGGCCCAGCATTCGTTTCCGGCTGTTGCAACTTGGGCAAATCCGGTTCTCGTCCGGGGTACACTGTGAAAAGGCGGCTACCGAGGGGGCAACTCCGTACGGAGGTGGTAGTTCCATCTCACCGCGCTTAACTCTCCGAGTTGGCCGGTTCCGTCTGGTGTGGACCTGTACCTGTGTGCCGAGCTTCGGCGTTCTCGGGGGATTCAGGCCTCCGTTGGACAACTTGGGGGCTACAGGATTAGCAGGGAGAGGCGCTCGAGGGGCGATGGTTGAATTTGATTTCCCTTTTGATGTTAAGCGTGTTTTCGCGGCATCACATACCGAACCACTGGCTTAGTACTGGTGGTCAATATCGTCAAGGCGAGTTGGCGCGTTCACTGCCGGCTCGGAATCACGTTACGATCCCCGCTTTTCCGACGCGGTTATTCTATTCGATGGAGTCGTTCGTGCGGGCTGAGGGAGAAGGGCGAGATCTCGAACGGGTCTCGAAAGCTTTCGGGTTAGTAGGATGTCTAGTAGGGTCTCAAACGGACACTTTAGTTACAAGCGTTTGTATTCTTTCAACCGGACTGCTATCGCACACCGGTATATAAATTGTTGATTTAAAAAAAAAAAAAAAAAAAAAAAAACGCCGTCGAATTGGATACGGTTCGAGAGCATCTTCTCAAACAATTTACCAATCGTATTTAATAATACTATGGGCCTAAACGCCTTGGGGGCAGAATAGGAGGGCTTGCCCGGCTTCGGAATGATCACCGAGCGAGACTCCTTGAAGTGCGAGGGCCAATGTCCGACGGACAAGCAGCCATTCGCGAGTGAGAGGAAGAAGTCGACAATGTCGTCTTCTTTGCACATAGTCTTGAGGTGCCTCCACCCGACATGATCGGGTCCAGGGCTAGAAGTGTTGGAACAGGACTTGAGAGCGTCCCGGAGTTCCAAGCGTGAAAACGGAGACCACGTACGGACAGGCATGTCCGGTAGTTCATCCAGGGGAGAGAGGTCAAACTGCCGGTCAGAGGCAGAGTTATAGGTCCCGTGGAGCGCATCCCAAAGTTGATCCATGTCATGACACGGATCGCCTTTGTATTGGATGGCTTCGCAGGGAGGAAGCTTGCGCGGTTGGATCCAGGCCATGAGATCCCACGCGCGCTTGTTAGTGCTTGCAATTTCCCCAATTCTTTGGTCGAAGAAGGAGCGCTTAGCCTTTTTACAGGCTTTGCGGAAGGACTTCCAGTTATCGGGAGTCCTATCCTCCCTATAATTGGCGAGTGCCTCGCTGCACGAATCGGACCACCACCGTTTCGAGCGCTTGGTGACTTTGACTTCTCTGGAGCACTTATCCCATGCTGCAGAGAACACCCGCGCGACTGCCGAAGCCGTCTCGTTGATGCTGTCAATGGAATCGAGTTCCTCCGGCACGTCTAATTGCCGGATCAAACCCACGATGTGAGCCGCAAAAGCTTCTTGATCTTCTGCGTCGGATTTGATAGATCTGCGATTCGCAATGGGAATCGCCGATGGAACCAAGACAAGAGATGAGATCGGGAAATGATCCGCATCTCTGATGAGTTCCTCCCGGCGTGTGACGTCTGATGCGATCGTCCAATCCAGGGGAACAAACACGAGGTCAATGACCGTAGGTCGAAATCCCTCGATTCGCGGAACATGAGTTGGACCCAGGTTCACAAACGATGCAAGCCCTAAGCCCAGCTCCGCCGCCGAGTCGATAAGTGAAGCTGCGTGACCTGGATGTCCTCGAACATCTGGGTCCCACTCCCTCGAATGCGAGTTGAAATCCCCGCCCGTTGTAGGATCAGCGCGCGATAAATTGACAACGTTGGTCTTTTTATCAAGATCAAAGGAGATCAATTTGACAAAGTATCTTAAAAAGAATAAGTTTCATGACTCAGTTTACAACAAAAAAACATACTTGGCTTTTGGCTTTAACTTTGGAAACAAACGGATAACTTCAGATAGCTGGATCATAGGAGATTCAGCTTCTCCGCTGGCAAGATATCGCTTATTCTTCAAGTTGCTGTGTATATAAATTAAACATATGATAGAAAAGATGAGACTTAGGACACATACGCCGGCAACTTTGGAAGACCTTTGTAGCTAGCAGACAAAAGCGGATCAACAAGTGATTTATCAAACACGCCGCATTTTTTTAGAGACAAGGGTCTAACATTATATTTTTCAGCATTACAGTACCAAGAAGAATGAAATACACATACTCAACGACAGGATCTCCAAACATATCTTCCAAATAGACCGACTTTTTGGAATCAGACTGGTCATTGTCTGAATCGGAAGGTGTAGTCTTCCTAGATGTCACTTTTCTTTTTCCTTTTGACACCTGAGCAGTCTTTTGAACTGCTTTAGCTTTGTTGCTACATGAACATTTGAGATATTGTCATAAAAAAATTGAAGAAAAACATACATAGCTGCATCAACTACCTTTTGCCGGGACAAATTCCTAAATTATTGTCAAAAGTGTTTAATTAAAGCCAGTTAAAATCAGACCACCTACTTTTTCAACTTTGGTTTTTCCTCTTCTTCTTGATCGTCCTCTTCCTCTTCCTCATCTACTTCTTCATCTACTGCTTCATCATCATCCTCTTCAGCCTCACTTCCATCGTTGCTATCGTCCTCTTGCTCAAGGTCTTCCTCATCGCTAGCACTATCCAAAGTGCTAAAAAATTACTAAAAAGATCTCATCTAATTTGGTATAAGATGACATACCTGTTATCGTCAATTACAACTTGTTTCTTTTTGCTAGTAGACTTTTTGCTTTGAAGAAGTCTGAGCTCAAAGGGCGAACGAAGAGGTAACTTTGTTGAGCGTGTTGGTGTCTTATGTTCAGACCGTGATTCTTTCCTCTTCTTGGGACTGACATCATCTGGACTATAAAGACAGTGTTAATATAAGGTCAAACCAAAGTCAAGTAACATATATACCTTCTATCATACTTGTCAGATGATTGTTTCGCATTTCCAGACGAGGCTGGTGCCCTTTTAGTTCCTCTAGAAGGATAGATATTAGCCAAAATCAATATACTATCTCAAGAACACACCGAGTTATAGGAGTTGCAGGTGGAGCAGCTTGAAAACGAGAATGACGATGAGGAGGTGTCTCTCTAAGAATCATAATCAGAAAATGAACTGCCGATTAAAGAAAATCCACAAACTGCTCTTCGTCAGGCTCATCGCCGTCATCTGCTACATCCCATTCCTCACTAAAAGCATTGTAGTTAGTATATTACTTTATAACAAGGCTATATATCATACCTGCCGTCATCGAGATATTCTTCTTCATCGTCATTGGAGGAACTTGAAACAATGGAAGGAGTTTTGGGTGCTTTTTTTTTTCTGGGGGCCATAGTTATTGAGAGACGAAGTAAAGAAGAAAGAAATTGATCACTGTATTTATATTCAATGCAGGGACAGACCATGAGGCTGAAAAATTCAGTTCTGACTAATGAAACAGTGACCTAAAAGAAATTTCGATCAGAAAAGATTGTTTACCGAGATTTTGCATTCAACTTCAGCCACAGTACCATATGGAACATGGATCCAATTCAAAAAAAATCAAAGTATACATGTGGTGGATCATAGTAACGTTATTAAAACCAAACAAAAGGCTATATACATCTGAGATCTACAGAGTCAAAAAAAAAATAGTAAAAAAATAATAGTGACTGTGCACATTGGGATATTTCTACAACAAAAAGTAAATTTTATATAACAGAGGAATAAACTTCACAACCAAAGCTAATCAAATGACAACAATAGACTACTGGAGTTGGACGAAACGCATAAGGATTGCGGCATGGAGGAGCACCCAAAACCCAAAATATAGTAGCAGACTGAGGACGTGTTTTGAAAACAACACGATCATTCTGAAGCACATAAGGACCACTATAATCAACCAAGGATTCTGTCGGTACCATCGGCATGAAAATGCAGTGCCTGTCATTTGTTGAACGCAAGGTGATAGGACATGTAGCACTACGTTCACAAACATGCGCATCACCTTCAAGTTGTGCAACATCGACAAATTGAAAACCACGAGACTTGTACTTTGCACAAGTCTCATTGTGACGAGCAGTGGCATAGCCAATGTTGAATCCTCGTCGATGCTGATTACGAGAAAATGCAACGGCAGGGTTTGACATGCCATAGTAAAGGCAAGTTAACTGTGAATAGGCAGAGAAAATGCCAGCGCTTGTAATTGCGTTCATAGTGAAAGTCGTAGGCGAATAGAAAAGAGACTCGATAGGTGGAGATTGTTTGCAAGCAACCAAGATGTTGATATAGCGGCCTTTTTGTTCAAAGATATTGACTGAATCAAGAGCAGCATTTAAGGTGACCGTGCGTTGAGTCTGACATTGCGATACGAAGTACCAGCAAAAAGTGCAGACACCATATTGTTGTAGTGATTGACTGGCACAACAAAATCAAGATTGTCAATCTTGAAATGATCTGCCCATGGAAGGACAAGTAGAAGAGCAGCGGATCCAGCAAGAATTGCATCATATTTTTCAAGGATAGTGTGTATGTCGCTGTAACAAAGCCCAAAAGGGCTCAGCATATGGTTGATTCTGGAATTGGTGTATTCGACAAGTCGGAGACGCGACCTGTGAGATGTCGAGGCAAGAGTATTGCGAGTGTGCAGTGGAAGGAAATCAAGAATGTAATAGATGAGTTCCAATGAGAATCAATCAAAAATATCCATCTTTGCGTGGTCTAAACATAGAAAACATTCAATCAGCAGTCTTTTTAATAAATTAGCCAATTCACGTACATTGATCACATCCGTTCTTTGTCTCGTACTGTCACAGTGCGACCGTGGGAATTTCCTTGCTCACTGTTCACCTCGTCTTACAACCACACCTGCACTCTTGATCATCGATCAACACAGTACCCCGGCTCCATAGAGCACCAAACACTATGCCACCCAAAGCGCCTAGCGCGGAAGGCGGCGGATCGTCCAGATCTGCCGCAGCAAACATCGAGCGACATGCTCTCGGTTCAGCTCGCCCCTCAGGGCAGCAAGCTCCTCTCTCTGGCCCATCCGGTGCCAGGAGTACTCATTCGCAAGGCCCTACACCCGCACCACAGCAGGAGTCTAGGGATTCGACCCCCGAATCGGCAGGACGACTTTCAACGCCCATGCCGCTTCCACCCCAAACTTCTACTCCCTCGGTTGCCCCCTCCGCTTCGGATGTGGTAATGCAAGGAGGAGAAGACACCTCCGATGCTGGTGAGCCTAGCGCTCCGAAGCATCCTCTATTCACATCGCTGGGAGACGCCAACACTCTGAAGCTTACCTTTGGAGACGATTGGGATTGGGACGGAACCGCCGTCTGGTCAGCGATGGACCAACTCGCGGATTGGATTGATTACAAGACGTCCACTACCGACCCTTCTGCCCAACTCGACGTAGACGAGTGGGATCGTATTGCGGATAGAGGCGCCAGGCTTGCCTGGAGCTTCCTCCAACTTGCATAGCAGCCATTGCTACGCATGGCAAGGACGAGTTCTTACTCTTTTTCTTTCTTGCAATCTTTTACCATTGGCAGGACTATTCTGCCAGTCAAATAAAATATAGTTTTAAGTTCTTCAGGTAGTGTATATTCATACAATTTACACTACTCTAACAACTTATAAATTAACTTTGTTCTATTTTATCTGCCTGGCAAAATAGTCCACAATATGTATTTTCTTATTAGAATATTTATATACCGTAAATAGCAACAACAGCTTGTCTAGCATTTCCATTTCCTACCTTACAAGTCATTAAATTTTTTTCACTAAATGTATTCAAGTCGTTGTCTTGTTTGCAAAACATTCCAGTTTCAATACCATCATGATACCAAACCTGATTGTTATCCAATATTATTCTTGCTGTAAAATGACCACTGCCACTGTATATAATTCCTTTCAATGATAAATAGGTTATATATCTACCTTCAATGACAACCTTGATTTTTTTACTTATACTTACATTTACTTCTAGTGAAAAACATACAAAATTAGGATTTGTAGTGAAAGTTCTACTTTTAATGATTTTATGATTGCAGTCAGTGCAGCTGTCTTCATTGTTATATTGCCATTTTTCAAATGTCTGATTGACTGATTTATACTGTGAAGACGTAATAAATATCAAACTTTTAGAAGACAAATTTATTGTTTTAGTATAATTACATCTTGTACAATTTGCAATCTGTGCAAAGTTCTCATTTGATTCATGAAATATATAAGTTAAAAGATCACGAATATCTGTTCCAGTACTTCCATTTGGGAAAAGCTGTACTGCATTTTTTTGTAAGCAGTGTCTAACATTGTTTCTGACCTGCTGCAAAGTCTGCTCTTTATTTTCAACATTATTAAAGCCATTTAAAAGAATTTGTGCATAATATCCATGGTTTTCAAGTATATTAGACCAATGAATTTTGTTCTGAGACCAAACATTAAATATTATAGTGAATAAGGAATCATAAGCACAACTATGATTGACAGAATCCCATTTAAGGCCAGGTATTTTAGCTTTATCTTCAGAGGTGGAAATTTCTTTTTTATTTCTTTTGGCCTTGGGTTGGTTATTTTCATTTTCATCAGTCCTTTTATGCTTTTTAGTCAGAACTAAAGCTATTGATCCTTGGGCTGGCTGAAAATGTTCAGTAACAGTATTGGTTCTTTTTAATAAATCTTTAGCTTTGTGATTCACAATTGTCCATGGGGTATCTATAACATTTGGTAAGTCATTCATTGGATTATTTTTTGACCATTTTATTGGTTTGTCAACACATTCAGGGCAATATTCTGTACCTTTTAGTTGTCTATATTGTCTAATAATTATATTACGAAGTTTACCATTTACTGAAGATGGAATTGTTTCATTATATTTGAGCAATGTAATTTCATCAAGAAGCTCAAGTTCCCGGAATTCTTGCCGAAGATATCCAGAAGCACCACATTTTATTTTATATGGATCAAAACCTTGAAGAATAATAGTGCCTTCAGCTGATGAACTTCGAGAGATAGCTGTATAATATGCCATATGACTACGACAGCTGTTCAAGTTTACAACATTGTAAGGTCTAGTTTTTCCTTGTGAAGAATAATCTGTCATAGCAAAGTTTGGAAGAACAGAAACTTGTGAACGGTTTATAGTCAATGGCTGATTTAAACCTTTACATAGAACAGATTTACTTGTTCGTGTCAAGGGCACAACATTTTTAGGCAGACCTTCCAGTCTAATACTTTTAGCTGGTTTATCCAATTTAATAAATAAAGTGTCAAGTACAAGTTTATTATTGATTCCCTGCGAAGCTTGCCATCCGACTACATGTCCTTCTTGACCTTTTGTAATACATAGCTCAGTTGCATCATTATTACGAATCATTACAGGCATTCCTTGACAAAGAGAAAGTTTGCCTGGTACACCTTCAGTTAAAGAATGTCGAATATTCCATAATATGTTTTGTAGACGATTAGACAATGCAATTTGTTTCTTTTTAACAGATTTAATACCTTGTTTTTTCAATAACTTCAAAACTTCAGGTTGTACACTCTCCCCAATTGTATCTACTGAATAGAAATGAGTTAATTCTTGACCAGTTTCTTTAGCAAATCTAGCACATCCAAGTTCATTAATACGGTCTTTCTCAGTATTTAATCCAACAATAATTGACACATTACGAAATAGCTTACTAGCTATATTTGGCTGATCTTGTCTTTGTCCTGCAATCCGAGTTCGAAGAAATGCAATATCATCCTCTGTACAAGCTGCATAACGCATATTTTCTAATGCTTTACGGAGCTTTGCATCATCTGCCGACTGTGTCTTTTGTCTCATATTTTCCCGAAGTATTACTACAGTAGTTATTTGATGCCATAAAGCTTTTCCAATTGCTGTTTTTTGTCCATTTTCAGTCATTGCCGCATTGATAGTAGTACCAACTGTTCCACTGTATAGTGCAGATCCTAAAACTGGTGCTAATTGAGCAAAGTCACCTGCAAAAATCATATTCATACCTCCAAAAGGAGCTTCAGTGTTATTTCGCATTTTTGCTAGTTGAGCACTGATATTATAAAGATCAAGACACGATATCATTGACACTTCATCTATAAATATATATTCAACACCATCAAGTCGGGCTTTAACTTGAGCAATAGTTGAATGTTCATTTGCACGACGCATTGAATCATTTTGTATACCTAATGCTGAATGATAGGTTGATCCATTTAATAAAGCAGCAGCTGAACCAGTAGGTGCTAAAATCATAATACGATGTGATTCTTTACGCTTTTTTACAAGTTCTTACGTAGTAAAAGAACTTGTTTTCCGGGGGAAAACGCACTACAAAATTGACCAAACCACTTCCTAACGGTAACGATGGAAATTCTCCCACTGCTATAGTGACCCTGCACGGTTTCTGTATCTCAGCCAATACTGGGCCGATTTCTATGATTTTGGTATCAAAAAATTCGTAAAAATCAGGGCTTTCATGTGGCATGGGTATCCAGGCACGATCAGGTCATGTGACTCGCTCACACGGCCCAAAAGCGCGAATTTGTGCGAATTTAGCCTTGAAACTGATTTCCATGAGCTAGATATGGTGAAGTATGTTGCCCAGACCAGTCTAGGATAATGTCCAAATATTTACATTTGTTTTGCAATGATGTCATGGTGTCCAAATCTGGCAAACAGCCAGCCAAACTTGATCGGATGGTGCCAAACTGGCTGGATAAGGCTTGAAAGGCACACCAAACATTGCCAAACATGACCAAATGTCTTGAAAATGATGTAAGAGATGCTTACATAATCAATCTCACAGCCAAACTTTGTGCAATTGCCTTGAAATTGGTGATGCACCAAGTTGGACCAAGAATATTCTCTATGATATGTCATGTGATAAGTGTGCACAGACCACCTGTTAGGTAAAATAAACATTATTAGTCATTTATTCCAGTTTATTTATTTCAAAAATCTCTCAATACGGATTATTTAGTGTGTATTTCAAACATTCTACCGCATTTGGTAGGTAACATAACGGTGTGACTATACCTATGTGACACCATTTTAAAGCCCCGATTTTTCTGAGAATTACGCAATTTATTTCAAGGAAATCCAATAAAAACTGAGCCACGTAGCAAATTATCATGTTACAAGTTCTTACGTAGTAAAAGAACTTGTTTTCCGGGGGAAAACGCACTACAAAATTGACCAAACCACTTCCTAACGGTAACGATGGAAATTCTCCACTGCTATAGTGACCCTGCACGGTTTCTGTATCTCAGCCAATACTGGGCCGATTTCTATGATTTTGGTATCAAAAAATTCGTAAAAATCAGGGCTTTCCTGGTCACGTGACCAGGAAAGCCCTGATTTTTACGAATTTTTTGAGCCCCTGATCATCTAAATTGGTCCAGAATTGAGCGGACTGTGAATTATTCACTGTATTTATTATTTAAAAGGTCGGAGCAAAGTAAGAACTTGTTTTTGCCATGCGCAGCAATGGCTTCTGGCCAAGTAAAAAATGATATTAATGCTTTAATAACTTGAGATTTTCCTGTTCCACCCATACCTCCTAGATACATTTTCAATGGTTCTGTTTTATGAAGTGTAGCATGATTTGCAACAATACGAAAAGCTCTTTCTTGTTCTTTATTCAAACTAAACTTGAAAACAGTCTGATCAATAATTTTCTGTTTATCTTTTTGTATTGCCTTGAAATTTTTGGTAATATATGAAATATCTGATACCAAGACTTTACCATCAGTATTTAAATTTGATGTTAATGTCATATTAGTTAAGTCATTTGTTGGTAGATTAAGAGATCGTTTTTGAAGAACCAATTGCTTTGCTGTTTGTACAATAGAATTCCATGTAGAACTTGTTACAGCTTTGTCTAAATGAAGTAAATCAGCTTGTATTTCTGATTTACCATCTATAGGATCTTTTAACCACCCAGCATTTTTTATAACTGATTCAATTTTATCCATTTCATGCATCTTCTCTGTATCATTTAATATATGATACATATCATCATCCTCATCATCATCATCATTATGAGTCAGAGCATTGTTTTCATCAAAAACTGACAATTCTTTATCCACCCATGATGCAAATATTTTATTTGAATTTTTGTCTAATTTGGCAGAATAATCATCTCTAGCATCGTTGCATTCATATCGAAGATTAAAGCTCTCCATGTATTTTATCTGCTTTTCAGAGAAAGTATATGCATTAAAAGCTTCATCCCAAGTCTGGTTTTCATTTTTAAGATCATAACCAGTACGCCATGCTTTAAACAGTGTCAGCATTGTTAAACAATAATATTCGCGATCACCTTGATCACATCGAGGAAGTGAACCACCAGTAAACAAAGGAAGTACAAAAGGGTCATCTGCCTTATAAATAATTTGATGTGTATAATATTGTGGATGCTCAGGAAGAAAACTCGATTTGTTTGGAATCGGATCTTTATTGGTCAATTTAATATTTTTTTTAATGTTTAATTCATCAGAAGATGAGAGATTGTCATTTCCTCCTCCAATTTGATTAAGTAAATCTAATTCATCAGTACCAGTATCTTCATCATCAGAATAGTTATTCAATTGAAGTAAATCCAGTATGTTGTTAAACTTTAGTTGCTCTGATTTAGACCGTCGTACTTTTTCAGCTCTTCGTATCCATTCATATAATGAAACATCTTTATAAATTTTAGGGCGATAAATATAATCTTGGACTTTGGATAATCCAACATAACGTCCAAGATTTTTATTTAAGACAACCTTTTCAGGTATATCATCAGTTTCTTTTGGTTTCCATACACTTTGTGCCTCATGGACATATGGTCTCCAATAAAATTGCTTAAAAATATGCTGAGTATAATGATCAGGATTTCCTAGTAAATACAAAGACGCCATTGGACTGCCAATTTCAAGCTTTGCAGTTAAAGCATTAACCATTTTTGTCATTAAAGATCGTGCAACTTCTTGCCGATCTGTTGAACCACCAATCATTTCTGAATTTCGTGAAAATATCTGCTTGACTGTATCAAAAATAGAGTATGTAGTTAAACCAGGCTTTGTAACATAGTCTGTGACATATGCAACAATGGCTTTGATAGCTGTTCCTGACAGTAGACTTGTTACATCAGTATTACATCTCATAAGATAAGTAAGTGGTGGTGAAAAAGTATTCATCCATGGTTCGCCTTTTTTAATCCGAAGAGCTCCAGTGAGTGGTTCTACCATAGTTTCTTTGATTACTTCACGTGGAAATCGGGCTCGACATTCACCTTTATTATTTAAACAACCTTTTCGGAGAGATCTTCCATCTTTTGTCTCAGTGGTTGCTCTGCAACTATGATAATTTGATCGACTTAAAATATCATTTGTTGTATTTTTGAAATAATCCCACCATGTTTCTATTTTTTTACAAGCTGAGCATTCAGGTCCTTGACAGGCAGAACGTAAAGGTGGAGGTGCTTCTGCCATAGTTTTAGTTGGATCTATGTAACCAGATGTTTTTTCAGTTAATTTGATAAAATCATTTACTTCAGCTAACGTTTTATCAATTGGTTCACCTGCATGAACAGCTTCTAGATATTCAACCATTCTTTTTTGAAAGTCTGAAGATTTATTCATTATGCGATTACGGATTTCCTGAGGTGAAAGAGAACCTTTAATCCATAATAAAAGATGAAGATGTAATGTAAGTCTTCCTTGTTGTTCTACAGTGCCATAGTACCCTTCAGTTGTTCCGAACAATCCTGGATGTTTTGTATCGACGCCAAGAACATGCTTTATAAAATTTGTGCACATAAAATGAAAAAACCGAGCAGCTGCAACTGGATTGTTTGCAACAAGTTGGTATGCTTCGTCGGTAAATATAAATCTGGTTTAAATTCTATATTTTTATCTGCAAAGTATAAACAGATAGGATGTTTGTTATCTGCTGGAGAAAGTGTTATAAACCATGATGGAGCTCCAATATAAGATATCAGAGACCAAATTTCATTTCGCATATGTTTTTTAGCTGATAAAGAGCCTTTGACATGACCACCTATTGCATCTAAATTATTATTAATTGGTAACAATCTTTTCAGCTTCACTTTCAGGCTTTACTCTCTCACCAGATGATAGACGTTTACTAAGATCAGCCAAAACTTTAAGATCAATATTAAGCAAACGATTTGCAATATCACCAAAGTAAGATTTTTCTGCTGTGAGAAAACTTCCTGTTGCACTTTGTTGAATTTGTTCATAGTTGAAAGCAATTAGTGGAAAGTTTGGATCAAATTGAAAGCGTTTGTCATGATACATTAAAAAATGTTGTTTTTGTACACCTATTGAGTGTTTTCCTTGCATAATTTTCTGACCAATACCACCATATCCATATGGAAAAAGCCATGGCATCATTGAAGGAAATAACTGAGGATTTTTAAATATAGATAAAGGATCATTTGAATGACCAACAAATAATATTTTCCCATTGCTAGTTAAATGTTCTAATGCTCGTGCTTTAATTGCTTCTATTGATAAGGTTGAAAATTCTTCACCTGTTAAACCTTGAACTGTAAAAGAACATGGTCCTGATTCAACACCATCTTCATCCTCATTGTCATGAACACTAGTAGCTTCTTTGTCCTTATTAATAATTGATTCACGATAATCAATAACAACAGGACAATCTGACTCGGGATACCGCATGAGATTATCATTTGATATATCAATATCAGCATAGTCAATATGATTGAGCTTTAACCAATTTAAAGCATTTGAAACATAATTCCTACGTACAAGTAATGGTGTACGATGGATATCATCTTTGGTAGGTCGACAAGGTCCTGTAAAAATAAAGGCCAAAATTTCATCAACTTCTTCAAGTGGTGGTGGAAGAATATTATAAATTTTTGGTACTGGATTTTGAAAAGTGATTGCATTTGCTCGCATTTTATAGCGACCAGAAGCAACCTTAATAATACAACGATTGTGTCGAACTTTAGAAATAAGTAGTTTTTCAACATAAGTCAAATCTGACAGAACTTTAGGAACTTCACCAATCCAATAACCATTAGCTAATGCATTAGGTGGAATTTTTTTCTTTTTTAGACAAGTAAGGCAATCAAGACATAATTTTGTACAAGTTTGATCAATGATTGGACCTGAAATATCTGTAATAGGCTCTTCAACTGTCTTTCGTTCCTTTCGACTTACACCTTTTTACACAAAATACTAAGATCAAGATGACATCTTCTTTTGAAACCAACTTTTTTAGAGGTTTTAGAAGACCACATATCATACATCCTGCTTCCATTAGATTTTTAGGATCTGAATCTTCAGTGAAGCCTTTAACAATTGTGTGAATAAGACGTCTTGACAATGGTGTGGAGGAAATATTGGATTGGTATCTTCTTATTTTTATTCATTTTTCTCTTTCTCCTACATTCTGTGTCTTTCTGTTGTCGTAATTTTTTTTGAGAAGGACCAAGGAATTTATATAATTTTTGACAGCTTTTTTTTATTGCTGCTGTACTTTTTGGACGACTAGTTTGTGGTTTTGAGTTTTTTACTTGAAATATTGTACAATATGATGCACACTCTGATGTACAAATATGTGAAGATAAAACATTTAACAAATCTGATAATGAATATCGACTTATATGATCAATACCATGAAGTTTGGCTATTTTTTTTGCTTGTCCTAAAGTCAAAATATTTTTTAGTAAACCTAGTGGCATACGGCAAATAAAATGATCTTTTCTATCAGCATAATTAGCCATAGTATCATGATATGAGACGTGATTGATATATTTGATAGCGCTTTCAATATCAGTTGGTTTGTTAGGAGGTTGCATTAAGAGATATGGTTGAATATCTGTAATTTTTAAAAGACTATTCCCTCCTCCAATAAAAATATCATGACAATGTTTTATATCTGATAATGTAATATCATTCCATACAGGAAGATATTCATTCAATATCAATAGAATTGAATGCTTGGACAAAGGTCCACTGATATAATTGATCCTTTGAAAGTTATACCAGAAAGTAATTGATAATTGAGAATTATTCACATTATAAATTGTTGTAGTAGCAAAATTTTGTAACAAAATTTGACATTTGTTAATTCAGGACATGATATATGACTTATTGTGGGTCTGGTATAACAACGATACATTTGATTCTGAAAATCATGTTTTCGCATTTGTGAACGAAGAAATAAGAGATGCAAAAGTTCAACATTGTTAGGAAAAGTATGTGATGTTAAATATACTTGTGCTGCTAAAAAATAAAAATTAAACCAAATTTTAGCGCTTGTTATCAAAAGTATAAGTTTCCAGTTGCTGTTTTCTGACTTTTCGAATAATTTGCTATAATCAATTATTCGTTAGATCTCCAATAATACTTTTTCATTTTCCAATATGTGTAGACCAATTTCTGGTATATAAAGCGTTGAATTTGTAGGAATTGACTTCGGTAATTCAAAGCTTCATTTAAAAATGTTGTATCATCAACTGATTCAAAATATAATGCAAAATTATTTGAGCCACTAAAGGCTTCTAACTGAGGTGTTGTATTAAATGCACAAAGTGATATCTCTGAAATAAAAAATAAGTATGCCATAAATTTAGAGTTCAATTTACACGTACGACATCTCAAGTCTTGCCTTTCTTCAGGTTGCCATACTTGCAAATTGCTGGAAAGATAGCTCGAACCCAATATAAGTGCAGTAAAGAGAGTTTTGATCATTTGAAGTGCAGATTGATGATAGTTGAAGGTGGAGAGCAAGTACAAAGACAAGATGAACCGTGGAAATGTGTTTGTTGATTGTATGATGAAATACTTCACAAGGTCACATGATGTAAATTTTGACATGTACCGCATCATTTCATTTAGACTTGCCAGCCAGTCACACTCGTGAGCTCTTGTCACAGAGCATAACAACAGCACATGACTTACAAAAGAAGAAGGAGTGAGCTCGCAAGCAGACCTGTGACATGTGGCTGCCAAATTGAAAAAATTCATACGGAACTCTGTAAAGTTAGCACTACATATTGAAGATTAGAAAAAAATTAAAACTTAGAAATAAATAAGAATCAGCTTAATTATTTGTTTAAACACAAGCTAGTATTTTGCACTTACACTAGGCGCAAAAGCTGTTTTTCCCACTTGAAAAATGCGATTCTCAACCATTAAAAAATAATGACTTTTCGAAACTGAAAAAAGTATTACCTTATGGAGTACCGACGGTACTCCATATATTTTTTCGGTACTCCATATGGTAATACTTTTTTGAAGTTTGGTTATTCATTATTTTTTATTGGTTGAGTATCGCTTTTTTGTCTCCGGAAAAGGTACTTTTGCGCGTAGTGTTAACAAATACAAAATGTTGTCATACAGAAAAATCAACAAATACTACCACTACACAAGTAGTATTTATTATTGAAAAAAGATTTTTTTTGTTTATAAATTGAGAATGGTTGCAATATACTGAAATGAATGCTTATGAATACTTGGCCAGAGGCCATTGCTGCGCATGGCAAAAACAAGTTCTTATTTCTGCACGAAGTCCGACCTTTTAAAATGATGAATACAGTAAATAATACATAGTCCGCTCAATTCTGGACCAATCTAGATGATCAGGGGCTTGAAAAATCGAGAAAAATCAGGGCTTTCTAACGGTATTAAATGTGCCTGGTCACGTGACCAGGAAGGCCCTGATTTTTACGAATTTTTTGATACCAAAATCATAAGAATTGGCCCAGAAATGGCTGAGATACAGAAAGTGGTTTGGTCAATTTTGTAGTGCGTTTTCCCCCGGAAAACAAGTTCTTTTACTACGTAAGAACTTGTAACATGATAATTTGCTACGTGGCTCAGTTTTTATCGGATTGCCTTGAAATAAATTGCGTAATTCTCAGAAAAATCGGGGCTTTAAAATGGTGTTACATGGGTGTAGTCACGCCGTGACGTTACTTACCAAATGCGGTAGAATGTTTGAAATACACACTAAATAATCCGTATTGTGAGATTTTTGAAATAAATAAACTGGAATAAATGACTAATAATGTTTCTTTTACCTAACAGGTGGTCTGTGCACACTCATCACATGACATATCATAGAGAATATTATTGGTCCGAGTTGGTGCATCACCAATTTCAAGGCAATTGCACAAAGTTTGGCTGTGAGATTGATTATGTAAGCATCTTCTACATCATTTTCAAGACATTTGGTCATGTTTTGCAATGTTTGGCATGCCTTTCAAGCCTTATCCAGCCAGTTTGGCACCATCCGATGAAGTTTGGCTGGCTGTTTGCCAGATTTGGACACCATGACATCATTGCAAAACAAATGTAATATTTGGACATTATCCTAGATTGGTCTGGGCAACATATTTTACCATATCCGGCTACATAAATCCATTTAAGTGTGAATTCACACAAATCTGCGCTTTTTGGCTTGTTTGAGCAGGTCACATGACCTGATCGTGCCTGGATACCCATGCCACATGAAAGCCCTGATTTTTACGAATTTTTTGATACCAAAATCATAAGAATTGGCCCAGAAATGGCTGAGATACAGAAACTGTGCAGGGTCAATATAGCAGTGGGAGAATTTCCATCGTTACCGTTAGGAAGTGGTTTGGTCAATTTTGTAGTGCGTTTTCCCCCGGAAAACAAGTTCTTTTACTACGTAAGAACTTGTAATTAGCCATTGTATCACGATGAACTTTGGTGCTTCGTTTACTGTCATACCAATCCTTTCTTCGTAATGGCTTTGGATCAATTTTAATCTTTCGATGATTTTCTTGGAACATGTCTTCAGCAAGAGCTGTCCATCGGTAATAGTTGTCGCCGGCTTTATTCTGAATATCTTCTGTTGGATACCAGGATAAAGTTCGGTCACTTTGACCTGGGTCTAATAATTTTTATTAATAAAGATGAAAATTATTAAGACAATAAATTTAAAAGCATACCTTTATATATATATTCACCTAACACATTTCTCCCTTCATTTGCAGGAAAACAGTCATCAACATATTCTTCTTGAGTATCAGGTGCTTTAAAGTAGAGAGAATTTCTTGTGAAATATAAAGGTCCAGTCAAAACCGTTTCAAAACTAATAACATCTAAAGCAATTCGCCAGAGATAGCCACCTTCCATTAAAGCTGCACGTCCTCGTGGTTCATGAGCTAAAACAGTATGTGCTCTTTGAATACTTGTCTGATAGTCTTTGTATTCAAAGGTTCTTCTTTCATCACAGAGTGGTACAGCAGGTGGAATATACAAATCTTCTTGATAGTCTAAGCTTGACTTTGATCGAAATGTTCGAAAGAGAATTCCATTTCCTAGAAGAAAAAGTGCAATCTCCTTTTCGTTCATATTTGAATCCAATCGGCAGACTATCATTGCATGATAAGCAGAAACAACTGTTAATTTCCATTCCACCGTTGCTTTGTCTTTGAAATCAAACATAAAAAATTTCTGATGATTTCGAGAATTTGGAATAGGAATAGACATAAATCTGAGATATTTAAGTCTTGGATGAACAATTAGAGCTCGAGATGCAGAAGTTCCCAAGTCCCAGTCATTGTTGGATATTTTATTGTCTGCCAAGCGATAAACAAAATCCATGGCTTCTTGGATTTTAGAATCTTTAAAAACTGAATCCAGTATTGCATATAATGGAATTCCAAGAATACGCAGAAAGTTTTTAATTTCTTTTTCAGTAGGAGGTTTCAGATTATTAGCTTTGTTTTGAGATGGTATATATCCAAAATACAACTCCAGAGTACCCAGAATTTCTTCAACACCTGCATCATATTTTCGAAAATCATATGCTGATTTATGGAGTTCAGTTGTGAATGTCACATTTTCAGCAATGGGTTTTGGGTTAAACTCTTCATGTTCATCATAATAGCAAATGCCATCATCAAATTCGTCTGTAGACTGGACATTATCAATCATCTCCTCAAAGTAATCCAGTTCATTACTATAAGCATCATAGTAAGAGTTTTTATAATGTCCATACTGGCGTATCATTTCTCATTGGTCAACAGGGACAACTCGACGAGTATAGCCAGTATAATCATATTCCCATACAAATACTTTGGCTGTTGAAGGAGGATTATCCATTCGATGTAAACGACATTGTCTTTTGTGTTTGCTTTCAAATAAAGCTTGATGAGAGTTACGAAGATTACGATTAGCAATAAATATCTCCCAAGGCCTTTCTTCGTTATACTCCTCCAATTGGGGATAAGGAATTTTGAAAAGAACGGTTGTAGATATTTGCATATGATCAACTTGTGGTCCCCATTGTTGAATGTCTTTATTTTTCATTTGATCAGGACCCCATGGGTACCATATATCAATGTTGTTGGATATAAACCAATTCGGATAAGGTTGATAATTGCTATCATTTGGAATTTTGATAAAAACACCTGCACGTGGTATGGCTTTTGAAGAGATTGCAGATGTGTAAAGTATTTCAAGCCAATGAAGATCAAGGCCTTGTTGCACCAAATATGAATGCCAATCCAATTTTGCTAACAATGGATATGGTTCATTTTTGAACTTATCTTTATCTGCTGAAGCGATCAGATAAAACAAGAAGCCTAGCCAGATTTGGAACCAGTCTCTTGATCGGTACATTGCTTTAGTACACGTGGTGTGACATTTAAATACTCGCAAATATCCAGCCATACGTGGAGCACGTGGTGTAAGAGAAGGTGCATCGTAATAACGCTTAAGAGCCAAAACGGTTTCATATAGATCACTTTCAAGCTGGGACCACTGAACTGCAACATCATAAGGCATACAATAGCCATTCTGATCATCCAAATCACATCGTGGAATATATCGAAGTATTTTTGACAATTCATCATTTTTTTTTTTTTTTTTTTTTTTAAATCAACAATTTATATACCGGTGCGCGATAGCAGTCCGGTTGAAAGAATACAAACGATTGTAACTAAAGTGTCCGTTTGAAACCCTACTAGACATCCTACTAACCCGAAAGCTTTTGAGACCCGTTCGAGATCTCGCCCTTCTCCCTCAGTCCGCACGAACGACTCCATCGAAGAGAATAACCGCGTCGGAAAGACGGGGATCGTAACGTGATTCCGAGCCGGCAGTGAGCCCGCCGACTCGCCTTGACGATATTGACCACCAGTACTAAGCCAGTGGTTCGGTATGTGATGCCGCGCATAATACACTTAGCAACAAAAGGGAAATCGAATCCAACCATCGCCCCCCGGGCGCCTCTCCCTGCTAATCTCGTAGCCCCTAAGTTGTCCAACGGAGGCCTGAATCCCCCGAGAACGCCGAAGCTCGGCACACAAGTACAGGTCCACACCAGACGGAACCGGCCACCTCAATGAGCTGGACGCGGTGAGATGGAACTACCACCTCCTTTGGGATTGCTCCCGCCGTAGCCGCCTTTCGCAGTGTACCCCGGACGAGAACCGGGTTTGCCTAGATGACAACAGCCAGAATAGAATGCTGGGCCCCCCCAATCCGAAGAGCGGGGAGCCCAGACCGATCAACCAACACCAGCAGGATCAGGTTGAAATGCAAAGGCGAGAGGATTCGCCTTTAGCCACGCGTAGAGCTGCCAGATACGCCGAGGCGCATTGACAAAGCCCGGAACGTCAACAGCATGCCTAGGGCAGCCGTTGAAGATATGCTCGCGGGTTTCCAGAGGATGACCACACGGGCAGCGAGCGTCGCCACCATTGATGTTGAACCGACGATAATACTCGCCGATCGGCGCG